>JAFIDM010000001.1:17516497-17544844 GCA_023159025.1 Thereuonema tuberculata
TCTTTAAAATAAACCACATCTTGTAAGCGTGGGTGTTTATTAAAATTTGTTAAAATCCAATTCACCTGCATCCCTGGCTTCGTTGAAACATTAATAACACTGCGCTACGAGTTCGTTACAAGGTCGTCGTAAATTTACGTGCATTTGATGAGACCTCGCAATCACACGTCGTAGATTTCAAGTAAAAACCTAGTCAAAATGCAGTAACGTCTAAGCGACAGCTGCCTCGTTGGACGCATGACGTAATTTATGGATGGTCCATTATATCTAGTTGGTGCACGTGATTAATGAGTTCTCGAGGGCTAAAAGTAATTTTCTTTACGCAGAACTGGATTCATCTGACGTTTATCCTCTGCATCGGACAAATTAAAAACATAGAAGTTGCCAGAATAAGATCACCCGAAAAAGAGAATGAAATAATTTTGAATTAAAATACTTCAAAAAGATGTGGATCGAAATTAAAAGAAATTATAATTATACACTTAAGATTTTGATGTGGAGAAGGGGGGGGGGGTCATGATAAATATTTTCCCGAGCCTGACAAACCCACATCATATTAAATAAACGTTCTCATATTATTTAGATGAGCGAAGCCAGTGTCTCCATTCCCAACTAGATCACATTTTCCCCTCGGTGCGGGTTCCTGTACGTGGTGAGGGGACCACCCATGGAGGGTTCTCTTTTCCATGAGCTACTCTCCATGGGTCCTAAACGCCCGCCCCCGAATCCAAGGTGGAAGGCATCGTGCCGATGGATGTGTGGCACTACGGGGTTATTTTAGTGTCATGAACGATCCCTGTGGAAAAAAAAAAGATTGCCTGGCAACAAATCACAGTATTTAAACTGCTTCGGCAGTGCCTTCCAGGCAGATATGGGGATAGCTGCCTGGTGACTGTTCTTTCCCCAGCTAAATTTTTTGTGTATGGATTCTAATTTTTTTCCTTTATTGGGAAGCAATTCCCACACCGTCGATGTTCGCTCTTCTTCTATTATCACTCAGACCTTTCTAATCATGCATTCCTTAACCCCTGAGACACCTTTATCTAAACTGTCCCCTTTTCTCATCTCCAAAGCACTTTCAGGTGTAACTTCAAATATCAAGTCAGTCAAGAAACTGCAGTCTGGCGATTTGTTAATCCAGCTGCCTTCTTCAAAAGCTGTGGACCAACTACTTAATTTGACAACTCTGGCAGATACTCCGATATCTGTCACAAAGCACAAGACTCTAAACTCTAGTCGCGGCGTGATCCGCGAACCAGATCTGGACGGTCTATGTGATGCTGACCTTCTCGAAGGCTTTGCTTCGCAGGGTGTGACTGCTGTCCGACGGATTAACGTTCGTCGTGACAATAAGGAAGTACCCACTCGAACAGTTGTTCTTACTTTTAACACCTCCACACTGCCCACGAGTGTTACAGCTGGCTATCTTCGCTGTCCTGTACGTCCTTACATCCCGAACCCTTTGCGCTGCTTCAAGTGCCAACGTTATGGTCATGGCTCTGCAGCTTGTCGTGGCAAGTCCATCTGCCCTAAGTGTGGTGAGCCATCCCACGAGTCTACACCGTGCACTTTGCCTCTCAAGTGTGTCAATTGTTCTGGAGACCATCCTTCATACTCTCGATCTTGTCCTCGTTGGAAGGAGGAGAAGGAGATTCAGACTATCAGAGTTAAACATTCTCTTTCTTATCCCGAGGCTCGGAGGATGCTTCTTGCTGTGCCAGCTCAAAAGACTTTTTCGTTTGCAGTAAAATCCAAACAGACAGCTTCAATCTCCTGTCAAACAGACATCACTTGTCCTCCTCGCGAGTCCTTTTCAGCCATATTTCAAAACATTGCTACTCCTACCACAACAGTTCCGTCACAATCAACTCAATCTACGTCACAATCCACCATGTTATCTTTGCCAGTTTCTTCAAGTACTTCTAATATCCCTGCCGGTCTCAACTTCACTCAGAAGCGACCATCTGTATCTCCACACCGACCTTTTCATCGCACTAGTTCACATTCACGTTCACCTTCTCGTGGCCGTCGGAGACATTTTTCTCCTAGACGGTTTTATGAAGACGATCTGGAGGACTCCTCCAAACACCCAAACTTTAGGGCACCACCAGCACCTCCACCTTGATTTTTAGGCTTTTACCCTTTTTTATCTTTTAATGGCCTTACTGTATTGGAATTGTCGAGGACTTCGCTCCAACCTGAACGATGTTAAAGCCCTCCTTTCTACAAATCATCCAGTCTGTATGTGTCTCCAGGAAACTTTTCTTACAGGAAACGATACAGTTTCTCTTCCAGGATATTCCATGCTGAGTAAACAGCGGACCGATAGAAGCGGCGGAGGCGTTTGTCTCTTTATTCGACATGATACTCCATCCTCTCATGTCCCACTTACGACTTCTTTGGAAGCTGTTGCTGCTCGCCTTTCCATTAGCCGCCTTTTCACTATCTGTAGCTTATATCTGTCCCCCACAGCCCCTGTTTCACTTACAGACATTGCTCAGCTTCTGGATCAATTACCGACTCCGTTTCTCTTAGTCGGAGATTTCAACGCTCATTCTCCTGTCTGGGGTTCTTCATCCACCAATCCTAGAGGTGCTGTTATTGAAGATCTTTTAGTTCGGCGTAATCTTTGTATCTTTAACACAGGCGCCGCAACTCATTTCTCATCCTCGCCAATATCTTTCTCTGCTATTGATTTAGCTATAGGTTCTGCGTCACTCTTCCCCCATTTCTCATGGGATGTTATCAACGACCCTGGTGGCAGTGACCATTTCCCAATCATTCTCAAAGAGCTCCCTCGTTCAGCTGTTTCATCACCCTGTCGTCATCGCTGGAAATTTGACTCTGCTGATTGGATAACTTTTACTAGCCGCTGTAATCTGGAGGCCATTGATCTTTCAGCTACCATTGATCAACTTATTGACGAGGTCACTCATACCATTATTTGTGCTGCTGAAGCAACAATTCCACAAACATCTGGACGATTCCCTCTGCATCCCAAACCGTGGTGGACTCGTGACTGTACGTCTGCACAGAAAATTAAGCAAAAAGCATGGAATATTTTCCGCCGTTATCCCAATTCGGCCAATCTTTTAGCTTTCAAACGGGCACGTGCTTCTGCTCGTCGTATCCGTCGAATTAGTCAAAAAGAGTCGTGGCAACGTTTTGTTTCATCACTAACTTGCACTTTGTCTTCAAAGACCCTTTGGGATAACATTCGTAAGATGCATGGAAAGTACAGATCTCAATCTATGCACATACTGAAAGAAGATGGAAAAGAAATAGCTACTATCTCCGCACAAGCTGAAGCCCTTGGACGTGCTTTTGCACGGAATTCCAACCCTGCACTTTTATCTCCTACTTTTCAAACGATTAAAGACCGTGCTGAAGCTATTCCTTTAAAGTTTTCTTCTTCCAACAGAGAACCATACAATCTCCCATTTAGTTTACAGGAATTATTGTTTGCACTAGACACCAGCAAAAATACTGCCTGCGGCCCTGACAGAATTCATTATGTGATGTTGCGACACTTATCTGTTTCGTCGTTGAATATTCTTCTGTCCATCTTTAATAAAATCTGGTTGGAACATTTATTTCCTGATAGTTGGCGACGAGCTATAGTCATTCCTTTTGCCAAACCTGGTAAAGACGCCAGTGATCCAAATAATTATCGCCCCATTGCCCTCACTAGCTGCTTATGTAAGACGCTTGAACGAATGGTAAATCGCCGCCTTCAATGGTATCTTGAAGCCAATAAACTTCTCGCTACCACACAGTGTGGTTTCCGGCAGCATCGCTCTACGGTTGACCATCTTGTACGTTTGGAAGATGCTATTCGCACTGCATTTGTTAATAGAGAACACCTCGTCTCCATTTTCTTTGACTTGGAGAAGGCATACGATCGCACCTGGAAATTTGGCATTTTACAAGATCTTCATCATTACGGCCTTCGTGGTCACATGCCTATTTTCATTCGCAATTTTCTTGCGAATCGTACCTTTCAAGTACGTCTAGGATCTACGCTCTCTACATGTTATCCTCAAGAACTCGGAGTACCTCAGGGCTGTGTCTTGAGCGTTACCCTTTTTTCTGTAAAGATTAATGGCATCATTTCTGTTTTGCCTTCATCAGTTCACCACTCTTTATATGTTGACGACTTACAGATCTCTTGCAGTTCTGTTAATTTGCGTCTGATTGAACGACAACTGCAGTTAGCTCTACATCAGTTGCAGACTTGGAGTGTTTCTAATGGTTTTACTTTCTCACAATCCAAGACTGTGTGTGTCCATTTCACTCGACGTCAGGGAATTTTTCCTGATCCGCAGCTGACTCTTGGTGGCGTCTCACTTCCATGTGTGTCTCAGCATAAATTTTTAGGCCTCATTTTTGATAAGAAATTGACTTTTAAGGATCACATACTTGACCTTCGGAAACGGTGTCTTTTAAAACTAAATTGTATCAAAGTGCTTTCGCATTCCAAATGGGGTGGTGATCGCTTGGCCTTGTTGCGCATTTACCGAGCCCTTATTCGATCCAAATTGGATTATGGCTGCATTGTCTATGGCTCTGCGCGACCGTCTGTCCTTCGGACACTTGATCCTGTACACCATCAGGCCCTCCGCTTCTGCCTCGGTGCTTTCCGTACTTCACCGATTCCCAGCCTGTATGCAGAGGCTCTGGAACCGTCCCTGCACTTTCGTCGACAAGTTTTGTCTCTCCAATATTTCGCCCGTATTTCTTCACTTCCAAATAATCCTGCTTATCAATGTGTGTGTCGTCCTCGTCAACGACGTCTTTTCACCAATCGTCCTTCCATTATACCACCGTTTGGACATCGGGTGACGACTTGGCTCAGTACACTACAGCTCGCTGACCTTCACATTGCCACTCTACCTACTTTACCATCCGCGCATTGGAAATATCCTCTACCCACCTGTGATTTCTCTCTTCGTACTTTTGCGAAAACCAACACTCCCTCGACAGTCTTTCAGTCTCTGCATCAAGATCATTTGTCCCGTCACTCTGATTTCAACATCTTCTATACCGACGGATCTAAAGGTGCAGATTATGTTGGAGCTGCTTTTTACACTGCTACTTTCAGTCATGCTGTTCATCTTCCTTCTGCAGCATCTGTGTTTTCTGCTGAGCTTTATGCCATCTTCCTAGCTTTACAGTATGCTTTGCAGGAGAAGTTTACCCACACACTTATCTACAGTGATTCTGAGAGCGCTTTGCGGGCACTGTGCAGTCACACCCTGAAGGGTCACCCTTTTGTTTTATCCATTTTAGATTTTTTACAGCGTTTTCACCGTTGCACTATCATTTTCTGCTGGATCCCAGGCCACGTCGGCATTGTCGGCAATGACCACGCTGATTCTCTCGCAAAGTCTGCTGCTAGTTTACCCTTGCGACGGATCTCCACTCCGGCCTCTGACATCTACACACTTATACGTTCTCAGCTCCGATCTGCCTGGCAACACGAATGGGATGCTCTTCACGGCAATAAACTTCGTCTTGTCAGTCCTTCGTTATCCTCTCCTGCCACTCGACTGTTTCCAACTCGCCGGAAGGATGTTCTTCTGGTGCGTCTGAGGATCGGCCATACAAGACTGACACATAGCTACTTATTGCTCAACCGTCCACCTCCCCAGTGTTCTACGTGCAACGTTGTTTTAACCGTCCATCATATTTTAATTGACTGTCCTGCTTTTACTCAACATCGTCGTCAGTGCTTTTATCCTCTTTTTAAATTTCATGTTCCGTTTCATATTTCATTGCTTTTAAATGATAATGATCTTTTACCCATTTCATCAGTTTTACACTTCATTCATCAATGTGGCCTTGCCACTCTATTGTAATTCTCAGATTTTTTACTTCTAAATACCTATCATTTTACCTATATCCTGTTATCTTACTTTGCGCACTACCTGTTCTTTTCTTGTTTTTGTCCTTTTTAGCTAGATACATGTAGTTAGTCTTCATTCCATTTTCTTTTCTTTTTTACCTTTCTTGGCGCAGCTTAGCCGCAGCTGCTTTTGCGCCATTAAACACCAACCAACCAACCAACCAACCAAGATCACATTTTGTTAAACGTTTTATTCAAAATCTACAATAGCTAGAAATATGAAATTTTGCATGCCCGAGTAGAAATCCATGTAGAAGTGCACAATCATATTTTCAATACTTACAACTGTAAATTTTATAAGACTTAGAAAAAGTCATAAGAAAGCGCCATTAGTTCTGAAACCGAAACAAAATTTGTCATTTCTAATAATCCTAGAAGTCAAAGTGTTATTGTTATTAAGAATTAATAGGAATTATTATTAAAAAACATTTTTTGATTTAGAAGTTGTTTAGTTTAAGGTACATTTAGGATACTCGGATGGCAGTGCCATAGCTAGAGGACTGGGGGCCCCGGGGCAGAGCCGGAGAATGCGGGGCCCTTCACAATCTTTTAACAACCAAAATAAAAAAAAAAAAAGACAATCTTATTTTGACAACCAAAAAAAGAAAATCCCCCTTTATTCGGGGGCCCCTTTGCTGGGGGGCCCCGGGGCATTGCCCCGGCTGCCCCGGTGGTAGCTACGGCCCTGTCGGATGGGGTAGTATCTTCCTCCGAACTTTTTTAATTATCTTATAATTTTTTTGTTGTATTTGCTTTGACGTATGTTGTGTTGTGATAATATACAAAGCAAATAGCCAGATAAAGGTAATGAATTGTTAAAATTTATAGAGAAGCGTAACTTCTGTAGCCCTCCATTTCATACGCCACTGCATGATTGGACAGTATTCATATTTCTGAAGAGAAATGGCAAATATTTTCGTGAAAGATCTCTTCCACCTGACACAGTCCGCCCTCTGTGGGCAATGACAAGAGTCGCGAGTTGGCTGTGTTGCAGCTCAACAGTCGGGCAACGTGCACGGCACGTGCGTGAGTGAGTGCGTGTGTGTGTGTGCGCGCGCGGGTGTCTTTTAACCGCTGGCAATGTCGATGCCGTGGTGCACTCTCCATCTACCGATGACATCTACGGCGGCGAGGTGGTTGCAGGCCGCGGCAGCTCGTCATGAGTTGCTCGCCTCCCGTCCCTAACACCGATTCGTCTTTAGCGGCGAGACAGCTCGGCTCCGACGTCGTCTCCGACCGCACGGATAGCCATGCGCTCCCGCTGAGAGAGCGGCGGACCCTCCGTGTCGAGTTCGCCGCTCGCCCACAGGATAAGGACGCACCGGTGGAGGAGCCCGGTAATTGCGCTCACCGTCACCGCCACCACTTGCTCCTCCGGCACCGGCAGCCGCACGACGTAGAGACCGGCCTGTTGAGGCCTGAACCCTCGGCCCGACGACTTACGTTGGGCCGACTCCAGGAACCACGGATGAGCCTTCTCGGTAAACCCATCAACTACAAGGCCTCTCGGAGGGATGTTCGCTACCGGCGGCTGCAAAGTAAAATCTACAACTTCCTTGAAAGGCCACGGGGATGTAAAGCAGTTTGCTACCATGTTGCAGTGTAAGTCCAATTACTTTTTTTTTTTTCTTTTTTCTTTTCACCTGGTTTTCCATGAATTATTCCATAGAGAGGAAAAAAAAAAAAAAAATCCTTATTTGCTTATTGTCGCATTAATTTACACAAATGAGGGTTATATAATATGCATCCACACTGTGACGTATTTAAGGCTGGAAATTTGTAGGAGGACTTCGCAAATGGTAACAATAATTTAATTTCATAACTATTATGAGGAAATCCCGTAGCCCTCCCCCCATCTGGAATACGCCACTAATTCAACGAAAAGAAATTAAGTTTGTTTTTTTTTATTTCAGCCAAACCAATTTATTCAAGTTAAAAGTAGTTCCAAAAACTAATCCACATTGTATTATTACTTACTACTAATCACAATTACTTGTTTACTTTCTGAAACGCCGATAATTCGTACAAACTAAAAAAAAACCTCATAAGCAAAAAGATTGAAAATTCTGACGTGACGATCAGGTATTACCATGTCTTCACTTTCACAGCTTCTGCTGCAAACAAATTTTTTGTAAAACAATATTTTCATTCATATTTATATTTAAATTAAATTTAATTTGTCGTGTTTTCTTTTTAATAAGTAAATAAACGAGATTTTGAAGAAGTAGATATCGTAGCACTGATAATGACGGAGTTTATTCTTAATCAAATTATATCTATTAGATAACAAAGTGAAGTGGGTTTTATTTACTTTTCTTATTAAATACACAGAAATTTACTTTTACTATTCGTAAGATAAATGATCTATCTGAACCAAAACGTAAAATACATGTAAATTCATCAATGTTAAAAAATCAAATTGTTTGTAAAATTTCTAAGGATAGGCTATATTAACACAATTAAACAAAAAATTAGTAAAATAATTTGCCATAAGTCCTTTAAAAATTTTCCAAGCTTCTACTGCCAGAAGATGCATTTTAATTATATTTTAAGATGCATTTTAATTTTAATTTTAAATATGAAAATCAAATTAGTTAGCTCTATTAGTATTTCGAATTGTAAAAAAATATCTAAATTTTCATTTTTATCCTTTTCGCTAGAATTCATTTTTTTTTTAATTACCAGCATTTCTTTTGAGCATTAATTAATGTACATTCGTTTAAATAAAGTAATTCTAATTATTTAAAAGGCAGAAATATGCGCAATGAATATGATCGTATAAAAAGGATAAATTATCAAAAAAAAAATTTTTTTTTTGCACAACAAATTAAGCAAATTGTTCAGGTTCTGGCTTTTGTTCGATTCGTAAACCACTATGTTATTTTTCAGAGCGGCGCGGGGGGAGGGGGGGGGATGAGGGATTCATTATAATTATTTACAATCTCTTTATTTACATGATCTATTATTCTATATATACTTGTATTTTGTAATAAGGCAGACATATTTTTATATATTATTACAATGTATAAGCTGTTTATTCTACAGAACATCGCGATATTTGGAAATAACGACTTTTAATTAAATTATAAGTTAGAATTACGTATTTTATTATTATTACTATTATTATTATTTTTTTCTGTAAATTCAATCTTTTCAGTGACATTTTAAAAGCTTTTTTTTTTTTTTCATCTTTCCGATTTTAGAATGTCGAATTCTAATAATAGTTCGCTCTCTCCATTACCCGAGATAAATGGGATTAGAGGATTATCTTTCTAAATCCGAACCCCCCTCCTAAGATAGTATGCAATATTGAAATTGATCAAACCACTTATGCATGCTTTGTTGAACGTCTATATGAAATTTTTTTGTATGGAGCTCTAAAAAAAAAATTCTGAATTTCAGAGCTCTGTTATTAATATAAAGAATAGAATAAGCATAAAAATAATTTTGGATGATTTGATCTCTGATTCTATGTCAACCGTTGAGCAACGTCAGAGGAAATAGTTATTTTTGTTTCGTCTGAATCGGTCGACTGTTTTTAATCCAAACTGATATGAAATTGAATGCGAAATTTTTCCGCTAATTTTTTTTCGAACTGCGAAAAACAAGCGAAGGTAATATGGAATATTTATTGTGAAATCCAAAATCCAAGTCGTAATCTTGAAATGTCCATTCAATCAATAGAAATTTTTTCAACAGGGAAAAAAAAAATACTGAAATTGAATGGAAGTCATGTTTAATATTGTGATTATTTTTTCGTTTGTTCCTTCTAAAATTTTAATTTTTATTTCATTTCCATCTGTGTGAGCAATTAAAATAATCTCTAGTAATTTTTGAACCACTGAGCGAATCTTCCTGAAACTTGAAATGTATGTTTATGGACAGAAGATTAGTTATGCTTTGTACTTCAAAGAAAAATAAAATAAAATAACCTTTTTCGTTATGATTTCATCTAATCGTAACAAAATTCACTCCCACGTTTTTATAAAAAACTTATTATTATAAGTAAAATGGTTTTTGATTTTTTTTTTCTGTTTTTATCTGAATAATCTTAAAATTGTACTAATAGACAAATAGAACTTTTTATCATAATTAACAAAATAAAAATTGAAATTTTATGTTTGTTAAATGAAGTTTGGGTAAATTTGATTTACATTTAAATCTATTCTCTCTTATTCGTTAAGAGAGAGATGAATTAAATAATTAAATTTGGAACAAATTTTGTCTGTAATAAATCTTTGGAAATGGCTTGTTTTCCTTGAATGAAAGATCATAGGTTAATCTTCCTTTTTACCACCTCCACTTAATGAGTTCTTGCCTTTATTACCAAAAGCTTTGGAATCTTAGGCAAGACAGTGGGCTCCCAAGTGCATCAATTAACAGTTAAAAATTCAAAACCCCATTCACATACATATAATGAACTTACCCTGAGTTTCTTGGAGTTTGGAGGCATTTTTGTGTTGCATAAAAGTAACCAAAAGCTCAAAAGGAAGCATAGAACGAATAAGAAAACAGTCCTCGATTTTCTCAGTCTCCATAAATTTTATTGATTTTATCGTTTTTGGAATTTGGGAATATTGATTCACTATTATAAACAGTAAATAAGTATTTATTTTAATTTCCTTGATTTACCATTTTTTTTTCTTTTTAATCTTGATTGACAATTTGATTTGAAGTTCACTCGAAATCCCATTATTTTCCTCCTGATTGCTTAATAATTAAATGCATTGTTCCTAAATTTCCTACTGACTCAAACTACGCTTCTTTTGATTGGTTATTATAATTCCATTAGGGAAGTTGAATGTATTTAATTGGTTAAGACTAAAATTAAATTTCCCTGACATTCTAGAAAATTCGTTGTTAGTCTGAAGACTGGAAAGTTCTCGACGTTGCTGTGGCGTTGTTTGAAAATAAGTTCTCAATTCTACATTTCTATATTTAGATGCAAAAAAAAACTTCAGTTCGAATGTCTTCTATTTTATTCATATCAATTCATACATATTACAATTGAAACATAACTTTTGATTCAATTCACATTTTGCTACTTTCAGACAAATAGAAAAGAACATTCAAATATTTTCAATTTTTGTCATTTCGTTTCCAGAATTGCCAATTTTACAAGGTAATGCAAAAAACGGTTTTAGACTCTGTCTTTTTAGCTTTCTATATTAACATTCTAATATATATCGACTTATAACTAAAAATATTAACAAAAATTAACTTCTAAAGCCTAAGAAAATTTAGAATTTAAAATGATTTTAATAGCATTAATTTAGAAAATTTTAGTTGACATACTAACTTTGCCTGAAAAAGAGTTTACATAATTTCCTTTTTTACTACACATTCTAAGTCTTCATTTTGTAATATATATTAATATTATAATTAACGTTTAATTAGTTCTAATCCCATTAATTTAACAATACGTTACTTTTTGATAAGTTATTTTGTTTACAGATCAGATCTTCATCAAAATGGATACGAACTCAAATTAGTTTGTCGAAACGCATGGTTAAAATTTCAGCTTCCTCGAATAAATAACTTTTGATCATAAAAGGATAGATTAAAAAGTGTTTTGTATTTATTTATATTTTTCTTGAGAAAATATGACAAATACAAAGTAAATGAGAAAAGGTTTCGTTTCTTCAAATGTATGTATGTGTGTGTAGATGTAGAATGGGTATTTCCCTTAAGCCTGTATTGCATTTACTATTTCACTCGCCATAACCTGGACAATTCACTCGCCATCACCTCGACATCAGATATGTCCCGGAGATGGCCAGCGATAGCCCATGCTCTATTTTCGAAAGAAAATGTCTCGACATCAGATGGCTGGACATCGCCACTAGCGCTCCTGGTGACGAATTGTAGAACTTGGAAGTCCAATCGATTTGTATATATTTATTCGAAATTACCGATTACAAAAATGATTTTCACGATCGGAGGGCATTTTTTCCTTATATTTTCGTGGATGCTTTCATAAAATGTTACGTTATTAATCAAAATCATTTCAGAATTTCGGCTTGAAAATTCGAATCGACAGCGATGCGAGATCTCGAAAAGATATCGCCATTGATCGAGATTTAACGAGACTGAATTATTTATCGAAACTGATTTATCGAAACTGAAAACAAAGAAACACAAAACGATGAAAAAAAACATGAATATTTCCTATTTTAATTAATTAAAGACATTCTTTCACCTATCTGATGCATTGACTAAATGGTTTTTATATAAATCACTGCTATTTTTTTCGTAAATAAAACGTAGGCATGATGACAATTGAGAAGTTTAAAAGTTCCGTTTGATGGAAGGCGTTATGGTAAGTGTAAAACGATACACAAATCACTCGCAATCTACCCTGACATGTCCTGCGTTATGGCTTGGAAAATGGCGAGTGAAATAGTAAATGTAAAACGGCCTTTATTATACAAACACACACAAACAACTGTTTTCATTCAGGCATCTGAGGAGGATTGGCTAGATCTTCAGGAAACCCTCCCTCAAAACAGCATTCCCGTAATCGTCCAACCAAAAAATTATGGCCATAGTATAACCTAATTAATAACTTATAGATAACTTTATGAAAGCTCGCCATTTTTCATATCTGCAACGCCTTCTATGGATACGCCGTCACACTTGAAAACCATTGTTTTACAGTGAAGTAAAAATAAACATGTAATTTAATGTTTTTCGTTTTACACTTTTATCATAGGCGTTGAAAAAGTGACCTATTTGAATAAACAGAACCTGTTTTGATGTCTAAGTTCACGATAAAATTTAAGAGCCACTGTTCTAGCCTACATTACATTCAATAAACAAACAAAAGTAGATAATTTATTTGACATTATTTCTTTAAATTTATTCAATTTATCATTAATTTAATGTCAGTTAAAGCCTTAAACACTTTTGAATGAAAAGACGTCGACGATTTTTTTTTCTACAAACTTCAATTAAATGTTTTAATAAGTTTGCCATGTTGTCGTTGCAAAATAAATTGAAAGTAATAAATTAATAAATAAATTGCTTATTTTTCCTCTTTTGAATTTAGAACGAATAATTATCAAGTATAAGATTTCAGGAAAGGATTTATTATATCAAAGAATAATTATGATTATAATGTTGAAATAATTTTCGATTCAAAATGAAAGGCTAAAGCTTGTTATTACAATGTAGCATTAAAAACTCAAAGAAAGGGCTTATAATTAAGGAAAAAACTGTAAGGCTCTCTCAACAGGACATTATATTTTTCATTACATTCTTACTGTATGTATCCTTTGTCGGTATTGGTTAAAGTGCTTTGATCTTAATAAATAATCTCACCCCTTCCCTCTACAAGCTCTACGCTAACCCAATTACGCAAACACTGCTAAGCTAATTCTTCGACCTGTGTAATGGAAATTTGAAACACTGTAAACGTCCATATTGGAAGGGGATTTTCATTGAAAATTTTCAATGACATCTCGAATGAGTGGAAATAAAACGAAAAAAGATTCGAAACACACTTCAACAAGAATTTTCTCGAATTCCAAAGGCCGATGCCTCGCTTTCTTAGTGAATCTCTTGCTGCATCGAGTGTCCGGATAATTGAATTTCGCCGGTAATTGAATAAAGTGCAAAGTAATGGCGGATACGTCCTACCCCAAACGAAAGGTAAGAAAACCCAACAATCCCATCTTAATTATTTCAAATTAATTTGGAACAAACGAACTCCAATTTGGGGTTTTCCTATGAAACATGATACTAACTTTATTTACCTAGAAAGGATCTGCCTTTTTGTGTGTTGTTTTTGAAATAACTAGATCATAGAACACCGTTCGTTAGTTGCTATACAGTGAAGTGCATGTTTAATGAAGTGAATGTATTCTGTAAGTGAAAATACACATCCAGAATTTTGCAAAATCTTTTTCATAAATTTATTTAATGGATTTCGTATTCATTAGACGTTTCCTTATTCATATAATCCAGCGTTTCCCAACCGGTGGGTCGCGACCCACTAGTGGGTCGCGGAAGGGTTACAGGTGGGTCGCGACTTCATCCTAAAACTATCAGAAACCATCGAATAACCATCAGAAAAGATCAGAAAAATCGAAAATTCTTTAGAAGGAAGGGATACGATACAAATATGATTTTATTCTATATTCTTCTATTCCGATATATGTGGAGGTATTCCAATAAGGAAAGGTGGGCCGCCAGCTGAAAAAGGTTGGGAAACACTGATATAATCAATAGACGTATATAAGAAACATCCAATTAATATTCTATATCTTTTGGCTATTTTTTTTTCAGGTGAATTAGATTACTTTTGGTAATTAGTAAAGTAATTAATGACTAAATTATTGTTTAATCAGAGCAAACTCAAATAGAGAAATTTCGTTTTTACAAATTTAAAAGGAATTGATGAAATGAATTAGTTGTTTTCAAGTTTAAAATAAGTTTTTACGTGTGCCTACAATAACATGCTTAGATTAAATAAAAATCACCAACATACAAAATTTCGTTTAAAAATATATATTAAAATCTAAAAATACATATAAAACTTTCGAAGACTCTGTGCGATTCCCTTGTTTTTTATTTGTAACCTCCGATTGACAAGGGAGCCGCACAAGGTCTCCGAAAGCTTTGGCTGTTCAGATAAACATTGGTTGTTCAGATTGCTTGTAGATCCAAAGCGTTTAGAATCCGAAGTATACGAATAAAATTTATCCAAGTTTATTATCAAATATAATATAATGTGCTGAATTTTTGTTAGTTTTTAACCTGACAATAAGTTAACTATCCTTAATTTATTTTTTTCATAATGAAGATTTCTTTGAAACGTAACCCTCTCATTAGTTGACTGTATCTCGAAAACTGAATATTGATTGTTCTATGAATGAATATTTAAAATGTTTTTCTCGAATTTTCTGATAGCAAATGGGTAAAGTTTCAATGGTTTTAATGTTTCATAGAATTACTAAATAAAAAGATGTATTTAAAGGAATGTACAACTGAAAAAGGCGATTTTGTAGAAAACTTTTTTTTATAAGAATTCATGTTTCATTATAGAAGCACAATTAATTTGATTTTGCAATTTTATTAAGGCAATTTGTTTCTGTGTCATTCCGCTTTCTTTCTATTGATGAGTCGCATATTCTTCCGCCTCTTTAAATTTCACTGTAACACATTTCCAATCCTACGATTAGCCGAAAACAAGATCAAAATTCCATTTTGTATTTACAAAAATACAGAAAATAGTTTGACATTCGGTAATTGATTAAAAATGTAAGCGAAACAATCAGAATACCATAGATCTATTGATGACAGCTCAATTATAAGCTTACGCATTGGGACTATTTTGTTTATGGTATTAGAAAACTTACGCAAGTCCTTATGTCAACGAAATATAGTACAAAGAGCGTATATTTGTTACAGTTACATAATAAGAAGAAAGCATACGTCCTTGGCATTGCTTGCCACCTTACATTAGTCTACAGCAGCGGCTCCCAACTTGAGGATCCGCGATGCCGACTGTTGGGTCCGCATTAACGTAGATTTAGGAACAAATTTATTTTACCCTTCTCTCGATAGGCTTCTGACTCGTCTGTTCGAACTTCCCTATGAAGTCAGATTGTTTCTCCTTGATTCAAAATTTAATTTGAATTAAAAGACCGTTTAAATGACTTTTCATGGCTCTCCGCCCTTGTCTATTTAGTACATAGACCATATTTACTTTTTTAAATACACTTAATTATAGTCTTCAAGGTTCCAGTGTTACTGTATTTTCTGTACAAGAGAAAATTGAGGCGACAATTAAGAAATTAAATGTTTGGTTCTGCTGAATTGACAGTAGCGAGCATAATTCATTTCTCACTCAATGGCTGTGTATCATCAAGTGAACAACAACTTCCCTGCAGTCATGTTCAGTACGTGTCATCACAGTGCATCTTTAGAGCGCTATTTAAAAGATTATTTTCCAAGATCTGATGCTCAAAATGATTTGATGACAAATCCATTCCTGGTGAAAGACAATGAACTACCAGCAAATGAAGATCAACTTATTGAATTATCGTACGATTCTTCTTTAAAGATTGTGTTTTCTACGCTGGCATAGCTTGATTTTTGATTGTATGCACAGTACATGTCTCGAAACACACGAAAAATAAGTAGAAATAGACTAAAAATTTATTAACGTATGTAGATGCATTGACGCCAACACACACAATTAAGCTAAAAATAGACATAAGCTCAATTAAAAAACGACCGGTTTCACTAGCGGACCTTCTAGCATCCTCATTTTTCAAAAAGAATATTTTTACTTCATATATTTAGTAGATATTATAATTAGAATACAAAAAATAGGCTTTTGGTTTTTAAAATTCTCTCGATTTAAAAAAAAAAATGAAAGAAACTTTACGAAATTTAAGAAAAGTTAGCTTTAAGTTTTCAGCACTTTTTGTTAATATTATGTAACTGAATTAGAAAAAGATTGTTTTTGACTTTATTTTGATTTTTTTTTTATTGTGGGAATCTTAATTAAACATTTACGTTATTTTTTCTTACTTATTAATTAATTTGATCATAATCTGTAAGACAGATTTATTATCTTAAATATTGTTTTTTGTTGTTGTTTATATTAGCTAATTTTTAATGTAATAATTGCTGTTGAACTATTAATTGAAATTACGAAACATTTTGGAAACCACAGAACAGCTGTACGTATTGTTTTGTACAACTTGAATGTTATTATCCTTTATTTATTTGTTTTTAACTCATGACGCTATGAGAACTGGATTATCTAATGTTTTACAATTTAGATTTGTGCAAAAAACTGAAAACGTTGCCTTCGTCCAATTGGTGAGTTTCGTTTTGTTGAGGCGCGATAGTATTTTTATAATTTCCAATGCAGTTGATGCCTGAAGATTGCGGGGGGCGATAAGGAGACGCTTTCCTTGTGCGTTTATCGGTTGTTTTTAATTGCCACAAACAGTTGGCATTCAGCAAAGGCCTGCGTTTATCTTCGAGTCGTTTGCGACGATGGCCATATCTCGCGTAATTTAATAAGATATATCTGACACTTGTAGAGGAGTTTATTTCCGGTAGAAGACATTTTTATTGCGTTTAAATTGCTTAACTGATTCTCAAGTGGAAGCGAACTCTGCAATTAGCACCTACCATTTCACTACCCCTCCCCCATAGTTAGAATTCATTAAAAAATATATATATGTATAATCAAGATACGTGTATTTGGTAACAACGCTGTTTACATGAAAGCAGTCTGGTTAGGCACCGTTTTCGGATTAAGTTGGATTAAGGGATGCCGATAATTGACCGCATTAATGTAGTAGATTATTAGCATTTCTTAACGAGAATTTTACAGGTGAAAATTCATCTGCAAAATTCCCAATTCTATCATTTCAGATAAATTTTCAGATGTTAACGTTGTACAGCTGGGAAAACTAATGCTGTGTATTTTAAACAGCAATTAAATTAAAGTCTAGAGATGTAAGCGTGGTTTAAGCGATAAAAGAAGATGCCCATGCGCGGGAAGAAGTGAGGATGTTTTCATTCCAGTTTGTTCTAGAATATACCGCAATAAAAGAGATCGTAATAAATATTCCAGGTTTTAAAAAGCGAGCCAACTTTGAAACCTGCAATGAAGGCCTTTTTAGACGTACCATTTCAGTAGGCAGTCTGTACGCCATCGGAGGGCCTTGGCGTGATGGCGAAGAGATCGCCTCTGCTGCTCTAAGCAGGTTCTATTTTCAAAGTTTACGGCATTCCATTCGTATATGCAATCTGACACCAGTGCTTCTGGTGGCGAATTGCAGAACTTTAACTTCAGTCGCATTTCTATCTGTTCATTCGAAAATACTGACTACAAAATTGATTTTCATGAGTAGAGGTCTTCTTTTTCTATGTTTTTCGTGGATGTTTCCAGAAAAAGCTGCTTTATTTAACCAAAATCATAAATAGAATTCTAGTTTGAAAATCTGAAGCGGCAGGCCGATTGAAATCTCGATAACATATCGAGATTTAACGAGAAAGATCGAAACTGAAACCGAAGAAAAACAAAAAGGTGGAAAAATGAAAAACATATTTCCTCTTTTAATTAATTAAAAACATTCTCTCGCCTATTCGATACATTAAATAAATGATTTTTATTTAGATCAGTGTTTATTTTCGTAAACAAAACGTAGGTATGACAGCAATTGAGAAGTCTAAATTTTCAGTCAGATATGGAAAGTGTAAGATCGAGACAATATATCCACTGACAATCTATCCTTACGTTGCCATTAGCATTGTCTATTGAAATGGTCTAAAACAGCCTTAATGCTTAACCCTACTGAACCGGTGTCCCGCGGCAGTGATGTACCTGAGGATGCCTTTGGTGTGCCGCGTGAATATTCTGAGAGTGCATCTGTAATCAAGGATTAACTTCACACTAATCAAATACTCGTATCTAGAAGTCAAATAATCGGGGCAAATAGAAATAGGAACAACGTTCTAACAATTAATGTTAATAAAATATTAAATCACATTCATATGGCTTACAAATATTTCAGATATGAGCCGTTGATTTTGAAAGTGGGGCAAGTCCGTATTAAGTTATTGTTGGATAATTATTAATGGTTAGGTTTGAACAAACAATTAATATCATTCACAAAAATAAATTACTAATAAAACATTTCCACTATTATTTGTAGATATGATTGTGAATTGATTAAAAACAGAAATTTTAAGTTCATTTCTAATGAAAATTAGCTGTAACTCTTTTTTTTTTTTTAACAAAATGGACTTTCAAAATCAACACACATATCTTTAAATGTTTAAAAATACGACTGTTAAATTCAAGTTATATTCAATGGTAAATCTCAAGTGTTTTTCAAAGGATTTCATAATAGCAGTAAAAGCAATGCAAAAATTTGATGTATCGAGGGATTTATGCAAATATAAAAATGTACCGTAATTGAGAAGCACTGATTTAAATATTCCTTAGAGCTGTTCATCAATGAGTAGCTCTAACTGATGATCGTTAATAAGTGTTGACTTCATTAATAAGTTACTTATGAATAAAAGACTGAAATTACTGTAATGAACACAAGTTGTATATTAAATAAGTTGCCTCTGAATCGTTTCCAATATGCAGGTTGTGAATTAAAAAATTGAAAGGCTAATTTCAATATTTGCTAACTCAAGATAACAGAGAAAGATTTTGATGGTGATTTAAAATAAAAACTTTTGAGATAAGATATCGGTAATGACAGTAATTACAAAATAATTATACAAGAAAATAAAATTTTTATTCCCTTAAAAACTTTCAGTGAAATTGAGGAGAATAAATGAAACAGATAAAGGATTGCTCTTAAACCAAGGAAAGAACTTCTGCAATGTGAAGGAACATTTCAAATAATGATAACAACGATGATACAGATAAAGCACAGGTACAGTACTTTAGTGTAGTCATGTGTTGTTCGTTGTTGCTAGCCCTGGAACAGATCAAACTTCCAAGTCAGATGACTACTGAATGTGCATCGCTATCGCAACATCGTAAAGCGTAACTTCGTAAAGCGATACTTCGTAAAGCAAAACTTCGTAAAGCAAAACTTCGTAATGCGAGGACCATCTGTATATGGAAATACACTCACTTACAAAAGTTAAGCACGGAGCGGTAAAATTTCAGTTGATTAAGGTCCGGCGAGTAAGCAGGCCACTCCATACGCTCAATCTCCTCACTCTCCAGAAAGTCGTCAACGATGGCAGCTCTATGGGGACGCGCATTATCGTCCATTAAAACGAAAGAAGGACCAACTGCTGCAGCGTACAGTTTCACAATGGGGTCTAGGACTTCATCTAGATACTGTACAGCCGTCACAGAACCTCGCCTGTAGATGTGCAGGTCGGTGCGATATCCCAATGAAATCTCTGCCCAGACCATGATGCTTCCACCGCGGAATGTGTGATGTTCGGTGATGTCCTGGGGCCGATTGCGTGTGCCTTGTTCCATCCAGACCCTTACACGCTTATCATCGGGTTGTAAGGCTCATCTGTGAACGTAACGTTACCCCACTCAGACGTAGTCCAATTCACATGCTGGTTGCACCACTTTAATCGTGCGCCTCTGGATTGGACGGATAAAAAAACACAAACTCGTGGTATCCTGGCGTACAGACCATTCATGTGTAGCCTTCGACGAACAGTAGTGGCAGATATCGTCTTACCAATGGCCGCTGAAACCATAGATGTCACACGTGTGGAGGTCGATCTTCGATTCCGCTTGGCTACTACAGCAATATATCGATCTTCCGCGGGGGTCGTAACCCTTGGACGACCGGCTACAGGTCTTCGGACAACTGTTTGGCTGGTTTGGAATTGTTTCCATAATCGTGAAATGACGGAATGATGAACGCCGAAGAAACGAGCAACATCTGTTATAGACTGTCCTGCTTCAATGCGTCCGACAGCCCGCCAGCGCTCAGAATCTTCCATTCGTCTTCTGGAAGCCATAGAAACACGTCTAGCTTGAAAACAAATCGTACGAATGTTCTAAACACCTTTCATCAGCACTTACATGCAACTCCTGTAACCCTTCACAATGCCGGCTTCTTATACGACTGCCTGTTTTGCATATTTCTCGACGCGAAACCGTGATTGGCTGTTACCTACATAATTTGCATACTTCCTTCTACCTTTGCTGCAAATTTCAGCTTCTTTATTTCAGATCTCTTACGGAAATTAAGACTTTTCCTCTCCGTGCTTAACTTTTGGAAGTGAGTGTATTTTTATTGGCTGAAAACAAATCCACAAACAAACCAATAAAAAACAGCTAACAACGTCGAGTGATTAACAAAGAAAGTAAGGAACTCTATTTGCCTATTGTGAAGCTATCACTGAAATTTGATAACAAAGGATTCCGTTTTCAGTAACTTTCCCCTACCTCTTATTCATAAGCAACGCATCCAGCAATTTCTTTTCTGGCAAAACTGCTTGGGCAATTTGCTACAGAAAGCAGGAATTCAAGAGAAGGTGGAATAAAGCCTCTCCATGTCAATTTCCAGGCCTACCTGCGAGTGAGAATAGGATGAGTAGTTTAAATCTTATTCGACTTCAGCCCAATTCGGACGCAGTCAACTTTCATTATCTGACTAAGTAACTTTTATTTACTGTTTATTAACATTAGATAAATATATTCATTTTGATTAAAATTACCAGAAGATGTAAATTATGAATACCTCATTTCATGTGAAACTAGCAAAATTGTCGTTCTTTTTACGGGTTACAATGACGTGGATGAGAAAGAAATTGAAATTGTGAGATCACTTCGAAACTTTCCCAGTTGGTATAAAAATCACGTGATACGTACAAAGTAATGTTAAATTTGAATTTTGTATCTCAAGATCCTAACTTCCCACTCTTTTCTCCCTTCTCCATACGCCTAACCTTCCCCAATTTCCCTGTAAAAAAAAACATGTGGTCATTACAAATCTAACCCGAAAACCCCGTAGAAATATCCTTCAACAATGTTTGCCCATCCCCTCACCGCCCTCCCGTTTGGACTCCATAGTTGTAATTTTTTGCCTCCCGATTAATATGTGGTGTTATAGTGCACAACAATATTTTAGTTCCAATTGTCGCCACAAGGCTAATCTGAGGCGCTATCATGCTCTGCAACATTTTAGTTCCAATTGCCGCCTCGAGGTGCATATATGGCGCTTTCAAAAAAGTTGGCCCTACCAGTTTACACCCTTTAAATTTCGTCAAATATGATCTTTTTGACTTTGGATCTTTTAAATAGGATCTTTTTTGATTTTGACAAAGAACACTCATGTCAAATTTCGTGTTTCTATTTCAAACGGTTTCCGAGATATGCATACTTTCAAGAAAGCTTGTAGCTTGCTAAACAAACATGATTCTAATTTTGTTTTTACAGACATTTTCACAATAAAAACGTAAAATCAGATGGGAATGTAACTAGAATTTATAATATTAACCTCTGAATCTTGAATCTGAATACATTTCATTTCATATTGTAAAGTATTAAATTATAATATGAATATTTAAAAAAAATAATTAGTCAGTATTGTAAAACTGTAATTATTTTAATCCGTTATACACCTTATTAAAAATATAATTTGAATATACGTAAAATATACCTTACCTTTTAAATACTTACTTGCAGAGGAAGTTTTGGGAAAGGTGCATGTAAGACGTAACAATCAACGCCCGTGCACAATAGAGCTGTAGCACCTGGATGTAAACTTTAATTGAGAAGGTTTTTTTTTTTTTTTTCACCTTTTGAAATGAATTTAATGTTTCTAAAGAAAAATGTGTTTCTAGGTCCAACTGTTGTCGTTATAAATGACACTTCTCCGATTTATGAATAGATTAAACCATAAAATTATTCTAAAGTTGGATTTTATCCGCAGATTTCGATAACATTCTTAAAGAATCGAATAACTTAAAAAAAAAAAAAAAAAACACCTGACCTGCCTTGACAGTAAAAAGTGTAAGGGCGTGATGTTTTTTACAAAATATATGCTCCAGCAATGGACTTATAAGTGCATTTATTGATGCTTACATCCATCCAATTTATGCTTTTGTCTATGTAATAGGTGGTTTATCACAAATGAACTCTTCGAAAAATGTAGGTTTATTCAAAACACAATGGAATCTCAATTACCATCATTTAATCCCCATCACTGACAGGATTTATGAATAAATAATGATAATTTATAAAATATCGAAAAATAATTTACATAGTAATTTTATTACTTGCAATTTTTTGTTCACATAAGGAACACAATAAAAATAACCCGAAATAAAAAGCACACAAATGAAATAAAAAAAAAAAAACCTCCTTGCGTCCGTTTAGTCTTTGATAACGACGCTTCGGTTAACAAAAATAAGATCGGAAAAAAATGGCCGCTTAACGACATTAACGAAAAACTGTAAGAGGCAATTAAAAATAAAATGAATAAATAAATGGCAATTGGATGGTTACAGTGATGACTCGAAATAAGTGCTGGAGGTGGGGGTCCAAAAAATTCGATTGCATTTTAAGGAGCAAACGTTTCTACCATATAACCAATGCCATAACCAATGTCACGTGACAACCACTATTTATTTTACTAACAAGTTTACAGAAACAATTGATATTGATGAATTGCACAGTGCGACGAATATGCATATGAAAGGAAAGAGCGGACGGTTTTATTGATAGTTCATGCGGTGAATTGGAAATTGAGCCAATTGATTTTGTGTTGTTAGCACTGTCAATTTAACTCAGTAGTCTATAATAAGATGAAATAACAGCAGAAGCATATGAAAAGACTGGACATTGAATTAGGGACAACAGGCTGCCCGTGTTCTATACCGATCAGTGTTCTATCGAGTCATTTTATCGGTGACAAGATTACTTGGTTATCATTCGTTGAATTATTTAGGCACGTTAAATTCTTTTTACTTATAAGACGGGGTTTTGATACTTTCTGTAATGCTTTTATTAAATTGCTTTTGTGTTTAGATGAATGCGGGACAAGGAATCAACATTTTTTTTTATTTTTGTTTAATTTGGTTGGGGTTTCTTCGGTGGGAGGTCCCGCTTTCGGGAGTGAGACGCGGGATCCTTTACCTTTCGCACCTTCTGAGTCTGTCATCGGTGCAGTTTGACTGGCTGACGAGTCCTAAAGAGAACGAAACGGCCGTTCCAGTCTTTTCCCGGTAACAGCTCGGGGTGCGAAGTCCTTTCTGGGTTATCATTTGTTAAAACTTAAATTCTTTCCATAAGATTTTATTCCTTACAAAATTTCTTTAATTTTGTAATTATTTTTAAAACCCATAAAAATGAAAACCTTACTTTTATTTTCAAATTATAGCATCTTCTGAATATAAACAGTAATTTACACATTTTCCATTTTCTAAAAGCAAATAAACAAATAAATAAATTTGCTTTACTTACTGAAATTATCTAATTCGGATTAAATAGTCTTATTAAATAAAGAATGATAATTTTAATCAAATTATTATCATGCTGCAATTAACGGATTAACTAAAAAGATCATATTTATTGGAATTTAATTAGAGCCAACAAACAGGATTAGATTAAAAAAAAAAATATTCAATTAAAAATACAATAAACACAACCGGTTTCGCTTCCATTCGAGGCTTTGACGAGTGATAAAATAAGCCTAGCGAACATGGAATTAAAAAGATTTTACAACCAACGAGAAAAATTTACAATATCGTAGAACTTTATAATGTAGATGCCATCTGGTGAATAGTGTCCACTTGAAATAACAGGAATTATGACGTTGTTGCAAAGTTTCCTGATTGTTTGTAAAATCTTTTTAATTCCATGTTTGCTACGTTTATTTTATCATTCGTCAAAGCCTTGAATACAGGCAAAACCCGTTGTGTTTATTGTATTTTTATTTTTATTTATTATTTTTTTTTTATTTTATTTAATGTTTAGGACTATTTTTGTCACTTTCTCTCTTATTTGGAACAAAATATTAAAGTTAGATTGTCTCTAGGCCTTAATTACTAAGTTTCAAAACGATCCATCGAGCGGTTGAAGTGTTATTAGAGGTGAACAGACAGACTGACTTGATGAGGATTCGCTTTCCTAGGAAACTAGGCTTAATATTTACAGAATAAAAACTTACGCTGCTACGAACATACGTCGAGTCTCCCACTTAAGCTACTGAAGAAAAACTGTAGTGGAAAGCATGTTGATAAAAGCACCAAAAGATAAGCACAAGATCTAGTCTTCCGACAACCCAGACACGGTGGGCAACCGAAGAGAAAGGCAACTGACGACACCACTAATGCCACGACTCCGAAATTCTCGTTGACATCAGATTAACTGTCCTGTCGTGACATACAGTCAACGACGCGGCTCCAGGGGCACTAGCTGATATCAGAGATGAAGGCTGTCATACTTAAGTCATGGTATTATGCGATATATAAATAAATAATAAATTTTATTCTTAAGATAATATAAAAGGATTTTAATCTAATGACGTACATTTATATCTTAGAATTCTCAGAAGTCAGGGCATTGTGTTTATGCGAATTAAATATTAAAATTCAAACAAAATAGATAATTAAAACCTAGATTTTCATGGTAATTTTCTGCCTTCAAATTATTAATGATCTTTTCGTAAAGAAATTATTTATTATATTACTTACTTTTTGGTACTTTTAATCAAAGTTCTACACGTCTTTAGCTCTCTTTTTTTTAATATCAGATTTATATTAACGTTGGATTTATTAATTTATTTTTGTTAGGATTGATTAGTAAAATAATTTATTATATAATATTATGATTTTGTGCAGCGACATAATTTAGCAGATGTCAAAGCTGGTCAAAGAACTTGTTATGTTAAGATGTCTCTTTAGCAGATTCTTTTGTAGCTGTATCAATGTTAGAATTAGCCGTTAACTGAGAAATGATTACTGGTTGTTGTGTAGCAGAATTCGATTCAAATACGTTTTCTCTGATTTGTAAAGGAGTTGAAGTAATGGTAAGCTCATTCTTGTACACTTTGGGGAAACTTGTATGAAGCACACTCAATATTGTCACGGGATGTGACAGGGAGAGCAGAGTAAGGTACGGAGTCAACGGCTGACAAAATAGTTTGTAAGATACAGGTTTACAATAAACAATTATAAGCTTGGTGATTGGAGCAATTTAAATTTAACAAAAGAAGAACAGTTGATTGGTTGAGGGATTAACAAATCAGCGAAGAGAAATTTAAATTATCAGATGGTTAACAGATAAATCAATTAAATTTGAAAATAAACAAGGAACAGGGAAAGAATTTCCATCGGAACCGCAGTGGGGTCTCAAAGGAAAAAAATACACAATGATAAAATGTGTATTTCTCCTTTGAGGCACCACTGCGCTTTCCATGTATTGTTCATAATATCCCCAAGACAGAGGCCTTGTTGTTTATTGTGACTTCTCCTGGCTGATGATCGCCAACGAGCGTGAAACAGCTGTTCCAGGATGTCACTTGTGAATAATTTGGTCTCATCCATTATTATTTAGAAAAAGAATTACATTTGAAATACATGGAATTGGAAAAATATTGGAATACGTATAAAATTCATAAAGATTAAAACATAAAATCATAAATACATATTCTTACAATATTCTTTTATTCTGAAGAGCCTTTATTGTTCTTTAATGAGTAGTGCTGGTTTATAATAACTTGTTTAAGTGATTAACAGTGATTAAGCTACTAATAAATAGCTACTAATGAATAGTTATTCATTCATTAAATACAATCTGTATTTTTTCTCTTTAGTAAGTTGATATTTTGTTAATTAGTTTTTAATATTCCTCTTCTTTTAGTCAGAACTTCATATAAAGGCAATGTCAGAGTTCTAACTTTGTTCCTTCCATTTATCCTTTCGTAATATCAATGACAATTATTAGCTTTTTTTATTGGACTTTTGGTGGATTAGTAACTTTCATCTAAGTTCGCCTTCTGAATGAAATGATTTTTTTTAACCTTCGGCAATAAATTCCTCAGCTTTTTCTGTTCAGAGCAGTAATATTCTGTCTTTATTACTGTTCCATGAAATTGATATTGGATTATTTTTACGACTTTTCTCATTAGAATTATTTGATCTGTAACCGAGTAAAGTGATCTGTTCACATTTTATATGATCTCTCATGGTTTTGTTAATACTTTCTTTTGCTTCTCTATTTCAAACGTCTTGACAGTGTTCTGCTAAAATCACAAGGAATAATTTAAATAGTTTAGTATTTAAAAATGGGATAAATTCATTTAAAACGAAACTTTACTGCTTAGACTTCTGCTATGAGTGTAGGCCTAACTGTATGAGGTGAATGTGTGGGTGGCAGGGAAGCCATGCACTGCGACTGGAGGTCTATTGTACTAACCCACAGAAGTAACGACAGAGGGAGAGAAAGACTGAGAGAGTACGGTGGAAGAAGTGAAGGGGAAATGGGAGAACCACGAGAAAACCCGCCCCAGCGCGGATCGTCCACCATCCCGAAACCCACATGAGAACCGAAATTAAATCATCACGTCGTCTTGCACATTAAATACCCTTCTGCCGATCAGATCTTGGCTAGATAGAGTCCAAAACTTTCTTCCCAAACACTACGTAAGTCGTGTGATCTTTTGTTGTCATGCAGTAGTTTACTGTATTGGATTGACAGCGCCATCTGCTGGAAGAGAATGGAAATGATAATAGAGCTGCAATTATTACACACTTCAGTAGTTCCTAACTTTTTGGTGATCGCGGTTTAGAATATACTTGAGCGTTGCATTTGAGAGCTGTTCTTTCCGCATTTTTAAGGTTTACACCAATTACAAAAAAAAGCTTACAATGATAAGCTAGATAACAACAACAATAAGTTATAGTTAAAAAAAAAAAAGAATATTAGGTCATCCCTAAAATTTCTTTATTTAAGAAATGAATTATAAAATGAACATAATAAATAACCATGTATTTTAATCTGTATTCTTTCTCCGCTATCTCACTATTTGAAATTCAAGTCCGTAGTAAGTAATTTAATTATTTCGTTCTGTTCTTAATTGAGCTTCATTTATTTAATTATTTTCCCGCAAATCTTGAATAATGTATGGTTTTAAATCTTTGTCCAATTAAGTCGTTTGTTTATCTTTGCTTTCCACCAATCACTTTTATTTATTTGTAATACAGGAATGTGTGTGGTTCCTGTAAATATTTACAAGACCTTGAATTAGGCTTAACCTCTCTCGAAGTACCTACAACAATATTTTTTAGGACAACGGCAAAACAATAATCACGATCCTTTCAAAATTAGAAAACTACAAAAATACGAAACCATAAAAATCTAAAATTGCGTGAGAAAAATGAAGAGAATGAAGCATAAATGCAAAAATGAACAGCGTGTATGAAACATTGTAAACATTATTTTATTTTTGTATTTTTTTTTTTTGTATTTTAAAAGTTTATAAGGAATCATTAAGAACATTTTTTTCACCCAATTTATGACGTGTTGCTATTTTAGTAGGACAAAAAATTATATTGTTGAATTAATTGTTTAATAAACACAACATATGTAATGTTAAAAAAAAAAAAATGGATTATAATAGCTACAAAAAGGAATTTAATTAACGTAACATATTCTAATATTGTAATATTAAAAAAAAAAAAAGGTAATTAGATTTATTGAATTGAAATGGTTTTAATATAAACATTAAAGGAATTAAGAACTGTTTTTAATTTATCACAACTAAAAATGATATTTCGGAAGAAATGTGGCACCCGCAAAAGCTAAAACAAACAATAAAAACTCGCCGAAAGTGCAAATGGCGAGAAAATTCATGTGCCGTTACAAGCGGCCTCTATGAATTTATTAAGCGCAAGAAAATAAGAAAGCGCAGGTAAATATTAACCCCGTGTATCGAGACTTGGTTGTGTACTGATGACTGCTCCTGGCT
>JAFIDM010000001.1:17563112-17580059 GCA_023159025.1 Thereuonema tuberculata
TATATATATATATATATATATATAAAAGGCTTTTACAGCCTTTAAATAATCCTGTTCTCGAAACATACGAGTTCATCTTTCACAGATTAAAAAATTCTAAAAATTTTAAATTTAGTATCTATTAATTTATTTCAATGGTTTCTTTTACTTAGACCACATTAATCGCATATTTAACATACATTATTCCATATTACAATGACAATAATAAAAAAGGAAATATGTATCATTGTTGAGTCAACTAAAATTTAAAACAGATTGTAAAAGCTTTATTTTGAGATAAATTTCTATATTTACATTGTTGAATAGAGTTTTGGCTGACATTTTGTATCCAGGAGTGATCAATCAATAAAAAATAAATAAATAAATAAATAAAAAGAAAGGCAACGGTGGTGCAATTGGTCGATTAAATCACTGAGACTGACTGAAAACTTCATAATTCATTAGAGAAAATGAATAAGTTTATCCACTAAATAAGAACAAATGAATATTCTAAAAAAGACTCGTAATCTGCCATTACTTTTTTTTTATTACTTACAAAGTCCTTCATTCTGGTAAAAGGTAGATTCTTTGCTGTTGTTTAATAAAATATGGGTTCAGTGGGAAACTGTTTTGTATTGTTGGGTCTCTAAGTGGCTTTGAATTGCAGTATCAAATGGAACCAATCTCCAAAATGGAAAAGAACAATTTACTTCCTAACGCGAAGCCAAATGAACAATGAAACTAAGGTTGGATATCAAGCAGAGAGAGAAGAGAAAAATTTGAGGCCCTGTTTCAAAGAAAAAAAAACGATGTAACAATTTTGCTCCAATTCTACTTCATTTATTTATTTATATTTTTTTAAAAGCCTTAACAAATCTGGAAGTAATTATCCGCTTTATGTTGTATAAATTGTTTAAAAAACTTAATTTTTTTGCTTGATAAGAAAAAATAAAGTAACCAAATAGTAAATAAATAAATAAATAATTAAATACTGTAAAAGCACTTATTTTCACGAGCCGTAATTTTCACGAAAATGAAGATACCGGTGATTTCGCTAGCTGAAAATTTCGCGAATTTTATATATATATTCAACCGAATATTTATTTATATATTCAACCGAAAAAAAGTAATTCGCGAGGCTTAAATTTTCGCGATTAAGACGGGCTCCCGAAATTCGCGAAAATTAAAGCCTCGCGAAAATAAGTGCTTTTACAGTAAATAAATAGTAAATACTGTTCGGTTTTGTTTACGAGAGCCCTCAACGCTTTTGCGCATGCATCAGGTCTCCTTCGATTTCATGAAAATAGGGGTGAGGAGAAATAAAGAGAGGATATTTACTTTTTAACAGTGTTAGTTTACTAGTAGCTGCGTTTTCGGGAAAGAATTATGGAAAGAATAAATACTATTGCAAAAATAACAGGTATTAAAAGAATAACAGGTATTAAAAGAAAAACAGGTCTTAGAAAGTATCCATCTCAGCGTATCACCCCTTTGCCGAGTAGAATCGTCCGCCAGTCTGATTCTCGCTTTTGAAAACGAACAGTAGATTCTGAATAAAGTTAATAATAATAATAATAATAATAATAATAATAATAATAACCGAGTACGTGTTGTACCCATCGTCTTGTTCGCCACTGGTCTGGTACCTAACACTTTGCACCACAGTCTCAGCATACTAGGACTTCACAAAAACACTTATGCACAACTGCAAAAGGCTGTAGTACTCAACACAACACGCATAGTTAGGAAATTTATGGACACAACCACACATCCCTAATCATTCTTGCACACGTCTTTACACTTGGCAGTATGTGCTTTGGTCCTTGACCCGCCATATTGTTTTTGCTGGGGAAACCCAATGTTTGAAACATACAAACATAATAATAATAATATTTTCGCCTGAAGAAGCTGTAGGAAATATTGAATATGTAGTTGTTGTGATCATTAGTTTGCTTATAATAAAATAATATTTGCTATCACTGTCAGGAAGACTAGTTATAAATTAGTCATTTAAATTTAGTTATTGTAAATTATATATAAATTAGTTATTAATAATTAAAAAGAAAAAAATGTGATTTATTGGGAAACTAGCTTTAACGAGTTTGGAGGAGAGCTAATAGTTTTTGGCAAAACCCATTTGTAGAACCTTCTGTAGACGATTGTATTGTTATCCATCTTTCATTATAATTTGAGCTTTCAGCAGTTTTTGATTGATCGTGGTTAAATACGCTAACTATTTCACTTAGCTCTTAACCCAATCTTCCTCTTTCGTAAGTACTCTAATAAAAGAATGCGGATGCAATTCGATTTGTTCTTTATTTATGTACACTGTGTATGTATGAATGAAAATTACAACTGTTTACTTGCACTGTACATTGGCAACGACAATTTCCGCTTATTCCGGATTCTATCATTTCCTCGAAAAGCCTTCCGGCTTCTCACTTTTCAGTCGATTTACATTTTGTAAATAGAATGAAGCTCCATTATTTATTGACACCAATAGAATTTTATGAGAATTGCTGGTATTGGTTGCCATGGTAACTATTTCTTAAACAAGAAATTAAAAGATATATATGTTTTTCCTTTATGTAAATTCAACTCTAATGGTTCACTTAAAAAAATAAACGAGAAGACAACAACAATCAGCTTTTGCTTCCAAGTTTAATTTTGATGAAAATTTAATTTCCTTTTCTTTTTATTTGATCGTTTTAATGAAAAGAAATAAAAAAATAATAAGCCTCATACACACACACAAAAAAAAATAATAATAAAAAAATAAGTATAAAGCGCCTGATAGTTTAAAAAAAAATTTCTGTTTACTGAATGTAAAAGTTTACAATAATAAAAAAAAAAATCATATATCAAAAAAAAATTACATATATAATGTGATTTCTTTTTATAAAATTTTACATTAAAAATAAATATCCTCTATCACACTACATATACTGTTATATATTTTCGTGTTAAAGATACATACATTTCAAAGAAAATAAATTTCAAAGATACATACACTTATAAACAAAGTTTCATAGTAATACTACTACAATAATAATAGTAATAATAGGTGGTTTACGATTAACATTTTGGATTTTTAATATCCATTTTCTTTGAAACTTTTTTTTCAAAGCTTTGTTTAATTCGTTGTAAAATTTTTCAAATACGGGTATTTTTCATAAAATTATTTTTATTTTACATTTTCTAAGGAAATGGGATTAATTTTTTTTTTGTCTTTTTGTCTTTTTTTTGAAAGGCGTTTTTCCTGATGTCATTAGCATGTTTGACTGCTTCCTGGCCTGTTCGTTATTTTCATGCAAATTTGTTAATGTCCTCCTGTGTTTTGTCTTGGTAATGGCTTCCTCTCCTTAGTGCCATTTAGATTCAAAGACATAAAACACACTGAATGGGAACAAAGCGGTAAATCTTTGCACTTGATGGTGGAAGAGAGAGTGTTTATGTTTTCAAGGCTTGAAGAAAGCAACTAATATTTCTTAGGTCAATTGTGTCATAGCCTATCTCTCAATCAAGTAGGATTTCATTTCCAAGAAATTAAGTATTTTTTCTTTCTTTCTGCGCCTTCCTTGTTTGTTACTGTTGCGAAATCCTGGCTTTTTATTCAATTCACTATCTCGATTTTACGATTGGATTTCTTTATGATGACAGATGGGATGGAAATAAGTCTTCAGTCTAATATTTCGTCTTATTTTCAATATTAATTGAAAACGCAGATTATACACTTTTTTGCGATAGGAAAAAAAAAAAACCTATAAATAATATTAACATGGAATGATTGACACCGACACACAAATTTAAAATTTAAAAGGACGAAACCAGTACCGTTGTCTTTTTAATGGGCATAAATCTTTTTAAATTTTAAATTTGTGTGTCGGCGTCAATCATTCCAAATTGTATATGTGCACACCAGGGGCGTATATAAGGGGGGGGGGGCCGAGGGGGCCCGGGCCCCTCCCGAAATAATGAAGATATGTCCTCCGAACGTTTTTTTTGGTTGAACAGATAGACTTTCATTGTTTTTTTTTGTTTAGTTGAATAGATTTTTTGGCCCGGGCCCCCCCCGAAATGTCCTCCCAACGTTTTTTTTTTTTTTTTTTTTGGTTGAACAGATAGGTTTCCATGGGGTGTCGGCCCCCCCCCCCGAAAATATATTCTATATACGCCACTGGTGCACACGTAAAAATTTTATCAATAATATTAACAATTTATTAAATATACAGGAATTTTATATTAAAATTTACCACACATTAAAATTATAACCTGGATAGTAAATTTTAAATTTTTATCAAGCAGGTGTGCCGGCTTCCTTCCTATTTATTTAATTGAGTGCAGCACACGTAAAAACTTTTCTCCTCTATATAACAGATTTGTCGTTTGAACAAAAATAATTAAAAATAAAAAATCCAGCAAACTCCGTCTTAAAACGAAGAAACTTTCAGACGTCATTAAAATGCAATTGTACGTACAAATTAACACATGAATTTTGTAGCGCGGGTTTCATAAAAGCATCAATTTGCCCCCATTAGTACGCGACGTCTTTGATAGATAGATGGCTACAGTATTCTCTCTCTCTCTCTCTCTCTCATATATATATACAGTAGAGCTCCGATTATCCGCGGGATTGGGTGGCAAGGGCTTCGCGGATAACCCGAAAAAAGACTAAAAATGAGGTATAAACACGAAAAAAATTATTTCACGATTAAAAACTACATTTTATTGTACAAAAACATAATATGTAAAACTTTTAAAATATGTACAGTAAAGCAGAAACCTTTGCTCTACGTTTGCATCCACAAATTCCGAGAAGGCCTATATGATCACGATGCACAATAAACCTGTTAGTAATTTTCGACCTTCGCACTGTAGGACCCATTGTACTTTCCCTGTTGTTGGATTAAAATTGTTTTTTTGAGGTTCGTAATTAAAAAAAATTTTCGCGGATAATCGGGGCTCTACTGTATATATATATATATACACAGTAGAGCCCCGATTATCCGCGAAAATTTTTTTTAATAATATATATGTGTGTGTGTGTGTACGTTTGCGATAAAAATTAAAACGTCACTCTTTATTCTCATCATAAGATAGCCACTTCTTTGAGCAGTAACTCGAGGGACCAAGTCTGTTCTTCAAGAAGGCTGGGTGAACCTTGAGACTAATATGGAGAAGTAATACTATTAACTAAAAAATCCCTACCTCCATTGTGGATTGAACCCAATGCCTGCAACCATCAAAATAAGCGACTCATGTATTTACATATCTAGCTTAGCTTTTTTTAAAAATTTTTTTTTTTTTTTTTTTTTTTTTTTGTGAGACGTAGCTTCTAAATAATATTAAAGATATCCTTTGTTTTTCTCCCTCAAGATTAAAAGGCAGAGCCTATCTGTCTTATCGTTTTACTTGAATGTGATTCGCAAGGAGCTGATATTGACGTACTGACGAAGATGGAAGAACAAATATTTAAACTATTAAATTGCCATTGAGATTTTCCTTTTGTAGTTGATTTTTTTTTTTTTATGCGAATAAGCAAAAGCCTGTCTTAAATATTACGACGTACGTTAAACGATGGAATTTGAATTTCAGAAGTTATTTCAATTTTATATTACACACAGTTTTTATTTGCTTTTGTGCCATTGTGTCATCTTAGAATAAAATATCGAAAAGTTTTTGAATTAGTACGGACGTTAAATTCGCTTTCTTTTATTTATTTTTTTTTTCAATATTAAGGCGGGCATTACATGGGTGAAAATTGGGTGGTTCTGTGCTGGGAATTCCTGCTGGCTAGCAGTTTTTAGGACGTGTTCTATTTTCTTGCTGGCTGACTGGCTAGCTGGCTGATTTGATAGCAAACAGCGCTCTTGGTGGCGAATTGAAGAACTTTTTAGTCCAATCGATTTGTATCTTTTTTTACGAAATTACTGACTACAACATTGATTTTCAGGAACAGAAGTCATCTTTTTTCTATTTTTTCAAGGAAGCTACCAAAAAAAGCTACATTATTAACTAAATTTGTAAAAGAATCAGAATTTGAATCGGTTAGCGCTTGAAATCTCGTTTGTCGAGATTTAACGAGAAATATCGAAACTGAAAACAAAGAAATACAAAAAGATGAAAAAAATGAATACTTCCTATTTAAATTAATAAAAAACCTTCTCTAGCCTATTCGATGTATTGAATAAAAGATTTTTATATAAATCAATGTTCATTTTCATAAATAAAACATTGGTATGATGGTAATTGCCAAGTTCTAAGACACCAAGCTTCTATCTATTCCGTCATCAACGAGACCTTCACGTGATTTTCAGATGGGTGGATGTATTCTTGCTGGGTCGTATAATTCACTCAAAATAGCTTGGTGGAAAACAGGTTAAACATGCGAAGACCAGCAAATTCCTAGCCAACATCCTGCACAGAACCACCCAATTTTCACCCGTGTAATGCCCGCCTAAGATTAATATTGATTGAATGAACCAGAAAGCTTACACTGTTTTTACTTACGAAGGTATATAAAATTACGGAGAAATGTAAATAAACTTGTATATTGTATAATTTAAAATACAGTGAAAACTCGATTAACCGTCACTCTCTGTTATCCGTATCGTTGGCAAAACCAACTTCTCCGTGAAATACGGGACATTGCCGCGAAAAAAGCTCGAGCCTCGAAGAAACAGAAGAAGATGACTGATTACAACTTTAACATACAAACCTTATTATCCAGTACTGTTTTATGTTTCTGTTATTATTATTTGTTTGGTGTTTGACGATATCTATTTATTACCGATAGATTTTTCTTTGTATTAATTTATAGTTAGCCTTTTGTTCCAAACCAGCATTGAAATTTCGTTACTATACATGTTTATTGCGAAATTTCTGTTATCCATCTATTCGGTTAACCGTCACAGTCCCGGTCCCGACGGTGACGATTAATCGAGTTTTCACTCTAGTAGCATTTACAGACCATATGAGCGAGTCAGTACGAAAATGCTTTAATTCAGATGACCATTCTGAGGAGACAAATTGCCATACAAAAAACAAAAACAACAAAAAAACCAACTTATATTCAGATAAAGAAAACCTATAATTCTTCTTTAGGTTGATTCTTAGACAACTCTGCAAAACAACGATCAACGAATCAACAAATTTCGAAGACAGGGTATTTACTTGAAAAACAGTTCCTTACCCTTTACCAATAAGTAATGAGTGTATTAGAGAATATTAAAAGAGAATATACTCGTGTTTGGAAGTGACTTAACTTTTTCAGTTTTGTTACAACTGCTCAATATTTTAAGGAATTGTAAAGGCTAAAACTACTGAAGACTAATGCTAATAAAAACGATTTTCTTTTTTTTTTTTTTTTTTGCAAAAGTTGCAAAGAAATCTCAAATAAGCAAATAGTTATGTTTATGCAAATTGTTAACTTTAATTGAAGTCATCAATAATGAAGAAATATCTCGTAACTTATATTTTATTTTCTTGTCTTATTCTGTGATTTTAATACTTTAAAGCGAATAGATTAAACAAAATAATTCTTTATTCTCTTAAAATACAACTTTAAAATCCTTTCATGCTCTACTTTGTTTTTGAATTAATAAAAACCAACTACCACAGCAAAGAAACACAATGAATGAAGCACGTGATATAATTTTTTAAACTTTTAAATTTAAGATTAAAAACTAAATTTGCAAGGCCCTCTTTCCTGATATAAAAGAATAGAATTGTTTTTTTGTTTGTTTTTTTCTTAAGTTAAAAAACAAGACAAAGCTCACTAATTTGGAAGACCCCCATTCTAGATAATAGGAAACATGCTTTGATTGAAACCAATTTCTTTCTTGGAACTGTATTTCTCCCCCCAATAATCTCCGTTCCTTAGTTCCGAAAATTTTCTCGTCTTGGGGTCATTTCCGACACAAATTGCAATCTCTGTATGAAATTGTCATTTTGATTCATCCGTAATGAAAGCCCATTCGTGTGGATTGTGTTTCATTGGGGTGGCAGTTGGTTAGAGCCTCTGACGGATCTATTTTCTCTCTTGACTGTCGTTGAAAAGCCACGGGATCACCGCGAAGCCAGCGCTCTTTCTACAGAGGGCGCTGCGAAATTAGACAATCCTTAAAGACGCTTCTATCAAAGAGTTCGTTTGTAAAAGACGACTTTCACCAACAAAAGCCACATTAAATAATGGCAGTTTTAATATCATATCTCCTTCTTAGTTCACTTCTCTTTATTTTAACGTATTAGAATCCATGACACAAGCTTCTTCAAATTATTTATTAAAGTATGATTAGCGTTATTAAAATACAAAGATGTTGAGATTTATTTGTTTTAATCGAATACATCATGTTTCTTTTTTGTTATCTTAGTTTTTATTTATAAATAGCTTAAAAAAAGGAATAAGGAAATTTTCCGAAAATTTGCTATGTATATTATTTATTATTTTAATAAATAATTTGAAGAAGTTTGCAGGATGGATTCTAAAAGACTTTTAAAATGTTTTTAAAAATTCTAAGACTGCTCCTTTTTTTAATATTTTATTAGAAATATATGTAATTGATGGTGAATTTTTACGTGTGCATTAGTGCTTGAAATAAAAGACACCGACACACAAATAAAAGCTAAAAAAAGTTACACAGTATTAAAGGTTACAAGGACCGGTTTCGCCTTTGTAACAGAGCTTTTGAGAACGACCTGTTAGAAAGGCGAAACCGGTTCTCGTCCTTTTTTAATGTGTTAAACTTTTTTAGCTTTTTTTTATGTGTCAGCATCTTTTATTTCAATATGTAATTGATATTTCAACTATAGCCAATCATATTGTGAATTGTCATGATTGGGTGTCTCATCAGCCAGATTTTTCCCATTTTATGGACAGCTCCTAGGATTCGAAAACATTGTGGATCTCATTCTCTTTCCCGTCCGTTGGGATCCCCAAAAACAAACAACCACCCCTCCCCCCCGAAAAAAAGAAAATTACTGCAATCAAAGGGAAGATTCATTGCTATTTATCAATAGTAAATTTGCTAAAGATTTCTTTGAGAGAGATGTTTATTTATTTGTTTTGTTACGTCATAGGTTGGTTGTTGTTACATCTGTCCCCTTCCGCTAGCAGCAAATATCTAGAATTCGCCTTTTCAAAAAAAAAAAAAAAAATGTATTTTAGCTATTAAAATTATGAGAATTGATGTATACAATACAAAAAACACGTTAAGAGCGGTGTAGTTTTTAAAAAAAATCAGACACACAATAATTAAAAAATATAAAAACATATTAAAATCTTAATGTCTCGACCAGGTTTCGATCGGACTTGCCGATCTTTTGCCGAGAAGTAAAGGAAAGAAATCTTGTGTTTCCGATCTGCATTCTGCAATTTTCTAGAAGAGTACTTTGAGTTATCAAACAATAAACTAAATTCGTTTCTTTCTCTTTACTTTGTCCAAAATGTGAATTGTTGAATAGCAGTGTTTGAGAATCCAATTGATATTAATAATCACTTTGATAGGATTTACAAACGAAGGATCTTAAATCTTAAACAAGATTTTGGATTACCGCAGTTCAGGTTACAGGGATATTCTATTAAAGCGTTGGAATTAAGATAATAAGCTTTGGATTACTGGTAAAACCACAGCAATATAAACATATATCCTCGTACTTAAACTGCTTCGATGATGAAGTTGAATCTTCGCTTACAAAGGATTGGGAATATCGAGCACATATATGTTAACATTAGTATATTTAATTATTTATTCAAATAATTTACGTATTAAATAAAAAAGTTTAAAATTATGTAAGATACATAAAATATATGATATGTACAAATAAATGTGTAACGTACAAACATTTGTAGTCTTGAAAAATATTAAGAAAAGTTATAATAATTTAAATAAATTTATTGATAAAGACTTAAATTCTGAATTAGGCAAGAGAAACAAAAATCCGTAGATGGGTTTTAAACCAAAGCTCTATAAATTATACTATGATTATTATATAGTATATCTTATTAGGAATTATCTTATTAGGGTTGAGTTTGGTTTTTTTTTAATAAAAAATCATAAAATTACATTTACGGTATTTTTAACACTTTACTGAAAGTAATTTATGAAAATTATTTTTACAGACTGGATGCAGTATTATTTTATTCTTCTATTTTTGTTTAATGAATTATTAGGATGGTTTTCACAAATAAGCATTCCCACTAATGTGAATGATCAAGCTAACTAAAAATTGTTTACTTTTTTATTTATTTTTTATTTAGTTTACTTTATTATTCGAAGCTAAACTTTAACTATTGCTCATAGATGTTCATTAAAAAGCTTGAATTACATATATTTATTAAAATTACGACGACTTTTTAATTGGCTCAAAAATTCTAGTAAATCAATTCACAGTTCTATAGTCAACACAAAATCAACGACATTGTACAATTTGCAATTTACCTAACGCTTGCATTGATAAAAGTGACACTATCACTGAGATATTTTAATATTTATATATATATAAAATTTTTTCAAAATTTTGTATTTTTGTCGAAATTATTTATCTGTATTTTATTCATTTTAATCGTTAATTTTATTTATTGTAAAACATTCCTTTTCTATTTTCTATTTATTGATGTTCTGTTTATTTTTAAATTCTTTTCCGTTGAATCAGTTAATTAATTTAAATACTGTACATTACGTTTTTATCCAATCATTCTGTATATTTTTAATTAATCTTCCAATCAAATTCTTCTACGTAAAATCTATAAAAACCAATGCTTTTCATGTAATAAATTAATTCAGTTAAGTTCCATTAATCGACTAATTGTTTTTCCATCTCAACGACTCTCCCATAAACAACATTATAGTTTCGTTTTCATTCTCAGCATACTCGATTCAGTTTAGATAAATCCCAATTATCTCCAAATACCACTATTTTCCTGGTAATTGGACAATGGCCATCTAAAACCGGAAATGGCCTAAACTGAAAATTAGCTTTTTACCTCAAATCTCAGGCCATAAGGAGTCCTAAGAAGCTGTGGGGATGTTACACAAACACACGGAAACTTTAATAGTGTTCTTTGCGGAATCTGAAAATGGTTTAACAGCAATGATAAAATTGTATTCGATAAAAATATCATTCCTTACACAAACTGACGCTTTTGATGGTTTACAGTGAAGAAGGCCTACGTACCTGGATGCACTATTTCCAATTTAGGCTGGATGAAAGTGAAACATTCCTTTTTGAAACACTTTGATCTCCACTTTATAGGATTCTTTTGCAAAAAAATAGATTTTTTTTTATAATTTCAAATTCTAAAAATTGACTTAAATTGTAATTTGAGAAAAATAAAATAAAAAAAGACGGAATTTTTTTTCATACAGTATTATAAAAATAATAAGTATTTGAATATAAAATATATATTTTAATTTTTTTTTTTTTTTTTTTGAAAGATTTGAAAAGGTTAATCTTTCGAAAAATTGCTGTTCTGGAATGTTCAGTATTTTACGAAATGGCAGCAAATAAAATGGATGACAGACCCTAATTCTTCTCGTTCTGTTGAGGATTTTCTCCGGAACTCAAATGAATCATTATTCAGTAAATAGAAAAGTATTTTTATAATTCAAAGACAATGTATTAACAAAGTATTTTTATTTTTTCGTTTATGTTAATTCATGGTCGTCGAAAAAAAAACTCAGTAAATGTTTTCAGGTAGTCTTTTATCTAATGTACTCTGTAATATTTACGTGTCTCTATATTAATTATCAGTCATCTAATCAGTTTCCCCTGTGTTAATTCACCCACTAACAGAGAGAAATAATTAAAGAATACTAATTTAATATAAGGGGTAGATTTCTGCGACACTCTCTGAATACAAATAATATAAAGCGACAAATATTGAGTAGTTTTATGACGCTTAATAAATACAATAACAATATTACGAAAGCTTAAGTAATAACATTACGAAAGCTTAAGTAATAACATTACGAAAGCTTAAGTAATAACAAATTTTACGTGCCTAATAATTTAACAAAGTGGAAACTACGGAAGGCACAAAGGAGCCAAAAAGATTTCGTACCTCAAGCTGTCACCAGGGAGAGAGTGGGAGGGCCGTTTCGTCCTCTTTAGAACTCATCAGCCAGACACACTCCACCGATGACAGACTCAGAAGGTGCGAGCATATACGAATCTCACTCTTGCTCCCGGAAGTGAGACTTCACGAAAGCAAAACACAATCAAAAATACACATAAAATAATAAAAAAATGCCAATGCTACAGACAAATTCCTTTGAGTCTAGCGGAAGTCTGGCCAAGGATTTGGCTTTCTTTTTTTTATATAGTGTCTGGAATAGTATCATTTCATTACGAAAGTTTATAGATAAAATACATACCAGTTTCATGATGTATTATAATACTACGTTGAGGCTAAAAAGTGTGAATGTTCAATACATACTTTAGCTCAGGAAGCGAAAGTGAAAGTGAGGCTTATCAAATCAATTAGTCTGTGTGTGTGTGTTTGTCCTAATAGCTTTTGAACCCTTGGTTGAAACTTCATGAAACTTTGCATACGTATTTAAGATAAGCTAAGTTTGGAAGAGTTAATTTTGTAAATTTGTCTTTATATAGACATGTTGATAAAACACAAAAAATTTTACAATATTACTCAAACTAACCAAAAACTTTTAAAAATTAGAGTATCTATTATTTCAATATTGATTAATAATTTATGAAATCACTGAAATCGTTTTCTAGCTCTCTCTCTCTCTCTCTTAAGATAAACATAGTAATAATAATGCAGAATTGTCATTTTTAGAATATTATAAGATTTTGGAGCTTAAAGGCGTAAATTTGTATGAGAAAAAGCAAAATTAAATATTATAGGAGTAATAGTTTTTTTTGAACTTGCAATATAAAACGGAAAAACTAAGTTTTATTGAATACTAGATATTGGCAGTGTAGAGTGGATACGACTGAACCAATTATTAATGAAAACAATTGTGATAAAAAATAATACATACAATCTATGGATATCTACGTTATCGTCAATTTAAGCAAATTACCGATTTAAAATGATGTCTCCATGTTAATGCAGCAGTTAATGTAAAAACCTTCGTTGTAGTTAATGAAGGAAGATATCAATAACGACTACGACGGAATCCTCAGCGGTGGGCGCCAAAATGATGTTTAGGGCAGTGTTAGGGAAGACCCCGAGGCTTATGTATTTATCATGAGTCTGAACGATCGAACTCGGAGGTTTCTATAGTAACACGTCACTGTACTTAAGCTACGTAGTTACTATTCTATAACCAGGCAAAAAATAACAGCGATTAAAACTAGCACATACAAAAAATAAATAAATAAAATGAATAAAAAAAAAGCCTACATTCCTTTATTTAGCGTCCAGAACATTGCTGTGTCTAATTTATCTTGATCAGGGGTTATTGAAAAAGATCGAAAATAACTTAAAAAGTTAAGAGTAAAAGCTGATAAATAATACTTATACAGTCGGACCTCTATTGAACGAACCTCTATTTTGCGAATTTCTCTATTTTGCGAACTTTTCTTTGGAACCAAGAACATTTTGTTAATTTCTTCGTAAAATAACCTCCAAATAGCGAAGTGCATTTTCTATTTAACGAACTTTTTCGTGGTATCTATTTTTTTTTTCTCCTTAAAATGTTTTTATTATTAATATTCCCTTAGAGGAAATGAAAGAAATTTGGATACAGCTGAGGGAAAAAGAAGAAATTAACGATGATGTGCTGATTGATGATTATCTTTCACTTGATTTTGAAGTTGAGACTTCGTAAACACTAACTGAATCGGATATTTTGGACAGTGTGAAAAATAAAAACAATACAGATATGAATTGCGATGAAGATGAAGATGATCAAAATGGAAATGATCATGATGCAGAAATCAGAAAACCTTCGTATGACGAAATGCTAAAATCATTTGAAACAATCCGACACGGACTACAATTTGAAGAAAATACTGAAGGGGTTTTCGGTGCATTGCAAAGATGCGAGACATACTAAGAGCAAAAACACTTTTTCAAAAAAAAAAAATAAATAAATAAAATAACTCAGACAAAATCAATAGACTTTATTAGAAAAATTTAAGTACGCATGTGATAATGTATGCATTACGTCATTAAAATTATTACTTTTTTTAATAATATTGAATAATAAAAGGTGAATCTCTATTTAACGAATTTTCCATATAACGAACTTTTTTTCGGGATTTAGCGACTTCGTTAAATAGAGGTCCGACTGTATTTCAATTTATTTAATAAATTTTATTTAGATTGCCCTTTTTTCTCCCCCAGAAATTTTAGTAGCTCTTATGATTATAAACAAATATATGAATACGTGATAAGACCACACAATGATTAAAAACATGAATTGAAAATTTAAAACATGACTAGTTTCAGAAAACCCTGTTGAACGGTTTCCATCCTCAGAACTGAGACATTTTTTATTCCAAGAAAAAATAGAGTATATATTTGATTATGATTAGACTATTGATAAAAATAATCTTATCAAAATCTCATCAGGTTAAAAATATGTTTGCAAATATTTCTCTAATTGAATCGAAGTTTTCGTTATAATTTTTTCGTTATTATTAATAGAATATCAAACTTCCATTCAGCCAGCCATAAAAATTTAAAATTCGGCTTGTTCCAACAAAGCCCATGATTGTAACGAGCTATAAATAACCAGAAAATATATAATTGTAGAAAGTGTCTGTAAGGAAGTTTTAGGGAAGTTGGATCAGGACATTATCATTTTCCCTAAGGATCTGTTGACAAAGAATATTAATAAATTATTCGTAATAATAAGCAAATAAAGGCATTGAAAATTTAGAATTTTTTCACTTGCAAACGAGAAATCGAACCAGAAGGCTTCGTTCGCATGGGTTTCATTTTTATCTCGGAAGTTTTTTCCAGTTCTCGGCAGAAAACGTTGACACAATTTTTATTGACCTACTTCCCTAGGAAAATAATTTCATCAAATGGTGTGCGTGTGTTAAGTAAATAACTTTTGAACTACTGGTTGAATCTTCTTGAAACTTTGTGAATGCCTTGAAGGACAAGAGATGATATAAGTTTTATGTTTTAAATATTTCCCCTTATTGAAAAGGGGGTCTTAATTTCCATAGAATAGCAGTAGAACCGAATTATCAGATTTCCATTGATAATATCTTAAATAAAGGATATTATTCCTCTTAATGTCTGCGCGAGCTGAAAAATGTTTAAAACTAATCAGATTTAGAAAACTAAAGTAAATAACGCGGAATTCATTAAGGTCCTGACTCGAGCAAATGCAGGCGACTGCAAACCTTTTATTTCTTTTATATATTTCTTTTTCCAATGCAACTACAATTCTGAAAATTTAAACATGAACTTGTGAAGTATCTGGGGTTTCTATTTTCTTGTTTTTAATTTTTATACATGATATGTTAATAGAGTTTCTGTTTCACTTTCAATTTCTCAAATTCTGAATTACAAATAGAAAGCTAAGATAAGAATGAGTGGTAAAAATCTCTGATGTTGTCAAATGATTACATTAGGAAGCAACTGGTATTATAAATAATTACGCTAGAACTGATACTTTCCCTCATGTAAGGGGACACTGAAATATTTACGTAAGCATTTTTAGTCATCTTAGGACACCCCCTCCCCTTATTGTGCTTACGTAAGATTTGCCAAATCATTAACAGTAAATACCACTGAACAATAAATTAAAACAGTCAGAATTACATGATATTCACTCCTGAATTAAAATGTAACAAATACAAAATACACATGAAAGTACTGAGGAAAAAGGCTATCATTACTTTTAATCTCTTTGTTTGTTTGTCTTACGTAAGCATTGCTCTGATCCCCCTGCTCCTCCTTGCAAACCTTGACACCCCATCCCCACACTGAATGCTTACGCAATACTTGAACGGCCTCTAGGACAAAAATTTATGAAGCTTAGAGGAGAAAAAAAAATTATCTTAATATCAACATAATATCCAATATTCAATATATATGTCGTGCACGAAATGACTATTAATCATAATTTATATCCTTATATATTATTTCTCAAAGGTGTTTTGTTGTCGGAACGCCATATTTCCCTTAATACTTCATCAAAATCAATGATTGAAACATCATTTTGAAGATTACGTTCCCCGCTAATGACGAAAAATAAACAAATTGTTTAAAATTAATGTTTTCGTTAAAAAAACTTTATTTTAAAAACATTTATAAAAATGTAGACACCCTTTAACAAAAGCGACTTATTTTTCGAAAGCGAAACAGCATTTCAAATAATTCTAAGCGTCGTAAGCTTGAAATATATCATTTTTTGAATAAAAATGTACTTTATAATGATATTTCATCGTTTATTTAATAAGAAAAGATAAAAAACAAACAAAGATTTATATTTTAATAAAAATAAACGATTTATTACAATAAAAAAACATAAAAATTTGTCAACTTCTCATATATTATTTCTCAAAGGTGTTTTTTTTATCTCCCTTAATACTTCAGCAAAATCAGTGATTGAGATACCATTTTGAAGATTACGTTCACTGCTAATAACGAAAAATCACCAAATTGTTTAAAATTAATGTTTTCGTTAAAAAAATTTAATTTTAAAAACCTTTTTATAAAAATGTAGAAGGCGCCATCTATTGACAATCTGTTCATTTATTTATTTCCACATTACCATTCGGTGACTGATCAAGATACCATACGAATTATTCGCACGGGTCAATTTTTTTATAAAAATGTAGAAGGCGCCATCTATTGACAATCTGTTCATTTATTTATTTCCACAGACTGATAAAGATACCATTGAATTATTCACACGGGTCAACCTTTTTATAAAAATGTAGAAGGCGCCATCTATTGACAATCTGTTCATTTATTTATTTCCACAGACTGATGAAGATACCATGCGAATTATTCGCACGGGTCAATCTTTTTATAAAAAT
>JAFIDM010000001.1:17580069-17640021 GCA_023159025.1 Thereuonema tuberculata
TATAAAAATGTAGAAGGCGCCATCTATTGACAATCTGTACATTTATTCATTTCCACAGACTGATGAAGATACCATGCGAATTATTCGCACCGGTCAATCTTTTTATAAAAATGTAGAAGGTGCCATCTATTGACAATTTGTTCATTTATTTATTTATTCCACATTTCCATTCGGTGACTGATCAAGGTACCATGCGAATTATTCGCACGGGTTAACCTTTTAAATAAAATGGAGGAGCTGCCATCTATTGACAATCTGTTCATTTATTTACTTCCACATTTCCATTCGGTGGCTGATCAAGATACCACGTGAATTATTCGCACGGGTCAACCATTTTATAAAAATGGAGATGGCGCCAACTATTGACAATGTGTTTAACTAACATGCACGACAGCTGTTGGATTTGTTTACTATTTCTCAAAGATGGTTTTTTGTTGCGAATTATTCGCACGGGTCAACTAGTTTAAAGATAATTATTAGAATAGGAGGTACGTTGCAGAATGTGATTGATTTGAAATAATTCTTCACAAAAATTTTGCATTTAGATTCTTAATTTAGGGTTAAGCAAAAGATGAGTTAAATGGCGGGATTTTGAAATAGAAGAAAATAGAAGAGAACAACTGAATGAAGGATGAAGAAGAGCAAAGGCTGGAGAGAGTTTAACAAAAAAAAAAACCCAACACCTATTGAATGAGATTGAGGAAAAAAAAACCAGTAGTTGGTGGCAGATTGAGAGAACACTGTGTGATTTGAGATTTATTGGAAGATGTTGTGTTAGAAAGAAAGAAGTGCTTGAATGATGGCAGCCAGGGAAAATGAAAAATCGCAACAAGGGACAAGATAAAGAAAAACACGGAAGATATTTGATTCTAAGAATATGATCCTCAGGCAAACGTCATTTATTTTCAGGCTTCTGTGACAGTTGTTTCTCAAAGAATAATTAATTGCTTGTAAAGAATTGGGAATCGTTGTTCTGTCAAAGGTCCATTTTTTTTCAATTTTTTTGCACATTGGCACTACCAGGTTGTATGCAATTTCACAATGCTATAAATCCTTAATTGTTTTTCAATGTTCCAATAAATCTCAAATCACACAGTGTTCTCTCAATCTGCCACTAACTACTGGTTTTTTTCCTCTTATCTCGTTCAGTAGTCTATTTTCAATAACACAAAGTGTTAATTAGTTGCCAGATGATAACAAATTGTAAGGTAATAGCAAAGAAAAATCAGGTTGGGAAGTAACGCGTTATGCGGAAAGCGTGTTACTTTTACATCCATTTTTTTTTGTATACTTTCACACCAAGTTATTGGGAGGTTTGGCAAAGGCTGTTTCGAAAGCGCCGTATCGGTTATCGGGATGTAGTGTTGCTTCAGATCTTTTCTATGAAGATTATGTTTAGAAACTAAATCCAAATCTCATCTATGGTATGATACCAGTCATTCTTGTTTGAATCGTCGCCAAAGGAACACGATTTTTACGAGTCTCTTGAGTTTACTTCAAAATACAGAAGGGCTACTGAGCACAATACTAACACTTATCATTATAAATTCAAACTTTCATTTGAAACAAAGGTACTTACCAAGTAAATACTTTTCAAAAGTAATGTTGTAAGAAATATATATATATATATATATATATATATATAAAATTTGCTGGACAGCTTTCTGAAATTTAAAAACCAAATTAATTTCAAAAAGCTGTTTCTGTGTAAGTATTAACATTCGAATATACAAACAATATAATTTTATATGTTTAGTAATGTAAGTTAATTTTATTCTTATATTCTTTACATTCTGAATTCTAAATTGCAAATCATTAAATGAAATATTTGCATTAAGAAATTTGAATAGGTGTCGATTCAAGTTTTGTGTATTGGATTTATATATATATATATATATATATATATAATGATTGTATGACATCATTGTAACCCTTCGTAAAGATCTGCCTTGATTGCTACTTCCAAGTAAAAAGTTTTTGAAGTAAATTTTTTTTTATTGGAAGTTAATCATTTTAAATGTGAAACTTAGCATTTACATTAACTTTATGGCTAAGAGGTGATCTTTCCATTGAGAATTTCAATAACCTTAAAACGTGATTAAGCCGATTTTTTCATATTGAATAAATCTAATTTGATATCAATATTGCTTGCTAATAAGAATATTATTGCTTGTTTATTTATTCATTTTTTAATATGTTTTTGATAAATAAACAAATATGTATCGAATGTCTGTAAGGTTCTTTCCATTCCTATTAGAACATTCCTTGATTGTATAAAGAACTATAAAACATGGCTTCAAAGTTTAGAGAAGGATTTCATTTTTCGAAATTGGCTTCACCGGGGATCAGTGTATTTCAATTGTGATAAAAAGAAAAAAAATGTGCTTAAAATATCTAGTATTTCCCTTTTTCTTTAGAATAAATTCGAAAAAAAAACAACAACCTTAATATCAGTAGATGGGAAGATGAAGAATTGGAAAACCATATGTTGTGTTTTATTGGAGAAACAAACCAAAAAAAAATTCCTCAAATGTTTTGAATTTAGATTTAATTAAGGGACATATATAGAAAGATAGTTTTTTTTATGCTCAAAAAAGCAATAATTCATCAAAAATACTTCATATTTTATAAAATATTTATTTTCTTTTATTTGTAATTTAATTTTACAACATAAATAAATTTCACAATGAAGAGAAAAAAATGACAGCTTAAATAAAAAAAAATTGATAAAATAAAATTCGCTGTTAAGAAATTAATGAAACTTCTAAATTAGAAGTTTTATTAATTTCTTAGCAGCGAATTTCTTAACAGCTACATTAGATGTGCATTAAAAAAAAAAAAAAAAACTTTTGGCGGTATTATTTAAAATGTAGGAATGCAAAATAATGAGCATGGATTATTTGATTAAATACGAGTGCTATTGAAGAAACAAAATTTCAGATTCCCAATATATTAAAAGAAAAAGAAAAAAAAATCGATTTATTCCATTTAACTGAAGAATTTGCAGAGGTAACCAATGTCCATTGAGACGTTCTGAAAAGATAGTTTTGTTCGGCATGTAAGTTATACATTTTTAAAATGGAGAACCCTTTTCCCTCGTGGTTATTTTCAAGACTTTTAAAATATAAAACAGCAAAGTACGATGAAAGATCTTTTGGATTTCTGATGAAAAAAAAATTCTTGAAGGCAAATGGAAAATTGACTTGATGTTACAATGGAAAATCGTATACAATGCATTAGTATATCTTCGGAATTAAGAATTGTTTGGAGAACGCAGCTTTCTCATCTAGGTTTAATATAAATTTTTCATTTTTTATAATACAGTAGATTAAGCACTCACATTCATTGAAGCTTGTTGGCAAGTCAACGGCGAGCAGGCGAGCTAAAACTTTGTATCTTTTTAATGTGTTAAAAATTTTTTAATCTCAGAATATGTATGTTGGCCTCATTATTGTTTTTCATTATGATACATTTAATATTATTTAAAAAACAAAAAACAATCCCGAAGAATTCGGTCAGTCTTTTGTGAAAGTCTTCATCCGGGGATAAACTCTTTATGGGGTTCGTTGTAACAAAATGCTTTATTTGTATCTGTTTTACGAAAATACAATTTCCTTCAAATTCGAGCATAAATAAAAATTTCATCTCAAAAGAATTGTTAAAAAATGCAAAACACTACTGCTTAAAAAAAATAAAAAAAAAAAAAAAAAACCCAACAAAGCAACCATTTAAGAAAATTAATTGTTGGTTAATTTATGTTGTTCTTTTGTTAACGGAAGCTTTTGTAGTGGTTAAATCCACTGGTGATTGTGATTTCTATGATAAATGATTTCCTCTGCCATTTATTAATGTCTTTCCCAGTCACGCCGCAACTTACAAAGGAAAATCGTTTCCCAAAGAAAAACTCACCAAAACAAGATGACACCAGAACACGTTTCTTTTTCTTTTTTTCCTTCTTTGTTTTCGTTCTTTAGAAAGACGACTTTTTTTCTTTATGTTCCTTTTTTTTTCAGTTGCAGTTGAGATCATCTTGAGAATCAGATACTTTAGGCTTTTTTGTTGGAAAAGAATGAAATGGCCTTCAAATTTAGGATTACATAATTCTGTTTTGACTCTTGAACAGACCTTACATTTTTTTTTTTTTTTTGCGCTAATGATAAACTTCACTTAATTCCTAATATTTCTTTACAATGTTAAGGTTTTACTGAAATGCTTCACTACTTGAAGTCCTTTTATATACATTTAAAAATGCGTCGATATTTCAATATAAAAGGTAATTAGAACTCGGATTTGAAGGAGAGTGGGCGTTGATAATTGGATATACTCGTCTATGAGGGGTTTTCACACTCCGCATGAGATTGACTCAATATTTCGGCTCCGTTCCTTCAGCCTTCATCAGGAGATGTTGCGTCATCTTCTCCCGGAGTAGGAAAATCCCTCGTAGATAAGAAGACTCAAGAGATAATTAATTTTCTAATTGAAAGGATTTCAAACTATTGTTTTTAAAACAAGAAAAATATTGAAATCTTTATTAAATAATTTGTTTATTAAATAATTTCTGGGTTATAATTGCTATCACCAAATATACTTTGTCAAATAAGGTACGGCCGTAACCATTAATCTTGCCTGGAAGTTCACGTAGCCTAATCCAAATTATTAAGAATGAATCAAATAATTCAATCAATGAAATTGATAATTGAAAAATAAAGTTAATATTTTAATGTAAAATGACGAAATTAGGAATTACAATAATTAAAAAACATCATTTTTTCCTACATTCGAAGAAACGATAGATGGCGCTGAAATACCTGGAATGATTAAGCCATTAATAATTGCCACGCCCTTTTGTATTCTTTCTTGATCTGGACTATAGTCTGCTGAAGGCCTAACAATTTGAATTGAGATATCTCGTAGTAACTCTACGTTTTGTTACTTTATTATCTTCTAAATAATTATCTTTATTATCTTCTAAAGTTAATTTAGAATTTTTGAACCTTATTTAAACTTATTTCCAGACTGAAATACAATCATTACCATTGAATTCCATAGATCATTGCGAGCATTTATCATTCTATGCATAATGGATACATAAAATTTAGACTCACATATCCGCTATAAAAAGGAATGCTTTGATTGTGATACTTTAATTACCGAAACGTTGATATGTTAATTAAATAATGAATTATATATCATTGTTGTTCTCGTAATTATACGGAACGATATTTGCAAAATTTAAATAATTCAGGTTAGCAACAACATCCGCTTCGAATCACAGTTATTCACGATAATTATACTAATGGCAAAACGGATGTTGATTGCTCTGATGCAAATGGATTCTAATGTCAAAAGGCTTTCCTGCGATGTTCCAATTGCTATCTTTATTTTCAGACCCGGATGATAAACATACGTATCAAAACGTACAACTAAGTTTTGTTGCTGCTGTAAAAGATTTAGCACAAAAAAACAACAAAACAAACAAACAAACAAAATTAGATTTTTGAAAGGAAATTTAACATGTCCGATGATTCAAAGAATTGAGTAAGCAAACGAAGGCACAACGTTACAAGAAAGGATTTGCAGACTGAGTTGTCCCCGGGAAGAGACTGGGACGGACTGTTTCGTCCTTGTTAGGACTCATCAGCCAGCCAAACTCCACCGGTGACAACTCGGGGTGCGAATCCTTTCTTGTAACGTTTGCCTTCGTTTGCTTACTCAATTCTTTGAATCATCGGGCACGTTAAATTTCCTTTCATTTTAAATGCCTGACTTTTGGGCTTTATTTAATGCCATATTTAAATTCCTTTTGCGCCTAGCAGATTGCAGGACAAGGAATAGTTGTTTTTTGTCTTTTATTTAATTTATCGTTAGGATTTCTTTGGGAGTTAGACCCGGAAGGCTAACCTCGCTCACCTACTGAGTCTGTCATCGGTATAGTTTGGCTGGCTGATGAATCCTAACAAGGACGAAACGGTCCGTCCCAGTCGGTGACAACTCAGGGTGCGAATTCTTTCTTGTAACGTTGTGCCTTCGTTTCCTTACTCAAAATAAGATTGTTGTTTCGGCTTTCGAAAATTAACGTGATATGACCCAGAAATAGTTAGGCCTAACCAAAGCACTAATGCAGTCCATTTACAGCTATTCATGTACAGTCATATCCCACGTGACGGTATTTCGCTTATGAGACAGTTTTCAGTTGTCGCCATTCCTTGATTTTGCGCAGCTGGTTCGTATACGACACTTTTGCAACATAACGCTATCACTTTGAGAATCAGTTTGCTTACAAAGACGGTAGGAGTTGAATGCTTTTTGTGTTACACTCTGTGATGAAGTAAATATTAAATTGCTGTAGCATTCATTTCCATATTTTCTTGTGATTATCCTATTTCGCAAAATTGGATGGGTGTTGTGTTTATTTTAGTTATAAATCCTTTATTTATGTCAGCTATGCATGTGTAAGATGATTGCTGCCCATTTTATTGGAAAAGAAATTGTTGTAATATCGGGGTATGTCTATATTTATGTATCATCATAGACTTGCTTAATGCTCCTTTTTCAAGTACTTAATTATTAATCGGATACTTGCTTATTGGTAGTTTTCGGATCCTAAGGATCTAATTTTTATCAAAATTAACAGAAAGATTATACAGTCGGACTTCGATATAAGGTCACCCGAATATAAGGTCACCCCGCATATAAGATCACTTTTCTAAAGTCCCAGCTCATTGAATAGGAATCATATTCTTTGATATGGATTATCAGATATATGGTCAGGTCTTAAATACTGTAATCGCATATAAGGTCACTTTTGTCTGTGATTTCAGTGCCACACTGATTCAATTCCAAGAATTTTTCCGTAGGTACGATCTTTTATCGGCGTCATTTCTCCTACTGACGGAGGGGACAGCTTTTTCACAAAGCACTTAACCCCCTCAAATTCTAGGAAAAAAGATGATGAAGACGATATTTCCTTTAGCTGTGTTAATACAAGATCTCAGAAATCGCGGCTGTGCTGTAGAAGGGGAAAGTGAATATGTGAGAATTGATATGAAATTGCTACGACTTCTCAAGCTTCGATTTCCGAAATTGTTTCGCAAGTTTTAGATTCCAATGTATTAGAAAGGGAGGATAACGACAGTGATACTGAAAGTGAATCGGTGACACAAGCAGAAGCACTCAGAGCATTAAATTTTCAGAAACTACAAAACTTAGAAAACATTGTACAAAAGATGAAACCAAAATCGCGACAGTCCTGTATTATGGATTATTTTAAGGAAGGTCAGTTGTACATCAATACTTTGCTTGAGCATACTAGTACTATTGTATATAACTTTATTCCGAATTAAAATTTTTTAAAATAATTTCTTTCTGATTCCATTATTTTAATTGGTTCAACTTAATTAAGAAATTATAACCTAATAAACTTATTTTTGTAATTATACTGTATTTATATAATGCTTATTTATTGACAAATGCATATGAATCGGTTATAAGGTCATCCCGCTTATAAGGTCACTTTCGCGAGGTCCCAAGGGGTGACCTTATATCGAGGTCCGACTGTATTTTGATAATGCTTATATCTCGGCATTAAAAGTAAAATTTCAGCTTTGTGAGGTAAGTAATTTTTGAACTTACCACCATCTTGCCTTAGTTCATCATCCCTATTACTCAGATATCTACCAGAATTAAAAGGAATCTTTCTTAAAGAACCTAAACCTACCTTTAAAGTTTCAGCTTCATACTGTATTTAGTTTTTGTGCTATTTTGATCATGGACGGACGATATCCGTATTTTGTATTTTTCAAAGAAAAATACACTATTGCGTTCTCCCCTACCTGCACAGATGATCCCAGGATCTTGTGATAAATGTCGATCAAGGGTCTTAGATCACGAATATATATGCCATTCAAATTCTTCTTCCCATGATACATATAGATTTATATAGGCCTATACATATATTTCCACTTTTTTGACGATTTTTCCTATCTTCAAAACCTTATAATCACATTGATTTTTAGAGCTTTTACCACAAGCTTTTCAGAGCTTTTAGGGCATTGGTTTAACTACAAATAAGTAACAAAAAAGTCGAAATCTGTTGACGGGATTGTGACTGGATAACTGCCGTAAATTTGAGCTTTTGAGCTAAAACTTGGGCAGATTCTAGATACCTTTTAAGGACTCGGCTGGTATTGTATTTCAGCCACATCGGAGCAACCGTTCCAAAATGGCGGCCGATAGGAATTTCACTTTTTGACGTTTTTCCGATCTTCAAAAGCCTTATCCTCACGTTGTTTTTAGAGCTTTAGCTAAAAATATTTTACAGCTTTTAGGGCTTTGGTATAACTACAAATAAGTAACAGCAAAGTCGACATCTGTTCACGGGTTTTTAGGTGACGGGGCTTAGAGTGGGACGTGACCTCAAAGTTTGACGTTGATAACTGATGCAAATTTTGGGCTTTTCAGTAAAACTGATTTTCTGTTAATCATCCATCATAAAATCTTGGATGATGATCATAAATCATCATAAATCCTCCATCACAAAAATAAACTATATAAATCATAAGAAAAACCCCACAGCCACAAAACTAGACCTTAAAGTCGTACAGAATGACTTAAAATCAAGAATTAGAACCTCCAAGGAAAGATATTACGTAAATCTGTTTAATGATAATCTTTCAATTAAAAAAAAATGGAATAATGTCAACAAATTAATATCTAATCATACGAAAGCAACAGTTCCTTCTACTCTTATCAAAGCAAATAACTTAAAAGAAACCGAACAAAATATAAGTAAATTTCTCAATATCCTTTTACCAAATATTCCTTTCAGTATAACAGATAAAAATATTAAACCTACACCAATGAAGTCAATGAAGTCCTTCCTCCTTCTTTCTGTCTCTTAACTTCCCTTTATGAAATTAAATAAGCTGTCAAATCACTATCTAACAAAAATTCTTCTGGTTCTGATGAGATCTCCCCGAACCTTCTCAAACAGATCGTGGATGATATTGCACTTCCTCTTTCTCTTATTTTCCATATCTCAATATTTGAGGTGTCTTTCCTTCCTCCTTCAAACTGGCAAAAGTTGTTCCGTTGTGGAAAGCAGGAGATGTGAACACTCTGACCAACGACCGTCTTATCTCCGTGGCAAACTGTTTCTCGAAACTATTTGAAAAATTATTTCACAGTAAACTCTCTAACTATATATTATTATTATATGTATATTATAAAAGCGTTATTTTGTCTGTCATAAGACTTTACGTTTTTCCAATTTTGTGACCAAACTATAAGAGATAGATTGGTTATGTAAATGGATAAAATGTAGATCTTTTTAAGACAAACAAAATGTTACAAAAACTTTCGAAAAAAGTTTTTGGTTTCCAAGATGGCGCCTTTTAAAGGGTCAAATTTTGACTTTTTCTCAATTTAAACGAAAAGTATAAAATATGGAAGAGAACATTATATTGAGAAAATGTTGGTATTTGAAAGTTCTATCGAACGATATATCACTTATTCACAAACGCTTCAGCGTTTGCAAGATACATGCAAAAATGTGAATTTTCGGTGTGTGACGCCGACCCCCAATACATCCGAGTTATTCGGAGAAGCCACAACGGGCTGGGAAGTTATATATTCTCCGACGATCGCAACATTAATTTGCTAAATAAATAAAGTTTGTTTTTTTAATGCTATATATGCAAGGGTTCCGGAGCGAAGCGATAGTACCCGGCTATTATTGTTATATATTATAAAAACGTATATTATAAAACGTTATTCTGTCTGTCATTCTGTAAGCAAAATGTTAAATTACAAATTACTAAAATGTTACTAAAATAGAGAATCTATTCATAAAAAATAAAAATATACTAAACAACTGTCCAACTATACTGATTGGCGACGAAAATATAGATATTTTCAAAATGAATAAAAACAATGCAGTACAGAAATATGTAAAACTTATGTGCAATAATGGTTTCAAAAATCGCCTTTACGGAACAACAAGAAACAACTGTACAATTCATGGAAATACGAAAACAAATAAAGATCATATTTTCATAAATAAACATGATATCAAAACACCAGGAATAATATGTAAAGAACGAATTGTAGTTGAAAATGAGAAAATAACAGATCCAAATATAAAGAACAATGATGTTAACAAAACAAAATTCAAAAAAAGTCCGGACTCACTCACTGACTGATTCATCAACGCCCACCCCAAACCCTTGGTCCTAGAAAGCTGAAATTTTGCACAGAGGTTTCCTTTATGATGTAGACAAGGAATAGGGCCGATTTTTCGAAATTCTTAAGGGATAGGGAATAATCTGGCAAACTGACGATGAAGTGTATGGCGGCAACCCCAGGTATGTGACGCCAACCCGCAATACACCTGAGTTAAGTGGAGAAGGCCATAACGGGCTGGGAAGTCGTATATTCTCCGATCTCAATATTAATTTGCTAAATAAATAAAGTTTTTTTTTAATGCTACAGATGCAAGGGTTCCGGAGCGAAGCGACGGTACCCGGCTAGTCAAAAAATAAAATCATTGCATAACAACAACATGGTTTCATTATAGGAAAAACTACACTAATTGATATAACAGAATTTATCACGGAGAATATGGGGACTAATAAGATCGTTATCTTCTTGGACTTGAAAAAGGCTTTTGAATCAATTAATGTAAATATCTTACTTCAAAAATTAGAACTTATGACAATTAGAGGCCAACCTCTAACATGGCTCTCTTCCTATCTATCAGAAAGACAATATCAACTCTCATTACGCGACTATTACTCTTCAGTCTATCACACGTCGACAGATATACCCCAAGGATCTATCCTTTCCCCTTTTCTCTTTAATTTATTTATAAATGATCTCATTCTCACGTCACCTGCTCCCAAATGTATCTTCTATGCTGATGATGGAACCCTTCTATTTGCTGATACAAATGTGGAAAAACTCAAGCATGAGGTCCAGTCTTCACTTCTCTATCTTGAATCTTGGCTATCTTCAACGGTCTATGTGTTTTTTTTAGCAAAGAAATAAAATACTCAAAATGAGAAGAAATTTAACAATTTCTATAAGAACTCCTTTTTACAAGAAGTTCAATCCTTCAGATATTTAGGTGATACTCTTTCACACGATCTGTCATGGAATCTCCATGAACAACAAATCGCTCATAAAGTCTCAAAAAAATTAGGTATCATTAGAAAACCTTATTTTCTCCCTCGGCAAATACTTCTGAGTCTCAATTGACCACTAATTCATACAAATTTATGTTATGGTGTAATCATTTGGGGGACCGCTTCCAAATTTCAAGAATCAATGATACTTAATGTTCAAAACATTTCCTAAGATTTCTCGATAAAAATAAACCTTGCCTCTCCTCTACCCAATGTTTTTGGCAAAATATAAAATAATTCTTTTCAATCATATCTAGAAGCTTCAGTTGACCCTTTTCATCTATAAAAACAAACAACTAAAAACTATGTCCTTCAATTACTTTAAAACCCCATTTCCATTCTTATAAATTAGTCTCAGTCCTGTTCTTTACTAATAAAAATAATATCAAATTATTCAGTTCTCAAATTCAGGAAATTCGTGATTGTTCCTTTCTTACCCAAGAAAATTTAAACAACACCTATGACAACACAATCACAATCCTCATTAGATATATTATCTCTCTCCTTCCTCTTCCATTTGTTTCCCTTTCTCTTTCTTCTATCTAGACAAGTGCCATTAGTCTCGTATTATATTGAATTATCTCTTCAACAAATAATTTCCGCAGAATATAAAGAAATGGATGTTTTTGTTTTCCTGCAAAATATAAATAGCTTTGAAAAAACAAATACAATCTCTTAATCCGTTTTAACATTTAAATCACATGGCTCACTTTTAAAAAAAAATAATAAAAAAAATGTCACAGAAAACAGGACTTTTCGACCTGCGGAAAACGACAAGCTCATCTTCAGCTGAAACTGTTTCAGCTGAGGATGATCTTACAATATTCCGCAGGTCGAAATCATTCTGTTTCGTGTAATATTTTTTTATTACTAGTTTTTTTTAAATGTGTGCGCTATTTTCTAAAAGTAATAGGATTTGATAAGCATACACTCTCATGCGTTAAGTTGAATTTATAATTTGTATGTATTTTGGTTAAGCTTTTTTTCTTTCAATTGCTAGATAACAATGGTAAGGTAATAATAGTAAGGTCAAAAAAAAATGAACTGGCGAAAAGCTTGCTATATCGAAGTCAAATATGAATATATTTAAATTCATTTATGTAAAGAAAGATTAAAAAGATTATCTTATCTAGAATACAATCACGAACTCACATACAGCTGAATTTTTTGTTTGCTTTGTTTTTCCTACTCTTCTAATTTCTTTCAAATACTTTATTTTTTAGAAATGAATGTTTCCACGTAATAGTTAACGAATGACAGACAGATAATTAAGAAACCAAAAGAAAGAAAAAAGTATAAAAAGCTTTTGTACAACGATAATTGCCTTTCGTAATAAGTAAAAGGAGAAAAGAATAGAGAAATAGAAGTGATGAAATAACGTTTTTGTCTAACATTTAAAAGATGAACTTATTTTGAGAGAAGGGATGAGAATGAAAGCAGAACGAAAAAACAAAACAAAAAAATGTTATCTCTGGAGATTTAGTTCATTCGTAGAATTTCTAGTTTTTGGCCTTAGTTTACCCGCCATTCAAAAACCTGTTAAGATTAACGATAAAGAAAAAAAGTGAGAACCGCAAAAGTTCTACCAATATTTCTCTTGTATTTAATATTTTATATTTTGTATTTAAAATATAGAATGTAGCTGTAGAAAAAATAACATCAACCCTCACAAAATAAATAAGTAAAATAAGTTCCTCAAAGATAAAATTTAGTGAATTAAAAAAAAAGTGGTTTATTTTGATTTAATAAAATCCTTGATTAAATATTATTTGATTTGGCTAAGGTGTGTTTAATGTCTGCAGGGAAAAAGGAAGAGAAAAAAGTTAATCTAGCGAATGATGTTATTATCTCTTATCTTATTTATTCAAGTCTATCACTTCATCAAAATGTAATTACTACTGGCCTCTAATGGAAGAATGATTACAGGTATAGCTTTCTTGACTTAGAGTATTTTCAATTGTCTGTAATTGACTACAGTCAGTCTACTTTTCTTGACCCTGTGATTTCTTTCTGTTAGAGTGCAGTAACAATGAATTTTACCGAGTTTTTTCTCTTTGTTGAAGATCTAACAATACGCCATTGTCACTATTATTTAAGTAATGATTCGCAGAAACTTGAGGTACAGTGTAATGTATGTGGATATATTTCTTTGAAATATGTCATCATTTGTTGTTAAGATTTTTTTCCACCCAATGATGTGGTGTTTTGTATTTTTTTATGTAGTTAAGAGACTTTACTTAATATCTCTGACGTTGTTTTCCTAAAGAACATCCTTCCTAATGTTAGATTCTTAGCAGGCAACGGTGTTCAGAAATGAAATAGGAAAGAATGCTTAGTTGGATTCCAAAATTGAAAAATCGTTCACTAAATAAGTAAATACATAAACAAACAAACAAAACACTTGAAGTAAAATATTAGAACAATATTACTATTATTATTACTTTTTTTTCCTGAATAGCATATAAGGTAAATTGAATGTAAGGCAAAAACTTTATATTTTAAAACTACTGAAACATTATTCCATGAAAAGACATCAGAGGATTGTGAAGAATTCTAAACAATGTAAAAAGATAAGAAAACAGCAATTTGAATTTCTGGATCGTTCTGGAAAAGTTTCTAACCTTGTAGAAAATAATTTACTTTGGAAACACCAAATGTTTCGTAAAAAGCATTAGTGGCCTCCTGTATAACCTAAGAATCTAAATATTATATTAGCATTTAACATCTATTATTGAAACTTGTAAGAAGGCAGTAGGTTTTCGTTTGCCATTAGTCACGTGTTAGCCATTAACCGTACTTTAACGATTAATCTCACCATTAACTGCACGAATGGGATTTCATTGACATATTAATGAGGTATTAAGGTTAAGATTTTATGATTGGTGATTTGTGTTGGGAATCCGGATGGTTAGAAGCTTTTCCCTGGCTGTTTATTCTCCAGACAGATTCTAAGGTTCACCCAACCTGTGAAATGGAACTAGGAAGAAGAAAAGGTCTTATAGTGAACTTTAGATCTTTACTTAAGAGTATCGTCAATTCTCTTGAAAGCACAAGTTTGAAATTGATAGTTATTTTATATTAATGGAATTTTTATCTGTAGTTTCTCTTAAATGTTTTTATTAGTTTGATGATTATTATTACTAGAGTATTTGCCAAGGATATATCATGACGAATAAAAAATTAAAATTGCTTTGAAAATCAATTTGTTTATTGGATGCGGCAATTACTGGGAACTGACGGCGCTTCCACTTGACTGGCAAATGAAATTCACACTCAGTTGAAAATCGATCCTGGAAATACTGCGGTATTACCTCTGTTGCTTTCCGAAAGAACTTCTGCCGTGATTAAATTGCGATGACACTCCTTAACGACCAATCGTGTCCCATTACAGAGTCCTTTTGGATTGAGATTGCGAAGGAGCATCACAATTTGATCCTTTCTTCAGGCTCAGCTGATGAGGTGGCAGACCTGAAATTGTGAATGTGTGAAGAAACTCTGCAGGATGGTTTTGTTCATCACTTGGATCACCCGACACTAGACTACATCTGCGTTGCAGTACATGTGAGACTTGGCGGGCAGCTTTCTGTTGCGTTACTCACAGAATTGGAAAACTTTATTTATGATTACTATTATTTCTGATGTAATTTATCGTTCATGTTGTATTGGGTTCGGCTGTCTATGATGAATAGATAAGTCTTGGCTGAAGAGGTTTAACAAATTCGAAACAGTCGTGCTACCGTCCCATTCCATTAAGTTCGGATGACATCAGAGATATTATTATTGACTCTTTCGTCATGTGATTCTATTGAACATAGTCTTTATCGTGGATTTCGAACTGATAAAATATATATTCGCATCCTGGGTTCGCATCCCATGTGTGAGGGTATTGCTATTTACTTTGTAATTTATGATTTCAGAGCTCGATCTATGATTTCATTGATGCTCTACTTTATGATTCAACCTATTAAATGCTGTAAACTTTAATAAAAAAATGTAAAGATTATTTTTTTTTGGGGGGGGCAAACATGAGAAACAAACAAGAAAATCTATGTGTAACAGCAACAAACATGAATTATACTCTTATTGAATTTGATTAATTATTAATTTTAATAAATAATAAAAAGTGTTTTTGCATTATTTCAATCTGATAATGTTAGCATCTAGCTTAGTAATTTTCCTATGCGGTCCACAATAAATCTCCCATACTGTATTGAAGTTTAGGGTAAGGCTGAAATACTTGTATTGGCCTTAAATGAAGTGAATGAAAGATCACTTACATTAGAGCTGTTACATTCTATTGATGGTTCATGACAGTCCCCATACAGCAGCCAATCACGTTGCAGAATAATGAGATGATAGCAGCAAAGATTTTGAAGATTGAAATTAAAACAGAGTGCGCTTTGTCTCTCCCTTTTTTAGTCTTCTGATAAGATAAGCAGATTAATATTCCCGTTTTGTCAATGAATCCGTAGACAAGTATCATTAAAATCTCATTAAATTATCATTAAGCACAACAATCGCAACAATTGCGTCTTTTGCATCCGCAACAATCACATTTGTAATGCAACTTTACAACAATCACAATAAACGCAACAGTTGCGCCTTTTGCATTCGCAACAATCACATTTATAATAAGAAGGAAATTAAAGCAATATCAATTATATTTTCTTATCAGAAGATAAGAAACATAGTGATTGGTTTACTAATCGCTTTCTCTTTGTTTTGTCATTATTTCAAAAAAAAAAAACGGAGCCTCATTATAAATTAACTGCGATAGTAAGATTATCTTTGAAATGAAGACAGCGTATGAACTGAAACGAATTCAAACTATAGAAAATTCCAAAAATTAGTTTTTTAAGGAATTTTCAACATTTATATCACAGAGAATTAATTGTTAGATTATCGGTTGCTTCCGGAGATTAACAACGTGAATTTATGCTCCTATATAAAGAATTTTCTTCCATTTAAAGAATATGAGGATAGCTTTGAATGGATAACCAAAGGCCTTTGGACAAAACCCAGAGGAGCTTTGGAGTTACTGTCAGTCAATGGTATATTCTTTCAGCCATTGAAGTTTTGGTTTTGTTTTGTTTATTAGATGAGAAGCTTTTATTGAAACTCTGGTTTCCTCCAAATAAAATCACAAATGCGCTTGAAAACATAATTTGAATCTTAGTTTGCGACAGAATGGGAGATGGTAAAGGATTCGCAACGTGAAACTCTCTGGATTGTTTGAAATATGTAACAAACCTTTTTTACTTGCTTTAACTCTAATAATAGCTGCTTTATATACTCGAAAATTTGCCTCAAACAAGTGACTCGAAAATCGACCATTTTTGCTAGAAAAATCTGTCACTTGCTCTAAATACAACGAGCTCTGAATTCAGGCAAAGGTTAGAAGCAAGTTGACATCAGCGCTCTCGGCGGCGAGAAAAATTATTTAAAACTACGACAGTGTTTTTAAACTTCACGCTGAAATCTGTATATTGTTTGTTCGTTGTTTCAATCCCCAGCTTCATTCACTACATTCTCTTCCTCCGGGATTTTTTTTCCTTTTTCTTTAACTTTCTAAAATGAAATGAAATGTAAGTTAGTATCGCTTCGACGACCGGCAGTTTTAATCGCGATTTGCTGAACGCACATGTAAAGCGACCGCATTTCCGCCAAGCTGCAAATGGCAAGTTTTTGAGCATGTTTGAGACAACTTTTCGAGAGCGTGTAAAGCAGCCATTAGTGACTTTAAACCATGGTTTCCAAGATATCGCTATAAAGCGTTCATTCAGATCTGATGAACCGGATGATGAGAATTCATTGGATATCTTCTCTTAAATAGACGCCTTAAATCGATGGCGTTGATTTCCGAAAACGGAGTATTCGTCTCTATCTGTCCAAAAAAAGTTACAGGCAGACCCGACTTACGAAGGTCCGATACACGTAGATCCGGACTTACGTACAAAAAAATCATGAGCAATCTCCGGAATTTTACGGAACAAACTTGGTAACGTAAAATATCGCCAACTGCGAGAAAACGCACTAAATTGCGGCGCATGGTAACTCGAAGCTGCCCTTCTAGGCTCTTTCCGTCGCTCAGTTTTTATGTATAGACCCTGCATTCGCAAGAGATAATTTCCCGTGAACATTTTCGTATTACATTATTATATTTCCATAACGTGTAAGGAATTCAGAGTTTATAGATCAACTGGCTAATCAAAATTAGCATAAACTGTTACTAAGGGAGCATATACTTACTTTGAAACATAAGCTATCATATTAGATAGCTTTTATTTTGCGGTCTATTCTAGAAAGGGCAGTTTAAGCTCATTATTACTGATAAAAAGCCAAATGCTAAGTTAACTCCAAGAATTTCTTTCATTTTTGCAAGACAGAAACGGGAGTACTTTTAGAAAAGATACTAATAATGAACTTTGGTGTAGATGTTTATAATTATGTTGGACATTTAGTAGACTTCAGTTGGCCTTCAGTTATCTAATTAGTTTTCAATTTAATTCAGAAACTCTAATTTAATATTGAATGTTTATTCTGTAACTTCCGATAGGAAAACTCAAAACACAAACAAATATTCCTAATTTTATAACACAATAATTTAATTAGAAGAAAGTTCAAATAAAGCCATTGAACTGTAGCAATTGGAATCAACCTTAATTCACGAAACAATACAGCTATTGTAAGTTGCCGCTAATTTACGACTCAGTTTATTACAAATAATAGTAATTGACAGTGAATTAACTAAAAATATAATCTTATATATGGTATATGATGTACATGATATAGTATATATAGTAATTATAATAGTACATGTATATTAATACTTGGACCACTGTCGTTAATTCATTATTTGGTGATTTCCTTTTTTGCTTTAGTAGTTGTTTTAGTTTATTTTCTCGTAAGTCTGTGTATGTCCTTAGTAACCTTTGAATAGTGATAAGTCCTCTGGAACCTGACGTGCATACTTCTCGACAAAAGGTGATCATCAAACTTTTATGTTTTGAGAAGTTTTCGCTTAAAGGTGACAGAAAAGCATTAGGAGCGTTGAATTTAATCTATTTATTAATCCATTGTTTGCGTGAGCTTTGATCTGATTACAATTACTTGGATTTAGCAAAATAATAAAGCAATGTAGATTTATTGAATTCTCAGAAAATGGAAATTTTGAAGATTTTCTTTGTATTCAGGTGTCAGTATAATTCAATTTTTTTTCTGTATATTGTTTCATGCCTTTAAAAAAAAACAAAGAAAGAATTAAAAAAAAGCAACGTTTTTAAGACAGCAGGCTTCAAGGTCTTTAAGGTTTTTTTATAACTTTATTAGAAATGATTAATTCTCTGAAGTTGACTGACACGATCATAGTCGCCCTTTTGATTGTGATTCAATCCAACACAATTTCAAGAACATCTTTATGAAGTTAGATTCCAGAAAGACTGAAGGTTCGTAGGAGATTTGTGAACTCGTAGACAACGACGTAGATCCTTGCTTTACTTCAAGCAAAAAAAAAAATTCAAATGATTTAATCTGTCTTTGTTTACAGCTTTGTGCAGAAAAAATTATTATAAGCATGTTTTTAAAATTCTGCATGTTTTTTAAAATTACAAACCCTTTATTACCAGCATGTTCTTGAAATTAGAAATTCTAGGTTAGAGACAAAAGATAAATTCTATTTTTCTGTATTTGACATTTCTCGTCTGGATTTCAGGAGAAAATTGTGTTCAGAAAATTTTCTCTCAGCAAAATATCAGAAGCAGAAAAAATAACTTTCTCTGACTGTAAGTAAAGAATTTCTTCAGATTCTTAACAATTCGTCCTAATCCATGCTTTAATCCTTTTTGATTTACTGGATTAAAACTTTTTAGGTAAATTAAAGAAAACATGTACATATTTAATCAATTTCACCAAACGGAAAATTTGAAGACAACATCGTTTATAACTGGTGGATATTGTAAATTACAACATGGAAACTTTTCTTTTGTTTGGTTTTTATAATAAAAGACACGACAGCTTAAGAAAGTTGGCTGCTGTAATTGTTTCAGAACTTCTCATCAGCATTAATTGCAGAATATGATGGGACCTACAGTGCTCATGCCAAGAGAACTCCCAGAAAGCAATGCAGATTATAGATTGTCCTTTCCTGGCCGTTCGCTAACATTCAAATAGAAGAGAAGCGACCTCTTCTATTCGAATGTTAGCGAACGGCCAGGAAAGGACAATCTATAATCTTCATTGCATTCTGGGAGTTTCAACTCTCGGCGTGAGCACTATAGTGGATTAGACACATTCGATTACAGCAAAGAAAATTGTGATTTAAGAGCAGTTCAGTCACCCTGGACTATTTGTAGGAAAGGATGGAATAAAATGGAAAAAATCTCCTTAACAGACAATCAATGACTGGAAAATGCTCACGAATGAAAAAAAAAATAAAATACGCAGATGTTTTAGATTTTAAAATTAGAATCACTTCACATTCCATTCACCATTTTTTTCATGTATGAATTTAGATGCTCCATATAACTCTTGTACCAATGTCCAGTTCCTGTATGTAATATGCTAATATAGAGATATTTTAGAATTTTTTTCGTGATATAACGACTTACTTAATTGATTTTGTTTCTATATTATCAAAAGTGTATGAAACGTTGTTCTGGAAAACAAAACTTCTGCTTTCTTAGACTCATTGAACTTCAATTCATAGATTTTTTTCCTTCTGAGAACTTGTAAAAATAGGTTTTTGGTTATTATTTTGTGCATTAGTAGGTTCACCTTTTTTATATTATTATTATTATCATCAAATATTTTTCTGCGATGCGCTACTTCCAATCATCCAATGTGCCACTTTTGGCCATCCCTATTTTCGATGATAATGAATCTTTCTGGTTGAGGACACTTTTGGACACAGATACGATGCCATGCAAGCTATCAAATCAAATAGTTCAAAATTCAGAATTTGACTTAAACCTAAGTGAAGCTTATCAGTTCAAGTAATCTGTGTAATTTATCATAATTATTTTTTTTTTAAGATTCTGTATTGGCAGATTTGTTATAAGACCCTCAAGTTAAATCCAATTTATACCAAAATAACATCATTTATTTATTAATCATTGAACTTTTGACATTCTGTTAATAAATAAGTGTTGAAAAACGTGATTGGGTATTAACAAAAAAGAATAATTTAACTTTTTTTGTTCAATAAGAATTTTTTAAGAAAATTAATAAGACAATCAATTTTTTAGCAACCACACAATAAAATTTCAATATCCCAGGATAAATAATTTTTGAATGAACTTAATCAAAATAAATGGACAATAGTAATTGAACTTAAAATTGTATGAACATATTTTTTTTATCTAATCTTTTTCTCTGGAAAAAAGTATTAAGGGTGTAATTTATCATCTTGCCTTTTTGTAACTTAGTCTAAAACTCTTATAAGATTAAGAAACAGCAGACACTGAATAGCAACAAATATCCAGTCAGTTTATTTTAGCTCATTTAATTGTGCTAAGACTTAATAATTAAAATTTCATATCCAGGCTATATTTGAAGTGAACCTCATTCAAGTATTTATCTCAACCCTCTGCTTTAATCTATAAGGATTATAAAAGACCTTCGACGAATCTAGATTGAAATCGAAAGATAACTTGTTTGTTTTCATTCAATTTTGTTTCAATTTAATTCAATCTAATCTAAATATTTATGAGAAAGTAACTACATTTTTTTTTTCATTCTTCCATAAGCAGTATTCGAGGAATGTAAAATATCTAGAATATCTAATTAAAAATATGCTAGAATATCTACTAAAAGTTTAAAGTGTGTTTAAAATTGCATTAAATTGAATAAAAAATACGTTTCGGAATCTTGTGCGATTCCGAAAGCTCTCCTTGTTTCCGTAATGTATTTTTAAAATTTTTATTACAATGATTTTTAACAAGTTTTGGTGTGTTGGTGAATTTTCATTCAGAATATCTAGTTCAGCAATTATCTGTAAAAAAAAAAGTTCATGAAAATTGCTGAATTATACTTCATTTGTTTTCGATATTTTCTTATCGCCATCTTGGAAACGCGATCGAAGCGCCCTTATTAATGGTGGCGCTTTTGGGAGACATAACTCATCTCCAGATATTGTCAGGACAATGATAAATTAAGCGAAATGGATAAAAAAAAGGTACTTTTTAGTAGTTAATTCAGTGAGAAAGAAAGAAAATAATAAAAATAGTATTTATTCTTGTGAAACTGTGTTTGTTTTGCTGAGTTGAAATTCCATTAAGATGCAAATAACGAATTAACATGTGAATTGGGACCCTGTCCAGCCAAGGAGAAACAAGTCAACACCGGACGTGCGATCGTCATGTATCACGCTCTGATCATTACTCAGCTACAGCCAGAGGGACAAGCGAAGAACTTCAATGCAATTGAACAAACGAAATCGAATGCATTCTTTACTGCTTTTTCATTTCTCTTTTTTTTTTTTAGTTATTTCTGAATGAATAAAGAAACAAAAAACTTCATGATTGGCTTGGTTTTTAGTTTTGTGTTCTGAACCGAGCCCTTGTTGTCAACAAGTAATAATTGTGTCCTCTGGCATCCTATAGAAGTTCAGGCCTATCATCCTTTTTCCATCAAAATTTAACATTTCTAGTATTTTGCAGTCTCATTAGAAATTAGTTGCAACGAGAAGAGTTCTTTGCCGCCAGCATCTTAACCCAACTGTCCTCACATTATAAAAGGAAACTATAGAGAAGATGGTGTTTGATAAGGCTTAAATCAGAACAGATATTATTACATTTCTTTCTTCTGCTATATTAAAACATTTATCATTTTTAAAGCAAACTATAGAAGTGTAATTAATTTTGAATAAATGTATTACAACTTTGTAAACTATAATACATTTAAATACTGTATTTATTCATTATTAATCTATTAATTCACTTAATTGTTGTGGAATTATCAACCGAATTTAACGGGCATTAAAGAGTAATTTGTTAGAGAATTTGAATCGTGTCTTGTCATTGAAATATTCAAAGAATTTCAAGATTTATTGATCACAAAATATATTAAACAGCAAATCTGCAGACCAAGGGTTTTCTTTGTTTAAAATTCTAATTACAAAATTGTGCTTAGTAATACCTGCAAGATTGGCTCACAAAGTATTAAGTAAGTTTGTTATAATAATGATCCGTATAATTCAGTGCTAGGCCTAAAAGAACACTACTGCATTTGGAGTCAGTTTTTTTTTTTGTCTTCGAAACCTGACCATACCAATGATATCTTTTTTCTTGTTTTAATAAATGTTACTGCGTCACTGACTAGGAATCGTATCCGACATTGCCCGGGAAAATCCTGTGTGGCTCTGACAAGCAAAAGTTTTAAAAATCTTCAATCAGTGGGAATAGTTGATGTCGGATGGTCATTCCAACCCGCCTAAATCCCCTGGAATTATGGGCGGCTCCCATTTGAAAATCCAGTTCCCATTTGACAATGGGCTGGGCGAACTCTAGAAGGAGTAAGAACTGTGGAAAAAAAATTCCGACTATCTGAGGAATTGAGCTAGGCTCCATCATTTCGCAGTCCAGCGTCTACCGGACACAACAATAATCTTATTTGAAATACACTAAACCTGCATATATTTTTGAAGTACTTCATGTGTACTTTCATCTCATAAAATGGCACTCACATTTGAAAGATACAGGGTGTGTCGTCTTCTTGTAAGAGCACTTTTCAGGAAATGATGAAGTAAGTGAAGTAAATTTTCAATTTCTGTAGAGTATCGTATTTATGGTGAATTTTACGGACTATCAAATTCCTTAATCAAAAACACTGTTGTTTCGGAAAGGATGTATTAGGAAGGTATGTGTTATGTTATCAACCGATGATTTATTTTGATAGTAAAGTTTAGCCACAAATTTCATGAAAATGGGTTTAGTAGAATTATTTTATTCAAGCAGACTGAGGAGCGCATCTTTCCCTGAAATGCCTAATAAATAATTCTGTATTCTTGTTATTCATTTTCTATTTTTGTTTTACGTATTCAGGGAATTATATTTAGAATTCAAAGTAAACAGTGAAAGAAAAATGATTCTTTAGTTGAAGCAATTAGACGAACGTTGGAGGATTAATACCCTTAATTAGAACCTCTTATTCCAGAAGGGCCTCATTAAAGATTCAGACACTAAAGCGATTCACTCTCTAAATATTGAAACGAAATTTTAAATGTTTATCTTCTAGGTTGAACGAACTCAGTCCTGGATCTCGCGTTCGTTTGGAAAATGCTGCAGAAAGTTTAGGTTTATTTTGAAATAAAATTATCCTTTGATACAATATGGGTTTAGAATGAGATTATTAAAAGCACTTATTTTTCTGTAATTTTTTTTAAATCAAAGAATTATATGGACTTGTTAATTTAATCTCAGTTTCATTACAACGCTAGAATCATTGGCTCTACTTTGTATTTCGTTTCTCCTACTGTAAAGAAAAATATCCTAATATTTTATAGTAGTAAACTTAAATTTTCTCTCCATTGACAAATTTATTAAATATAATTTTTTTCCAGTCATCTCTCCTTATTCTCGGATCACCATTCGCTGTTTAAAAAAAAAATTAAATAAAAAATCTAAAAATTTGAAGTTTGTAAATTTCATTCATAAACTTCGCAGGTACCCGCCCGCCCACCTATATGAGCGGCGACATGAATCGTCTCTCTGTCAACCATTCCCTCGTCTCACGGGCTCAGTTAATCACATAAAAACTTTATTTTTTGCTCGCAGTACAGCTGCTGTGATTTTTTTTGGTTAATGTCTTAATATGTGTAATTTTATAATTAAGTTGTATCGTAGGTATATACAGTGTACTCTCGAAAACTTACTTTAAACTACATAAAACAGATTTAAAATACATAAACAATAAATATTATTAAAAAAGTAATAATTTTAATGACATAAAGCATGCATTATCACATGCGTACTTAAATTTTACTGATAAAGTCTGTTAATTTTGTCTGAGTTTTTTTTTTTTCAAAAAGTGTTTTTGCTCATAGTACGTCTCGAATCTTTTCAATCCACCAAAGACCCCTTCAGTATTTTCTTCGAATTGTAATCCGCGTCGGATTGTTACAAATGATTTTAGCATTTCATCATACGAAGGTTTTTTGATTTCTGCATCATGATCATTTCCATTTTCATCATCGTCATCTTAATCGCAATTCATAGCTGTATTGTTTTTATTTTATACACTGTCCAAAATATCCGATTCAGTTAGTTTATCCGAGGTCTCAACTTCAAAATCAAGTGAAAGATAATCATCAATCAGCACATCATCGTTAATTTCTTCTTTTTCCCTCAGCTTTATCCCCATTTCTTTCATTTCCTCTAAGGGAATATTGATATTAAAAACATGTCAAGGAGAAAAAAAAAATAGATACCACGAAAAAGTTCGTTAAATAGAAAATGCACTTCGCTATTTGGAGGTTATTTTACGAAGAAATTAGCAAAATGTTCTTGGTTCCAAAGAAAAGTTCGCAAAATAGAGAAATTCGAAAAATAGAGGTTCGTTAAATAGAGATCCGACTAATATTGAGATTTTTTAGGAAAAAGAGGGCAACTCTCAGGATTGAAACGTGGTGTGTGAATACAAGTAGTTTCTATCTATTTGTAAAAAAAAAAAAAAAAGGTTGGCTTGTTGTCTCTTTTCCTTCCTGAAAAAATTTCCTCCTGAAAACGGGGATGTCGTAGAGACAAAGGTAAGACTTTAGGCTAAAATTTCACCATTTAAGATTAAGTTTTGGTGAAAATGCCATGTTACTAAAATTGTAGCCCTTTATTGTCTGAACAAATTGTTTTTCCCCACGTTGATAAAGCGAATAGAGGCTGAGATATTTACCCTTCCGTAAACCCTTAAAATTGCAAGAACTGCACCATCCTGTACAGCAAATCTAACCGCCATGCAAAAAAACAAAAACAAAAAATAATGAAAATAATAGTTATTTTGAACTACAAACATGTTAGGATCATTGGACAAAAAAAAACAAAACTCAGAATTTTTAAAAATGGTCAAGCAACCGCTTTTCGACCACTTGGTATGGAATGACTCCCTACTACTATCAGATACTACTATCGGGATATTTTCTTTTCAGCGCCACGGCCTGTATTTTTAGTTGGTCTTAGACCGACGTCTGAATCAGGAACCAAATAAAAACAAAGTAAATATATAATCACAATTGAATCAGTTTTTTTGATATATATGCTACTAAATGTTTCCGAATTCACAAGAATTTAGTTAAGGAATTAATAATGTTTTCGACATAGTTATTTCTGTGCTGTTTCCTTTCGAGGAGGATTATTGGATGAGATCAAAGTCAAAGCATATCAGTCTCTTGAAAATTTCCTAATTAAGCATAAAAGACTAATGGCGGTGTGCACCAAACTTCAGTTAACTTTGAGGACTGCTATTTGGACGGAGCTAAAATTAGTGGGGGGTGCTGCTCTACAAAAATTTGAGCCTATGTTTTAAAATTGTGTGAAAGGAAATATGTATAAAAAGAAAATTTATTCAAAAACTTGATAAATTTCTTTTTATACATGTTTGTTTCCTTCCACTCAATTTTAAAACAAAGGATAAAATTTTTGTGGAGCAGCACCCCCCACTAATTTTAGCTCCGTCCAAATAGCAGTCCTTAAAGATAACTGAAGTTTGGTGCACACCGCCATTAAGCTTTTTTAACAAAAGCTCGATTGATAATTTGTTTTTTAAAGTTAAATATTTAAACGATTAAAATGTTTAAAGAAATCGGTAAAAGGGTATTTTTTTTTCTTTTTAGCAACTGCTAATTCGGAATAACTCTGAAACTCTCCCACTTTTATACGGTTTCCAGATTATTATATCAAATAAATTTCTCATTTTACCCAAAATTTTGTTTTTTTCTATAAGAAAAAAAAATAAACCAAAAATTATGATTGATATATCCATCCAACATCTACCCCTGAATACCACAACAATAAAACACGATATGAATCAAAATTAAATATATGCATAACTCAAAATGGATGCAATATGCATATCCTGTATATGTGTAAGCAGAACATTGACAGACATAGAATAGTGCTGGAGAGGGCCATTTAGCGGCGAATGCAATCGACTTGAGGCGAATTGGGAACGGAGAATGGACTTGTTTGCTTCGGAATTCGTAAATCGGACACATTATGTGTAACGTGGAGCGTTTCACGGCTGCTGAGATGGCTGACATGCATCTGGCTTATGGGGCTGTCAATGGCAACGGAAGAGCTACTGTGAGGTTGTACAGACAGCGCTTCTCAAACAGACGTTCTAGAACCGAAAGTTCTAAAGAAAAAAGCTTCGTCTTGGTGCTTCTTAATCTCCTATTGAAATTTGTACAAAGATTTTTGATACACCCTCTTTAGTATATATATATATATATACACACACACAAACATACAGGGTGATTCGAAATTCCCTATACAAACTTTAAAGATAGGTCAGGGATACAAAAACAACCCGTATTCATAGTGGAGCCTACGTCCGCAAACGCCATCCGAATGGGATAGAATATCCCCCTAATTAGATTAATGCATTCGTGTTCGACTTAAATGTGCACGAAATGTCATTAATTCAAGACTTTGAGAAAACATTTCTCCTTATTTGGGGCTCATCAGTTTAGGGTCACTAAACCTGAAGACAAGATTTGAACTGTGATAGTAGAGTTCATTCTACGATAGATTTAAATAGTAGATATTTAAATATTTTTAATATCTTTAAAGAAAAAAAAAAACAGCTTTGGATATCCGAATGGCAATGCCCGACAATAAGTATTCTAAACCATTTTAAAGTATCAACTGTTCTAAATAATCAGTTCTTTATTTCTCTTGATATGTCTATTTATCTTCCATCTAAGATGCTAGATCACGGTGCCGAAACAAAAGAAATACCTAACAGTTCCATTTATTAAGCAGTTTAGTCCAAAGAAAAATATTTATATCCTAAGAACTTAGCTGAAAGAATAGTATAAAAATTGAAAGTAAAGCGAATATTTGTGTTTCATTCTCTACAACCTGAATTATCCCTCAGCGCACAAATTGATAACCTCTGTGTAAAAATCCCGATTATGCTGCTAATCACGATTATTGTTTTGTAGCAACGTGAATTTTTTTTATTTCTCCATTACTACTTTTAAAAAACGTCCAAATCAAGAGTAATCTTTCATTCCATATTCTCCTAAGAATATCTAAGTGTATAAATTGCTGAACAGTTTAGTAGAATAATTTTTGAGTTGGGACTTTTAATGTTAAGCGCCTACTTGTCTAAAAATTGATGAGAATGTCTTAACTAAGCCTTTCAAAGTTTTATCTTTCTAAGATTGTTTTTGTAAGTTAAGATATCTTGATGACAGATGTTAAACAGATAAATATTTCGACTTATAATTTTATGTCTGAAATAATTTTAAAGTATTGATCTGTTTATGTTGTCTCGTCGATGAGTATATAGTGTGATAATAAAAGTTTACCAAATAACAATAACCTTTGGTAACTGTACTGAATCACTGTTACTACTTCAAACATAAACATAATTCATCTTCATTATGTAAACGCTAAACAAAATATTAAAACAGCGACTGAATCAGTGATGTACAGTGAATTAACATTGCTTTTCTTAGTTCTTCAAATAAAGCAATATCATAAATTCAAAAGAATATTTTCACTGAAAGTATTAAACAGCTTCTTGATTGGTTGAGTGCTGTTGAGTTCGTTCCGATTGGCGACCTCATGCTATTGTAAACATATCGGAATTGACTAGTTAATGCTAACCATTTCGTGAAACGAAATGAATGCCTTTGTACACGAGGACATATTGTACATCTATTGTCATTGTTTATTTAAGCTATTAAGAATATAGTAAAATTTTGAAATAACAGAATTATTCACTTCGGAAAGAGGTCCAAACAGAGGAAAATTACAAATTGGAAATAACATGATTTAAAATATAATGAAACGTTTTCGCCTGATTAATCTGGTCACAATCGTAAAGAACGCTTTTTAGAAGGATTATTTTAAGTGAAAAGAAAGAAGCAAATTGAAAATGTCAGGACTGTATTGAGTGAAATTAATTATTTAAACATTTGTTTCTGAATTACAATAAAAATACTAATTTTTTTATAGCTTTCTATTATTATCCAATCGGTAGTTAGTAAACTCATTATTTTTTTTAACGGACTTTTAGTGTATTTTTTTAAAATGTCGAGCCATCAGGAAAACTTTCAATATTTCGATTATAAATATTTGTCTTTAAATCTTTACGTTATATATATAAATTATTTTCAAATTTTGAAAATAAAGCGTAAATAAAGAATAAGTATTTTTAATTTCTTTGTGCGAAACTAACATTCGGAAATTTCGAAATTTTATCCTAAGTTTTTCCATAAATCAGGTCTCAAAGGAAAATTGTAAATTTTTATTTTAATTTAATTTTTAAAATATCTTTTCATTTCTTTTTTTTATATATATTTATCTTTTGTTCAAAATAAGCCGAACGATATATTGTTCAATTAGAAGAGTTAAGTTTTCAGCTTGTGTATCTAAGGCTGCAACCAATGACGCGCTTCATCCTCGTCTCAGTCCAATAAACCACGACCTGAACAGCATTTTGTGGTCGGATTTACAAGAGATTTCGCAAGACCCCGGAGTATTTCGAACAAGCCATGAGCAGATTGCCCAAGGACTGCAACTGATAATGAAAAGAGATATACCAAATACAGCAGTACAATTCTCATACATTAATATTTATTTTGTATATAATTACATAAGAAGAACTTAGATTGCCAAGACGGTTTTGTGAGAGATTTAAGGCAGAACCCTGGAAACGACAGTATCTTATCGCTTTTGTATCTGAACGGTCAGGTAAGCCGTGAATTGGGCGCAGGATAAGCCTAACGTTGCAGTTGATATTCTAATTAACCCACGAGTAATTGTATGTTATATAACTCATGGAAACAGCTCTTTGACGAATAATCCTAACAGGTATAAATTCTAAACGATATCTTCAATTCTTGTCTGCTTTGTTGAAATCATCAGCGGATGAAATGCTATCTGAAATGCGACTACGGATTTTACATTTAACAGGATGGAGCACCACCTTATTTTGATTGATAGACACGAAACTGAATTGCGGTTTCTACCTGAGGAATGAATCGCCAGCGTGTTGGTCTGCTACGAGGTCGATCTGCCTGAATATAGTTCGAGTTCTGATTTGGGCTTGTGTATTTATTTCTCTTTATTTTCAAATTTCAAATTTTGTGATTTCTTTATTTGGCGCAGCTTGTTCCTGGCGCAGCTTAGCTCCTGTTGTTCTTGTGTCATTAAAAGCCACAGGCTGAAATGTATCCGGTCAAAGAAACAGAAATTCCTGAGTGGTCGTAGGGACGGATGGAATGATAGCCAATATCTCTAGAACTCACGCCTTGCACTGTCATTCACATCCTAAAGGTAAACCCGCAAACTTAATCTAGAAAGTGAAAATTATTTAAAGCATAGCGAGATGGATAAATTAGAAATAACTGTACATTGTTTTAACTGTGATCATATACCTAATAGTAATGTAAAATATTTGTACACTGAAAAAGATACTTTAACTAGAAAAGTGATAGAAATACTCTCCTAAGGAATACGAGAGGTTTAAACAGAAATGAAGGTATAGAAGTTAAAGAGAGATTTGTAAATTTGGCAAAAGACATGTTAAGTTAAATTCAAATAAAGAATTAATAAATTAACCTAGTATTATTAAATTATTAATAGAGAATATGTTGGGTTATTATTTGTATTTGTTTAAGTAATGATGTGTTTTTTTTTATTATTTTGTTAGTTACATATTTTATGAAGTGACTTGTTCAGCGGTATCCAGTTTTGTTATTTTTATTTATTATATTGTAGCTTGAGAAAGGAAAGACGAATACTCTTTCTGAAAATTTGCGTTATTAAACATATTTTAAATATTTTATTTATGTTTAATGGGTTGATGTGATGTTATTTACGAATTAATTTAGGAAGGATACAGCCTGCACACCTGTTCAGCTGATACGAAAGCATGAAAGTTAATCTCTACACCTTCAACATGAAAAGGACCTCTCTCTATTGAAGTGGAAATCTGGTTGTGTTTTACAACTTTTTTTGTATTAGCTAAACAGGTGTGTAGGCTATATCCTTGTTTAAAACTATAATCAGCACATGTAAAAGCATATATTTAACAATCTAGGAAGCTTTCTTATTTTTATTATTTTCTGTGAGGTCATCTGAAGTGAAATGTATACGATACTCACTCACATCTTAAAACAATCTTAAAAATAAACATAATCAAAGCTGCAGAACTTGGACTTGTAAACATGTACGATACAAAATACTTCATCGTATCTTATGAGAGGCATTAATTTGAAATTTGCTTCTGTAATGATTATTCTTATGATATCGGACGTCTGAGACATCCAGCGTTTTAGTAGAAATTTTCTATTAATTCCTAATCAATGGATTGAAAATCCATAAGTTATGGAAGAACAATAAAAGTAAAGGACTTTGTGAATACGAAATAACAGAACCACTTTTTTGGCAGAGTTTAGTCGCAGTCATAAAAGGCTACTGCCCTTCATTAGCCTTTGATTATATTCATCAGAATTAAATAAACAAAATGAAATAGTCACGGAGGTCACATTAGAAGCGGAATTGTCATGTGTGCGTTTGTCAACCGTGATTTTCGAAACAGTTTGGTTGGAGAGATAATTCTGACAAATTTAGACGTGGAAAATGAAGTAGAGAAATTGATTTGTCTACGTTTTAGTGGGAGACCGAAAAGGATTGTCACAATCGGAATGAAAACTAGAAAAGCTATTTTTTCCAGTTTATAAAAAAGTTTTAATAATGTAATGAAAGGATTTTTTTTTTTAAATTCATACAAAAAGAAAAAATCAATTTTTCCTATCGTTCATTGGGGGTGGAAGAGTTTTGTTACTCAGTTCTCTTTCTATCGATCTACTAATTGAAATTTCATAAACTGAAATATTCCTTCGAGTTTTTTCGAGTAAAGTAATACCAGAACGCTTTAGTGTGATCCTTTCTGATAGCAGTTTGAATGCCTTGCAGATTGGTACGACTGATGTATGAATCATCGTAATTCTATTATACTTGAAAGAATAAAAGTAATTTTGAGCCAAAGTGTTATTCTATTCTTGATAGTTGTCTTGTTCAAAGGAAGTTTACCTTATATACAGGGTGATTCCAAAAGGTTGGACAAAAATTGAGACTTAGGAATTTTTGAAACCAAACTTCATGAAACTAAATAAAAAGTTCGCATAAACATCGTTCCAGAAATTAATAGTTTTCGAGAAAAACGTATTGTATCATTATTCAATGTAGTGGTGTTTGTTTCTTGTTTTTGTTGTTGACACAGCATGATGCGAGAAAACGTATTGCAAATATTCTTAAAATGAACCACAAATAAGTAAAATAGGGAACGAATGATTTAATAAATTTTGTTGAATAAATACATGTTAATAAATTAGCGAATGGGAATGAAATTAAACACTTCTGCAACAACAGTTAATTGGTTATCCATTATTTGTGTTAACTCTTATAACAATACAATCTTTACTGCAAACTATATTGGGTTAAAGCGAAAATTCCTAACATTAGATAACCTAAAAATAAAGTTAAAAGAGTAATATTTCATTCGTTGATTAAAATACACTATAGCAGCAATGCAAAGAATGATTGGTAGACAATACATTTTCAAATGCATTGTTATTCCAAGTAGTAACTTTTTAAAAGACGATGGAATTATGATGTTTTGGCTAATCTTTCGAGCAGCTTCTTTCAAAACGAAAGAAACGACACTGAGAAACCCGGAAGCGCTGCTCCACCTAAAGCAGAGAACAAGGATATTGTAGTACCAGCAGCGCCTGTAGGAAATCATCCACATCCTTCAGAGACCCACTCCAGAAAGAGAGAAGGAAAAGAAAAATTCTTCAAAGGATAAAAACAGATTAAAGAGGTAAGATCAATTTCTTTATCATTTGAATCTTACTTGACGAATGGAATGCTATATGAAACGAAACAATATTAATTTGGTAATTGTGGTGTAACTAACCAAGAATACGATTGAATCTACAGTATATTATTAAAAGAAAAGTTGATTTTTTTTTCTATCTCCTCCGAAACCGTAAGAAACAAAAATACAAATAAGGTTTCAAATGTTAGGTATACTATTGAGCATGCTCACATTTCCATTTTTATCTAGGTGGAATCAACCGGACGTCTCGGGAAGTCCCGAGACATCCCCGATCTCCGAGACGCTCACATTTTCATTATCTACATTTTTCATTGGTCAACCGAAAGTCACGTGACTTACGATCAAACATGAGGTCTCCGAGACGTGCCCGCGGATTGTGAGAAAGCGGTCGCGGTCACTGATTGTCAGAAAATTATCTCAGAAGCAAAGATCACGTGATCAGTTTTGTTGGTATTATTATATTATATAAAAGCGTTATTCTGTCTGTCATTGTCATAAGACTTTACGTTTCTCCAATTTTGTGACCAAACTATAAGAGATAGATTGGTCATGTAAATGGATAAAATGTAGAGCTTTTTAAGACAAACAAAATGCTACAAAAATCTTTCAAAAAAAGTTTTTGGTTTCCAAGATGGCGCCTTTTCAAGGGTCAAATTTTGACTTTTTTCAATTTAAACGAAAAGTATAAAAGTTGGAAGAGAACATTACGAACATTTCTCGTATATTGAGAAAATGTTGGTATTTGAAAGTTCTATCAAACGGTATATCGTCATTAACAAACGTTTCTGCGTTTGGAAGATACATGCAAAAACTACGTGTTTTTGCGGGAACCCTCCTTGTGAGTGTCAACGCGCAATACCCTGAGTTAAGCGGAGAAGCCCACAACGAGCTGGGAAGTCGTATATTTTCCGATCTCCGTATTAATTTGCTAAATAAATAAAGGTTTTTTTTTAATGCTATACATGCAAGGGTTCCGGAGCGAAGCGACGGTACCCATCTAGTAAAATTATATAAAAAAAAAGCTGGCTTAAGATAAAAGTATCTTCACGTAAATTTGATATTTTGCAGCTACTATTTCATTTTAATGTTTAATATTGAACTTAATGCATTTTTTTTATCTGTTTTACACTGGATTGTATTACGTCAGACACTTATGTTTGAAAAATAGATTAAATAAATTACATTACATTGATATTTCGTGATCGCACGGACCAGCAAAATTGAAAACTCGAGAAAACAGGAAAATAAGTTCAAAGGAAAACATTTCTACCAGTATATCACAGTTCACATTTTTTATTAGACTGTTTGTGAACTTCTTTGTTGGACTTGTTGTTTCCTTATCCCATCTAAAGAGGTAAATTCCAAGTTATTTCGTTGACTTCACTTCGTTTTAACAAATCATGATTTATTACCTACAAATTTATATAGATAAAGTAACTTATTACTGTTACATCAGCCAGTTATTAATATAATCTCAAGCAAAATTAAGTCTTCGTTTTAGTATTTTTCTTAGATATTACATAATTGCCATTAAAAATGGATGCCATCAAAAAGTTATAATTTTTTTATAATGAAATGCGTGATGGACCCAACATTTCAAAGAAACATTGCGGTAAGTTTTGCAGAAATTGAAAACGGTGACGTTTAAACTTAGTTCTACTTAATATGATTGAAATAAAATCAGTCATAAACTGAAACAAACTAACAAAGTCAATCCTGTTGGCGCGTATTCGATTGTATAATCAAGCTATTCTGGTTTTTCTTGAGTTCCTTTGCCACATCAAATGCCCGGATGTCTTAGTATATGGCCAAACTTAAGTCATTGTAGTCGTTGTTTTAGGATGAAAACAAAATCATAAAACCAGAATTTCTGCTGATTTAAAAGTTTATGAGAACATAGAAACTTCGAGAACACTTTTTCTAGGTTTACTGAGCGTAAATTCTCCAAATTTAAAAAGTTGGTGCATTTGGCTAAATGTAAAACAAGTACATTTATCGAACGAAGTGGGCAGACGTAAGAGACTTGCGATGTAACTTTTGAACTTTTAAGTTTTCGTAAAATGATATTCGAAGCAAATTTTACTAAAATATATTTTTTTTATATCTAAAATTCATTCTACATTTTTTTTTCGTTTACATATTAAATTATCAATCTAAAATCAAATAAGTTTTAAAAAATATAGTAATATTGTCGTTATGTTTCAGCTCTTCAAAAACACTAAAATTTCAATTTTGTCTTAACTTTTTTGAGTATGTTTTGTATTGTATGCTTTGTTTTTTTCATATTTAGATATTGTATGCTACAGTCTATTTTAAATGATGCAGTCTATTTTGGATTTTTCTTTATTTCGTTATGAATTTTTATTAATTCCAGACATGTATAAGAAATTGAATAAGAAGAGCATTATTCAACTTACAAGTCACCTCCGTTATGAGACCTGCAATGTTCATTCTGACTACTGTCAACTGATGATCGCCTAATAAGCGTGAAACAGGCCTGTCTTGAGGTGTCAGATGAACATTGGTCTCAAATTTTAAAAAGAAATGGATTGAGATATTTGACTTCAACTGAAGAGTTCAAAAACAAATAAATAAGCACTGGAATTAATATCAATCTTATGTTAATGACACAAAAACAAAATAAACCCAAGAAATGAGTGTTTTAAAAAACGAAGGCACAACGTTAAAAGCAAGAAAGGAAAGGATTCGCACCCTGAGTTGTCATCGGGAAGAGACTTGGACGGACCGTTTCGTCCTTTTTTTAAGACTTATCAGCCAGCCAAACTCCTCCGATGACTGACTCAAAAGGTGCCTGAAGGCCGTTTTTTCCCGGGTCTAATTTCCGAGAACGGCACCTCCCCCGAAGAAATTATAAAAAAAAATTAACAACAATAAAAAATACAAATATTCCTTGGCCTGCAACTCGCTAGGCACAGAAGGAATTTAATAAAAGCATTTTAAGAAAGAACGAAGCCGTATATTCATAAATGAAAAAGAGATTTACTGAACCTGATGAATCAACGAAATGAGTAAATAATTCAAAAGAAAAAAAATGACATTGTAAGCAAAGTAGGTTTTAACTTCTTCGAATTTCTTATTTTCCTCAAAAAAATAAAGAATGTATGAGTATATATTGGCTTGGAGACAATGGATCTATAAAGTTTAATAAATTTCATTGCACTTCGGTAAACTTATTTCTAAAAACAAATCAACAAATAAAGGGAAACAGATAAGTTTTCTGAACTAAGTCTTCAACTTAACACTAACATCCTTTTATGAATTTGGAATTTGTAACTTTTGCTTAAGCTAGAGTTTTCTTTTAATAGGAATCCGGTTCCACGAAAATTACCATCTTCCCAAAGTTACGGTTTGATCTGATGTAATATTCATTTTCATTAAATAATTAGTGAAAAGCCTTTTATAGTTTAATAATAAAAGTTATCTCCCGTCAATACCTAGAGACAATATTTGTTTTCTGTACTTTCTTAGGGAGGGCGTGTGTAAATACACTTAAGTCTATATTTTTTCCATGTTAAATTTCGGTGAATGGTTTCCATCCGCATTCCTTATTAATCTCCGAATGTTTACTATATGAGTATTGTTGTATTATTATCATATTATTATCCCGTATAAAGAACGGATTTAGCTTTACTGCTAATTAAATATCAGTTGAGTGCGAAATGTTTGGCGGTCCCATGTTACCCATAGGGAACCGCTCTTGCTTTTGTGTTGTCTGTATGTCACACTGAATGTCATACTCTGTAGCGGCCAAACGGTTAGAGATATTAGAATGAAACCTTCACCATTGTGTTCAGCATCAAAATGTAGGTGACAACATAAAAAAAAAATCAGACCTGTAGGACCACTCCCTGATCCCCAAAATTAACGTTTTCCATAGCAGTGCTAGTAGTAATGATAACAATTAACACAGTAATAATACTGATGCTTCATACATAACAATACTAACAATTGCCAACAGGACGTCATTGATAATATTTACAAACGTATTGTTTCATAAATTCTTTAACATATCCAAATGATGCACTAAGCATTGTATTAGCGGCCCCTAGATTACAGCTTGCCTGAAAAACATAAAGGAACGGTCTTGCATTTTTATGCTGTTACTTTTAATTATTTTGTTTATACAAGTGTGCATATTATGGGGCCGCTTTGCTTTTGACACTGTCTAAAAGCATTTATTACCTTAATGAACTCAAAACTTCCTTTATTTCATCACACATCTCTAATGCGATATTTCGAAAATCCTCATCGGATTTTCTTTTTCAAGCATTAAATAAAATACATTAAGGGAAAAAGAATCAGCTTCCTTCTTTCCCAAAAAACAGAAAATAAATGACAATCAGAATTTTAGATTCTCAATTAACAATACAAACGTGACACGCTCATCATAAAAAGCTTCAAGCGTTCAGCATTATTACAATAATTTTTTGAAGATTTGAAATTTAAATAAACTTTTAAAATTATTATTTTTGAATATCCAATTTTCTTTTTTCTGAGGCAATTTTCAAGTCTTTTACTCCTGAAACGATTCCAAATTTCTTATCTTTATCAGCATCCATTTTATTCAGATTATTAAGTAAATGTCTAATCTTCGCAGCAATGTCTAAATTTTAAATATTTTTAAGCAGAAAATTCAAATTTCTTATCTTTGAAGTTATGTTCCAACTTCTTATCATTTATTACCTTGTTTATTATTTATAACATTATTTATAACTTGTTGGACTTCGATGCCGTAAAATGTGATTTTTTTTAGTTTACTTTCTTGGGAAAATGTGACTTATCAGAATCAATGTGTAACGTATATTTCTCTAATAACTTTTCAATCCCTGAGTGAATCTTCTGGACAATGAACACACATTTTGATCGTCTCTTGTTTAAATGCGTGAAATTTTTAAGATTTATTCCGTGTAGATCGTTATTGAGAAATAAGTGCAGGAAGGCCCGTAGAAAAGCGCTAGAACCAAAACAGTGGGTTTTTGTCCATTCAGTTAATTCGCTTATTAATCTTCTTAATATCTCCGCGAGCTTAAATGTGTTAAAATTAAACGGTTTCACACAAACTCAATTAACATTGATTTATTTATTTTTTTTCCAGGAAACGAATAAACTTTAAGTTTTGTATTCAGAAGATAATAGAATGTAAGGAAACAACAAGAATGGCCTTTTTTTAATTATTTTCTTATTTAATTGTTTTTCTAGTGACTTCTTGTTATCGAGATCTCTTTGCTTCAAGTTTCTTTTCTTCCAGTTCGATTGCCCTGATATTGTAGATATCTTTGAGATTGATACCGAAATTGAAATAAAAAAGTGCTGGAAGAAGCTCTGTTATTTCTTTTCCTCGTTTTTAATGATCACAGAGTTCACGATGAAATTAGGTTTCTTCAACTACAATCTTACGTTGAATCTTACATCCTAAAAAGAAAAAGCCAACCCAAGCAATAACCTCAACTACCGCAAAGAATTTCTCTAATGTTTTCGAGTCAAATGTTTTTCAGTGTCATTCATTATTCAACAATTGAGATCCCGTTTCTACGTCAAGGATTGGAGCATCTTTGTAAAAAAGTAAAGAAAAAAACCCTAAAACCTAAAGCTTTGTAGAAATGTATATGGACAGTTCTTAAACTCAGATTAAAGAATTAAAATGAAGAAAAATAATTAAAGAAAAAAATAATGTAATGCAACTGAATATTTATAAAGAAAATGCTAATGAGAAAGCGCTAAGATCTTATATTAAAATACAGAAAATATTTAAAATAATTTGTGATTTTTGTCTAAGCAGATCAAGTTTTACTATTACACTGATTGATTATTAAAACAATTTAACGTGCGGCTAAGAATACATCTAAATAATGAATAATAACGCACTCTTTAAGTATTGACATGTTTCAGATACCCTTTAACGATATCTATCTTCAGATTAAAAGGGGGAAAAAAAATCAGTTAATATTTTTTTTATTTATATATTACACTCATTATTTGTTGTTTTTTTTTTTTTTTTTTTTATTGACTGTTGTTTTTCTGGTTGTAAGCGCATCCCGCTAAAATAGCTGGATGTATTTTTATAAAATTTATTACAATGTCTATTTAAGGTCCACCCTTTCCCCAATGCTCAGACTTCACTATGTGATCGATAGCAGAGCGTAAGCCTGTAGTTCACTTATGTAATTCCTAACGTAGTCATAATATCGTAGTTTTGGTTTTGTAGTTAACATAGAAATCTTTCTTTCTTTTGACTGTGTTTGTTTCATTTCTCGAATATAAAAAGAAATCACCATCATTGCGATAAAAGCGGGAAAATAATGTATAATATTCACCCTGATTAGAATACAAACCATCCTCGACTTATCCGGATTTTACATAAAAAAAGTCGGTAGAAATTAAAAATAAAATGCGCCAGGCAGCCTCTGATCAGTTGCCATATAAAAACTCCTTGTGTAAGACTATTTCTGTGTTAAATGTTTCAACTTTTTCAGTTATTTATGTATGTTTCACTTATTTGAGAAAATACGAAAATATACAAAGTTATAGATAGAATGTGCACTTGGGTTCTCAGGTCTCCACAGTGAATAACTCCTTTTTTTTTTTTTTTAAATAAACTGAGAATTTAATGGATGTTAGAAGATTCTTTATGGTAACACTGATGAACAATAAATGAGAATTAAGAACAACCTGTCGTAATCATACATATTTCGTTAGATCAAACCTGTAATATCCTCAGAAGCTATGATATACCATGAGGTATTCAAAATAAACAAAAAAAAAAGTTATCACTACAATATCAATGAAGTATTTAATTTCATTTTTAAATACTTTACTGACTGTTGAACATTAACTAAAGGAAATTTTTCTGCATTTTCTTGTATTCGCCTAAGATATCTATACATTACCTTTCTGCAAACGTTGAGAAAATACATCCATTTTTCACTTGCTCTGTATATTCTTCGAAGCAATCATTTCGAGTTTATCTTAAAGACAGACAACGTAAATTCTTTTTAACTTCATTTTTATTACACTTTTAAATATGACTATACCTTCAGTCTTTTTTTGATTGACATTCATTTCTATTTTCCCACTGCAGAAGAAAATTATTTTGGAACAGATAAAAACTGATTTATATTGACTGGTAATTGTCTTTTAGGAGAGGAAAAAAAGGCCTATTGATTTTTGTGGTTGTGAATGACTAATAATGCTCAAGACGGGCCATTTGTTGACCTCGTCTTTGTGGAATTAAAGCTGTACATCTCCTATTACAATGTAAATAATTGAGTACCAAGAACAGCTTTCACCCCAACCTTCCACCATTAATAAAGAGACCCCGTTAATGAACAACCTCTCATTAATAAATGATAACATCAAATTTCAGTTGCTACAGTCAAAGAATCAATTAACAAAGCGCTCTCGTTTCTGAAATATTACGTTTAAACACCTATATGAGAAAATTCTAGAACTTAAAATGAAAAAAAACAAAAAAAAAATTTTTATATCCTTATTATAAAACTAGGCCACTCCCCGTGTACACGCGCTTGTTTTTCTATATCACACATAATTTGGTTAAGTAAGAATATTACATTTAAAATATTGTAACGTTTCGGCAATTATAGTTCTAATTGTCATTTTCGAATTACAAATAAATAGACGGATCGGAAATAAATAAACAATCTTGAGATTAAAAAAAAACGTTGAATTCATTATTGATGTGGGGAAGGGGGAAGGAAACATAAGTCAAAAAACAATATGAAGTGAGTTGTAGTCCCCGTGGCCTAATGGATAAGACGTCTGACTTCGGATCAGAAGGTTGCAGATTCGATTCCCGTCGCGGACGTTTCATTGGTGTTTCTCATTATCTCGACGTTGCTGTGAATAAACAAAAGCAGCAGGAAAAGAGTTGTGTGGTTTGCTGTTTGTTTGGTTGGAAAATATGATCCGCTTATTTTTTTTTCCCCAAGATGCTTGGGCTTCGGTGAGATTTGATCATTGTCATGAAACATCAAATCATTCAGCAGCAAATCATTCGGCGCTGTGCATAGATGAATTTCCGTTACGTTTTATTAGAAAAAAGATATTTCGCTTGCATTACACCGCAGTGTTATCGCTATGTAAGCACAGAAGTCCTTCAAACCGTCCATCTACAATTGCGATGTATAGCAAACAACATTTAAATGCCTGTTTCTTAGTAGATATTCGAGAGTTGAATTGCCAATTATGATTTTTCTTTTCTTCCTTTCCGATTTTAGAGATGAATGAAATTTATTCGCTAACTTAATTTCAGTTTCGACTGCATTTGTTTGTTTTTTATTTTCTGTATTTGTAATTTAAATGCACAGAGGCGGTGAAACAAAGCTTTGGTCTGTTCGAAACGCACGTAGGTTCTTTCCTGTTCGTCGGATGACTGAGGATTGTGTAGTACACTTTTCTTTGATCTCCTTGTGTCCCTGTTTCTCCGTCTTATTTCTAATATTGACTTTCTTTCGAAACCGAGTCAGCCTCTTTATTTCACTGAGGACTTCGATTAAATATATTCAGAACGAAAATTCTGTAACGCAATAAAGAATGAAATTATTATAGAAAAATACATATATATTTTTTTCATTTCTTTAGTTTCTTTAATAATTTGTTTCAAAGAAGTTTTTTGATAAATGGAAGTAATAAGGAAGTCAAATAAGAAGTTCCTAAAAGAAGTTGTAGTTGAACCTTGAAATCTTCTTCACAAAAAATTAAAAAAAAAAAAACCTTTTGCTAATTTCTTCACAAGAAGTGAAAAAACTGTAAAGTATAAAAGATAGTGTCCTTAAATATGTCTGCCAAATTTCAAGAAGATTTATCGAGTGGATCATAAATTACTTGAGAGAGAGAGATATACATGCACAGTCTGGGTGATTTGATGAACCTCACTTGATCAGTGAAACGAACTAACAATGAATATTAATGCGGAGCTCGTGAATAAATTACGAACAATGACTGAAAAATGGTTTTACTAATTATTCCTGAAAAAAAAAGGAGATAAAACAAGAATTGTTTTTATAAAGAGTGATCACACTTAATTAAAAGCTTGATAATAAAGAAGATTTAACGTGCATTAATGTAATATGAAAAAGGGAAGAAACATCTCTAGAATGCACAAATTCGTTAGTTTGTTTGCTTTTCATGCATTGAGCCATCATCGATAGCAATCTGGGACAGCGGTTTCGGCCTTATTAGGACTCATCAGCCAGATTTAGCTTCGATGATTGAGCTCAGAATGCATGGGTGCCTATGGTTCCGTCTTCATCGAAGCTAAATCTGGCTGATGAGTCCTAATAAGGACGAAACAGCTGTCCCAGATTGCTATCGATGATGGCTCAATGCGTGAAAAGCAAACAAGCTAAAGAATTTGTGCATTCTAGAGATGCTTCTTCCCTTTTTCACTTAATTAAAAAAAGAAAAGAAAAGAATAGATGTTGTTGTTGGTTGGGTTTTTAATGGCGCAAAAGCAGCTGTGGCTAAGCTGCGCCGAAAAGAATATATCTACCTCCGTTCTTAAGTATGGAAACTGATGTTGATGAAACTTGGTATGTAGTGAGATTATTGAAGTTCTACAGTTATTAATTAATTATATAAGACCATCCACACAAATAAGAAAGATGTAATTTATAAATCAAGACATAATAACAGTGACATGTTTCGAAAATTCATCGTCAGACTGTAAATAAACATAAAACGGAAAAACATAGGCTTATAACAGCCTTACAATACAGAACATCGTAAGTAATTAACAATCATTTATATAATAATTAACATTAACGCAAGTTATAATCTAATACCCCTTTGATAGATAGCTCATTATTATAACAATTGGTGATTTTAATAATGACTGACTCGAAGAATTTACGCAAGTAATCGTCCTTTTGTTGGCCATAAACAATTGGCTTGTTTGTGTCCGGTATCTCTCTGATGCCTTGCTGTTAGATATTTGAAATCTCTTTTTTTCAATAGCAGTACCGTGCTCATTCATTCGAATACAGAAGGTCTGTCATCCCGTTTCTCCTACGTATTTACAGTTAGGGCCCCCATTTTCATATTTAATTCCGTAAATTGTGTAGAATTTGTCCAAATTATTAACTTTCTTCTTGTTACTGTACATTAACTTTTCAATGGTGTTTTTGGCTTTATAAGCTAATTCTTCGAGTCAGTCATTATTAAAAGCATCAATTGTTATAATAATGAACTATCTATCAAAGGGGTATTAGATTATAACTTGCGTTAATGTTAATTATTATGTAAATGATTGTTAATTACTTACGATGTTCTGTATTGTAAGGCTGTTATAAGCCTATGTTTTTCCGTTTTATGTTTATTTACAGTCTGACGATGAATTTTCGAAACATGTCACTGTTATTATGTCTTGATTTATAAATTACATCTTTCTTATTTGTGTGGCTGGTCTTATATAATTAATTATATTATTATAAATACACACACTATGAATAAATAAAAATTCTACAGTTATTGTTTGAGAAAAAGTTTAAGGACCTTCTAAATGTGTCTACGTTTTTAAGTTTTCCATAAATATTTTACAGCAAGTTCTGGAAACACACTGAACTTGTCTCAACTCATAACTACGCTTTTGAATGTTCTAGTTCTTTCCATGTTCACAGGTGGCCTCACATAATGAATTAAAACTAGGATTTTTCCCAGGAAGTTCTTCCTGCTTTTTTATCTTTCCATAAGATCGCTGGATTGCTAAAGATTGGAATGCATCTTAATTCTTAAGCAATAAGAATAAAAAGAGGAATATTAATTTCACTTTTGCTATCGAAAAATGGAGCGTGGTTTAATTGAAACTTGACAGCTCGTAGATGTTAAATAGTGGATGTAATGTAAAATATATATTCGCATCGTATACATCTGCGCAAGGATCGTTTGTTTTAATATTAACTTCAGCGTAGAACCAAATTTGATTTAAATATACAGAAATGAAGGAATTGACTTTTCAGAATTAATTGTGATCAATTCCTCTTTCTTATTTTCTTTATTTCTTTGAAATCATATCTCCATTTTAATCTAAGATTAACTTAATGTAATTTTCGTATTTTTAAACAATTTCAATTTTGTCACGGAATTGTTTTCCATACATACGACGCTTCAGTTTATATCATTCTGAAGATAATGTTATACAACTGTTCTTCTGTTTTTTAAAAAAAAGGCGTTAATCCAAGCAAAATAAGCTACAATTAATCTTCTTCACAAATCCTTTGGTCTGTAACCAAAACTAGGATACTATCTGGATAAACAAATCTAAAGGCAACTGATAGAGCGTTTTAGGAACGTCTGAGTGGTCATGCGCATTAATTTAAGAGACCCGATGCCATCCGATCCCAATTGGCTGATCCACTGCATTGCTTCTAGACCATTCCCTTCTGTGAAATTTCAATAACCAAAGCTGCCAGCTTCGTCAGGAATGTGTTATTGGTTGGAATATTTTGAGATTAAGATTTAAGCCGAAAAGAGCAAAGTTCAGTGATTAAATTCAGTTAATAAAAATTCTAATAAAAATAATTATCCATAATTTCTGAAAGTTCTGAAGTTATTGGTAATATGCATGAAGAAATTTGAAGATAAGTGTGATATTTTAATGTTGCTATCCGCAGCGTAAACAATATAAAATTATAAATAGGATTACTTTATATTGTATACAGATGGACATTTGCAGTTTGTCCGTCCGTCTGTTCGTATATAATAATCTGATTCCATTGTAGGCACTAGGGTAGTTAGGAGGGCTAGGGAATGTTATTTATTTTCGTCTCCCAATTGCAGGGAATGTTTTCAAGTCAGGTAATTTTTTTTTTTTATTTCAAATCAGTAGACTCCCGATTATTAAAATCCCATGTTTTCTGTTTAATAAATTGATTCAGTTCAGTTCCAAACTTGACTCGCTGCTTCTTTGCTCCTAAAAGACTCTCCAACAAATACCGTTACATTATATTCAATTATTAAGAAATGCATTTGTGACGAATGTTGATTTAGTAAAGAATTGTTTTCGCACATATTTTGGGGACGTCCATTAATTACGTGAGGTGTTTTTTAAAAAATTTGTACCCCCCCCCCTCCCCCTTGGTGAGATTTGGTGAGATTTTGCCGGACCCCCTCCCCTTCCCATTGGTGAGATTTCAAAAATTTTAACAACCAAAAAAAAAAACGCAAATCTTGCTTTAACAACCAAAAAAAAAAACGGAATTCTTGCTATGATATATATTTTCTCTGAATGAAAAAGTTTACGTGAGATTTTCGATGACCCCCCCGCCTCCCCCTTGGTGAGATTTGGTGAGATTTTGCCGGACCCCCCCCCTCCCCCTTTCGACCTCACGTAATTAATGGACGTCCCTTTTAGCTTGCTTTCCTAGGAAAATGAGGAAATAAAAATCAGTACCTTTGTACCTATGTCCGTCTGCAATATATTCTAATCCTTTATCCCCTCCCTCCCTGCTGAATGGGTCTTTTTGAAACTTATCATGCACATTTTTGAACAAATAACTTGCTATATATTTTATATTTGAATTTTTTTACTTTGGGGGTCCTTGTCGAGAAGCCAGCGCGTGAAGATTTCAAAAATTCTTATACAAAAGCATTGGAACCGAAACAATGACACTACAACCTCGTTTACCCGGACTAACTGGGACCACAGGCAATCCGGAAAATCGAAAATTCGGATAATCCGGGTAATATGGGTAATAAGCAAAATAAATCCTTAAATAAGCAGACTTACCGTTTATTACGATAAAAAACTATGTTTTGTAACAAAATTGCTCCAGTAAAGCTCGACAAAAAACATTTTATTATCATAATTTATTGTACAATCTATGTAGGAACTGTAGATTTAATCAAAATAAAAAGCGAATGTACTTGTAGTTACGGTCTTGCTATCATAGTTAAAATATTATCTATGTGACCATTAAATAAAAAAAAAAATCTACAAATCTGATCCGGATTATCCGGAGATCCAGATCAACGAGGGCCGGATAAACGAGGTTGTGGTATATATCTAACAACAGTTTTTATTCCTTTCCCGTGCTAACCACTAATCCCGCTCTTTGATTTGAATAAATCAATAGGATTTAAGCAATTGAAATAAATAATGCAAATCTACTTAATATTGCTCAGAAAATGAAAAATTTTTACTATTTGTATTCAGCAGATATTCTTATTTTTAAAATAAATGTAGAATGTACTTTTATTCAATTTACACAATTTAAAAAAAAAAAAGAAAAAAAGAAAGTTTAACACAAGTCAGATTTAAATTCAAAACATCATATATGTATATATTAGTATGACTTTAGAAATCTGGAAGAAATTCTCCCTATATCATGTTTACAGTTCAGTAATTGATGAGTTGTTTATGTAATCAATCTTGTTATCCAAGTGGTAAGCATCCAACTGTGGTCTTTTCGCGGATGTTCATTTGTTTCATGAAAATCTTCCCAAAAGCCTCTTCGCAGCTGATTCCAAAAGTCCTTGAGTTTTCAAAACTTTTTGACTTTGAAAAATGACCTATTAATGACGAACCTAATTAAGATCTCAGACTGAATGGGGGGGGGGGGTTGAGGGAAGCCGAGGGCGAAAGACAAACAGCCAAGGTAAGCCAAGGCAGAGAAAGAGAATTTTGGGCGAAATTAATTGGAAACTATCGATATTGTAAGGATTTTTTTTTCCGAATTGTCATATTGATTGGATGGGATTTTGTGCTCATTTACGAAGAGAGCTTCTAATTTGCAGTGAATATCAGCTTATATTAAAAGGTTGGATGCGTTAGTTCGACTTTATTTAAATCTTTAATCATTTAAATATCATTCATAAAAAGTTGTATATTTTGAGTTGATTTTTTTTTATTCTTATTTCAATATTTAGTAAAAAAATTATTATTAACAAGAAACAAAACTAATGTTTACAAAAAAAAAAAAAAAAAAGTTTTGAAAATAATCGCAAGTTTAAACTTAGTTTACACAAGCGGTTCCCAAAGTTTTTGAAACTCGTGAACTCTTTTCAATATTATACTTTTATCGCAAAATCTCACAATAGACGAGATATTTGTACGAGATACCATCAGTTAAAATTTGGATGAAACTTTCATTGGTGTATTCCTCGTCCTCCCTGGAGTAACGTGGGCTGTGTTTTATCAGGATAGCAAGGGGCTGAGCCGTAGCCTTCGTAATACTGTACCTGTAATACTGGTATATTACGAAGGCTACGGCTGAGCAGTGAATAAAAAGATGAAGGAAAAAATGCTCTCACGACACACAAAATTCGATACGCTGGTAAACTACAAGAGTTTACTGTAAACTGTATAAAACCATATATGCAAGAATTGTAGCATTTAATTAGTTCTATAAAAAACGTTGCGACATCCTATATATATATTTTACCGTAACTCACAATAAGCATTTTCAAGTTGTTAATTTTTTGCAATTTCATAGCATCCATTTTTGTGATGCATATATATTAATCAACATTTTAAAGATATACAAAAAAAAATGAGACAAACGGAAAGCATATTTTCTAAGGGACAAAAACATCAAATACACTATCTACCTACGACTGATAGAATTATGGAGATATCATCGATAGAAAGGAAATACACTGCAATTTTAAATTAAATGACGTCATCGGACATGGGCGTGTCGCCGAAGAGGCGGGATGGGGAGAATACAATTAGATACTGTAATTCAAGGGCGAATATGGGGGGGGGGCCGAGGGGGCCCCCTCCCGAAATAATGAATATAAAGAAAAAAATAAGTACCGTAATCTGAATTATTTTAATGAATCATGCATTTATGCAATAATGAATTCAACTTTCAGCGCAAATTACCCTCTGAATATGAGCAGCAAATATAAAGTATCATGGGGTGTCTTCTTAATATTACTTAACCTAACCTTACATTAATCTTGGCCCCCCCCCAAAAAAAAAAAAAAATACATTCTGTATTCGCCACTGCTGTAATTAAATTTACAATCATATTAATATTTTTTACTTCCCTTATTATTTCTTTTCTATAATTAGTTAGTTCAACATGTCTAAAAGTAAATCGCATTTATCAAAACAGGGTCTCAGGTGAAAAGAAAGTATTCCGCTAAGCTCAATGAGGACCGCGCGGTTGGCGTTGTTGCTAAGACATCGGTCTCTCACCTCTGAGTCCCGAGTTCGGTTCTCATGTGGGTTTCGTGATGGTGGACGATCCGCGCTGGGCAGGTTTTCTCGGGGTTCTCCCGTTTCCCCTGCACTTCTCCCACCATAGTTTCTGAGTCTTTCTCTCCGTCTGTCCATATTTCCGTGGGATAGTACAATAGATCTCTGGTCGCGGTGCTTGGCTTCTGCCACCCACCTTCACTACATACATACATACATACATACATACAAGCTCAATGAGACGGAGGAGGATCGTCAAGTTCCCCCGTCCCCAAATCAGTTCAGCCATATCTCTAGCGTGCTCTGGATACCTGGAAGGCCTAAAACAAAAGTATTATTCACATGGAAGTTTTATTGATACTTATCCCACAGAATCCCGATTTCTAGCCGAGGCTGTATATTTGACCAAAAAAAGGTGCATATTTTGTTAAAAATAAATCAATAAATAAATAAACTTATTTTGGCCGTGCCGGCGTGGTTGTGCGGTCTCAGGCGTCGGTCTGCCGTGAGGCCTGTGTGCCGGTACCCGGGTTCAAATCCGGGTCGAGAGCATAGATGTTTCATCGTTCTTCTTTTGTGTTTCGTCCGTTTCTCCCCTGGGACTTATTACCTCAGGGTTATTTCTGGACGAGATGTTAATCTCCTCCCCCTTCTGGAATTTCCTAGCCTCACCCTGACGTTGTCAGATAGGGCTAGCCCCTGGTCCATATTTGGCCACAGCCGATGAAAGGAAGGAAACTTATTTTGAAGGCTGTCTCCAATCATCGAAGGCAGCGGTTCCCAACCGGTGGGTCGCGACTTGATCTTAAAACTATCAGAAACCATCGAATAAACCATCAGAAAAGATCAGAAAAATCGGAAATCGATCGTATATAAGGAAGGGTTACGATACAAATATGGTTTTATTCTATATTCTTCTATTCCTATATATTCCGATAAGGAAAGGTGGATCGCCACCTGAAAAACGATAAGGAAAGGTGGGTCGCCAGTTGAAAAAGGTTGGGAACCGCTGATAAGGCATATTTTTATTTGATATAAACGAATGTGCATCCACCCGCGCAAAGCCGGGGTGGAAAGCTAAATTTGTGTATATACATGTACACAGAGTGTCCCAAAAGTCTGGCCCCATTGGATAAGTATAAAAAAAAAAAAAAAAAAAAATAATAACAACAACAAAAAAAAAACTACTTTATTATTTATTATTTAATTTATCAATTGCAATACATTTTCAAGTTGACATCCATTTTCTACTAAACACTTTCTAACTCGATTAATATGACTTCAAATTCTATGACTTCATATTCTGTAGTTTAGCTATCCTTTAGCGCCTGTATTGCTCTAGGACGGTTAACATAACATGTGCAAAGGTCTTGTGTTAATTGCATTAGAAAGTGTTTAGAAGAAAAATGGATGTCAATTTAAACGAGTAATAACTAATAAATTAAATAATAAATAATAGACTAAAGGTTTTAAAAAGTTTGGAAAAGCTTTAAAAAGGGGCCAGATTTTTTGGCCACCATGTTTTATATACAGTAAAACCTCGTTAAATCGTCACCCGGTTAAGTCGTCACTACGTTTAAGTCGTCGTTTTCCTTTGGTCCCGATAAAGTCTCATACACAATAATGTAAAATAACCCTCCTTTACCCGTCACCAAATTTAATTCTACTCCGGATAACTCGTCACCCTCAAAATGGCCAAAAGCATCTTTCTTCTCCATTTTGCATGCCGTCTTTTCAGCCCCGCCCCTTCACTTTAAGAATGCCAAGCCTTTACGGGGACTTTTCGTGTCACTTCATTCCTTTCCTACCCCTTCGGAGGATTTGGGTTCTTGGAATCTCGCTGCTAATCATTAAAAGCACACTTCTCGCTGCGACTCTGTCGCGTGTAGACGTTTTTCTTGACCGCTCCTGAGTGTGACTTCATTTCATAGCCCCACTACAGGGGCTATTTTTTCTCTTGCAATTTCGTGGTTTGGTTACGTTTTTAACATGCCAGGGAACCGAAAACTTACCTCGTTATCTTTTAAAGAAAAAAAAAAGACTTAATTGCACTTTTTGAAAAATCAGATGTTTCGAAAACAGCTTTTGCCAAAGAACACATATTCCAAGAACAACATTAAACGATATTCTTTCATCGAAACAAGTAATTGAAGAAGCTGACTGCAAAGACAAAAGAAAGAGAATGAGGAAATCGAAGTTTGACGAGATCGAGGAGGTTTTAGTTCGATGGCTAAACATGCCAGATCTCAAAATGTGCCGATTTCTGTCATAATTCTCAAAGAAAAAGCCACGGAAATTGCTAAGGAGTTGAACATTGAAGATTTCGGCGGCAGCAGTGGTTGGCTAGAACGTTTCAAAGACAGATATTGCCTTTCTTTTAAAACGATTAAAATGTATAACTATTAAAGTGTTTTTTTTTTTATTATTATTATTATTTTCCACTTATTCATTTGCATGAATTGATTTCTGAAAATCTTATTTTTCTCACCGAATCTTACAGCAATTCATGAAAATACTGTATTTCAGTTTTGTTTTTGTTTTTTTAAAAATTCCCACTCCGCCTAAGTCATCACTCCGCTTAAGTCGTCAAAAATGTTTGGTCCCTTGAGTGACGGCTTAACGAGGTTTTACTGTATATATAAAATGTGTGTGTGTAGTAATACATACGCGTATTTCATACATACGCATAATTACTTACATACGCATATATTACTCATATACAATATATGCGTATATAAGTAATTATATACTTTAGCAGTTGGAAACTCTGGTTTACATTATTCACTTGTCTTAAGGTCAGGTATCTATTTGTTTATTTATTTATTTATCTATTTTTCTTAGTATAACCATTCATTTCATCTTTTTTCTCAAGCTGGATATAATACGTTATTATTATTCGATACACTACGTTATCGGGCTACGTAAATACATACTGTATCAGAGCCTAAGTTCTAGATCACGGAAACGATGTGCTGTTTCATTCATAGTTGAAATAGGCAAGAAAAAAATTGGAAATCAGTGGAGATCGAATATTAGGTTTATGGTGGATGACCGAACATTTCGTACTGAAATTTTGCGCTGTTGTATGCACGTTTCTCAAGTCAGCAAAATGACATTTTTTTCTTATCATTAGTTTTTCCATGTTTTTTATATCCTGTACTATTTAATGCTTGTACTCTAGGACAACATTAAATTGCATATAGGATGAATAAAGAGCCATAAGTTTAATTTTGGATCTAATGGCTGCTTTTAAAAGGGAAGAGCATGCAATGAATGCTAGTGTTGTACATGTTTGTTCTTCTTTGTTTGTTTGTTTATTGCTGTAGCTTTGAATGCCAAAGGTAAAAACCTCCACTCAAGTAAGTGAATTGCAATTTAGTTCTTTTTATCAGTTTCCTGTAACTCCAATAAAAAATTAATAAATTCTATTTTCGGATGAGAGATGTTCAAGTTACGACAATGAATTTTGAATCGCCCTGTAATACGATCATCATCTTACAAATGATATAAAAGCCCATAAAAAAAAAGCTATTAGTCGATAAAACGACCCAAAAGTTAGAAATCGTTGGTCTTAATGGCTTTTCCTGGTAGTAAGTCAACGTTGTACAGGGCGGAGCAAATGTCAGGACCCGGAGGAATCCTGCAATAATTATGAAGAAGAGAAGAGATAACTTATTTTGCCCAAGGAAATAATACATCCCTCACTCTCTCTTAAAAGCAATTTCTACGTTAAGAATGGTTTTAATTATGAAGAATGCTTTTAGTCTTAAATCCAGTTTTTTAGCAAATAAAGAAAATCTTCAGTAAACTGTGTTCCAATTTTCGAACACTGGTATACACAAGATACTTGTACCAAAGAACAGATAAAGACCAAAACAATAGGAAATTTTGAGCAGTTCTCTACAATTTGCATTAAGTTATAACATCTGTTTTCGGGTATTTGTTGATTGTTTGTTTTTTCTTGTCCCAATTCTTTCAAAATCAACTGGACATTTTGTAATGTTTACAATTTATGTTTCTAAGATTGTAAATACTGTTCGGTTTCAAAAGCGAGAACTAGCACAGGTGGACGATTCTACCCCGCAAAGGAGTGATACGCTGAGATGGGCACTTTCCTAAAACCTGTGTTTTTCTTTTAGTACCTGTTATTTTTGCAATAGTATTTATTCTTTCCCGAAAAGCGCAAATAGAACGCATCTACTAGTAAACTAACACTGATAAAAAGTAAACATCCGCTCTTTATTTCTCCTGACCCCTATTTTGAAGAAATCGAAGGAGACCTGACACATGCGCAAAAGCGTTGAAGGCTCTCGTAAACAAAAACGGACAGTATTCAGCTATTGAGATAACTGTGCTTCAGCAACTATTTTTCTTTTTCTTACAACAACGAACATCTACTTCTAGAATTTCAGTCTTCTACTATATGTGCTTATCAAAGATGGAGAAGTGTATTTCGACTTGAAAATACACTTTGGAGCTTTCTTATTTTTAACTTTTCATTTTTTCCCCTCCAATGCAAATTATCGTTGTTGCTGTGTCCCCGGATCCATTTTCGGATGACTGGTCATAGATGCACAGTCTACGATGGGGTATTTTTGTTGCTTTACTGTCATTTTGGAGATTATTATCCACCCTAAGGTGACAGTCAGACTTCTGCCTCCTATGAAGAGAAACAAATACTGAAGAAGAAAGAAACATCAAGCCCCGCGCCGGGATTCGAACCCAGATTCCGACACATCTGTCTCTTGCCGGAACGGCTTCAATGCAAATTAAGGATATTACGACGTTAGACCAAACATTACTACACTGTCGTAGCTACCACATAAATATAATGATTTAAATTTTTAAATCCTGTACATTATTATTGTTATTTAACACATTCTAACAAATCTCGATAGCTGGATTTACTTCCAAAATATCGAAAGGTCTAATATTTTGAAGTTACACATCGTCCATTGTTTTTCGCAAGTGTGTTTCAAAAGTATTATCAGCATAGAGTTGAACTATTAGGATTCCTATGTTTGTATGTGTAAATGAGTATAATACCTTCTATGGACTGAATCGGAGCCCCATGAGTTACACTTCGTGGACTCCCCGTGACCTGAAGGTTTGGAGAAAAATACAGACCATCTCCGGTTTTAGATGGCTATTGAACAAACAAGAGAACAGTGGTAATTGGACAAAATTAAGGTCAATCTAAACTGAATCGACTTTGCTGAGATTGAATATGATTTCCTCAACTCAGTTTGGCCACTAGCCACATCGCTCGAATCTAGGTCTAGACAAACTTAATGAACTTAAAGCTTGCATCGCTTGAAATTGTACTTGATCCTTGAATAAATGAGTTTTACGCGCCAATCAATAATTGCGTCACTTCTAACAATGCAAGCGTTTCATGAAATTGTCTCTCGGGTTTTTTGTTTACAATAAAACTGTGAATTGACTTACTTTCCGGAAAAGAAAATAATAATAATTCGAGCTTTTAAAAGGAATCCTGGAATAAATTAAGTTAAATATGTATTACGACAGAATTGGATATTAACATTTTTATATTGTTTGCTCAGTTCTTCGAAGAGTTGTAAATATTATTAGCTTTAATGGAATGCTTGTGTGTCTTTGAAATAACTTGTGAACCGCTGCTTGGATCTCCTTGAAACTTTGTATATACATTGAATTTTTCCCCCAGAGAAAATCGCTCGAGAAAAAGACAAAAAATTTCCACAGAAGACCATTAGATCTAAATCATGGATTTCTATCTTATTTCTATTAATATTTAATTGTTTTAAACAATGAATTTTTAAGACTCTTTTAACAAATCCATGAATTAGCGCGCGATTGATATACAGTAGAATCTCGATTATCCGAAACTCTTTTAACCGGAACCTCGTTTAACCGACGTCGGTTTCCTTAAGTTTTTTTTTTTTTTTTTTTTTTTGGTAAATAAAAAATTTTTTCCCCCCATCCCCCCCTCCTGTCGAAAATTCCATTCTGTTGTCCCCTTATCCGGAAATTCCATTCGTCTCCAAGACCATCTGCCTTCTGCCTTTCTATTGGCTACTTTCTGTCCGACTCAGAACAAGGTTAGATAGAAGGTTGTCTCCGCCGCGAAAGCGGACTCAGAAGCGTTGGCTTTACCGAAATACAGAACATTCATTTATGCCATGGAGCACACTAAACGAAAACGCGTTTTGTTAACAGTGGAACAGAAGTTCCAAATTGTGAGCAGAAATGAAGCAGGTGAAACTTCTAAAATAAACAACTCAGATGCTTTTGAATGTTTTGCTAAAGGACCGATGTGTTACTGGCTCTGATTCTACAGACCTTCTACTGAAACAACATCGGGACAGAGCGGCTAAACGACGTCAGTCATGCTTAGGGTAAAGCAAACTTCCGTTTAAGCCAATGTAAAGTATGTATCCTATGTCATATAAACATTTACATTGCATTTTCTGACTTGCGTTGACATCTGTTGAACAAATTTATTGTTTATAATTATAATAATATAATTAAAAATATCACATTTAGTTATTTTGTACATGTGTACATGTTTAAAATCCAGTCTTAAAATTTTTGCGGTTTCCCGACGGCCATTTTTAAGTGCTCTCTTTTATCCGGAATTTTCGATTTACCGACGGAAGTCCGGTCCCGACCACTTCGGTTAATCGAGATTCTACTGTAATTGAAATTTCTCGATTTCAACAACTGAAGCAATGAAGGTTTAATTTCTTTTTTTATTTTTCAGAAAATGCAAGATTCCTATTCTGCGGAAATTAGAATGTATATAAAAAAAAAAATTGACTTATTGATTTTAAAGAAAAAAAAAATCATATTTTAAGTTCTTCAAACGTGTTATTTTTCAATACTGGCTACATTATAGGGAAGTTTGTAACTTAGATTGTTTGTTTGACTGGAGTGGAATGATATTCCTGCTATATTTTTAGTATGAAAATAATTATTACACCTAACCCCGAAGAACACGATTAATTAGTTCCGTGTTCTTTGAAATTGTGTTGCTCGAGACTACAAAAAAAGGGATTCCGTTTCAAGTGTGAAAATAAAAAATAATCAAAATAATGAAAAAATAATAGATATAATTGATTAAAAATCTTTCAAATCAATTATTTGAATAATAATTTTGTTTTAAGATTGGAAAACTATATAAAATATAAATTATTCAGTCAAATTAACCGGGAAAAATATAATTCTAAAACACAAAAACTTCTAAGTATTAAAAAGGTTAAAACATCATTAATCGCTAAAGTAGTTGATGAGAATATTGCTCTAAATTTTTAACTACTGTAATTTTATATCAAATAATATACGTATTTTATTCTTTTTCAAAAGAATTACTCGAAAAGGGTGTAGTTTGAAACCGTGTAATTCGGCGGAAGGTATCCGTGTTCTTCGAAACTCGTGTTCTTCGGGGTTTTAGGTGTACTCTGTTGTTTATTGTGCTTGGATTTGGTTTGAAAAAAGGATTTCTATTCGTTTTCAGTTAATCGAAATTGTCGGATCTGCCAAGAGGCGATAGCGGGATTTCACGGAAACCTTTTGTCTTTTCGTTTATTTATTGCAAGCGTTGTATTGTTTCAAAGAGAAGGTAGGCCTAATTCAAGGAGAATATAAGCTTAATCGAGGTATTGTGCGCAAGGGAAGTCTACGAAGGCTTCGACTTTACAGTAACAGAACATTTCCTTTCAAAATTAGTCAGTTCGATGACATTTGGATGAAATTTGCATTATTAAAAATATTAAAATGTTCTATCTTTATCGTGAACTTAGCATGCAGTGCTGTATTATGAGAACTGAAGGTAATGGAGACCAAATAATCCTATTTTAAATAGAACCATAAAAAAGCACCGTACCTATTTGAAGAAATCAGCACTGCCATTTTAACGAGGGATTTCGGGAGTCATTTTTGAGGGATGGGAAAGGTAAGACCAAAATACCTTTGTTTGTTTTAAGTAGGACCATGAACAAGCTACGACGCAAATTTGTTGGAAATCTGTTTTAACGTGATACAGATATAAAGAAGAAAAATGTTTAGCTGAAATACTAACACTTCAAACTTTCAATCAATTAGCGAACTCACGTATTGTATTGCTAAAGTTTTCGATACTCAATGCAGTCTTAACAGACTATAGAAAATTATGCCATAAATTTTTACTTCTGTACAGAAGCATCTAAATTTCGACTTTTGAAGTTAGACTTGTAAGACTTATTCCTTACATTTCAAGTAGGTTTTTAAAGATCCCAACGGATGAGTGGTTAACTACTGAAATAACAGTGTCCTAAGTTTTGAATAAAAATCTACTACTTTAGTCAATAAATCTTAATATAAAACGGAAATCCTGGAATAACTGAAACTATATTAATTGTAAGATTATTTGAAAATCTTTAAATATTTTGATTATTGTAGCAAAGCACAAGTTTTTAATAATAGATAAGTTTTCAAGTTCATTTGCATTTTGATCAGTTTATTAATTGTGTTCTGATATTTGGTGAATAATGAGAATAACATTAACGAAGGAAGGAAGACCACGGAAGATATTCTTTAATAATGGATCTTTTCTGGATAAAACTAAACAGACTAATGTTGTGATTTTTCACTAATGAGAAAAAAAAATACAATAACCAAATCTTATCCGATGTGATTAGGCTTAAAAGTTTTTTTTGTAATACTTTAAATAATTAAGAAGCAAATTTGAATAAATAGGGAGATATGATAATAGCTTAATATGACTGCACTTAGAGTATGTATTATTCCGTTTCGTCTTACACGAGAGTTACTTATATGACGTCACATATTCTTCCGCTTATAACTGTTCTAAAATTTTCTGTTCTTTGATTGGCGGAAAATGATTTCAAAATTATTATTTTTAATTAAATAATAAGTTAACTAGTTTGACATCGATAATAATGCGAACAAAACATTCAGGATGATAAACCTACAGGAAATAGCTCCGTGCAAGCTTGTGACTATTTTGTTTGCATATTACACAATGCAGAAAATTCTGCAAGCATTTTACGAAATGAAATATGTAGGAAAATTCATTAGCAATCTTGAAAAAATAATATTAACTTCATGGTCAACATCATTGAAGACGTATTAAAAACAAAAATAAAAATGATGTAGTCGGTGTCTGAATATTTGAAAACCAGCATTTCACATTCTAGGAGCTTTCCAATGTTTATAGAAACTTTTTTATTTTTTATCCTGAATCTCCTGCTGTGAAATGGAGAATAATTTTGGTGATCTTCTTATGGATTTAATCCGTAGCAAAAATCAATAAAAAACATCTGTTTAGAAAATCCATTTGTAGTAGAGTTCTGAAGTAGGAGAACCCGGGGCGAAACGGGACATTTAACATTTAACTTATCGTAGGCAGTTACACAAAGCAAAAGAATCTTTATCACTTTCATTAACTCACAACAGACTGAGAAAACATTTAAAAATACGTAAGATTATTAAAACAATTCCAAGTTTTTAAAAAAAATGCAGTTTGAAATCCTTTCTGCCCCGTACAGTTCTTTCCTTATTCTCAGACAAGTACTGTCCTTCATCGTCATTGTCTATGCACCTGCAAAAGAATTATGTGACTACGTTTTTACACTTAGTGCACGCAACCCCAGCATTTGTCTGTCTATCTTCCTCACAATAAAGACAGACAACATTCACATCAATTCTACATTGCTTGAGCTAGATTTTCCTTTCTTCTGTTTTTTTCTTCCCTTAATTTGGTTTTATCCTGTTCTCTATGCTTGTTGACTGAAACAATCTCTTCTTTGGTTTTTCTTCTTATCTCTCCTTTATCATCTTACCTCTCTTGATAGAATTTGCTAATTCAACTCTGTAGGAAGATGTGTAAAGGAAGCCATTTGCCTCTTTTCCGTGACACTCTTTTTACTTTCGGAATGGGTAAAAGATTTTCTGGTGTTTGTAAACTTTGACTATTGGACTTCTTCTCATAGTCACGGACCATCTATTTTGATTCCGGCCCGCTTTTTTCTGCCGAGAGATGTTTCAAAGTTATAACAGTAACAATAACGTCCTGATGTGATTTTTTCCCCCATAGTCAACAACTGAATAATATTCCTTAAATATGAGCTTTTGAAAATGCCTACCAGTAAAAATAATTCGAATGTAGAATAGGAAGGCTTATCTTGCTAAAGAAAAACTAGCAATATTATAAGAATTTCTCAATAACTGCACAATAACTCTGTACACAAGCGTAACCAACAACTAACAGGAAATGAATTACTTCCCAGGATGCACTGGTAATCGACTGATGTGATTTGCCTGGTTTCCGCTAGTATCGCCATCTTAAAGGAGAAATCAACAAATCCACCCATTCCGCCCCATCACCCCATCCAGCCCCGGATTCCCCAACACAGTATTTTTGTATTTGTCGTTATGATGCTTTAAAGACAGTGTATAGAAATTTCAGGTTGTATTTCCTTTTCTTACTTGAGCACGTATCATAGATTTTACATTTATAGGTACATACTAATATTATACTATTTACACTAATACTATTTCATATTTTTAAAGTTCCAGTTTGATAGATAAGCCAGTCTTGAATTATTGCAACGTATCACTTCGAATGGCAAAGAAAAACTAGACAGATTGAACTTGCTTAGTTCGCTTTAAAATGTTTCTTTATAAAATCGCTTTGCATTCTTTTTTCCCTCCTAATTTTCTGATAAGTCTTAAGAGATATTATAATCCTGTAATCTGTAATAAAAAGATGCATGTTATGCATTATTTAAATATGCTTTAAGATTTTAAAGTATCAGTAAAAAGTGTTAGAATGGAACTAAAGTTAAAAGCTAAATGAAAAAGAAGATAGATAGAACTAGAATATTAAAAAAACACAAATCTACGGGAAAACGAATTAAAAAAGCTTAAAAGAATTTAATACTGGAATAGATCGGATAAAGGAAAAATAAGAAGCAGAAAATAGACTTGAATGAATGAAAAAAATAATGTGTAATTCAATATCGAGATGATGGATGAATGGTTTCATAGAATTCCTTATAGAAATTCATTAAAGCATATTAAAGAACACTAAATTCACTCCAATTTCAATTTTTTTAGATTAGTCTTAAATGTCAGCAAATTTTAATATACAAAATTGAGGACAGCAATTTTTCTTTATTAACTATTCATTGGGTTTGTTTACGAATGCAGAATAAATAATCAGTATTTTGAATTATGTTTTAAACCTAACCCAAGGAAACGATAATTTTCTTAATGACACACTCAATGAATGATTAATTAATTTTTTAATTTTAACAGTGATTAATTGGCCTAAATTCCCGCTTCTTTTTTAACTTATTGAAAGCCGATCCTCTGTCTATGGACCGTTTTTATAATCTTCCATGACTAAACTATTGTACATTAAATAGATTAAAAATAGCAGAAAATGCATTTGCTTATTATTCTGTTTATTAATTTTTTAGTAACGATACACTGTAATACTGTTCGATGTCATTTTATCGTTAAATTGAACATAAAGCTTTATAAGTTGTTTCCTATTAAATTAAGATCGGCAGTTTAGTTAAAATAGACTGTTTCTTACTTCATCGTTGTCCATTTACACAAATCCAAAGAATTCTCGAGTTTTTTTTTTGATTGGATAGTACGACTCGGACTTATTTTTTGTCATTAGGGTAAAGTGATCAAATGTCGGCCACATACTACAAATAACCAGAAAATAAAAGATCTGATAACTTAGTTTATATGATTGAAACAAATTTTTAGATTTATTGTAATTTTATTGAAATAAAGAAGTACGGCATTACGAAAAATACCTATTATTAAGTTAACTATGCATTAATTACTATAACCTTACAATGTGACCAAATGTCAGCCAGGATGCCTTAAAGTCGGCCAGGGGATGACCAAATGTCGGCCATTTGACATATGCATCAGTTAAACATTGCTGTTCACAGGAATTTATTTAAAAAAATCTCATTTTAACATTTAGAATACAAATTTACATAAAAAATATTATGAAAATTTTATAATATAAGATTTTAGGAGTTTTCTTTCTTCTTCTTCAACTCTTGTTTTTGTTGCTGTTTTTCAGCTTTCTCTGTTTTTTAGTTGTCAGCCTTCTCTCTCTTCAAAGCAGCTGCTTTAAGCCTATTTTCTCTTTTTTTTATTTGTAGCTCTTCTTTTTCTTTCTTTTATTTTGCAGCTTTCAGTTTCATTACGTATATCACATCTGATGTTAATATAAAATGTTTATTGTAAGTAATTTATTGTAATTATTGTAACCTTATTTCATCCATGGTACGAAAGTGTTTTCTGGAATTATAAAACATAATACCGGTATGTTTAATAATGCAATTCTTTGCTCTGATCGTTTCAATGTGCAATTGCCTAGCCTACAGTGGAAATATTGTAATAATAGATGAAAAGAAATTAATTTTCCTATGCATTTTCTATCCAAATTGTCCTTCTCCATCCCATAATTTCCTTGGCAGTTAAAAGGACGTTATTACTAATATTTCCCTTTTTTTTTTT
>JAFIDM010000001.1:17640031-17690824 GCA_023159025.1 Thereuonema tuberculata
TTTTTTTTTTTTTCTCTTAATCTTTTTTTTTCTCAATGTCCGCGTGGATTTTTTTTCCAATTTTTCCTTATTTTAATGTACTTCCTTTTTATTATTATTATTTTTTATTTTTTTATTATTATAGGTTGCCCTTAAATTTATGCTTCAGCACAAAATTATATTCAATTGTAGTTTATGTACCTAAATTGAAAAATTTCGGCAGCTGTTACGAGGTAGTTGAAGTCAAATCATCTGAAATAGTACAAAACAGATACTTGGAGAGTTTACATATCTCTTCATTCCCTAACAGAGTTTAAGATGTTTTCTGTTAACTTTTAGTTATAAAAAGCCTTTTCTGATGTTTTCAGTTTGACTTTCTAGTTTAATAAAAAGAGGATTGCCAAAGAATAACTCCTAAAATTCTCTGGTTTATGAATGCATTATGTTTACGTGTGTGGTTAGTGTGGGTGGCAGGGAAGCCGAGCACCGCGACCTTGGGTCTATTGTGATATCTCACGGAAATAAGGACAGATAGAGAGAAAGACTGAGAAAGAATGGCGGGAGAAGTGCAGGGAAACGGGAGAACCCCGAGAAAACCTGCTCAACGCGGATCGTCCACCATCACGAAACCCACATGAGAACCGAACCCCGGCACTCTTAGCGACAACGCCAACCACGCGGCCTATGAATACATTAAGTATTGATAAGTTATAATTGTAGTATCTTATAACTTCTGAATTACATATAACTTTCAGCGATAAAATCAATGGCAATGAAAAATATATCGTAATAAACATAGCATAACAAACACATTCCAACTTTAATCTCTACAAAAGTTGAAATCTCGTTTTGTTTGTCTTTTCGTAGATCCGTTGATCATCAAGTAATTCCAAACTTAGCTGTTTTAATACCATGAGGTTTTTGATTATTTGGCAGACAAAAGTGATCCCTCTGCCAGTTTAATTCCTTTGCCAAGACCTCTAATTCCAGTGTCAGTGGTGATAGTTGAAACTTAAAGAACGCGATTAAAAATGCCAATATGTGTTTTTATAATTGTTGTATCCTTGTTTATTATGTGACAGCTTAATCGTTCTGTGAAGAGTAGATATTTATTGCGAATACTCGAGTTAAAAAAGGAGAGTCTGGTTGCTGTCAAAGGCCTTTCTTATTTGCTGAGATGTTTATTTACAGTCAGTTTCAATTTTGAAAATGGCTACTGAAATCATAATGCTACAAAATCAATCGACACTAACTCAATTACTAAGTTCTTTGGGCAACGCAGGAGTGGTTAAGGTAAAAAATTAAAAGTTAAACTATTAAATAATGTAAGGAAAAATTAAAAAAAAAGTTAGGAAAAAAATAAAAAAAAAACCTTAGGAAAATAAGAAAAATAAAGAAAAACAAAAACGAAGAAAAACAAAAAAAATAAAATACCCACCCGGACATTGAGGAAAAAAGATTAATCGAAAAACAAAGCAAAAACAATGTAGACATACAGATTCGAACCGACAACCTTCAGTCCGAGACCTTACTCATCAAGCTATAGCTACCAATTGAAATGAAGTGGTTGTGTTTCTAATGTTTAAGCTAACAGCAGAAATCCAATGAAAACAATGCCAAATATCTCGAACATCTCAAGGAGACGTTGGGCCTTGAAAATACCCCATTCCTACGTTGTTTGGTCCTCTGAACACGATGGTGAAATCCGTTTGTCGATCCGATCTTCCGTTCGGAAGCTGTTAGGGGTGGACAGACACGGACGGACAGACAGGACAAACGCAATAGCCACCGATTTTGATCGCTATCACAATAGCTCTCAAATGGGTCGCCTACAATTCTCACTTAATCTGTGTATTTATTGTGTATTTTCCTTTTACGTTAGTTTTAAATAGTTAAAAGTTGCTTAAAATTTATTTTAATCAAATTAAAGCTCCGCAGACACTTAAGAGCATTAAGCGTGATTTATATTATTTGTTTACGATATCGGCAAAATTCTTTGTTTTCTGTTCCACTAATTTTGTATGGGAATTTTTCGGACCTTCTCGTGCTAATATCTCGACAAAGAGAGAAAAAAAAATTAAAATATGAAAGTTAAAGCGTTATATGTGTATCACGAGTTTCAAGAGATTAAGTCAACGGAATCAACCCAAAAGACAATATTTCTGTTGCGTGAACATTTCTAATGTCAACAATTGAAATAACATTCAATACTAAATATTTACAATACATCGGAAGCGCAGTGATGTCTCAAAGAAAAAAATACACAATGAAAAACTCACCAATGAAAAATTAGTGAGAAAATTCATGTGCCAGCAGTGCTTAGGCCTCAATGAATTTTTTTTAAAGCATAAAAATTCAAACTGTGCATTTGAATTATTATTAATAACAATGAATGAGACCAAATTATTTACAAGTGACTTCTCCTGGCTGATGATCGCCAACGAGCGTGAAACAGCTGTTCTAGGATGTCACTTGTAAATAATTTGGTCTCATCCATTGTTATTAGATATTTACATTTATTAATATAAAATAGGGGATATGGGAACTGCCCGGCCACATTATACACTGAAATTGAGAAAATTTATTCCATACTTTTTAATAAAAATAAAATAAAATAAAAAAGGCCATCGATTTTTTTTCAAACAAAGTTCAAACACCATTATCAAAAAGTTCAGAGAAAATGAAAATTAAGTAAAAAAGAAAAAGAAAAGGAATTTAACGTGCTATAAGAATCAGTGAATAAAGTAAATAAAGAAAAGGAAATTCAGCACTTTGCATAAAAAGGAAATGACGCAGCAATTTATTTTCTTGCCTTTTGTTGTTTGTGGGGTCACTGCCAGGTTGGTGGTGGCTTTCACTAACAAGATTTTACCTTTCTGATTTTGTTAACGGAAGGCTGATTGGGCTGATGAGTCCGTAGAAGGACGAAACGGCCGTTCCCAATTCCTTCCCGTAATCAAATCAGAAAGGCCTTTTTTTCTTTTCTTTATTTACTTTATTCATTGAAAATTAGGTATTATATAAAAACTGGAAATCATATTTGAATTTATAGAATTAAATTAATGGTTTTGAAATATCTGCTAAGCGTTCTTACGTAATGAAACTTACTTTCTAACGAAGTAGGCAAAACATTAAGAAAACAAACAAACTAATAGACACAAGTAATCATGAAGGAAAATTTCCAGAAACTGACCGAACTACTTTAAATTCGATTTCTCCATCACAAAGAGAGAGACCAAAGAGGACTGAGATCAAATCAACCAATGCTTGTTTAGGTGAACTCTGGCCACTTTCAAAACTAATTAAAACAGCAAAATACTCAGTAAATGGACCGAACTCGTTCAATTTCAACCCCATTGCACGCTATTCTACTGAAAGTTAAACGAATTTCATAATTTAAAGATGATCGATGCAGAGTTTGGTCTGATAGGTTTTGTTAAATTTGGGAACTTTTCTATCTGTTAAATTGCCGAGTAATTACCGTCAGTTCCAAACAATCTGTCGAATTAATGTTTCGATCGATCTATATTGTATTAAGAAATGAGAGAATAAACAAAAAGAAAAGAGGGTTTGTTTTGAACGTCTGGCGTTAGGCAATGGAAAAATAACATAAAATTAACAAGAAAATACGAAAGAACATAAAATTTCTTTTTTTAACCCTTGGGGCATTTACATTCCTACTCTACAACAAAAGTTACAAGTTTTCCAGTTTATGAAAATAAAATAAATTGAATCAGTATTTATTTGCTGAAATTGTTGAATCGAAAGATTAATTTTAATTGTATCGAACCAGGCGCAATGGATTAGCTAAAAGGATTTAATATTCAATGTTTAAGGCAAAGAGACATGAACTGAAATAGGACAGAAATCCATTGTTTAGATTCTAATGCCTTTCTTATGGGAATTTTGTGGTGCTAATTTGTCGATAAAGATAGCGTGGAATAGATTCCAACTATAAAACTTTGATCGTTCCTAGTCCTCGAATATGCATACCAAGATTCAAGAAGACCCATCCAGCAGATCAAGTTATTAGAGGTAATAAAAAAAACCACAAAAACACGTATTTTTTACTGATTTGTTGACTTTCCTATTGGAGGTAGGCTAAAAATAGAACACAAGCCCTTTTTTTTAAGTAATATTTGACGTGTGTGCAATCATTAAAAACGAAATAAAAACACATAAATAAAAAACGTAAAAAGACTTTAAAACACGACATGTTTCGTTCTGTCGTATGAATGACAAGTGAATGAAACATGTCGTGTTTTAAAGTGTTTTTATGTGTTTGGCTGTTTATTACTGTTTTTGTAGGTCATTTTTTCTTTATTTTTTTAAAGAAAACTGTACAAAAACAACAATGGGTGAGGCCGAAAGTGACATCCAGGAACAGCTATTTCACGCTCTTTGGCGATCATCAGCCAGGAGCAGTCACCAGTAAACAACGAGGTGTCAGTACTGAGGCTAATATGGATAATCTTCGGAATCGCAGTGGTGCCTCAAATGAAAAAAAAAAATGAAGAATAAATAATTCACTAATAAAAATTACTGAGAAACTTCATATGGCAGTAGTCCATCGGCAAGATGATTTTTTTTTTAAGAACAAAAAATTCAAAATGCGCATTTGAATTACTAATAAATAACAATGGGTGAGACCAAATTGTTTACCAAGTGACATCCTGGAATAGCTGTTTCACGCTCTTTCGCGATCATCAGCCAAGAGCAGTCACCAATAAACTAATAGGAATAATCGTCGAAAGCGCAGTGGTGTCTTACAATCAATCTTAACTTGATTAATAAATGCACTAAAGTTGATAGAAAAAAAGTATATTGTTTCGAATTTTTAATCTACGCTTTTTCAGTGCAACAATTTTGGCTGTGGCATCATCAAAAATGCTAGGAATTTTTATTTGTTAAACTGCAATTTAATGCTGTGATTTTATTGAATTTCGACTTTTTCTACTAACTGCAACCTACCAAGATTTGCTTTGTAAAAAAAACGTCGTTTTTTCCAAGGTTTTTTTTATTTGTGAAAATATAAACAATATGGTACAGTACTACAGGTAAGAGTAAGAAGAATCGACTAGGTTCAAATTTTCGTTGTCAAAAGAGTTTGTATTGTTCGAATTGACTAAAATGGCAGATGAAGGATCAGTGGAACAATTAGAAATCCGAATGAAGTTTATAGTAGTAAAAAAAAAAAAAAGAAGAAAATTATCCGTTTGCAAAATATGAGAAATTGTAAGGCAAAAAACAAGTGAAGATAATTTTGTGCTAAAGCATAAATTTAAGGGCGACCCATAATAATAAAAAAAATAAAAATAATAATAAAAAAAATTAAAAATAATAATAAAAAAAAGAAAGTGCATTAACGTAAGGAAAAATAAAAAGTTAAGAAACATAAAAAGAACGTTAGGCAAATAAGAAAAAAAAATTATAAGAGAAGAAACAGTAGATACACGGAATCGAACCGACAATATTCAACATATGAGCCTGAGAACTTACCGATCACGCTATAGCTAACAACTAAAATGAGATGGTTGTATTTCTAATATTTAAGATAATAGCGGAACAATGAAAACAATGCCAAATATCTCTAACATGTAGGTTAGGGGGGCGCGTTGGCCTCTGTAAATTCCCTATTTTTTAGTTTGGGCCTCTGCATAGGATGGTGAAATCCGTTTGTCGATCGACCTTCCCTTCGGGAGTTATTAGGGGTGGACAGACATGGACGGACGAATTGGATAAACGCAATAGCTACCTATTTTAGTCGCTATCACAATTGATCCCAAATGGCTCGCTAAATATTTATGTAATATTTATAAAATGGTGATATAATGTAGCATATGAGCTACGATAATACAGGAGATACTGAGGACATTTTAAGTGTAAAATATTTCCGTTGTCATCGTATAAAGCAGTGTAGACGACAGAGGCTGCGCGATCAACAACTAAAGGGACTAAGCTCAGGTCGAAAGAGTAGAAGACGCTCGGCTAAATCCTAAGGAAATAGATCAGGTGCGCTTTTGGCGGAGAACCCAGAAACTCTGAAGGAGAAATAAAAAGAGAAATAATCCCTGCTTCGGGTAATTCGGAGACCAAATCTTCATCCATCAGCCACTACACAAAATTCTTTAGTATAAAAAATATATGTCTTTACATTTAATTAAATAATTAATACATTTATGTCGTCATGTTTAAAAGATATAAATTCTCAATTTATTTTGTGGGCATTCACAATAAAAAATTAATTAATTCTAAATTTTTATTGATTAAATTTTCAGTATTTGATCTAGACTTGTGATTTTGCGTGACAAAGAAAAATGGACAAATTAAGTTAAATTAATTGCTTTGAGGACGGACAGACAGACAGATGGCGAAATAATACACTGCGTCATCTTTTTCATCCAATTTCTTGTTTTGTTCCAATCAATTTATTACATTTATTTGAGATCGATTAGGAACTGCGTCATTGAGCACTTTCTCATTTCAAGAGAGCTCTATTTAATCCATAAATATATCCACTAATCCTCTTCATTAATCTCAAATTGCCGGAAAAATAATTTGAGGGAGGGGATTTCCTTGGTTCCATTAAGTTCTCTGGATCGTCTCCAAATGGCTTGGAATCACAAAAAAGAACGGAGTCAGTCACTCGTCTGACGAAGACCAGTTGCATCGGAAAAGACGAAAAGATTGTCTGTGACACCAATTAGTTTAGAAGCGGATTAAGGATTTTGACATTAAGGCAGAACCGGGGTTTTTATTGCTAGTGAAATTATTGTTTAAACAGCGATATACAGCTAGTTTATTAAATGCATTTTTTTCCTTACAAAAATAATAAAAAAAAAAGAAGTCGGTGTAAATACAAAAAAAAAAAAAAAAAAGCAATTGGCTGCTTGAGGTATCACACCCACTGACGTCATCTATTACGTCACTAAGCATATGGCAAATTGAGATATGAGATAAATATTTACCATGGTCGCCTGTAGTGCTATGATGCCCTATTTGTGATTGGCTAAATCAGATAGAAATTTAATTCAGAAATCTGTTTTTCCTTAAGGTTGTAGCCATGCAAACAACTCGCATAAAATTCATATCTTTTAAATAAAATACGATATTTGTAAATCGATTAAAAATGTTATAAATACGCATAAAAATGTTATAAAAATAAATAAAATATTTTACAAATATATTAAAAATATTGTTATATTTTTGTAATTTAATAATCTCTAAGGTAAACAAAATAGGCAACGGATGTTAAAAATTTGCAGTAACAAAAAAATTATAACACGATTAATATGCATCCGAAAGGAAACATAGATAGAAGCAAACTGTGTTTTAAGGTTAATAACCATAGTTTTTAAAAAAACAGTCAATGTAATTTTGTGCTAAAGCATAAATTTAAGGGCGACCCTATAATAATAAAAAAATTTAAAAATAATAATAAAAAAAGGAAGTACGTTAACGTAAGGAAAAATAAAACACAAAAGTTAGGAAAATAAGAAAAAAAAATCACACGGATATTGAGAAAGCAAAAAAAAATACACATACCAGTGGGTATACGGATTTGAACCGACATCACATATGTCCGAGACCTTAAGCATCAAGCTATAGTTGATAACTGAAATGAAATGGTTGCATTTCTAACATTTAAGCTAATAGCGGAAATCCAATGAAAACAATGACAAACATCTCGAACATGGGACATTGGTCCCTGAAAATATTCTATTCCGGAGTTGTTGGGCCTCTGAACACGATGGTGAAGTCCGTTGGTCGATCCGATCTTCCGTTCGGGAGTTGTTAGGGGCGGACAGACACGGACGGACAGACAGGACAAATGCAATAGCTACCGATTTTGGTCACTACCACAATAGCTCCCAAATGGGTCGTTCAAAATAGATTAAAGTAATCAAACAATGAAAAATATCAAACAAAGTTTAACAATCCGTTCTAAACACAGGAGATAATAATAATAAAAAAATATTTATTACATCGTATTTCAGTTTGAACTAGTCTACAATGCATGTCAAACTATGATGAAAGTTATACAGAAAGATTTAACATAGAAACAAATAAAGTTAGTGATTGAATTAATTTTTTATTTTCAAATTTGTTTTCTTTAAAAAAAAAAGACTGTACTCTTTTCGTGTGTCTTTTGCACGACTTTTAAAGATTCTAATACATACAAACAGCAAAAATTTTCCGTTTTCTAAAAAAAAATTAAATTCGCATTTATTTAATTAAATTGTCTCCAATCGTTTAATTTTAAATTTAATCACTTTAAATCAAGCGCGAAGTAAAAGATATTAAAACCATTGTTTAAGACATTGACTTTTTAAGCTGTTCTACGAATCCATTCCTAATCAACTAGAGGCTCTTTATTCTTAAAATACCAGGGGATAATAATTAAACTGAAGTACTTAGAGTTATGTAGAGAAGGATCTACTCGAAGGTTACAACGAAAATTGTGGATACCTTAATAAGAACGCGGGAAGAGAATTTGCGAAATCTCTTTAATTTGAGAATTAAAAAAAAAAAAATAGTTATTTTCAGTGCCACCAGATGGCGTTGATGCGCAAAAAGAATAATACCAGGTTGAACAAACATAACCTTTAATTGAAATCAAGATACTCAGTATGTGAACCAAACATATGCAAAATGTGCTGGAAATGAAATAGTCCATAGTCTACAGTTGAAGCATGTCTTAGGAATGGCTGCAACCAAGTTGTGTAATTATTCTTGATTTTAGTTCAGCAACCGATTCAACATTGCTTTGGTAACCTTAGCTTTTCAAATAACCCCATAATCAAATTTCATGGGATTCTCTAGGTTGAGGTCCGGGGATCGAGGTGGCCAAGCATTGGAAATGTTCAAGGAATTACTCTTTCTCACCAAATGTGGTACGTAACGATTGCCTAATCGTGTGTGAAGTATGGTGTGGTGCTCCATCCTGTGTAAAGGTTATGGAGTCTAAGTTCTTGCAAAGCCAGAATAATCTTGAAGCGGAGAAGATCCGTGTAAAACAGATAGGATTCCATTCAACTGCTGCCGTCCTTTGCGGCGCGATATTTTCTCCCTATTCTAACTCCTACTTTATTGCAATATGATTATTATCTCAATTTGCTTTTAACATAATTGTCATTAATCGCATTAAATTCTTAAAATTTATATTAACTTTAATATAATAAATATTATATTATTTTCTTTATTTTCTTTACTTTATTTCAAATTAATATTCCGATGGCATTATATTTGAATAACATTAATAAATTTTACCTTATTATAATGTGGAATCTTATTATATTACAAAAGTAATAATTATTATTAATGTCTATAAAGGTACTTTACTTTAGAATAATACAGATTAACAAAAATAATCTTCAATAAATATGTTATGAAAATACAATAATCAAAACATATTTATTATAGAAATCGAATTTCTCTGAATTCAGCAATATTGCATTTTTATTTTCTGTTAAAAATATTCTTTAAAAATTACATTTAATTAACATTTTTAAAAAATTATTGAAAAACTGCAGAAAACAGTTTTTTTTTTATGTAGTTAATTGAGAAATGTTATTGTTTTATTTGAATTTCTTTAGCATTATTTAGTTTTGAAGAAATGAATAATTAAAATAACATAATTGCCTGATAAAAGTGTATTTAGTTATGTATTTGGACTTAGATATTTAAAGTAAAAAAAAAAGTAATTCGATTATAAATATTTCTGTGGTAAGAAACATATTCTTTATTTTTTTATTTTTTTTTCAATTTTTTCAATTCAATTTTGTCTTTTTCGATACTTAGTAATCAAATTATATTTAAGCATATTTGCAAGGAAATTTTTATTTCTGATAATTGATTTTCATTTATTTCAAAATCCAATTATTTAAACCACATCACTTAAGGAATCTGGAAAAAACAATCTTAAATTGATTGAGTGATTGTGGATGGCAGGGAAATCAAGCACTGCAACCTGTAGATCTATTGTGCTATCCCACTGAAGTGAGGACAGACAGACTGAGAAAGAATGGTTGGAGAAGTGCAGGGGAAATTGGAAAACCCCGAGAAAATCTGCCCAGCGCGCATCGTTCACCATCACGAAATTCAGATGAGAACCGAACCCCGATACTCAGAGGTGAGCGGCCAAAAATCTTGTATAGTAATATAAAAGCTTTCTAACAATAAAATAATAAAGGTCGTCAGTCGGTGCTGTGCAGCAATTCAGCGAAACTGCACCTTAATGTGATCATTCACCGATCGACGCACGGGGCCTTTGATCTCCTCAAAGGAAAATGGGCCGATTATAAAGTATGCAGTAAATCCGCACCCTTCAGTTACGTAGTAGGAGTAAAAGGACCCAGCAAGCACAGCATTCGGACGTATCGGGCTCTATATTCGACACTTTTGCGTATTCACTGCTCCTAATGAGGGCATACTGCCGTTTTGGTAAAAGAGTTTCACTAGCAAAGCTTGATCCTTCTTGCAGAAGCCCAAGGTTACTTCTAGCGATATCAGGATGACATCACTTGCGATTGGCTGCAATGTCACGAGAAATAGCATGTTCACATACATTTTTTTTGCGCACCAGCGCCATGTGATGCCACTAAAAAAATAACTAAAAAATTTTATTGTCAAATTCTCTTCTCAAGTTTTTATTAAGGTCGTTGTGATCAGTCGAGTAGATCCTTCTGAGGATCGCTCTGAGTACAACACTGAGTACAGTTTAACCACCCGGTAGCCATTCTCTCAGAGAAACAGATTGGAGTTCAAGAGTAAATTGCACTGTACCTTTAACCCAACCTTACATGATGAAGCCTTTAAGCAACAATAATTATTCTTACTTGAGTTGGTGCACGAACAATAGAACAACTTTGCGAAAAAACAGGGCAACAGTTTCTGAAGCTATTCAGTAGGAATTTCCGCTGCTTTTGGCTCGACAAGAACCCAATTGGAAAAGATATCAGATATGAAAGTTAAATCGTCTATCATTCTTAAATATGGATACCAAGACTCAAGATGATGCATCCAAAAGTTCAAAAGTTATTATGGGAAGGGACCCACGGATACCCGCAAAGGTTGCTTTGATGAATCTCATTCCCACGAAAGTAAGTGCTTTTCATATGAGATATCTTCGTTTTGATGACGTCGTACAAACATTACTATGAGAGAAACGAATAAGCTCTTAAACGCCCACACAGAACAATGTTCAATCTGAGATATCAGGACTGTCATTTGTTAACAACCAGGCTAAATCCTTTTTATGACATTTGTCCTAAGTTCATGACCAAGGAAGAAAGTTATCTGACAAGATAGTCAGACGTTTATAGAGGTCGCTACAGCAAAGAGAAAATAACATACAATATTAACAGCCAGTGTGTATTGATCGAAAGAAAGTCAAACTTTTATAACAACAGTAAATGGCTTCGTGGTCTTACTATCTTGAAATGGAGACATTTATTGTACACATTCAGCAATCGACATTTTTTAAAACAAAGTTAAACCACCATCATCAAAAGTGTAAATAAAATGAAAATTGAAAAAGTACAAAGTACAAATCGTTTTTCAATTTGTAGAATCAATATTAATGGTTTTGAATATTTGCTAAGGACATGTATCAGACGGAGCAAATCATCTTGTGATGATACTTGGGAATTGTAAAGCGATGGGTAAGAAAAGGCCACATCCCTTTGATTATAAAACACAAATATTCGTGATTAGTATTATAAGTTTAGAAAACTTTAATTTTCATTTAATTGAAAAGATTAATTTTATAAAAATACGAACTGACAGATTCACTAGTGAAAAACCTCTTCCTAGCCACAGCAAGATTTCACTGTTTAGATCCCAGAATTCAACAAAATTGCAGCTACCACAGGCAGATCTGAATTCATTATTAAGAATTCATTTTTTTTTATATCTGCAATGTAAAAAAAAATCTACATTTGTTAAAGGCTGTTTATTGGCTGTTTCATATATCAGTTCAACAAGTAATATTGAATCATGGAAAATGTCAACTATGATGAAGGTGATACTTCTCGGAAATTCTTGACACCTCATGGGTGTAGCCTCATTTAGTTAGTAGTCACGTGACACTGTCATGTCACATCCTATTTGGACATCTGCTGTATATCCAAACTTGTCCAATTACCAACAATTTGGAAGAACTTACTATTTTCAAAAGGAGAAATACATTTCATGAATAAGAAATATTTAGATTTTTATTGATGAAAAATAATCTTACGTTCTTGTACTCTTAAATCTTTAAATTACATCCCACTTTTCTTAATCGTTGTCATTCAGTTTACAGTTTTATCTTGATTTACTGTTTCTTAAGAATTGTGGTTAATTATTTTAGAAATTTGCTGTAATATGCTCATATATTGTTTTAATGTTATTCCGTTCTATTTCACTTGAAAATGTAGAAAAAATTACGGCGAAGCATGTTGTATTTTATATTAAATACTTTTTATTAACCCAAATATCCTATGGAGTTCAATATTGGATACATCAGGTTTTTACCTGGATACAATTACATCTATCTATATAAAACGAAAAGTCCTGACTCACTCTCTCACTGACTCATCAACGCCCAGCCCAAACCCTTGGACCTAGAAATCTCAAATGTTGCACAGAGGTTCCCTTTATGATGATGGAAAACACAAGGAATAAGGCCGGATTTTTCGAAATTCCCACGGGATAGGGAATAAAGAGGTTTTATATTTTCGCTTTGAAGTTGCCTTATCGATATAAAGATTTGTGGCGCCAACCCGCAATCCATCTGAGTTATCCGGAGAAGGCCAAAGAGGCTGGGAACTCGTATATTTTCCGATCTCGATATTAATTTGCTAAATAAATAGTTTTTTTTTTATGCTATTCATGCAAGGGTTCCGGAGCGAAGCGACGGTACCCGGCTAGTAATTGTATAAAAATTCTTTTGTTTGATATTCTTTGTGATGACAACTGATTGAGATCCTATTCAATTATCTAATCTTTATGTTTTGTAACACATTGCAGTGTAATTTCACAAGGCGGTTTTCTGTGGTATTTATGGGCGCTGACGTCATAATAAATAGTTTACAAATATGTCTAAGTTTTAAACTTCTGATGAAGCTCCGTATTTTCCAATAACAACGGATGTCCGAAAAACTGTTATACATCTATAATTTGCATTCATTTGTACATCAAATTACATCAAATTGTGTACTCGTTTTGTTGTTCTTGAGTAGATAATGGATGATTAACCTCAGGGAGTAGATAACGGATGATTTGAAGTGAAATCTTCCAATATCATTTTTGGTATTTTCTATCTTTGAAAATTCAACATATTTTAACGTATTTTACTCCTTACAATATAAGCAAAGAAAAACAGGTGATGAAATCTTTATATAATATTCTGTAATTATTATAAATTTCCTAATTTTCCTTACAATGTAGCACCTGAGTAAAAGGGCGATTTGAAGAAGACATCTGGCAGTGTTCCAAGTAGATGTTAAAATACATTATTTAGAAACTATGAAATATTGAAGGCTAAGATTTTTCTTTTTTCCATTTTAATTAACCTTTCTGTCAAATTCTCGAAATTTCTAGTTAGTTATTAGTAGGAACTGTAACTTTTTTTGCTGCTCGGTCTGTAATAGTCGGCCTCAACCTACACTGGCATCAAAGAGATATTAGAACATAACTCCAGCCAACCAACTGGTCATAATGGAACAACGGTCCACTGGGCTTCACTCGGCGACCTTTGCACGGTGGCATTTGTGAAAAATATTTTTGAAGCGACATGGAGTGACCTTCGTATGTAGATTTTATTAGATGCAAAAGGAAACAAAGGCCACGTAATTAATACTTTTTTATTTCCGTGAAGAGAAATTGAAGGCGAATGCATTCAGTAGAATGTGTGTTCGTTTGTTTGTTTTTTTATAACAACAAAATTTAACCTGCGTAAATCATAATAACGTGACAATAAGAAAACATGAACGCACATACAGAAGGATTCATTGAGCTGTTACTGATACCGGGAATCCAGGACAGCTGTTTCCGTTTTCTTAATCATCATCAACTGGATTCGCCCAATATCTCTAAGTGATCTCAAAAGACACAAAGAAAACAAAATTCAATAAAACAACGACCTTCCATATTAAAAACAACAATATACAAATTAAAAATAAGAAAAAGGAATAAAAGGGAAACCAGAAACAGCCTGTCTTGGATTCCCGATATCAAAAATAGTATAAAAAGTTCAGTAAATCCTTATATATGTCGTTTATTTTTTTATATTGTGTTGTTAGATTGTTTTCTTTTTGTTTTTACTGTAAAAAAAAAAAGAAAAAAAAAGCTATGCCCCTAGATTATCTTATTTGTAAGGGATTTGATTATGGGGCAGTATTATCCTCTTAGTTTCTTAGTCCAATTATTGTAAAGAGTAATGCCAAATTTAAAATTATATCCCAGAAGCTAAGAAAATGTGGGATTAACTTATAATCTTTATCTTGAAGTCAATAAAACAACGAAAAATAATTCTTAGAATTCTAATGATGTAATTCTAATAGATAGTCGAATATTTTTATCGATCTCTTACACAAATACCTTTCCAGTAACAAAATCCTAAAACACAGCTCTGTGGTCCCTGGCTCTTTCTTTCCCTTTACACTTTACTATTATCCTATCATCACATTCTCTCTATGTTCATGTGATTGTAGAGGTCTGACTTGTGAGAAGCACTTGCCATAAAAACACTCGGAACATTTTTTTCATAAAAAGATTTCTCCGAATCTCGCTAAACGATTCTTCGAGAACTTTAAAAGCTGTTGAAAAAACAAAAAACAGAACTACATAATTCAGTGTTTATAAAATCAGAGGAACAGATTTCAGAAACTCTCATTTTGCGACGCCTTAGGTTAACTTCGGAAAATAGTTTTACTTTATAACGTTTGAAGGTTTGATGTTTGCCAAAAAAGAATTGCAATAAATATTGAAAACAGACGCAGACTTTGACTAAGGTTGACCGGATCTCTTATGGTAGAATAGTTGTCGATATTAGAAGATATGCTGTTGTTTATCAGAACTAAGATTAATAGACTTTATTGAAATCTCAAGATAATCGTTTCAATGCATTTTGTTTTTTTAAGTAATTTTTTGTTGAAGCAATAATATCTCGATGGATGAAAATTAGACTTATAGTTTCATTATTTTATGAATCAAATCTTGGATGCTACAGTAGATTTTAGATGTAAACGACAGTCAACTGTGCGACAAATTGTATATACATAAATGGATATTTATAAGCGCAGCAGAAATAAAGAAAAAAAAATAAAGCTATAGTAATAAATGATTGAAATTTTGATTTTGAATATGCAAGACATTATAGTTAATACATGACATTATAGTTAAATTGTAGATTAAAAAAATTAAAGAAAGTTAATTCTGGTTAATTATTAAATTCTGGATAAATTAACGATAAAACTTATTGAAATTAAACGCGATTTATTTTTCAGAAATTAAAAGAAAAAAAAAATCAATAAGTTTTCAAAAGTGTGAATCTTCATCATTGGAAAGAGATGAAATGGACCAGAGCCAATCACGGACCATCCCAGTGAAAGACATAGAGTATATGGAGAAAATCAATAAAATAAAGGAAAAGAAAAGTTCTGGAACCTCCTTGTCCCTGCCAAGGCCAAATTGCCTTACCTGGTCCTTCTTTATTATCTGTGGAAACAATACAGAACAATTATTGCAATTTAATTTTCAGTCATTAAGACTGTCTTTCATTTTATTTATATATTTATTTACTTTTTTCAATATGGAATAAGTGATAGTTAAATTCTAAGATACGTTTATTGTAATTTCGTTTGCCATAAAAGAATTGCAATAAATATTGAAAATGCAGACTTTGGCTAATGTTGACCAGATCTCTTATGGTAGAATAGCTGTCGATATTAGAAGATATAAACTGCTGTTGTTTATCAGAACTAAGATTAATATATTTTATTGAAATCTCAAGATCGTTTTAATGCATTTTTTTTAAGTAATTTTTTGTTGAAACAATAATATCTCGATGGATGAAAATTAGACGTGGAATGGATGTGCGATTCAAAATAACGTGGCTTACTAACAGTAAATGAGATGTTTCATTTTGCAACGATATCCCAATACTGCTGTTTCAGGTCTTATGACTATCATCAAATGACCAGTTAAGGACTAGCAATCAGAATTCGTATCAATTTGAATATTATTGTTTTGTTAGTTTTTTTCCAAAAGAAAATTTTTGAACTTTTATATGTATTTTTCAGAAAGGCTTGAAAAAGGGAAAGGCGTGCATGTTTATTTATGTGCAGTATTTGATTTCTAATTCTTAATGATTTTCTGTACGTTAAATTTCTTTTCCTTGACTTATGCCTTCTTGGTTTGGTTTCTTTTTTGTAATCAAAAGACTTTCTGTTCCTAATGATCAGTAGGTCAAAGACCTGTTCCTTTCTTGAGTGCACTTTAGCACCTATTTTCTATTGTTGTTTATTGAGTTCGGAAGTCACTTTTGGGAGCGAAAGTGACTTAATTTATTTTTCATGCCTTTCTGGGTTTATCATCGTAGAGGAGGGTGGATCGGGCTGATGAGTCTTTAATAAGGACGAAACGGTCGTTCCCGATTCCCTCTGAGGCGTGAATATTTATTTAAGTTCAGTATTTGATTTCTATTTCTTATTGATTTTCTGCACGTTAAATTTCTTTTTCATTGACTTTTACAGGATTTCGCGTAGGATCTCAGTTTCTTAAATTAATTTAAATGTTTTTTGTTTTACCTGAAAATACATAATTAATTTGGAATTAAGTCAGCCTATCAGTTTAGTGTAACTGAATTCCTTTGACTGATTTTGTTTCCGGCATAGGCTTGTGGTCAAAATGGCCGCCTGATATATCTCAACCTGGATGTTTACTTCCTTTCTTATGTTTGTCTGCTTCATCTTCACTTGCTCTTTGGGTTTGAAGCCATTCCATGATTGTTTCCTGAAGAAGACAAGGAAAAACCCTCTCAGTATTTATTCCGAGAATGAGTATGTATTCCCAACCCTGCGCTTGGTTCTTTTGCCCTTACTTAATATTTGCTCCAGAGTATTTCCTTCCATGTGATGTACCTCCGTATCGGAGAACGCACTTCAACACACAATTTTATTAGCGACTAAAATCGTGTCTGTCCACCCACAACAATTCCCGAACGGAGGGTCGGATCGACAAATGGATTTCACCAACGTATTCAGAGGACCAAACACCGTAGGTCTACGGTATTTTCAAGGTCCAAGGCCCCCCCCCTCTTCTTCGAGATATTTGGCATTGTTTTCATTGGATTTCCGCTACTGATACTGAAAGTTGTCGGTTCGAATCCTTATATCCACTTTTTTCTTATTCCCTAACTTTTTTTTTTATATTTCTTTAAGTTAATGCACTTTCTTTTTTTATTATTATTTTTTTTTATTATGTATCGCCTTTAAATTTATGCTTTAGCACAAAATTATACTCACTTGTTTTTCCATTGCTGAGATCTATTATTCCTAAGAAATAGCGAAAAGTAATATCTCTACCAGAAATTACCAGAAATTTAAATGATATTTAAACGTTACTAAATACAACTTTCCGTCTTTGAAATAAATTATGATGTCTGTATCCGGGAATGAATAAATTAAAATAAAGTAATATGACATTCAAGAGAAGCTATGAAGGTAATTTGTATTTATATTGATAAATAATTTACAGAGATTAGGGATTTTGTTTGCCAAAGAAAGGTTGATAACAATGCAAAATATTAATACTTTATAAGCAGTTATCAAGCTGCAATAATTCCGCATTCTTTCAAGGCTTTAACTTATTGAAATCTGTGACATTCTCATCTCAACTTGTTAAGACAGGTTTTGTATAGAAAAAAAAAATAAGAGGACTAACGTTTCATTATGAAATTAATTGTTATTTTAGAGAAGTTTATATTTAATCGTCATATCAAACGATATTTCGCAGACATCCTATCGTTCTGCTTCTTCAAGTTAAACTACAGTTTATTGAACGGAACAACATTTAAATAATCAATTTGGTACGAGGGTTAAAAAGCAAAGGAAAGCGTATATATTTAATCAGAAACACAGATTCATCATGAAATTTACCTTGCAGAAGGAGACAGTTTTGAGGGAGTGGGAAATAGGAATGAAGACCAAATAATTTAAGTTGGACAATAAATAACAATTACATCAAATTTTAAGAAAACCATTCCGCTGTTTTAGCGAGAGAGTTAAGGGGGTTTGAGAGATAAAGGAATAGAAACTTCAATAGATCAGTATATGTTTTCAATTGGGTCATAACTTATCAAAGTACCAAATTTTAGAGATATGTCGAGTCGTTTTACCTTAAAGCGTCAAAGCCTACAGACAGACAGACAGACAAACAAGAACAACGTTGGATAGCAACACTTCGCAAACTCAGTTCAAAATGTAATTGCTTTCTTTCAATTTTTAAAAGAAACTTGAAGGGAAACGAGGAGAAAGTTACATGCTTTGTAAGAAATTGCTTTGCCTTTGAAACTACTAAATCATTTCGAATATTTTTTTATCTAAATTCCACGTTCAGTATCTGCATTAGCTTTCCCAATCAATCCGAGATAATGTCTCAGTATTACAAGTGAAACACAGAGACAGAAATAAAAAATTAAATAAAAGCATATTTTTTTATTTGATGAAAGTTTGTAAACCTGGATTTTTTGCTACAAAAGCTTTCGAAGAGACAAACATTTATTGAGGTAGATTACATCATTGATTTGGAAAACTTGTCAGATACTTAGGAGTTGAAGAACAGCTTGTATATCGCTGCAGTACGATTATTTGGAGAATTTTTTTTTTTTTTTTGATAATATCAAACTTTTAAAGAGTTCCTCTCGACAGCAACAGGAATATTCCAATTCGGAATTTTTGTAGAGTATGATAAAACATTGAAATTTGGTGTTGATAAATCCTTGTGGCATTTAGGTTTTGTTAATCTTATCTCGTATTGCCGAGTGATTCTCAGTTATGACATGAAGTGACACGTCCTGATGACATCATTGCTGTGTTTTGTCAAAAGCTTTCCACTTGGTGCTGTCACATTGCTTTTATCTCCTCAATATTCATTTTCGAAACTCAAACAATGCAAGACGTTTGCCAAGACACCAAGAACAACTGGAAACAAAGTTAAGTTGACTGTATTTTAAGTACTGGGGAATCGAATTCAATATGAATCTAGAAACGCCATTCACTATTTTTATCTTTTTGATGAGAGTTGCTAGAGAAGTCTGGATATATTAAAAGGAACGTCATAGTTTTTGTCCAATGCCTTCTCAAAACCAAGTCTTAACTATTCGTTAGCACGTCAAAAAGAAATAGAAAACGTGAAACTAAAATTCTAGCAAGCGATGAATCACGCAAGATACGTTAATTTGGCATTTGGTTTAGGTTAATTGTAGTAATATATCCTTTGGATAGCAGTTATCTACCGATTATTGATACAATGTGAATAATAAACGTTTCCGTTGTCAAATAAGATTTAATACGATGTAATTTAGGTATACGAGATACAATATTACGTGCAAATTATTCACTCGTGATCAATTTTCGATCAGACTGCTCAAAATTTGATCAGACACTTTCTATTAGTTTGCAGAATTTGATTCCAAACTTGAATTCTTCATGGCTCTACTCCGGATATTACTGCCATAACAACAAGATATATAGTTCTGTGTTCTTTTACGCGACTGAACCTGTTATGCCCGAACCTGGATTCGGATCTCAGGAGCCTTTCCTTCTTTCTTCTATTATTTTATTGTACGTTTCTATTATTTTCATGACTTTTCTCCCATTTCATAAGTTGTTCCTGGCGCAAATCAGTTTCTGTCGTTTTACACCATTGAAAGAAATTCCTACACTAAAATATATATGTGTGTGTAGGAATGAGAGTTTGCAAAGACGCATCTAAGCAATTTGTGGCTTTGTTCATTGAGGTCATTATCTTTATTATTCTGATACTTAAAGATCTTGTGTAGATATCCTGTGTCATTTCTCCCTTTTAATTCCAGTCCGGAACTATATTAAATTTATTCATTTAGTTTTATTATTTTATGATTCTTCAAACCTTGGATACTACAGTTGATTTTAGATGTAAACGACAGTCAACTGTGCGACAATTTGTATATATCTAAATGGATGTTTGTAAGTGTAGCCGAAGTAAAGAAAAAATAAAGCTATAGTAATAAATGATTGAAATTTTGATTTTGAATATGCATGACATTATAGTTAATATATGATATTATAGTTAAATTGTAGATTAAAAAAAATTTAAAGGAAGTTAATTCTGGTTAAATTATTAAATTCTGGGTAAATAACGATAAAACTTATTAAAATTAAACGCGATTTTTTTTTTCAAAAATTAAAAGAAAAAAAAATCAATAAGTTTTCGAAAGTGTGAATCTTCATCATTGGAAAGAGATAAAATGGACCAGAGCCAATCACGGACCATCCCAGTGAAAGACATAGAGTATAAGGAGAAAATCAATAAAAGGAAAAGAAAAGTTCTGGACCCTCCTTGTCCCTGCCAAGGCCAAATTGCCTTACCTGGTCCTTCTTTATTATCTGTGGAAACAATATAGAATTTAATTGCAATTCAGTTTTCAGTCATTAAGACTATCTTTCATTTCATTTATTTATTTATTTACTTTTTTCAATATGCAATAAATGATAGTTAAATTCTAAGATGCATTTCTTGTCATTTTCGACTTGTGTGAAGTATTTATATGTTTAAACTAAAATCTGATATTAGATATCTTAACAATTTTTGAAAGCAATGGAATAAAGCTCAGTGACAAGTTTATTTGGTTTTTTGTTTGTTTTTGGCAACGTCTCTAATTTTGTTTCTTCAAGTTAAAAAATATTTGTACAACATTTGCACTTGTACGTGGACATGCAGTATATACTTATATTTTCGACAAATCATGATATTTTACAACCAATTGAAAGTTTTTCGTTAGTTTTATGCAGCTGGGATTGATCATTAATTATTTTTAGTGTACTGAGAAGAAGACTTATAATCCCTGTTTGTCCGTCTGTCTGTGGACAAATGTCATTAAAATCTCATTAAATTATCATTAAGCACAACAATCACAATAATCGCAACATTTGCGCCTTTTGCATTCCCAGCAATCACACTTATAATATTAAGGAAATTAAAGCATTATCAATTATATTTTCTTAAAGTATCAGAAGACGTTGCGAAGCATTGTGATTGGTTTGCTAATCGCTACTTGTTTTTTTTTTTAGTTTGATAATATTTCATTATATGTTTTTATTATAATGTAAACTTACCGAACAAAATCTTATTCAAATGAATAGGTAAATCTAAAATTTATTTTTTTTAATCTCTTTTTTTAACATTTCCAATTGCTAAATGCAATTCCTTCACAGAAATCCATTTTTTTTTAAGTTGGTTACTATTTACATATTATCATATTTCTAAATATGACGCTTTTATAAGCATCCTCAGAAGTCGAACTGATCAACTCCAGTTCTTTCTATAAATTTCTGAATTTTAGTGCCAGAGCACGTAATTAGTTCTTATTAAAAACCCAAACCGTAAAATGTCTACATGGCATCTCTTCCTTAATCAGAAATGATGTTTTGACATAATACAATGTGATCGCAATTAAAGTATCCCTATTCAGAGTTCTCTGTAGCTCCAACTAATAAGCGGAAGGCCACCAGAATTAAGAAAGAGATTATACTACAGTTGAGTTCATGAAAGAAGATCTTTTTATGACGTAATTTCCTTATGGATTAATGTTTTGACTACGTTACAGCGCCATCTACTGCTAAAATTCGTAACTAATTCTTTTAAACATTACGAAAACATTCTGGTTGTTTCATTTTCTACAGTTACAGTTACAGGATTTGCAATTATTAAAAACGTTCCACACTATTCCTCTTGCTTGGCTATGCAAAGTTTGTCCTTTCGTGGTCACGCTTATGCGATCACAACACGACGCCAACTTGTACTGACTGCTCGGAGTTCAAATTGATGACGTCATGACTGGTGACGTTTGTTCCAGAGAAAATCGATCGCTACGTAATGACTATATACGGCAAACCCTTCTTTTTTGAAAAATACTAGACATGGAAAGAAGGATTGCTTGGATTAAAAAAATATTCTAAAATTTGCCAATAGGGTGAAGCACAAGAGGAAATGACTAAGGCAAGGGTAAGCCTGATATTTCAAATTTTCATGTTTGCTTTTTTTCGAAAACTGAGACAGAAACTTAACTAAAGTTCTAGAAGAAATGTTGTCAAAGCTCCTAACTCATTCATAGCTCTTGATGATATTGATTTTCGATGTGATTTCCATTGTCTGGACCAGAAATTGTCTTCGATGCACAGTGGGCTCGACGACATCTCTGGAGTACAGTTCCTTACGTTGTCCTTTGCTGGAGTCAGTTAGAGACACTTCCTGGATAGACATTAGTCTTGAGGTAAAGTCAAAAATACATGATGTAAAATTAAACCAGAGTGGATTCTTTCTTCAGTAAAGTGATGCCGGTACCGTTATAACCGCTTATTGATCATGCAATGTCCCAGCTTGTATAAAACTTGTCTTAGGCATCCTTTCTATTGCAATTGAAGAATAACGAAATTGCGCAGCCTATGATAATATCTTTGTGCTGTAACGGAACAGGTGCTATTTGTGCTGGGTTAATTTACCGAAACAGAACGACCCTAGGATGACATTTGAAGTAACAGCACAACAGAGGTAAGTTTCAGCGAATGCAGTGAATTTGCTGAATAAGAATTTTCTGAAGCCTTTAAGAGACAGTTTTGAGTACTGATAGTTCCGTCGACACATGAATGGACCTCATCTCCCCACAGAATGCTCCAAGGCCTGGCATCACTTCTATTCTGGCCAAAAAAATGCTAAATCAAATAATAATCGTTTTGCAAGATCATCTCCTTGCAGCTGCTACTGACGGCTAATCTTGTAGATTAATCTATTAGTTTCGACACAATGGAATAAGAGACATCCAATTGAATCAATCCTCTCCGAACTTAGGAACAAAAAAATTAAAAAAAACGCAAAAACATAACATTATATAGTATTGTGTACGAAATCAATTACTCATCAAATGTAGACGCTATCTCATATTGCTAGTTATATAATTAAAAAAAAATCTAAAAACCAAAAAATACTGTTAAAATACTACGATATAGATAAAAATATTATGTGTAATAAATTTACGTCTTATTCTAATAGAAGTTCATTTTAACAGAACAATGAAAAATGACCATCTGAATTTCATAATTTAAGTTCGTACTTTCGTCACAGAAACTCGCTCACTAGTTTTACTGAACTAACAACGTGGGATCTTTATTCACAAAACTATCGTTTACTTTACAAACGAAAAATTTTGGAATTCATGTTGTTGAAGCCAGTAAATTGCTTGACGAGAAAGAGAAGAATGGGTTCCAGTTACTCTATTCTTGCAATCTTGTAAAATTTTATTCTACTTTGGAGAAATTAATTCTTTCGTTTAACGATCAGTGTAGGCCTTACTTATAAAATTTAGTAATTTTAACCAAAATATATAACAGTGGCATTGTGTCTATTATGACAGTAATATATGCCAGTAAATGGTAATTTCATTTGCATAAAAATTTTCTATTTATTTCTCGATTCCTTTTTGTAATAAGCATTGCGTGAGACACGATATGTTTCATTGTCTAATTTTTACTATATTTAAACCTGTGTTAACAATTTAATTTCTTTACTTAATTTTTCAATATATTAGCCGCATGTTATCTCAATAACAAAACATCGACGTTAGCATAATCGCTACCTGCAGTGACTAAAAGAGCTATCAACGTTGGAATAGAAATACTTAATTATATTTTTATCCTACTCCTTCCGTGACATATTTCTTTGTGGAACCCAAATGAATTCATTGGGGTTGATGTGATTCTGTTTTTCTGTTTCTCTGCATTCAGGTGATCATGGATCTTCATGATAAAACGAATTAGTGATGAATGGAAGCAAGAAAACACATTAGTCACGAGATGGAGCAGGTGCATGGAAATCCATCCACAGGGGGGACGAGCATTGTCGTCGTCAACGTAGATGATGGATCAGTGTGTCCATTCAAATCAACGCAGCACAGACAGTTTCAATTAAGAAAGAGATATAAATTATATCAAGACAAATAATTGTCATATTACTAGCAGTAGGTAAATGACACCCAACGTTACTGCAAAATTTGATGGTGAAATACACTCGTTTCACTAGTTAATTTTTTATTCTGAAACGAGAGTAAATGTTCTTAAGAAAAGTTAAATTCTTTAGGAAGTTTTGTCTTTTTTCCTTGTAATAGATACATATAAATTATTACTAACAACACGCTGAAAGATGAAACTCCCAGAATGCAAACCAGATTATAGATTGTCCTTTCCTGGCCGACCGCTAACATTGAAATAGAAGAGGTCGCTTCTCTTCTATTTGAATGTTAGCGGTCGGCCAGGAAAGCACAATCTATAATCTGCTTTGCATTCTGGGAATTCCATCTTTCAGGGTGTTGATAATACTCATTATTTTATCTGTAGACTGATTAGTGTCTGAGTATGAGCGAAGGGGGTCACAATTGCGAAAGTGGGAAGCCACAAGGAGATTAAATCATGATATTAATAAAAATGTAAATGAGCATCGAAACAAATTTTGAAGAAATCAGCCGTTTTCGTGAGAGATTTCGGGAGTTATTTTTCAGGGATAGAAAGATCCCTAGAAATTTAGAGACTTCCTGATTAAAAATCAAAAGGTCTAACTGATAAACACAGGCACAGCTAGTAAATAGCTACGAATCAAATTTTATGAAAATCTGTCCAGCCGTTTTAGAGTGATGCGTATAGAAAGAGACAAACAAAGAAGATAGATCTTCAAGTCGAATAATAAGATACTCAGTCAATTATTTAATTACGTTTAAATTCCAGATTTGATTGGCTAAGATAAAAAAGGGCAATGATACTCTTTTTTTTTATTTTATTTAGACTGGTAATACCTTTTTACATATACCGTTAATATAATTTTTGTATTCATTTATAAAATTATGGTATATGTATGAGTATTTTATTCTTATTTTTGATTTTAAATGGAAAAAAAGGGTAAAGATTATAATTTTATTAATATACAGTCACTGTTCAGTTCTTTATTAATTTTCTATATTTTCCACCATTTTTTCACAAATAACGTTTTAGAAAACTCTAAAAGCATTAAAAAAAAAAAGTAAAATTCACTGTAACAACTTTTTTCTTATTTTAAATAAACAAAACAAAACTTAACTTTTTACTTCCTGTACAAAAATTAATAACACAATGTAAAGCTGCTTGTCTTTGTCGCTACTCGGGAGGGCGTAAAGCTATTCCCACAACGCTGATTGGAAAGTAATTATCAACAGATGTGCAGATGTGGTCTTTTAATGGCGTAATGACCTACAGACAACGGTAATAAAAGTACAGTTTAGCGAGAAAAAAAAAACCGAACCCACGATGTAATTGCCTATCAACTCATGAGTAATTATTCGTCCTAATTCTGTTTTTAACTGGCTTTTAAAGATCCAACAAAAACATTCGTTGGATTTATTATAAAAATTTTGTATCGATTCGTAACCGGAAGTGCTGTTGTGAAATGTCTAAAGAATGTATAGTAGAATATTCTTTTTTGTGTTTTTTTTTTTTTTTTTATTGAAGTAATACAGCGCTCCGAATGATAAATTAAGATTTTGAATTAAAAGAACAAGATATGAACAAGGTAAGCAAAGGCGGATAATTAAGCGGAAAACTAAGTGAAATCAAATAATGAAAATTTTATGAAGATTTTTTATACTATTCCTAAATACTAGTTACAACATAACACTAATTAACTAATAAACAGTAATATTTTGGGTAAAGGCCGGACATTTTTTTAAGAAATTTCCATTTTAATAAACAAAAACATATACATACACAAATAACTGAAACCCATGTACGTATTTCTACGTAAGTTGAAATAGTCAATCCATTCCATGTGAATTCTTCATTGATAAATGTCACTGATACATGAAATATATAAAAGAAATTTATTTCTGAAGTGAACTCTTCAATGAACTGTGGAAATAAATACAGTCGGACCTCTATTTAACGAACCTCTATTTTGCGAATTTCTCTATTTTGCGAACTTTTCTTTGGAACCAAGAACTTTTTGCTAATTTCTTCGTAAAATAACCTCCAAATAGCGAACTGCATTTTCTATTTAACGAACTTTTTCGTGGTATCTATTTTTTTTTTCTCCTTGAAATGTGTTTATTAACAATATTCCCTTGGAAAACATTCCACATTTCTTTTAATGGATACAGCTGAGGGAAAAAGTAGAAATTAACGATGATGTGCTGATTGATGATTATCTTTCACTTGATTTTGAAGTTGAGACCTCGGAAACACTAACTGAATCGGGTATTTTGGACAGTGTGAAAAAAACAAACAAACAATTCAGCTAAGAATTGCGATGAAAATGAAGATGATGAAAATGGAAATGATCATGATGCAGAAATAAAAAAAAAAAACCTTCGTATGATGAAGTGCTAAAATCATTTGAAACAATCCGATGTGGATTACAATTTGAAGAAAATACTGAAGGGGTTTTTGGTGCATTGCAAAGATGCGAGACATACTATGAACGAAAACACTTTTTCAAAAAAAAAAAAAAAAAAACTTAAAAATTTAAATACGCATGTGGTAGGCCTAATGTATGTTTTATTTCATTAAAATTATTACTTTTTTTAATAATATTGAATAATAAAAGGTGAATCTCTACTTAACGAATTTTCCATATAACGAACTTTTTTTCGGGATTTAGCGACTTCGTTAAATAGAGGTCCGACTGTATGCGGAATTACTTGAACTTTAAAGAATAGAACTATTTACAATTAATGTTCTTAATACTTCTATTTATTTTTAGAAAAATACACTCTGTTTGTAGACATTCAAGAGAACCATATGTATTTTATTTATACAAGAATTATTTTGGTGTTCTTCTATATTAGTGACCAGGATATTCTTAACATAATTATTAAATAAATAAATACAGTAGACTCCCGATTATCCGCGGAGTTGGGTGGCGCGGCAATCGCGGATAAACGAATTCCGCGGATAATCCGAAATAGGACGAAAAAGGACGAAAATCAACACAAAAATGCTTTTCATATGTTTTATTTACATTAAAATGGCAGTACATTCATTATAAACAATTACTTTATTTTAATTTACTTTAATTTCTTACTTTTTAACAAAAAAAATCGGTTAATTGTCTTTGTTTTTTCGTGTCGAAACACGAAAACCCGTACTTGGACGTCGCTAAATCTGCCTCTTTTATTGTTTACCTTATTCTAGTTTTAAAATTTTTTTGTTAATTCCATAATTTATTGTACAGTAAAAAAAAAATGGAAACCGGAGAGGTCCGCGGATAATCCGCAAGGCGAATAATCGGGAATCAAATATATAGATTCTTGATTTCAACAGACCATAAATAAATATCATATCAAATTTTAAGAAATGTAGTTTATTATGCCTGTGGATGTTAAACTACAGAGCGAACTGTTGTATCTTTGAGACCTGCCAGTTTTTCTTTTTTTATATATTTTATTATTTTTTTATTTAAAAAAAAAACCTCATTAAAATTTACAAAAATTAAACCGGAAACTATAAAAATCATTATATTATTCATCTTTTAAGACTGACCACAGTTGCATCAAGTATTTTAAAAAATTTAGTGCATTGTATGTATTGTTAATTTTTTAATTTTAAGAGTCAACACAGTTCAAATAAACCTGTAACCCTTCTGTTTTTATAATGTTCTTTATGTAAATGGATAGAAACTGAGATAATATACACTTTAAAAACAATTTATTTAAAACCTTCCGTCATATCGGTTTAAAGAATTATTTTTTTCCATAAATTCTCAAATTAAATTTATATAGAGCATTAAAAAGTTTTGTTGCTTTTGATAATCGAGTGCGAAACATATTTTGAAGAACCAAAGCGATGTAGACATCAGTAAAGATTAAAAACCTCTGTATTTACATCTTTAACATCCGGTAAAGCCCAATTTATAAACTTAACCATTTAAAGTTCTGTGTTTGTTTAGTCCAAAATTTATAGACCACGATAGCGTTATCTCTTGTAACTTTAAAAACCACCATCAAGTGATAAAGGAGATATGTGTAAAAGCTATTTTGTATTTAATTGTTACAATCATTTCTTTTTCTAATCAGCTGATATGTTTCAAAAGGAGACGATTTTCTCAATTTAATTTCGATTTTATAATTCGGTAATGAGTTTAGTGTTTGTAAGACAACATCCATTCTCAAGCCACGGACAGTGAGGATCTCTTCAAATGTTTTTTTACATTTTTTTCGGTTATAAGCTTATAAAATATAAATAAATTTATAAATTGATAATATCTTAGCAATCATTTCATCAAATGGAAAATTTCCAAAAAATAAAAAAATAAAATAAAATCGGAATTACTTTCATCCTGGCGTAGATTGAAAAAAGATTGAATATAATCCATAATACATTATTATTAATATACATCAAATTTCAAAAACTTTTTAAAAAATATCTTTAAACTTAAAAAAAAAGAGCAGTGCGTTTTACTTGAAGAACTAAAGCAATAGCTTTGAAATTGTATAATAAATATTGATTAAATAGCAGGGCACCGTCGCTTCGCTCCGGAACCCTTGCATATATAGCATTAAAAAAAAAAACAAAAAAAAAAAACAAAAAAAAACTTTATTTATTTAGCAAATAGGGGTCTTCTCCGGATAACTCAGATGCATTGGGGGTTGGCGTCATACACCTGTATATCGATAAGACACCTTTAAAGCGAAAATATAAATCTTCTTTATTCCCTATCCCGTGGGAATTTCGAAAAATCCGGCTTATTCTTTGTCTACATCCTAAAGGGAACCTTGTGCAACATTGCAGCTTTCTAGGTCCAAGGGTTTGGGCTGGGCGTTGATGAGTCAGTCAGTCAGTGAGTGAGTGAGTGAGTGAGTGAGTGAGTGAGTGAGTGAGTCAGTCAGTCAGTCAGTCAGGACTTTTCTTTTTATATAGATAGATAACGTATTTCGTATTCTTAAATTCTAAATTTGTTGAATTAATTTGTGGTTGTGAAAGAATTTAGTCAGCGGAAATGCTGTGCAATTAAAGGTTGATTATTTTATATTAGAATTGAAATGTATTTTTGAAAAGCTTCGTTTTGGAAACAAAGGCCTTAATTCAAAGCTGACTTTTTGCAACGATGACAATTTTAGTTTTATTTTCATTATTTTTGGGGTTTTTTTCTCAGTTTTTGACCTATGGTTTTGATATGATTTCTTATTAGAGATGTATTTCTCAAGACAAAGGTCTTATGATGTTCTATGGTTATAATAGAGTTCCCATGTAGAAATTTGCGAACTACACGGCATGTACTTAGAAAAGTAGCTTTTTGCTTTTGCTTGATTATGTTTGGGTGAAGAATCGGTGTGATAAGGCTGTGATAAAGATTAATTTCGGGATTAGAACTGGGTTGCTGAGATAATGATCGGGAAGTTGTGGCACTTTTTCATGGGCCACTGTTTTTGAATTTCTGTAGTAATATCGAAGTATTTGGTAATTTAATGTGATAAATTGATGATTTATTGTTATTGCTTAAGAGGGCTGCGTCAATCAGAAATGCTGTTTTGTATGTTTTGTTAATTAACGTGTCTACTGTGTGCAGTGTCTTGTACATAACAACAGATCTGTTCCACTGTAGATGTTATTTTCTAATATTGTTTCAGGCTTATATCTGTAATATTGAGGAGATTATTCATTATACTGAGTTGTTGATGGAGGATTTTGCGAATTCGATCATGTCACCATTTGTAGTCAGTTTAGGCCAAGACTTTGCAGGATAAGGCTGTATGCTGAATTGCGTCAGGGACATCATGGCATTGTCGGCATTATCTGATGTTAATGTGGGATTCTTAATTATGTGGTTTTGATAGTTTCACGTTATTAATTAGTTGGTCTTGAATGACTAGAATGAATGCTTTTGTTTCTTGGTGGAGATCCGACTCAGTGAGACAGAGGTTTGAGGATATTTTATAGATGTGATTGGCTTGTAGTGTTTTCCATGTAGTGACTTTTATTCCCACTCTTTGTACAGTATTTATCAGTGTCTTGTACACTGTCATGTCCGTATGGGTTTTTCAGATTGAGCGGTAATAGCTTATTATCTGCAAATATGACTTCTTTAATCCTGATTGTTCTTGTTTGCTGTAAAAATAATGTTAAAGAATTTTAATATTTGATTGCGATGTAACTGTAACGAGTTGATTATTCTTTCGAGGTCTTGGATGTCAGTTGGAGTCTAATGGATTAATCCATAGGAATATGTCAGGATGGGAATAACATATGTGTTAATGGCTATTGTATTTTTTTCCTGTATTTTTTAGAACTGCTGATTGAAAACTTTTTTTTTTAAGAAAAAATTGATCTTTCTCTGTGATTGATTCGTGTCGGTTGCCAGTTCACGAAGGTGTCTTCTTCTTGCATGGCAATGATAGTTTCTTCAGATTTAAGAGGAAGGTTATCTGCTTTTTGCTTCCCTTTGGTGATGGCTTGTTTTTTTGCGTTTATCAACTCCAAATTCCATACAAATATCTCTGGAAAAAGATTTGGTGATATATAAAACCTCTGTGAAGTGTTCTTGCGAAGAAGCGCACAGTTTACTATTATCCATGTAGAAGAAATGTTTCAAATATTCATGGATGATATCAGTTTTTAATTTTAATATAAACAAAAACAAAACTCAATGATGACAGAAGGGCTCGCATTGATCCATTAGTAGTCTTATTTGTAACTGTACAATGTCAGTTCGTCCTACCATCCTCCATCCAAACTATATTGATTAATTAACTCTCTTCCACAGACAAGTCAATGTTCCGTGAATGTTAACAAACGAATGGCGCTACGAGGACTCCGAGCACTAATACTGTAAATATCCATACATTCATATTTAATATAAATATACATAATTTAAAGCTAAATAATTGGGAGAAGGAAGAATACACACTATAGGAAGTGGTTATTGAAACAATCTGTATGTATTTAGCACAAACACTTCCAAATCCGTTTTCTTTCTTTCTACAATATATTGATACATTTATATATATATATAGTTTCTAACAGCTCATGTTTTTTTGTAAGCTTCATTTTGAAATGGAATTGTCAACAATTCTTCTTCATTTGCATCACAATTTAAACATGTAGCTCCCTTTGGAGCCCATTTGTCTTTTCTTTAATTTAGAGCAAACATTCTATTACACCTTAAAAAAAAGAACATTAATTAAGAGCAAATGCAAAGAAAGTGCATTTATATCCTCCCATTGTTTATTTTGATTCTTGAAGAGATTAAAACAAATGATGTACAATTTTTCCGATTGATTACCTTCTTTAATTTCATCTATATTGCAAATTATTTGCTGTTAGATTCTTCCCTTTTTTTTCTTACCTTATTTACATTTGTGCAAGCATAATTTACATAATTATACTACGTAAGTTTCAAAGATTGTCTGTCTGTTGCATTTTTCATCTTTTTTTATGGTGGGGGGGGTTACGCTTGTTATAATTTTTAATTTTGAAAATATCGATTCATTTTATACATCTTAGTGAAATCTATTACAATTTCTTTGTAGTTAAAAATTCTAAACTGCTGCAATCTTAAGATCTGCAGATGAAATTAAATTACAAAGGAAAAAGAGAGAATGACTAAAAATAAATTTCATTATTTCTTTTTTTTTGTCTCTTTTTGAAGTATCTGTGGAATTGTTAAATTGTTGAATGTTCTCAGTATGCTTTTATAAATATATTTCCTTAATTAATAAATGTTAAAAGATCACACAAAGACAAAATAAAGAACACCTTTTCGAATTTCCCGGGTCATTTCTAAGTTAGTTGTATAGGGTATAGTCTATATATTTAGTTTATATCTACTGTGACAGTAGCTTAGGAGGAGTTACCAGTAAAATACATGTTCCTATTGTAGCATAGAATGGTAAACCTGGGATAATAATGAGCGAATATGGACTTGTTGTGAAATAAAATGTTGAACTTTACATTGATTACAATGTTTATTTTGTTGAGAAATAAGCTTCTGGAAGGTCAGAAAAGGTAAGAAAAACTTAACAGAAGCCGAATGTGGCGAAGTCTTTGCTAACAGTTTTCCTATAAAAATGCACTGTCGTAGGCACTCAAATGCTTTCCTGAAAAACAGATTTAAAAGAAAATAACAAGAATTAAAAAGAAGTTGAATAGTCTTTTGCCTTTCCAGAATCACGTGACTGTGACGAGTCTACCTAAACTCGTTGGAGTCGTTTCGTTAAGTCCTTTAGGCTCAAGCGTCTCATTGGTAAGTGTAAAACGGTGTCTCATGTTGATTCCAAGAAAAGCATTTACAATGGATTTAAGCGAATGGGGAAACAACGCTGGTAGAGCTTTTATTGTCTTGTTTCCTTGAATTGAAAGAATTTTTATATCTCGGTCATTTGCAGCAACGACAGGAACTCGTAATGTCTAGAAAACAGAAATCTACTGAAATCGACACAGAAATGTAAGATTACTAACCACTTTTAATGAGAAAGTTAAATAGACAAAAGTATTACTCAACAATTAAATAAAAAATGTAAAAAACAAACAAACATGAAGTTAAAATTATTAAAAAAAATAATATACATTAAGTCTGTGGAAATTTATTGAATGAAAATTCTAATTTTCTTTCCAACATGTTGTTGCTTGTGGTATCAGATTGTTTTTCACTATCCCTATGTCTTAGCTAATAAGCAATATTATAATTCTGGCAGAAGAGAGCTCGAAACAGCTGTCCTAGTCGGTTTCCAATGAAAAGGGTTAGAAAATTGATGTTTTTCTTTTATTTTAATCTTTCTCGTATAATACATGGGGAAGCTACAAAGCGTTACAAAGAACACACACACACACATATATATATATATACTCTCTCTTTAAATACATGTATATAAAAGTGTAGAATATCACTGATATAGAGCGTCACGCTATTTCAAAAAAATTTTTTTTTTTCTTTTTTTTTTTCATTTCACTTTTAATCTTATTAGTTTTCTTCGGTTTCTTTAAGCACGATAAGATAATTACGAATAAATATTTATTTTTAAATAAATACTATTTTTGAATAAATTTCATCAAAATTTAAATGTTCTTGATTCGAAATATACTCAGACCGCCTTCATGAATTTTGGAGACAAAAATAAAAGGAAAAAAAAAAAAGGTTGACAGTTTTATTATTTTCGTGTTTTTTCGTATACTGGTATTACATGAATTTATCCCAATTTACAATGGAGATAAAATACAATTTATTCCAATCTATTAAATAGCTGAAAGCTGCTTTCATAATTGAGTTCTCCACAACGAATTATGTAATATGAATATTAAATAAATTTTGTAAACTTTCAAATATCAATCTACCCAACGAATTTTTTTTTACATTCATGAAGTTTCTTTTCAACAAAACAGATTCTTAGTAGTTCAATTCACTTGACGTTGATTAATATTCTAGTTCCTTATTTTGCCACCAGAGGAATCTCTTGAATCACCGGGGGAGGTCTATCAAAAGAAAGTTTTGAAGTAAAACTCTGACATTGTAGGTGTGTACTTAGGCTTCTATATAGAGCGTAGCTCACAGCATGGGAAGGCTTATATCCCCGCTCTGTCTGTTCGTCTGTCGCTAGAAATTCATATCTCAGAAACGACAAATGCTAGAGACATGATCTATACCTTGTTAAAAGGTCTTGTCAAGACTAGCTCACAGCCGTTGAGAACCCGTTTCTAGCTTATGTGATTCTCAAGTTATATGTCTCCTCTAGAATTTGATCTTAATTTAAATAAGTTTTATTAAAATCTGGCATAGTATAAAAATTTAAATCTTCATTTATTATATTAACTTCAACTAGAATTATTACATGAATTAGTTGTATTAAACCAATTTTCCTTTTCTCTTCTCGAAATAAACCATACAATGATTGGTCTATTTTTTATTATAATGCGATCTCCCTAATCTATGGAGAGCTTCTATTTATTCTGTGAGGTTTTGAAAAATTGTAAAGTTTCCGGGATTTTAACATTCGTTCTGTATAGAAACCATGGGTCATTATGCGATCGCTATTGGGATTGCTGCTCTTAACTTGTTTATATTCGCAAACTGGTTAATTATTATTAAGAACATTTTCTGATATTTTAACGCTATAAGTCGAATCTTGCATCATAGTGTAATACATAAAGCCTATACCTTCAGTCTACGGGATGCTCCTCGTTTTACGATGGTTCGCTTTACGAAATTTCGACTTTACGATGGTATGATAGCAATGCACCGTCGGGTGCATTTCCAATGTCACATTGCGAAGTAATGCTTTCCTGCATTTCTCGGCGATGGGGTAAACTTCCATTCAAGCTTGGGGCATGCGAGGAAGCATCGGGCAGCTAATGTGACATTGGAAATGCCACCCACAGTACATTCAGTAGCTTCAAACTTCCAACTTTGATCTGTTCCCGGGCTAACAACAACTTGTGTAGCATGTGTAACATATCACTACTGTACAGTACATGTATTATATCTGCATCATCTTTGCATAATGAAGTAAATGTAAACCCTTTTAATTTGCACAATATTGTATATGTTTTGATTTACTTTTCAAGTATTGGCATTTGTAGTAGTTAGTAACAGTAATTATTAGTTTATTTACCGGTACTTCTTTTTTTGTCTTCTGATCAAGATCAGAAGACTTATATTCTCGTTTTGTCTGAGGACAAGTATCATTAAAATATCATTAGCAACAATGACAACAACCGCAACAGTTGTTATTAGCAACAATGACAATGACCGCAACAACAATCGCAACAATTGCGTCTTTCGCAACAGTCACATTTATAATAATAAGGAAATTAAGGCAATAACAATTATATTTTCATAGATGTATCAGAAGACGTTTCGAAGCATTGTGATTGGTTTACTAATCGCTATCCCTACCTTGTTTATAGCATTGTATCATATTCATATTCAACATAAGGTATTTTCTGTTCATCGGAATGTAACACCATCGTAAAGCAAGGAACATCTTTATTACATTGTAATTGTTTGTAGTAGTAGTTAGCTTAATTTTGTAAAGCATTATAATTAAATTTTTACATATGTTTTACATAGTTAACATTGCTATCAAAGGGTAATGTAATGTAATGTAATGTGGTGAGCGTGGGTGGCTTGACAGCCAAGCACCGCGACCTGAAAGATCTATTGTGCTATCCCACGGAAACAAGGACAGACGGAGAGAAAGACTGAGAAAGGATGGTGTGAGAAATGCAGGGGAAACGGGAGAACCCCGGGAAAACCTGCCCAGCGCGGATCGCCACCATCAACGAAACCCTCATGAGAACCGAACTTCGATACTCAGAGGTGAGAGGCCAGAAAGGGTAACATACTTTGAATAATATTTGTAAAATGCTTAAATAATAGGCACTGGTTTCGATTGGTCAAATGATTCAGCTAAAGTCATTGCAAATACTGACCTTCTCGCACCTCTAGAAAACTTTGCTCTACGTTCAGTTCTCAAATAAAGTACTTCGCTTTATCATTTCTTTCTATATTAGAAAATGCATAATAATGTTGGGTTATCTATTTTGAGATGAAAAAAAAGTACAAAGAAGCTTCAAATTGCTGTTGAAAACAGTATAAATATCTAATTCTGTCTATTTAAAGTGAAGACAAAGAGTTTTCAATCCTGCAACGGACTGATGGGAAATAGATGGACCCTGGTATTATGCGAAATCGTGTAATTTCGCCAACAGATGGCGCCGAACGATAGAGAAATATTGAACTTTATGTTCGCTGTATAACCTCTGTAAAGCTATAAACTTATTCCACACCACAGGAATACGTAATCCGAGAATTGAAAAGTGAACTCGAAGCTTCTTTGGATGTTGTAAAATGTTGATACAAGATGTGTTTGCTTTAAAAAGAAGTCCGTAAAGTTATAAAAAGAATGTCTAAATTGTAATACAAAAGAATGTCTTTAAAGTTAACGGTTTAGAAAATGGTTTTCCAGTACATGTTTCTTTCAATCTTATTTTCTCTATCGGTGTCAATTGTATAAAATTTCAATAAAAATATTTATTGAATTAAAATAAAAGATAATTAAGTAATTCTCAAACTTTTATCAGCAGCGGATGTCAATCAAACAATGAAGCATCCTTCCCCCAACAAATCAAATTTAATATGTTTTACTATAATGATTGCACTTACATATGAGATATAAATAGTGTCAGTCTAAAATGTAACTAAACTATTTATATAGTATAATATGTAGTGATCAAAAAAAAATAATTAAATAACAAAAGAAAATTTTACTTCAGTTTTATATCAAATCAAATGTTATAAAGCGACCAATTCTTGTAAATTTTATCTTAAAAACGGCCTAAGAATTTTGATGAAATGGAGTGAATCTACTGTTTTCGGGAGCGAGAAAGCGATTTAGCTAGGTCTCGATTTCGGGAAAACTCATTTAGGGATAAATGATTGATCTTTGTGTCAGGTTATTGTCTACAGTGTTCTTGCATTATTTTCGTTTTATTTTATTCTTAATAAATTCGTGTTCTGTGTGTTTTTCCATGCAATAATAATAATAATTTTATTTTTTCCTGTAATAAAAGAATAATTTTAAAGCTTTCTCCTTTCAACGTCGCATGTTGAACTGCGGAGTGTCCATTTTCACGAAAGAGGGTTAAATAACCAGGTGATTGTCTACAGTGTTCTTAATATATTTTCGTTTTATTTTACCTGAACAAAGCTCGATCTTCGAGTTACTCTTTGTTTTTAATATATTAAACATAAAAACATAGTAAGTATTAAACATAAAAATGATATATTTGTATTTATGCATTCAAACATATAAAAAAAGAATTTAAAACTAATTGTAAAATACAGGCGTTTAAAAATAATATTTTTGAAGCAACCCTTAAATTTATTAATGAATATATCAATATATATGTACATATGAATTCTTGAAGCCATCTTCGGTGTCAAGTCTCACAGCTTGGGAAATTCTGATCTGCTGCGTCTTGAACAATTAAAAATTCAAAACACCCACAGCTTTCAATATTAATGCGTAGGATGTCTTCAATAACAATGGCCTCCTACAGCGCTTAATTAAAATGGACTCCGTTTATCTCAAAATTATTTCCTAATCTCATATAAGATAAAAAAATAACAAATTTTGCATTTTGTAAAGAAATATTAAAATTTTCAATTTTATTTTAAGGTGAATTTAGGGTCTAATTGTAATTGATAAACGATTTTAGTAGAGTTTGTAAATAATCCATCCTTATTCGTTGCTTTCTTGCTGATTAGAAACTCGTTAAGCGTTGGGAATTTCTGTCGTTAACTACTGTATAAATAATGAAGTCACTGGGATGTGACGTCAACAGGGACGTCGTTGCTTGGAAAGATTGGTAATTGGTTGAAGTCCATGGAGACCTCCTACAAAAGGGAATGATAATGGTTTACAATTTTGCAGAAATTTAATCTCTTACGTTAGATTTACATTATAAATATATTGATGATTATTTTTAGGACACTAAGTATATTGGCGCCTCTCATAAGTACTTTTTAACATGCCTTTTTCATTTCACTGTAGACCAGGGTCTTCCAATCTTTGACTTTTCAACATCAAATTTCTTAACTACCACTATCTATTAATTTTGATGTAAGTTGTATAGCAATTATAAAAAACTTAATGGAGAGGCCATTACAAAAAAAAATAATGCAAACCCTGGACATCTTCACAAACCTCCAAGGGATTAGCTGAGTTGTCATTTTAAAGCCGTTGTCAGAGATCATTTCTACATAATTTTATTACAAATGAAGTGAAAATTAGGTTTAATGGAGACATAAATAATGTCATTATCTTGGCACGATAGCCAAGAATCTAATTAATTTAATTACATATAAATCAGGCAATTGATTTAATTTCTCGAAATGCTCTTTAATTATAGAATATTCGTATTTTTTAATAATGTATTGTGTTCTCCGGAGGCATTCAACATAGCACGGCAAGGCTTGGTTGTTCTAAGTTCAAATCCTATACTCCATGAGCCAGATGATTGAAAACAGCTATTTGGCAAAAAAAAAATGGGAAGAAATTGATCAAAGTTTTATTGTTGTTCCTTGTTTCATTACAAAACGATATTACGTGATGGCTATCTCAAAAATGGTAGCTATCCAAAATGGCAAAAGTTAACCATTCTTTAGAAAAACTCCAAAAATGATTGTTCTAAATAGCTCAATCTCTATCACATTTTGGATAGTATTATAAAAACCATCGACTTCTCGATAAAAATGTATTAAAAAAAAATTATAGAACATATTAGAACACATTCAGCTTTAGTTTGGTTTTTAAAAAAACTCAATCGGATAAAGATTACAATTCTTAAAGGCGGACCTCTATGTAAGCTTTTCGAGTTAAGCCATTTCAGGCATTTGACAATTTCAAATTAAATTTGTCAGAGGATAGTTTTTTAAATAATACTTTAAATTCATGTTCAAAAATATCCATACGAAGTTTGAAGAAGCTTCGTTGAAAAGTTTTGGATGACAGAACACAAGTATAGACATACTATAGATATGGAAAAACTGTGGAATGCTCTGAAATTTTAGCGTCATTTCTTGATTGCTTTCAAGTTTTTTTATTTCATTTTCTGTCTGATTTTTAATTGCTGAAATTGATTACTTTGATTTTTTTCTTTCTACTGTTAAATCTCTGTTTTTATTCTTTGATTTGTTGCCGTTGAACGCTGAAGACTTGTTGACGTTAATAGAGCATTAATTCCGTGTGATTGTAATATAGATTACCATTGATAGATGGTTTAATTTCTTGCTGTTATCCGAAGGTCGCATCTGCTCTGGCGATGATATTTACTGTGAATGACGTGAGGCTGCCTCCAGGGATCCAGTGCTCATTGCTATTCAATTAGACCACCACCAATCGATGCACTTCTGCTTACAGCCGCCAAAAGGCTACTGGAGAAACCGCATTGCAAGGGATCGACTCCCGACCAAGGGTTTTTCTTCACCAGTGACAACTGAAATCAGACCTTTACTTGCGAAATGAAAATGGCACTAACACCTATTGAGATTACTATACATAGCAAAAAATAATAGAATTAATAATAAACTTATAGCTGCGAATATCCTTAAGTTCTAATAACTTTGTCTGTCCCATTTCCTTCTCTGCGGATTTGTGCCCAAAATGCATTTAATAGCGGATAGTCTAATGCAGTGGTTCTTAGCCTTATCTTTACCAATAACCATCTTTAAATACTTTGGTTGTACAAAGACCCCAAGACTTAAGATTTAAACTCTAAAGTACATCAACTATTTATTTAAAGTTGGATATATCAAAGATTTTCAAATTTGAAGAGAAGAAAGACATAAACAAACACACAACTCCTTATAATGTGAGTGCAGTCAAGTTCTAAAAAATAATAACAAATAAACACCGAAAGTTGTTCTAAAGTATATTTTCTATTCTAGAATCCATAGACTCTTCGTGTCGTGTAGTTACTATAGTTTCCTTAACTGTAAAAGCTCTTAATGTTTATTCAAGCTTTCGCGGACCCCCTGTGAGGGCACAACAGACCCCCGGGGTTCTGCACACCACAGGTTAAGAAACTTGCAGCCTCGTAATAACTAAGAATTAAACATCACTTATCACAGAAACAACATCTGCAGTTTCAATATATGTACATCATTGGTACACATTTTTTTATACTATTTTGTCCACTTTCTCTTTTTAAATTTCAACATTTTTATTAAAATCTAAACTGCGTTTTTAATCTGAACTTCTTACGAAGAAAAAAAGTCTTTGCCTTTTATCTTTCGTTTTCTTCTAAGATATCTTTTTTGCTTTGCGGTTCGCCTTTGTTTTCATCTTTGTATTCTGTTTGCCTAATCTCTGCATCTGAGACTTACGATACAGATGTGAATATTTCGTATTTCAAACAGAAGAACTGGTGCAAGTAAATTTTATGTGAAAGTGACTGCGTTATTGAAATAGCTGGTCTACGTTTTTCCTGCTTCTGAAAATGTACCGGTATGCATATAAAAATATATTAGAATTTAACAGTATATTTCCTGAGTAAAATCACAAGTGAGAAACCGTTCCAACTTTAATGAAGAATCAACAACAACTATTTAAAATTTTAATTAAGTGAAAATAGAATTAAGGAAGTAAGGAATTGTCTCTTCTTTTTATTATTTTATGTGGACAATGCCATAAAGTGTCGGAAACATAAATTTCTTTGAATGTAAAGAAAAAAGAAAAGAGAATGTAAGAAATAAATAGCGATAATGAAAATTAGAAAAGCAATAAATGTAAGGACAAACAAGATATTTTTGAATGATTTAATTTCCAGTTTTGTTGAAACTTTTATTGTTTGTTTAAATTGCTTTTTTTTTTAATTTTGAAAACTATGTCTGTATTTGTAAATTACATTATCTCACAAAATTCGTTTCCTTATAATTAATTAAATCGTAAATGCTTGTTTAAGTCATGTGTTCTATCACATCAAAAGCTCGTGCAAATTTAAAATGGATGGCGAAGTGAATTAATATGTATTGTTGGAAGTTGAATATAGATTTCACGATTGATTAATAAAACATTGTTGAAATCTTTGTGTACTGTTAATGGTTTCGCTTCTAATTTTTTATTTTATTTTATTGTTGTTTACGTTTTTGTAACCTTTAAGTGAAACTTGGTCTGTAGGAAAACATTTTCAAATCTAAAAGTAAGGTAGACTCTGTTCCTTTAATATGCATCAAAGTTTCAAGAAGATTCATTCGCATTTCGAAGTACCGATTTTTAGCCACCCATTTGGAAGCTATTGCGTTTGACCTGAGCGTCCATCCCTAACAACTCCCGAACGGAAGGTCGGATCGACAAACCGATTCCACCATCATATTCCAATGCCCAAGCAACGTAGGAATAAGGTATTTTCAGGGGCCAACGCTCCTCCAATATTCGAGATATTTGGCATTGTTTTCATTGGATTTCCGCTATTAGATTAAATGTTCGAAATGCAACCATAACATTTCAGTTGTCTGCTATAGCTTGATGCTTAAGGTCTCGAACTCATACGGTGAAGGTTGTCGGTTTGAATCCGTATCTACTTTTTTTTCTTTCTTGTGGTTGTTTTTTTCCTCATAATCTTCTGTTAATCGTAGCCATTTTTTTTTTTTTTTTTTTTTTTATTTTCCCAATGTTCTTTTTTTATTTTTTCCTATCTTTTTTGTTTTATTTTTCCTTAGTTTAATGTACTTCCTTTTTTTATTATTACTTTTAATTTTTTTTATTATTATATGTCGCCTCAAATTTATGCTGTAGCGTAAAATTACATTCACTTGTATAAAACTAATATTTCCCAAGATAATAATAGGATAAAAAGTCAAGAAATCAAAACAACTTCAACTAGTTTTCAATTTTGTAACTTACTAATTTTAAAATATCGGTCTTAAAAATTATATGTGTCTATTGCTTTTTATGACGTTTAGCAAAAAATACACTTGAAGGAATATCCAGCTCTCTTTGGCAATAGGAAATTTGCCTACATCAGCTGCACATGTTGCTGAAACACCTTTTTCTGAAAAACACTTGACAAAGGACCTCAGCATCATGATTAAGTTTTTCGACTTCTGTCATTCATTGCTTAAACTTCGATTGAAAGCACTGCCCTTGACATTCTGGAAGAAACTAGGGTTTTATTGTACAAAATGTCTTCCATTGAAACCTTTATAAATGCAGTCAGCCAAATGTAGCTGACCATAGAGTACTTTAGTTCCAATCACAAGGCCCGAAGCCAGACAGAGTTCAATCAGTTGCTGAGTAAGAAAAGCTCCCTCAAAGAACCAAGAGTTGTGTAAGAATCTAATCATCTGTCTCTGGTTGCGGTTGTGGATCCTTACTTCCTGTTTTGTTCACCGATCGAAAAGATCCATTTAAGAACTATATTTGGGACTCAAATCAAATACATCTGATCTCAGCGAAATTGAAGGACGTTGAAAATTTTTAGCGTTGAAAATTCTGTTAGGAACTTCTAAACAAGAAATTCACTTTGGTATAGAAGAAGAACAAGGAAAGAAAGACTGAAAACAAAAAAAATGAAACATCCAATGGAAGAAGATTAGAGAAAAAGAATTTGTACATCATTTGGATAAATTAAAAAAAAATAATTCTTATTAATAAATATTTTTGTAACAATTCCTGCTGTTCTTGTTAATATGCACTTAAGTAGTATTAATAATTGAGTGGAAATATTAGTTATACATAGCTGCTATTATAATTAATATTAATTTAGACGAGGGAAGTGAGTCTCTCCATTCCCAACTAGATCACATTTTGTGAACCATTTTATTCAAAATTTACAGTAGCTAGGAATATGAAATTTTGCATGTCCGCGTAGAAATCCATATACGAGTGCATAAATATATTTTCAACACTTACAACTGTAAATTTTATGAGAATTATTGTTTTTAAGAACTTGGAAAAAAGACAGAAGAAACGCCATTAGTTTTGAAACCGAAATACAAATTTGTAATAATCCTACTAACCCTACAGCGTCGTACATTAGTTACTTTAATATGCCTCGTCATACATCCACTGGAAGAACGTAGAAATCCTTGTAGAAGTGCACAATCATATTTTCAGCACTTAAAATTATAAAAAAAGCGCCATTAGTTCTTAAACCGAAACAAAAATTTGTAATTTCTATATATTTAGTAAGCAAATTTTCGGAAGTGCGCGAGTCTACTCAAAGCTCAGTTTTTTGATATATATCTATGTATAATATCTACATAAATTTCAATATTTTGAAAATAGTACAGAATATAAGCCTAATTTTGAGCACTGTTTCATTGTATCTTATTAAAGATAAAATTTAAAAAACTTAACATTCACTTATTACTACTTTGTTACTCACTATTAAGGATTATGCCCTTTTTAATTATTTAGTAATTACTTAAGAACGTTGGTAAAATTAAAATTGAAAAAAGCAATCAAGTGTTATTAGTAAAATAAATTTTTTTAAAATAAATTAGATTTCCTGAATATTGTATTTTAGTATAAATTATTCAAATTACTTAAACTAATATTTTGCTGATGAAACAAAGATAGATTGGTCTGAGTAACCTAGTAAAAATAGAAATGTGGTTTTTGAATTGCACTCTTATTAAGGTTTCTAACCGGCTTATTATAGGCTAAATAATATAAGTAAAGGTAAATGATATCAAATCCAGAAGAAGTCGTATAAACAAAGAGAATATATTACATGTTTTATTAAAGAATAAGACATGCAAGCTAACTGTGGATTCGAATCAGATTACGACTCAGCCTCACGGCAGACCACCATCCATGCCATGCTGGTCAGGGGCGAGTAATCATCTAAAAGACAAATTCATCTTAGCTTTTGGGAATTTTTAACGTACACATTTTATCTTTTATGTTTTTTTTATTTTTTTGAAAATAAAAACTGTCTATTATTTTAATGTCATCCTGATTGTAATCTATGGGAAGGAAAAGATTTTAACCATACGCTAGGTGAAAGGTATTAATAGACATAAATTTTCCTAGAACCAATTGTCGATTGTTCCAGAAAACCAATTTAGGTCATTACTGGCAATCACTCCAATCATCAGTCACAAATTACGCGCAGTAATCTCAACAATTCATGAAATTGTTCCTGATATAGAATCAATATATAGGCAATTTAGGTGAAGGTATTTGTCTGACAGAATTATCGAAATTAAGATTAACTTCAGATTAATTATTCGTTATTTTGAATTAAAACAAGAATGTCTGACTTATTCTAGACATTTTCCATTCATTTTTCCTGAAAATTGATTAGCACTGTTTACGGGTCTCTTTTGTAACACACAATAACTTTCAATAAGATTGTTAGACATTGCTTACAGTTTTAAGAGATTTTACTGTTTGTAAGAAATGTGTTAAACGGTCATCTGGAATTAGACTTTTTATTTTCTTTATATATTTAAGATAACAAAATGATAACCATCGAACGCACAAAGGAATCAAAAAGATTTCGCACCTCGAGCTGTCACCGGGAAGAGTCTGGGACGGCCGTTTCGTCCTCTTTATGCTCATCAGCCAGACAAACTCCACCGAGATGACAGGCTCGGAATATCGTAGTTATCATTTTGTTAAATTTTTAGGCACGTAAAATTTGTAATATTTAAAATAACTTAACCACATCTGAACATTGTCTTAAATGTTCACACAAAAATAAAAAAAAGATATTGTTGTCAATTTATGCAATAGATCACAGCATGCCATTACGTATTGTTGATATGAACAAGTAACTCAGCTGGGCCCTCGGTGCACTGTGACAGAACTTTTTTCGTGATTTCTTCCTGTTTCTGATACAATGGGGGCATGAGAGTTCAATTCACATCAATGCATGTAAAATACACTCATGGACAAAAAAAATAGCGCACCAAGAAATAATTGCGGGATCGTAACGAAACTTGCAATGAAGGTATATGTCGGGGAGATATGCAAATGATTAGAAATGCAGCGTGATTGCGCATTACGTATAGCCGGTAGAGGGCGTTGAACATCGTACTCTGTGGAGTATAAAACAGGTAACCAAAGCTTGTTTGAGTGTGCTGAATCATTTACAAAGGAAGAGCTGAGGTAGACATGCCATTACGCCGTGTTCGAAGACAGTATACGCAGTTGTTGCAGTTTGAGAGAGGGAGAATCGTCGGGATGATGGAAGCTGGGTGGTCAGCTAGGCGAGTAGCTCGTCAATTAGGCCGCTCTGATTGTGTTGTGAGGAGGTGTTGGGACCAGTGGACCCGAGAGATGTCATGTACACGAAGACCAGGCTCAGGACGCCCTCGACAGACCAGTCGTCGAGAAGACCGCCACATAGTCAGAAATGCACGCGTACAGCCAACTGCTTCATCGGCCGCCATCCAGGCACAGGTAGCACCTTCACTAGGGGCCGCTGTGTCTTCTCGAACCATACGAAGGCGCCTGGCTGAAGGACAGTTGGTATCGCGGCGCCCATTACGTGTGCTGCCCTTGACGCCCACCCATCGACGCCTCCGTTTGGAGTTTTGCCGCGCACGAGGAAACTGGACTGCAGCGGAATGGAACCAGGTCGTCTTTAGCGACGAATCCAGATTCAATCTCGGCAGTGATGACAATCGTGTTCGTGTGTGGAGAGCCCGTGGTGAACGCTTCAATCCTGCCTTTGCTGTACAGCGACACACCGCTCCCACAGCTGGTGTGATGGTATGGGGTGCCATTGCCTACAATACACGGTCACCCCTAGTATTGTTCCGTGGCACCATGACAGCCCAGCGGTATGTTCATGAAATCCTGCAACCACATGTGTTGCCACTCATGCAACGGCTCCCAGGAGCCATTTTTCAACAAGACAATGCTCGGCCTCATACGGCAAGGGTGTCACAAGACTGTCTCCGCACTGTTACTACCCTTCCTTGGCCTGCCCGATCCCCAGATTTGTCTCCAATCGAGCATATCTGGGATCGTTTGGGACGACGAGTTGGGCATCCCACGAGTTTGAACGAACTAGAGGCAAGGTTACAGCAAATATGGAACGAAATGTCTCAAGACATCATACAGAACTTGTATGACTCAATGCCCGATCGTATCGCATCGTGCATTCGAGCTAGAGGGGGTCCAACGGAGTATTAACTCCTCCGTTCTTTTGCCTTTTTCTCTGAAATAAATTATCCTTTTTCTTTGATTTTCTTATCATTTACTTATATCAAAGTAGTCATTACGTATGTAAATTTTCGTTTCATTTTGACGACTCCTTCTTGGTGCGTTAATTTTTTTGTCCATGAGTGTATATATTATCCATGGGATAATAGATGCTACATATAATTTATTGTATTCTGTACATTTATTTATTTTACTAGACTTTGGTTAACTGATTCTGCTTTGCACTATTTTTTGATAAAATTTACAAGATATAACATTACTATTTTTTTTTTACCAAAACAATCTAAAAGACTATTTTCAGATTATCTTGTTTAAGTTTTACTTTTTCCTTTGTGGGTTGCTGCCCCAGTTGTAGTTACTTGTGTGTCCTAGGATTATTTTTTTCTTTCTTATATTTATTTCCTCAGAAGAATAAATTAATTTTACCACTTTTTTTTTGAAGCACCAAAATTTACAATAATAATAATAATAACAGACCTGACATCACACTTGTTGATAAGGTCAACAAACAGACCTATCTCATTGATATTGCAGTGCCTATCAGCAAGAACATGCAGAAAACTCACGCAGACAAGATCAGTCAATACACCGATCTAGCACACGAGCTCCAGAAGCAGTGGAGGCAGGACCGAGTACGTGTTGTACCCATTGTTCTGTCTGCCACTGGTCTGGTGCCTAACATGTTGCACCCAGTCTTAGCACACTATGACTTCACAAAAACACTTATGTACAACTGCAGAAGGCTGTGGTACTCAACACAATGCGCATAGTCAGGGCCGTCGCGTGGTTTGTTGGCGCCCGGGGCAAGATTTCGTCAGCCGCCCCATGAATCTCCAATTCAACAACCAAAAAAAAAAAAAAACGCAACGAATCTCCAGGTTCGACAACTAAAAAAAAACAATTCAACAACCAAAAAAAAAAAAAACGCAACGAATCTCCAGGTTCGACAACTAAAAAAAAACGATTCAACAACCAAAAAAAACAAAACAATCTCCTGTTGCCGTTGCCGCGGCGCCCTAGGCAAGATTTCATCAGGCGCCCCCTCAATCTCCCATTCAACAACCAAAAAAAAACGGAATCTCCTGTTGCCGTTGCCGCGGCGCCCCCCTAGCCGCGGCGCCCTAGGCAAGATTTCATTAGGCGCCCCCTCAATCTCCAATTCAACAACCAAAAAAAAAAAAAAAAAAACGGAATCTCATTTTACCGTTGCCGCAGCGCCCCCCCTAGCCGTGGCGCCCAGGGCGATCGCCCCGGTCGCCCTGCCCACCCGACGGCCCTGCGCATAGTTAGGAAATTTATGGACACATCAACACATCCCTAATCATTCTTGCACACGTCTTTACACTTGGCAATATGTGCTTTGGTCCTTGACCCGCCGTATTGTTTTTGCTGGGAAAACCCAAGGTTTGAAACATACAAACATAATAATTTTATTAACTTAAAGAAGAAGGTTCAGATACATAGGAAAAAAAAAACCAACATCTATTTTTTGCTTTGTTTTTCAATTTTTATTTTCCTCTAAGACTTTTGATACAAATATATCAATCATGATACACAAATATCAGAAGTCTTATAGTCCCGGTTTGTCTGTCCGTCTGTTGACAGGTATCATTAGCGCAACAATCACAATAACCACAATAATCGCAACAATTGCGCCTTTTGCATTCCCAACAATCACATTTGTAATAACAAGGAAATTAAAGCATAATTCAACATAAATTAAACAAAATGATAAAAGTTCTGGAATAATGGCGCCGCCCAAGATATCAGAGGAAGAGAAGCGGTTGGCGGAGGAGAAGAGGAAAGAATACAACAAGAATTGGCAAAATTATCGCAGAACATTATCACAGTTTAACGGTAGATATGGATGAATGAAATGTTGAAGAGCAATGAAATTTTCAGGTGTTATGGTTTAACTTTGAGATAGCATTATTATATTTTCTTATATGTATCAGAAGACGTTGCGAAGCATTGTGATTGGTTATCCCTACCTTGTTTTATTTTTAGATATGCCACAACATTTTTTCTGTCTACTTGTTGACTGTAAAGTTTATTGTCTAGTCAACATTAATGGAAACGCGGTAATACTTGATAATAGTTTAGTGATTGTAGTTCATATCATTTCTTTTTTTTTTAGTAAAATGGAATTCATATAAAAACGTTTGTCATGTAGAATAAGTAAGATGAATGAATGAAGAAATAATTGAATACAATGTTTCTTATTGGTTATTTTCTTTTTGACCCTTTTCATCTTTCAATCCATTCTGTCTTTCGAACGTGTTTCGACCAATCGCTTCTGTGAAAGTACGATAATGCAGAATGACAGCTCTAGGCTCCCTCAGAACTAATGGCAACAACTTATAGTTGCTTCTTCGTGAGCAGAATTTCAAGGAATACTTCAAGAAATTGCTATACAAAGTATTCTGAAAGTTTTCGGAACTTTTAAGTGATTTGTTTGAGTTAGAATACTTCCAGTCGTTATTTTTGTTTTAGGCTATTTAATATTTATTTTGGCATTTGAATAAAATTATTTCCACTTAAAAAAATGTTATCAATTCTATACTTTATAAATTTTTAACTTGCATTTCTTAGCTTTCCTGATAAATTGAAGGAAATAGTTAAGAATATACAGAAATTAAGCAAATTTATCTTTTAAGATAAATTTTTAAAAACCCACCATTACTTTAGAACAATAAACAATAGTAGAAATGAAGTTTTTTATTTGTTAGGTTTTTTTATCTCATTCGTTTATTACTTATGCTTTCAACATCAATCTTACATTGTCATTTCTATAATTATAAATTTTTGGTTTTACATTTATTGTAAACTGTCGTAAATCAGAAAAAAGGACACCATGTAATATCTTCAGAATATGTGGATCTTAAGAAATATTTCCTTTACACTATTCCACATTCCTTCTAATTGGTTATACTGCTAAAATATATTCTATAAACACTGATAAATGAATTCTATTCCGTCTCAAAGAGTCCAATATGAGAGTGAACTGTTGTTGTATTATTGCAGAAACTTAGTCAACAATAATTCTATTATGAATTTACTTTCACCGAATTGTTTCAAACCTAGATGAAAATAACTTTACAGACTGTAAATTTTTACTTAAACGTTGTTCGATTAATCTTCGATAGCCAAGGAAAGCGTGGATTATCCATTTCTAACTTATAGTAAGCAAATTCAAGAAGTCAAAGCGGTTATTCACTGACTCGGCTGTTAGGCCTGAATCCGGATTCGTATCCCGGAATCGACACAGATATTTCTTATCATTTCTGTGTTTGTCTGCTTGTACTTATTTCCATTTTTAGAGCTCCCTAGGACCATTTCTGTATTCTAGAATTTCTACAATAAATCTGATGTATAGTATACTTTCTACAAAAAACACTAGTAACAACTCGTAGTAATAAAAGAACTTATCCGCATTGAATTAATGAGACATCAATGGCATTCTTGTCAGATAACATCTCAAATGTTGAGGATTACATTAGACAATATGTTCAGTTGTAGCCACGAGACGAAATTTCATTCGCGAATTTCTAGATCAACAGGGAAATGATTCCTCTCGAGAACGCCATTTGGGTGATATAAAACAAGGGTTCTTAATCTTTTTAAAATAATATTCTAACAAAGCCAAAGTTCAAATATTTCGGTACCACCCATTAATATGAAAACATATTAGGGCGTGTAATAATTTACGTTTAGATGTGATAATTTCTGTGTTTTTAATTTAGATAATTTCATAAATCAAAATATAATCTCCTGTTATTAACGTATCACTAAGTCTTTTTTCAAGTATCACCTGTGGTACGCGTAACTTACCACCTGACATATAGAAAAACGGTAATAGTAATTCTGGCCAATGTTAGTTAGTACCTGACAGTGATTCATAAATCTTTTATGCTGAATTAACCAATAAAAAAAATATAACTTTTAGTAAGTTAACTTCCTACAGATGCCATTACAGAAACTTTATTGCGAATTGCTGAATCCTTGCGAACTACTAGATAAAAAACTGTTGTAATATGAGTACAGAGAAATATTTCTTTTATAAATGGTCGGAAGTATAAGTTGAGAGTCAAAGTCATCAGAAATCAAGATATTTTAAAATTTTAATGAATAACCGTTGCTAATAATGTAAATAATAAAAAAAATTGATTTGCTTATCTTACGTTGAACGTGCCTAACTAGCGTACAACTTCCTTGCATAGCTTCGTCAAGGCGTCAATACCGCCCCAAATCATTAAAAATTGAAGTGATGTCTTTCTTTCAGACATTACACGCTCACGTCGTATCAGAACTTGAGAGATTCAGACTCGAAAATGAACCAGTGAAGACGACACATCTCTAGGTCCCGCTTCAGATCTTTAACTGCCCAGAAGCAATAATTATCTTGGCTATCAACTTCTGAATTTGTCATGAATTATACATCATTGTACTGAGTAATTCCCAAACTTTTTTTCACCGTCTTGATTAATCATAATATTCTATTTAAAAAGAAAAAGATGATGATGAAAAGAACGTCGTATTATCTGCGAAAATTTTATTTCGGATCCGTTCAATCTTCGACTGACCTTTTTAAAGCTGCCCTAAAGGGCGTGCTTACGTGGGTCCTAGCAAATCGAATCCCACGTTGCCCTGTCAATTGGCCACCCGGAGCTATAACAGTGGCTTTTCTGTTAATTTTATGGTATTTTTTGTTGTTGTTCAGAAACTAATAATAATTATTTTTGTAATATACACTTTAAATTTTTACTTAAAGACGACCTAATAGACTCCTTGTATCTTACTTTCAATTCACATGTGTCTCATTCAGTTTTTTTATTGATTTCACATGAATTCATTAAATTTTTTTATTGATTTCACATGTCTCA
>JAFIDM010000001.1:17690834-17720579 GCA_023159025.1 Thereuonema tuberculata
TTTTTTTTTTTTATTTCACATGAATTCATTAAATTTTTTTATTAATTTCACAGGTCTCATTCAGTTTTTATTGATTTCACTTGTATTCATTAAGTTTTTTTATTGATTTCACATGTGTCTCATTCAGTTTTTTTTATCGATTTCACATGTATCTAATGATAAAATTAAAGATATTTCAATTTCCTATAACTTATCTTAAAGTTAATTAGTAAATAAGTAGGTTACTTTAACTTAAAATTTTATGTTTAATTTCCCTGTTTTTTATGAATTCTTATATCTATTTTTTTCTGTTTCTTTTAGGTAAGTAACCAATTATTTTACTTTCTCAGCTGTGAGTGTCTGACTGTTATTCCTTACATGTGAGTATTTTATATTTTTCATTTTGCAATTATATGTAAGAATTTCATTTTGGTAACAAGTTACAAAATGACATTACGAACAAGATACTATCTCTTTAATATAAATAATTAGAAAAAAAAAACATTTAAAAATTAGAATCATGTTGTAGAAGCTTTTTTTTATTTAAGCTATTATTTTTTAGGTCTGAGAACCACATAATTCCAAATTTCATTACCATTACAACAGATTGGATTTATACAAATGTTTAATTTAAAAGAAGAATGATGTTATTTAGTTAATGTAGCGACGTTTCCTTTTTAAAGATTAATTTCCTCTTTCAGTTTTAACTAATTAAAGTTTAAAGATTTTTATTACAATAGGAGGAACTCGTTATTACAAATCGAGAATTAAAACATTTTCAGTTTCCTAAGAAACGAATTTAAATCAACAATGTTATATTGTTCTTGGTTTTGAAAATGATTCACATTATTAGTCGTAATTATTATTGTAGTTCTAATGTTATTAGAAGAGACACCTTTTATAATACTGAAAAGTGGGAAAGAATTTATAAATAGTCTAAAAACTTTTATTTTAATATGAATAAATAAAAAAAAATTTATAACGTTTTACATTATCTATGTGTCTTATTATCTTATGATCAACTGATGATGAGAAAACCAACTGACAATACTGTAGTTGCTGGTGCTATTATTAATGAATGAGCTAATCCGCTAATCCTATAATCTATTAGATCCGGATTCAGGGCCTCAATGTTTCTTAAAGTTCGTGTCATAATGGTATTATTGAAACAAGGATCCTGGTAGTGTTTAATCTTCGAACGAAGGGATTTTACGGTGCCATTACTTTTGTATTTCCAACACTAGCCTGAATGAATAACATTGCATAATCTAATTTCAATAGACAAACACCGCGCTCATCTAAAATCAATAAATTTGTATGTACTTAAATCATTGACATCATACACTGACATGGGGAAAGCGTCAAACTTCATGTAACCCTCAACATCTGAAGAAGGCCCAAGGGACTGGGTCGAAATATTGATTGAACATCACCTCGAGTGGAAATAATCCCCATTTTGAAGAGTATATTCAAGTATCATGGCCCACTCCTCCCTCAGATCCAAGCTACATTGACCACAAATTTAAGCGAAATCACGACACTTTTGACGAGGTAGTGTACAGGAAAATCTTTCTTGATTATTTACTTTATTGCTTGTCTTACGTTCATCGACATTCTTTACGTTGTTCTTTTATCTACCACAATTCCTTTTCTCGTAACAGCGAGCCATAACATGTGTTTACAATCTCATTTAAAAATACCTTGAAAGCTTTCAAACGATGGATGTTTTGAATTTATTAGCAGTAACGGAATAGGCTTGCCATCAATTGAAAAATCATTTTGTGTGACAACTGACTGATTGACCACCATGTTTATGAGTCCTTTTCCGTGAAACAATAAAAAAGACAAGCAATGTCAATTTCAGTTCCAAAATTGAAATAAGTGCTGTTTGATGTTTTATTACCATTTTTTATTGGTTGACTTTGTTGTCCGGGAGGCGATGGAATGCTGAAATCCTATAGGTTTTATAGCACGAGCTTTATAGTCGGTCGACACATTGAAGAACACAATCTCAGTCAAGGACAGCCTATACAATGAACACTCATTATCGTCGACTGAAACACGTTGGGTTGAATACAAGCTTAGCTTCGCTCCTGATTGGATTTCATTGAGATACTTTAAAGTAAAACAAACCACTCCAACGAAAGTTAAAAAAAAACAACACTTTTCGTGTCTTAAAAGTTACAAAAATCGAAGTTAAAACAGTTAAATTTTTTTTTTTAAATAAAAGTTAAAAATCTCGATATCGAAATAATAAAAAAGATAATAATTTTAAAACAACCTCAATTCAGTCAATTAATTTGTTTTTGTTTTTGTTTTCTTAAATTTTCCATTTTAAATATAGTTATTTATGTTAAATGGTAGTATTGAACTCAAACAATCAATTTGTTTTCTAATTTTTGGGTTAGACTTACTAATTTTAGTAAGTAACGCAGTAACTTTATTTGGGGCCTGTTGAGAAAGTAGTTTTGGCTGCACATTTTCCATTTTATTGATGTGAGTGACCACCTTTGCCTGGAGCTTAATCTAAAGCATCAGCTAAAAAAAAAAGTAGTTTGATAATTTTGGGAGGGGCCAAGTATGAAACTTACCAGCAACAATAAAAAAAACAAAAACACTAGATGGCGCCTCCATTTAGGTCCTGAAGAAAAAATGAAATTCACGTGGTTTTACTATAATTCTTTAAAGCCTTTTTTTTAAAAGCAAGCTCTTTTAATTTTTTGAAGGAGAGTTTCTCAGTGTGTATTGATGCTTTCTCGCGTTGAATAGAGAACTACTAACTATTTGTTAGTACACCTTTACTATTTGTTTATGGTTATGTTTAGTTATCTGATCCAATCAACCTATTTACTGGTAGCTGATAACAGTGCAGCGGATGGAAGATATTCAGAATGTCCTAATCCCTCTCTATTCCACCAGATTCAGCATTAATACTCCCCCACCCCATTCCCAATTACTTTTTGTTGTTGTTATGAGTTCTTTTTTCTTGGCTCTTATTGGACTAAGATTCCATTTCGGATTTTCGGTTCTATTTCAAATTATCAACCTACTTCCTTGAAATTCAGTGAAGAAATTTCCTTTTGTACATCTGTCTATAACAGAGGCGTAGCAAATTGATGTTATTTTTACAGTAACTACAATAGTTTCGAATTGCATTTTCTAAAGCTTCCATATTTCACGGTTCTGCAGTAGTAAATGATGTCCAGAAGCTTTTTAAATTAGAAGAAAGTCCTAGCGGAAAAAAAGCGTTAGTGGATGGGTTGAAGTTATAATAATAACAATACGCATAACAAGATACATTTCTTAAGGTTTTCAAAATATGCCTACCATGTTTACACTTCCTTCTTCCATTGACATGTAGATTACAGCATTAATACACAATTAACAACTACACTAATATACAATTAGGCTTTTTATTTATCGTTTCTTTGACAAAACGTACTCTTTCAAAGAATGAAGAAGTAGTGAAAAGATGTAATCATTTTTGGGAAAGTTCTCATGTAAAGAACAAGTATTACATGAGTTACGCTTTGTTGAAGTAGAACAGCCAACTTTGTTTATACAATCAGTACATTTACGCTTAAAGTTTTGTTGCTTTATTTTGGATTACATTTTACTTCTTTGCTTTATATTTGGCACAGTCTGTCTTAATCTGTTCTTCATCTATTCAGGGCCGCCACAAAGGTGTTTGGTGCCCTGCATTTCTTTCCATATTAATATTATTTAAGTGATCGAATTGTCTATTGCGTTTATGTATTAAATTCAAGACATAAAAAGTATAGTAGAAAAAAACAAGAAATTTGAAAACTAATTCTCTACTTACTGATTTTATTCAAATCAAAATGAAAATTTTATAAACTTAGTTCTCTTAATTTTGTTCAAAATTGGCGCCTAAAAGCTTTTTAGGCCCGTTGAAGTCGCTAATTCGCCAAGTTGTTAAACCGGTTTCGCCTATATTACATCTAGTGAACTAAATAGCCACATTCCATAATAACTGAAATCAGGTAGTTGGTTTTACAACCTCTTACAGTTGAGGAATTACATGTAATTTTGAGGCATTAAACATTGCCAGATGGAGCTTAAGATATGCAAATTTTAAGCGGCAAACATGCTGCATATAAGGCAGCGGTCATGTGATTTGAGGCATCAATTCCAAATGGAGTGTAATTTTCTTATATGAATTTAAAATGGGACGTCGTGCAGCAGAGATGGCTCGCGACATCAATGTAACGTTTGGGGAAGGCACAGTGAATGAACGCACGACACAACATTGGTTTGCGAAATTCCGATTGGCGATGTGTGTCTCCCAAATATGAAACCCGCATTATATCATAAGCAGCTACCGATGATGCAAAATTGAAGAGCTTGATGGAATCCGACACTCCTAAAACAGTTCCAGAACTTGCCAAGAAACTGGAAGTACTTCTGCAACATTTTCCCGACATTTGGAAGCTGAAGGACAAAATGAAGAAGATGGATAAGTGGGTCTCCCACGTAAGTTGAAAGAAAAACACAAAACACGATGATTCGATGTGTGCTTCTCCACAATCAAACAAACGATATTTTAAAGCACATCGTCATGTATGGAGAGAAATGGATATTGTATAATGGATATTGCGCAATGGCTTGACCACGATGATACCCCGAAAAACATTCCGAAGCCCGTTCTCCATTCTAGGAAGACGACGCGACGGTCAGTGTTTGTGGTCCGCAGCTCCTTATTGTGATTTACTTCTCCATCTTTCCACAGGATCAAACAATAAAGGCGGATAGATATTGTCCCGAACTTGACATTTTTTACACGGAAATTGTCGACCAAACAGCCAACATTACGTCGGGGGCCTATATTTCTCACGTTAACGCGAACGCTACGTTGAAAGCCAGAGTGTCCAGAAGGTGTACCAGTGAAGTTACGAAACCTTACATCATCGGCCTTATTCACCAGATCGTCCCCTACGGACTATCACTTCTTGGAGCACCTGGGCACCTTCCTTACCGACAGAACGTTCCCCAAGCAAATATCAATGGAAATCGCATTCCAAAAGTTTGTCGCTTCCCGGAGCTCAATCTGTTTTTTCACGACAGCCTAAGGAAGCTTGTGTCTCGTTGGCTGAGGTCGTGATTATTTTGATCATAAACATCATTTATCAAGAAAGTTACCATCCATTTTCCGACATTTCATCTGCAAAAACTTGATATTTACTTCAATTTTCATGTTCTCTTCTTGAAAAAATTGATTAAACAATAAAAATTTTATTATTTGATATTATAAATTATTTATTCAATTTTATATTTTCAAAGATATAAATTTCTTTAAAAAAAAATATTTTGAAATCAAACATAACAGTTATTGCGCTTTTATTACTTGGTAAACAAAATAAAACTCGTTTTTCAATTTTAGCTTTTATTATTGGGTTGTTTGCTAGAGTGAAAGGAAAAAAGAAAAGAAAACATCAGAAAGTCAATGACAATAACAGCTGCTAGCTTTATGAATTTTGCAACAATAAACATCTCGAACATCAACTCCAAGGCAGCTCCAAAAATAGCCTCATTTGATGGAATGTAATATTGTACTGCAGTCTCATTGCTGAAGTCACTTTAAAATTAAGTGCAACAACAAACTTTTGTCAAGAGTTGGCAATTGATGGCTTTGCTAAAAATATGATTCTTGAACAAGAATCAAAAAATGAGGTTAAAAACAGGTTCGCTTTGATATACCAGTATTCAAGATGATTTCATTTTTCTTTTTTGTTATCAAGCTTTTTTTTTATTGTTTGGCAAAATTTGAGTATTTAGATTTTCTTTTTTTTAATTTTCTTATGATAAACTAATGGAGATCATTCCAGAAATCTGAAATTGGATTTGAGCTAAACTATAAAGGTTAACACTCACTGGATATTATTTGACCAATTTCCATCTGTTAGACTTCTTCTGTTCACCAAAGGTAAACATTGGGAATAAAAAGTAAAAACCAAGTTTTAAGGAACTGTTTCAATTGGTATAAAATGACACTAAAAATCACTAAAAACTTTTATCTGCAATTGTTGTATAATTAAAAGCCGCCACGGTCGAGTGGTCTAAAGCGGCGGTCTTCCGTGTGGCCGATGTGGCGGGACCTGGTTTCGAATCCCGGCTGAGGACATGGATGTTTGCTTTCTTTACTCCTTCGTCTACGGCATCTTTGGGTTACCCTCCGCTCTGGATTGGTGTCAGGAAGGGCATCCGACCGTAAAACCCCTTGCCAAATCCAAATATTGAGCAAGCGCGCCTTGCTCCTCAGCGACCCCACGCGAAATGGGGAAAAGATGCAGTGGAAGAAGATTTACTGTAAGTTAACTAACTGTTTTAACTTGCTGGTAAAAACGTAATTAAGCATAGAGACCTGACGAAAAAGTTCGAATACTGGAATTTGAAACGTCACATTGTTTTAATTTTAATTGTTAATGTATGTATTTATGGTCTCTATGCTTGATCATTTAATGTCAGGTTTGCAGTTTTTATGTGTATAAAAGACAAAAAAAAAATCTCGAATATCTTCACTGTATCAAACTTTTCCTAAACTTTCTGGAGATCCTTAAAATAAAAATACCATTTTTCTTTGCTTTATTATCGCTTACATGACGTCTCTATACAATCCAAAACAAATAATTGTAAATAAAGATATAATAAATTCTTTTAGTGTTCATGGTTTGATGGGGGGGGGGGGGGAATGACGGGCTAGCGACAATACAGTACAATAACTATTTAGAAACAATCTTATAATATTATATTATTATTATGAGATTTGTTACAGTAAATGAAGGTAAACTTAAGAAAATATCTCTAATATTTTTATCCTTTTCAACAAAACAATATTGTCTTGATATTTTTCATAAGATAAAGCGTTAATTTCTTTAATGACAGGTCGATATTAAAAAAAAAATATTAATTCTAAAATCCTACGCGTTGACACAATACAAAAAATTCAGATAATCTACGTTTATTATTATTGTTATAGCATCTGAACTACAGCATTTTCTTTCGAACTAAAAGCACAATTTGCAGCTTTTTCTATTATTTATCGATTTTCCAGCATTCTTTTTTCTAATGCTTTTTTTTACCGGATTCATTGTAGAGATGCCTGCATCTGCTTTATTTAAAGTGTTTCAATTTGACAGCTGAAATTAAAAGCAAAAAAGCTACTTTAATGTTAATATTCTGCATTATTTATCTCACTTCCTTCTTATCTCTCGACGCAGCTATGCATCATATATTTGTCGCTTTCAGTTGGATTGTATAAATTTTGTCTGAAGCAAAATAACTTATAAGTGGTGGCAGAATGTTCTTCTTGGGGTACTGTTAAATTGATTTCAGTGGTTTATGTCCTTTTATAATGTTCAAAAGAAACTTATTCTAAAAATCCCTATCAAATCACAGATATACAAATCAAATACATCAGAGACAGTTAAACACTGCTTAAATTGCGGACATCAAATGAATAACAACGTAAAGATTTTATACAATGAAAAAACCACCTTAATTAGAAAGCTAATGAAAAGTATTTTAATTAGAAATACAAAAGGTAGGAATTTAAACAGAAATGTAGGCGTTGAGGTCGATTAAAAATTCATCAGTCTAGCTAAGGATCTGTTTAATTTAAAATAAAGTTTCTTTAATATATCCTGTAAATAATTTACTGCTCGAAATCCTATTAATATAATAACACTCCTTTAATTCCCACTTCTTCCTCTATATTTCATTTCATTTCCTAAGATTACAAATAAGAACTAAAATTAAAACATTTTCGTATTCAAGTTAACAAATTGAATCGAAATTTCTGAAGAAAAAGAGAGACTAATGATCGAATCATGTTTAATCAATTGCAAAAATTGTATTAATAAGGATAAGATTCTTAAAATGAGTAGTTCATCATTTGATTATATTAAAGAATTTATGACAAAATAAGTTTTTAGATATTAATGATGTAATGTGAGAAATGTTAATATTGTTATTATTGTTATTTACGAAGCATCATTATTACTAATGTGTTAATTGTTATCATTATTAATAACTATGCTAGTGAATACGATAACTTTCATTTGTAAACTTGAATACGAAAATGCTTTATTTTTAGTTCTTATTTGTAATTCTTGTGAAATGTAGAGGAAGGACAATAGTATCTTGTCCTCTGGAATCACCTGATGAAGTCCTTCGCAAAGAAGAACGAAATGTTATGGAATTGTAGGAGTGTTGTTTATTTCTAAGAGTAAATTATTTATCTTATGAAGTGTTTATAAACTAAGGTATTCAGGATTCTTTAAAATGCGATTATAAACATCCCTTTTATTAAATAAGAACAGTAATATCATATTCATTATTTTATAACATCTTGTAGTTTTAAAAATAAGATGAAACATACGAATGAAAATTTTTCCTTATTATGAAGGAAAATGCTTTTTATTATAAGGAAACATAATAATATATAAAAAGAAGGTAATTTGAAAGCGATGAAGTAGGTTCTGTACATTCTAGGTATTTAATGTTTAAATTCAATGAAATCATAAAGTAGTTATACTAGTTGAATGAGAGAGAAGGATGGTAAACCAAACTTTTTTGTTTTTTGCTTTGATTCTATGAAATTATGAACTTTTCCAAAATCCTTGGAGTAGCTTCTGTTGTTTCAATAATAGTTTTTGCATAAACCGAGGTAAGGCAATTGCCAGCAGATTTGCGTGCGAGGATTTCGTGCAGATCGAGCGCAAGACTTATTAAAAAAAAAAAAAAAGTTAAAGAAATTGTGTAATTTACTTTCTGTAATACAGGACAGGGCTAAATAAAGAATAATAAACGAGAATGAGATTGCAGCATTATTGGAGGAAAAAAACCGTAGAGATTTACAGGACATTATAGCTTCCGGAACTGTAATTATTTTGGGTGTTAACAATGAGTCGAAAGTAAGCCATTGCTAAATGTTAAAGATGCAGGAGTTGATTGTTGATTTCTCAATAAACTTACAGCAATTCTTTTAGTTTTCTATTGGAGTAAAGTTATAAGTATATTAGGCATATCTTGTAGCTATTACCTTAGATACCTTAGATGCAGTAGTAAAATTATAAGCATCTACAGTAGTTTTCAAAAAAGAAGGGTTTGCCATATATGGTCATTACGTAGCGATCGATTTTGTCTGGAACAAACGTCACCAGTCATGATGTCATCAACTTGAACTCCGAGCAGTCAGTCCAAGATGGCGTCGTTTTGTGATCGCATAAGCGTGACCAAGAAAGGACAAACTTTGCGTAGCCAAGCAAGGGAAATAGTGGGGCACGTTTGTAATTATTTCAATTTTTATTATTATTATGTATTCGTAACTGCAGAAAATATAAAAAAGACTCAGTTACGGATTTTAGCAATAGATGGCGCTGTTACGTCCTGGAAACATCAATCCATCAGGAAATTACGTCACCAAAAGCTCTTCTTTCATGAAGTGAACTGTAAGATAACAGTTTCTTCAAGAACCGTTTGAACGCTGCTCTTGCTCTTAGTGTCAACACAGTCTTGTTCCATCTCTGAACAGATGGAACTGGAAGGCGTTCGTCCAACATTGGTAAAAATAAGCTTATCCTTACAAATCAGTTCAATGCATAAGAGATACAGATTTAAAAAGATACTGAATTAGTAATCCAGATATTTATTGTATAGTGAATCCTTTACTTTTTATCTCAGTGAGTTAATTTATTTAATCATTCATTAAATTTAGGAAATATGTATTTTGCTTATAAAACGTTTCTGCAGAAATGTAATCGAAAAATGGAAGACTGAAAGTGAACTGTACAATTGTAAATATTTTATTTACTTTTTTTCCCTTAATAGTCGATGTTTTTCTTCCCTCCATTTTATAAGAAAACTTTTTTTTGCTTTTCAAGACTCTAAGTGCTTATTGACCCAAATTGTTTCCAAATATACATTTGCATTTCAATAACCATTTATAGGCCACGGATTGGCTAAACATACATCGATGAAAAAAATGAAAAAAAAATATGAAAGGCACCAAATCGAATGAAAAGCTGATTATAGGGAACACAAATTCCCCTTTTTAGAAAGAAATGGGGTTCGTGCTTATTCTTTTGGCATTCCTTTGGTGTTTGGTTATTTGGCGTTGCTTAGTTACCAGTCGGGTTTGAAGATTAGTCGACGCACGCGATACTTTGCTGTGAAGACCAGTTGATGAGACTTCGATTCCAATAAACGCAGAAAACTTGGCAAATGTTAGCGAACTGTTCAAGGTATTCGCGAAACGAGGACAGATCACTTTAATTCAACCATTTAGTTAAAGACTATTCCATCGATTGGTACAGAAAGATAGTTACAATCAAAATAGAATCCCACACTAATGCAGGGTAAGAAGGGTTCCTAGATAATTGACTACATTTGACTGACTTTTTAGAAACTTTATTGGAGAGTTGAAGCTCCATTGTATTTCTTGTAACTTGGTTAGTTTTTTTGATCGTCCTAAGATCATGTTATTCTGTGTTTTATTTTCTTACCCGTAGTTTAAGACTGAAAAAAGTTAAGTTTCATTTATCGATTATTTCGGTAATGCAAAGAATGTAAAAATTAAATAAATAAATAAATAAATAAATAAATAAATAAATAAATAAATAAATTTGATAAAAGCAATTGTAAGGCTAAATCATCAAACAAAAGTACAAAAAGCAGAATTTTCTTTGTTTTAACTAAACATCTTCACTTCTTATTTGATTTTCAGTTTTTTATTTGTGGATCATTTTTCAATTTTTTTTTTTTGTATTTTTTTATTGTTCCTGAGGTTCTTTGAATTCGTAAAATTTCCATACATGTAACATTAAATATGGCAATAGTTTTTATGAATCTACTGAATAATGCAATAGAATAAATAAAAATGTAAGGGAATGGCTTACAACAAAGCAAATGTTGGATTTTACATGCATACAAAATTAATTAGGAGTTTATGTATTTGTTATTATTATTTCAATAATAGTAAAAGAGAGTAAGTTTCAATTAATATTGTTTCGGAAATTACTCTGTAGAATCGACTGAGAAAGGGTCTAGAATAAAGTTGTAAAAAAAAAAAATTAAAAAAGATAAAAAATGAACGTGTCATAGAACACGAAATCAGAATACAGTAGAACCTCATTATAACGGACTAATTGGGGCTGAAGGTTGTCCGTTTTAATGAAAGTCCGGTTTATAACAAATAATTCTATATCGGTGTAATGCATCAGGGTATACATCAATGAAAGGACAATAGTTAGCTATAAAAAGTACTTAACGACATGACTCAAAGGTTACTCAATAAAAACTGATGAGTGTGTGCGGCAATTTGTGGAATTTCAGACAATAACGAAATTAAATGATCGATAGAATTGAGAAAGCAAACGAAGGAACAACGCTACAAAGTTGCGACTCCTTCCTTGTAGCGTTGTGCCTTCGTTTGCTTACTCAATTCTTTGAATCATCGGGCACGTTAAAATTTGTTTTTCATTAAATGATCGATGTTTAATCGCTTGCTTGGAAATGTAAAACTCGTCAGATGAACATATGCATCCTTTATTATTACTATATTTTTTAAAAAAACTCTCCGTTATAAGCGATGTCCGTTATAATGAGGTTCTACTGTATCTGAAACTTAGGTAGATCAGTCTGTGGGGGTGAGGGACTTTTGATACTGAAATGCTAGGGATTAAAAGAAAAGATAAATCTGAAATCCCGTTCACTTTATTTAATTTTTTTAATGTCATTTTTTTTAATTTTAAGGCGAAAATGATGATATTTTAAAAGATTTTAGATAATAATATTGGACGAAATTTTAAATATCGCTCTTGGTCAGAATTTAAATATTTCAAATCTTCAAACGTGTAATTTTCTCTGTTATAATTAAAAAAATTAAAATAATTACAATTTCGTTTTAAAAGTAAAAAAAAAAACCCAAACACACTTCTTATTTCTGCTCCGTCTGTTATTATATCACTTGAAAATGGCAATTTCAACTGCCGAAACGTTGTGTGTAATTTTTCAACTATAATTCTTACTACAATTCTATTTTATTGTGTGATATTTTTTACATTATCCGAAAACCAGATTTCTTATTTATGTAATTAACTCACAGTTTTAAAATTCGTTTTATAAGATAAATGTTATTATTACTCATGTTACATTTCTCATAATAAATTATTTAATTTGTGGTTGTTTTTAAATCTAATAAATATGTTATTTGTTTGTATGTAATCCCTATTTAATTTATCTTAATCTTCTCTTAATCTATTTGACTGAATCTCATTACATAATTAAATCGTATCTGCAAAAGTAAACATAAATGTAACACCTGGTGAAATGTATCTTAATTTGCTTGTATCTTTATTTCCTCCTTTTCTTCTTCTATTGAGAGAGACAGACGATCTCCAACTCACTCTCCAATTCTACCATCTATTTTTATAACATCTTAAGAGTACTAACATGTGGTTTATTTTTTGCTGTCAGCAGAAATTCTAAACCCAATTTAAGATAGTAGGGGTTATTTTAAGGAGGGGGAGTTAATCCTCAATCAATCTATAACTTAAAGGTAAACCGGGAAAGAAAAAAAAAAAAAGCTATCTATACTTTCATTGCTACATAATTTGCAAAGATTTTCTTTTTTTTTTTTTTTTTTTCGTTTCGGCAGTGATTTGCAAACTGTTTTTACAAAAGAATTTATTTCGCCCAAGTTAATTATTTATTCCTCGGAATTCTGTTAAAAGTGATTTTTATTTTACATTGTTATACCGGTACTTAAAAAATAAATTTAATGTTTCCTAATGTACTAATCTCTTTTATAACAATTTGGAAAGTTGACTTTCTTTTATAATTTTTGATGTCTTATAATAAAGAATGTAATATCTTTTTATGTAATTTTATATATTACATACATTTTTTTTGTGTGTGCAATAGTTTTTTTTTTTTTATATATACCATTGCTTTTTAACCCTTATGAGCTGACAATCCCTATTTTTAGTTCGTCTCCATTTTGGCGATGTCTTCCCGCTTTACAACAAATTATAAATTTTATATAAAATATTATAACTGTTTAATAAAAAGAAAAATCATTTTTTAAACAGTTCGTATGCTATCCTCCAACATCCTTCTGAGACCCCCCCCGGGATCACGACCGACTGTTTTGAGCTATCCTGCTGTGGATTTACTGAACCGCTTACGAATAAATCCACAGAACAAAGACACTTCTGTGTGAATAATTTAAATTTGAGGGATGGGATTTTTCTGGTTTTTTTTTCATAATATCAGATATCAGATTTCTTTGATGATATCAGGAGAAACCACCTGCAGTGAAAACTGAAAACCAGTGATTTAATATTTGAACGCTGTAAAATTTTACAAGGGAGAGAAAACATCTGAAAAAAATATATATTTTATATTTAATTGTTGTAAAGATATGTCAATTTCAATAATATGTCTATTTATAAGAGAGGAATTGAAAAGTAAGTATGAAAGTTATAAGAACTATTTTTTTTTTAAAGTTTAAAAGTTAAAATCCTTTACTGTTATGTAGACACACACATTGCAATCATTTTGAAATTACATAAATAAATATATAAAAATTAAAGCTCAACTTAAAAGAAAAATACTGAAATTTTATTTTTGTAATTAAGGCAAAAAAATAGAAAAAAGAAACCCACGAAAAAATAGCGAATCCTAAAAATCGATTGCGTGTAAATTCCATGGCCTAGTTTTGTTTCTCATTAAGTTGTTAGAAAGATTTTACTGAATTCATTTTATTTTATATAAACATACAGTTTTTTTCCCAAAAACGTTAAACAGATATTTCTGATTTTTTTTTAAACTGCAGAACGTTATAATAATACAAACTAAAAGATTCTATTGACTGTTGTTGGCTTGGAGTTCCTAAACCACGCCTGGCAGATGTCAACCATAGAAATCTAAATAATTGTTATTAACTGTGAGTAGCTTCTATTCAACAACTCAAGTGCAAACATCAGAAGTGAAAGTAATAACAAATAATTGTATGAAATGAACTTGTTTAGGGCAAAGGAATGCACGTATCGTGTTTGAATGTGGACAGCAGTATATTTACATGTATTTGTTACAATTTTGTAGTTTGAACTGTTTTCAGTCAATACTTAAGTATTAATACAATAGTAATATACGTTCTTTGGCCTTAGGTCTATCTCAAAAGGTATTTGACCATAAAAAAAAATCAAATAAAAAACAAAAACCCTCAAATGGTGAAATAAAGGACAAGGGGTCAAATTATAAATCGTAATAAATGGTGAGCCTTTTGAGTCAAGCTGAGACCCTGAGGCAGCTGTTTCGAGCTTATTAGGCTCTCCTCAGCCAAACCTAAAAGGAGTACGAGGAGAAGAATAATATATTCATGATGGGACAAGTGGCTCCTCAAAACTGAAAAAAAAAAACCTCCAACCAAATGTGGAATTCAAAATCTTGGACAGCCTTATTAATACCTCAAAAGATATTTAACCACAAAGAATCAAATAATAATAAATAATAAAATAAATAGCCCTGGCTGAAGAGAGCCTAATAAGCTCAAGGTCTTAGCTTGACTCAAAAGGCTTTCCATTTATCAAGATTAAATTATTTTGTATCATAGAAAAGATTTTGGTTTTATTAATTCAATAAATATTAAACTTTTTTTAAAATAATAACGTAATAATAATATGTTTTTAACTTTGAGAATTCCAAGTTGGCAGATAGTTCTTTCTTTGAATAAGTTGTGAGGAGATATAACTCACTGCTATTGTCTTCTGCATGTGTTAGACTGCAGTTCTGTTGAAAACGTCCATGTTATTGTTAACATCCGTTAGCATTTCTTGAATTTAAGAGTTTGACGCAAACGTTCCAAGAATCCCTTCTTTACCATAATCCGTGACCAGAAACAGAATTCAGTTCTTAACAGAAACTTTACATCATATTACAGACCCTCCACTTACTTTCTACAACTTTTACTGGGCCTTTCTTCATAGGACTAAGATACATGACTAGATTTTGGAGCAACTGTGGATGGTTTATCAGCCTAACCTGCAATAATTGAATTGTGATGCATCAATAATTGAATGTGTTTTGATGGTATTCTTGATATATTCCTGATGTTGGACCTTCCAAAAATTTTAGGAATCAGGCAACTGTTCACTTTGTAGTTTGTTATATCACGTATTACATCAGAAACAGAAAAACTGACATTTCAGAAGTAGCGGAACATTCTATAAAGTTCGGCCACCGGATTAGCTCAATAGTGAATATTCTGCACACAGAAAAGGAATCCAAAATCCGGAAAATTGTTGAAAGCATTATCATTCGAAACACTAGAGGGAGGAATCTTAACCGCAGTGATGGAGCAAAATTAGATAATAGATTTATTTCTTTAATTGGGTATTTATCAAATTTTGATTGTTCAGACAATTATGCTTCGTTTGATGAATTGGCTTTATGTTGATTTTTTTCATTATTACCATGTGATTTGTTTACTTGTAAATTTATTTCCTTTGTTTTTATATTCTTACTTATCATTTGTTATCAACAATTTTTAGTATTTAGTTATGTATATTGTTCAAACGATTGTTTTCTTTTGATGAATTGGCTTTGTATTTATTATTTCAATCTATATCATACATTTGTTCCTTTACTTTATTTTGTATTCGTACACATCCTTTGTTTCCAAAGTTTTTGAGTCATTAGGCTAGAAAAAGGAATTAACGAAATAAATTCCGAAAATTCGCCATATCTATATGAATATTGTATTTATTTCTTTTGAGTTGAGGAGGTGAGTGTAAGTTTACTAATTGTGTTGATGAAGTAATTGAATTTCTCATAAATTTTGTATTTTTTTTAATACTTTATTGTCAGAGCAGGATTATACTCGGCTATTTTTATATACTGCAGGATTATACTCGACTTAAAAACTTCGTAATAACTAAAATAAATTTTAGCATTCCTTAAATAGAATCGTATGTAATTTTAGAAAGAATTATTAGTTTGAAAAACAAAAAAGTTTAATTTTTAGAATAATTTGTTTTTCACTCATATGCTGTTTTAATTTAATGCATTATTATTACAAAACTTTTATAAAGTCAGACAATAAGGGAAACGACACACATATAAACATTTTAAAAGATATGTATTAAAAAAGGTACAATTATCTTTTTTTTAATATATTTATTTATTTTTTAATATATTTTTTATATATATTTTAAAAGCTTTATATGTGTTTTCCTTATTGCCTGTCTTATTCGATGGCTCGTACATGTTTAATATTTTATTAGAAAACATTACAAAACCATACTGAATACATTGGTACCTTGTTTTTTGTAAATTTATACTTTCTTAAAATTTTCTTTAATTATACTTTAAACTTTATCATATTTTATAAACTTTAAAGTCCCAATGTAAAGAGACAGTCTTTACGAAGACGAAATACTGAGTTCTTGAGATTGAATAGTTTCAGTTATTGAAAGGGTTTTTCTGATTCTTTCTCGTCAGGCAGTTAAGCAAAAAGTTTCCCAATAAAATAATACGGTCATCAAATTAATAAAAACAAAGAGAAAGAAAAGAACAACGGAAAGAACAGAAACAAAAAATTGCAAATGCTTTTCTTTAAGCTAACAAGAGCTTTCACGTTGTAATTTGTTTAATTGATTTTTTTGAAGTGTGATTAGAAATGCTGAAAGGCCACTGTCTCTAAGACAAATGCATTCTATAAAGTAGTCCAGAAATCACAGCTTTTCAAGAGCAGTCAATGCTTAAAGCCGTATTTTTTTTTAAATATTTTTTTCAATTCATTCTTGGCTTTAAAAAAAGCTCCAAATAATAAAAAAAAGTCATTTCGAATGAAATTATACATTTACAGAAACAAATTTTATTGCAGGAAAAGTAAGGAAAATCGCAAAATGACACATTTGTCTTATGCTTTGTAAAAAGATAATTAAGACAAGTGAATATAATTTTGTGCTGAAGCGTACATTCAAAGACAACCCATAATAATGAAAAAATTAAAAATAATTTCTATTTGTATAATTTTGTACAATAACATAAGGAAAAATAAAAAAAAGTTAAAAAAATAAAAGAAAACCAAAAATTAGAACCGACAACCCCCAGTGTCCGAGACGTTAAGCATCAAGCTATAGCTGACAACTGAAACAAGATGGTTGCATTTCTAACATTTAAACTGATAGAGGAAATCCATTGAAAACAAAGCCAAATATCTCGAACATTGGGAAGCGTTGGCCCCTTGAAAATACCCCATTCCTACGTTGTTTGAGCCTCTGAGCACGATGGTGAAATCCATTTGTCGATCCGACCTTCCGTTAGGGGTGGACAAATACGGACGGACGGACAGGGCAAACGCAATAGCCAAGAATGCTTGTCGATAGCACTGAGGCAGTCCAAGGAAACCCGTACATTTGTAAGCGAGCATTATCTTATTGGAAAATGGACCACTTAGCATGAAAGAAAGCTACAGAACACCGTCAATATTCCCCTGGCCAATACCGAGAATTTCTACCATTGTGCCAGTAGTTCTGGCAGTCTATCATTCAACAATGAATTCAGGATTTGTTCGCAGCCGAGATGCTTCTCCATACTTGAGTACATTTATCCGTGTCCAAACAAAACCTTGATTCGTCACTAAACACGATTCGTTGCCAGTCTATAATTGTCCATTCCACCAGCTGATTACTCCACTGCAAACGAAGCCGCCGATGATGGGGTAGTCAGCGAAAGGAGCAAGTCTCGTTCTGCAAGTCGCCTCGCAATCGTATGAGTATACACAGGGGTTTCTAATAACGCCGATATATGTCCCTGGATCTGTTCGCTCCAATCGGTGAATGACACGATCCTCTCTTCTGGTAATCTCCATTGCTCCCTACAACGTAGCATAGCAAATCGGAACGGTCCGGGTGTCGGCCAATTCGAAGGAACGACCAGCCTGTCACCCGCAGTCCAACGATACGACCATCCTCAAACACAAAACTTCGTCGAATGCGTCATCGAGGCATGCTGAGGACTCAGAGACCTGCCCTCCACAACCATACAGCGGTCATACGACGACTCACCACAGCCGTAGCGATATTAACGCTTATGGTGGCAGTTCTGAGTGGACAATCGCCATTGCCAATTGCAATCAGTGGCACAACTACCTGCGACGGTGCCTTGTAGCGAGTTTCGTTGTTCACGGATCATTCGTTCTGGGTGCGCTAATGTTTTTGGCAATGAGTACAGATATATACATAGCTACATCAAGTGTTAGCTCTACCAATTTGGCAGCTTTTGGGAAGTACGACTACATAACAACGAGTCGTATTTAACATTAAAAAAAAAGATATTATTTTATTAAATGGGGGCTTTATATTTAGAATTATAAAAGTGACAGAAACTCTGAATGAATAGCTTAGATGTCATTTAGAGAAGTGTTTCCTCTGACCATTAACGTAAGTAGAATTAATTTGGACAATGTTTCATTAATATTTAGCCACCGTATTAAAGTAAGAGGAATCCCACATCCAATTAGTTCCGAAAGGTGCTATATTGTGATGAATAGTAGTCCATCAACCCACCCCTGCTTGTACAGAGACCCTCGTGGGATAAGTGCCAGAGAATTTATAAAACCAAAAATAGCTCCAAGTGGGTGCATTGATTCTGGTCTTTTGATGGGCGCCAAGTGGAAAGCAAAAGGGAAAAAAAAGAAGTTATATATGATCAATAAAAATACACAAAAATATTTAACTAAATCAAACCAAAAAAAAGGTCATTTTTTTATTTTTATTTCTTTTAGGATTAGATTAAGAAGTAATGGGGTAGTAAAATGTTCTTATCAATTATAAGATTAAAGGATAAAGATTAAATTTTTGAAAAAAAAAAAAAATGCAATTATGGAACCTTAATTTCGCTTCGTATATTAAGAAGTCAGTAAACAAAATTGGTTTATTTTATTTGGTGTAGTTAAACTACAAAATTTTATAATTAGTTTCCTTAAGCAAAGAAGTTTCTTTGAAAGTATCCTCTAAAAGTTTACTTATTATCATTTTAACTACAGAATATAAGAAAGAAAATTAATTTTATTAAAAGTTTTATAAGAAGCATGTATTATTTATAACTTCCAAAATTTCTTATTTATTTTATTTTGATGGATATATTACAAATAATATATATTGCTACTATTATTATTATTATTATTATTTTTGCATATACAAATAAATGTAATTAAATAAACTAATAAGAATTGTAATAATACAAAATGAAATTAAAAGTGCTGTATTTTTAAGCTCTACGTTTTGCAGACAAATCCTTTAATTACAGGTTTATCGAATTTGGACTCAAGTGATCGTCAAATATGATCTTATAAGTTATAATTCTATTACAACTATCTGTAATTGTTTTCGAAGAAACTGATGATCAGAATTAATAGGCTGTCAAAATTTATTTTATTTTAAAAAGAATTAACCAATTAAATCCTTAAAACGATAAAAATGTATTGCAATAAAGTGTGGGTCTCGAGAGAGAAAAAAAATGATTAAAATTTTTTAATCATTCTTTTTTTTTTTTCTTTCGACGACCCAGATTTTATTGGTGCAATACATTTTTGTCATTTTAAATATCACATTTGCACGTAAAAACTTTTTAATTAAATCCATTTTTTTTGAAGGGGGGGTAAAACAATACGTGTGAACTCATTACAAAATAATTAGTAAACTCACAGAATGAAATTTAAAATTTTACTAAAATCTAATCACAGACTGGTTTTGCTATAGCCTAGCTTTTTCAATATCAAAAAAACTTGGCGAAACCGGTCTGTTATTAGATTTTAATATAATTTTATATTTACCGAATATGTCATCATTTTTTTTTTTTTAGTAGACAACAGGAAAGTTAAGGTGTTTCTCAATTTCTATACTTGTATTCATTTTTTTAAATATATTTTTGTGTATTTTTAATAAGATGAGATCAGAATATTTTAAAGAGTGACTCTCAAACTGTGGGGAAAAAATCTATGAGAAATATATTGCAATTGAACTGTATTGCAATTTATTCAAATGATATTTTCTTCATAAAGGATATTTTTTTTTGAAAATTAATTATTAATTAAAAAAAAAAAAAAAAAAAAAAAAACCTTTTTATCTTGGGTAAATTACTACAGCAATAATTTTAATATCGCTCAAAATTCTATTTTACAGAGATTCTCTTTAGGAATAACATTTTCTAATTATTTTTGTATTTAATTTAAATTTTGTTATAAAGTGGATTAATTTTGTTATATAGTAAATTTCTTTAAACTCCTTATATTCGCTATCACTTTTATTTAAAAGAATATTGAAAAAAACAAAACAAAATACACACACACACACGCATATTTCTATTAATTAAATTTCAGCGTAATTTTGAAAAGTTTTGCAATACAATATTACTAATTAAAATTTTTTGGAATAGATTCCATGTTTGCCATAGATGCCGTTCAATGCAGATCTAATCACTACAACAAAAGTGTTCTAAATTAACTTCAATTCAAACGTAGAAGGGAATGCAATTGAAAACTGGGTCAGTCAACCGTTGAACTAATTGACCCTTAATGAGATGAACTCAATGGCTTTGATACAAAATTTCCCGCCAATACAAAATACATCCATTAATGGAACATGCTTTATCCCGAAGAGAATAGTGGTAGCAGCACATGATCCAATGCGTCTTTCTTTCAGTAAAACATTTGCAATTTTGTGTGTTTGTTTTCAAAGATATTCAATAGAAAGAATAGACTGTGATTGGCTTATTATCTGGACCAGTGGTATTCAATCTTTTTTTTTGTTCGTCTACCCCCAGATGTAATTTACCTTAATTTATTTTCCCCCAAAGTTCTTGGTGCGTAATTCAAGCCATTCAATTTACCATCACTTATATAAAATTCTAGGGCACAGAGCAAGCATCTAAAATAAATTATATAATTTACATCCAGTATAATATTAATAAATTTAAAATTTTATGGTTTTTAATAACTAAACAATATTTTTTAATTTTAAAATATATATTACTTACGATGAAGGTTCTTTAACGTGCGAAGTAAACTTATAGAGAATAAACGAGAAACATGCGCAAATTAAAATTATTGATATATTTAAAACATATAATTGTAATACATGATTAATTTCAACTGCTGCACGCAGTCCTTATCAAATGTATAGAAACAATCAAATTGTTTTATTTTAGTATTTTATTTTTATCTTATTGTTTCTACACATTTGATAAGGGCTGCGTGCAGCAGTTGAAATTAATCATGTATTAAAATTAGACGTTTTAAATATATCAATAATTTTAATTTGTGGATGTTTCTCGTTTATTCTTTATATATTACTTAATTCCTATAGTATAAAAATCATAAAATGAACAAAGGTAGATTTGTTTTATTTTATTTTAAATCATTGCATCCGGATAAGTAAAAGTTGTTGGAGCAAATCAAAATTAATCTATCAGACATTTTATCAAGGATTAACTAGTAGGATCCTATTAATAATAAATGTAAATAAGGAAAATCTGAACCTTTGTAATAACCGATTTTTTGGTTTTAGATTTTTGTAATGTCGCCTGAAGAAGCAGGGAAGATCCCTGCGAAATATCGCATATAGTCGAGATGGAGTTTGATTTGTAATAAAACTTGTAATATGATTCTATTCGCTCGTTTATTATCCACGTAACCTCATAGATGCTTCTAGTATTCCTGGGATATGCGTACTCTACAATTCAGTTCATGAAAGAAGAGCTTTTGATGATGTAATTTCCTTATAGATTGATGTTTCCAGGACATAACAGCGCCATCTATTGCTCAAATCCGTAAATGAATCTTATAAACATTACGAAAGCAAACGAAGGAACAACGCTACAAAGTTGCGAATCCTTCCTTGTAGCGTTGTGCCTTCGTTTGCTTACTCAATTCTTTGAATCATCGGGCACGTTAAAATTTTTTTTTCATTAAATGATCGATGTTTAATCGCTTGCTTGGAAATGTAAAACTCGTCAGATAAACATATGCATCCTTTATTATTATTATATTTTTTTAAAAAAACTGTCCGTTATAAGCGATGTCCGTTATAATGAGGTTCTACTCTAATTATATTCCACTATTCCCGTTGCTTGGCTATGCAAAGTTTGTTGTTCTTGGTCACGCAAATGCGAACACAAAACGACGCCATCTTTAACTGACTGCTCGGAGTTCAAGTTGATGACGTCATGACGTTTGCTCCAGACAAAATCGATCGCTACATAATGACCATGTATGGCAAACCCTTCTTTTTTGAAAACCAGTATAGGCTGAACATCGCTGATCTAGACTATAAAAATACTAGATACTCCATGACAGTTTCCTGATACAGTAACTACTTTTGGAATTTTTAAGTTAATTTGAACTGACATTTATTTGACAAAATATAAACTAGAGTCTATACTGGGACGATGACTGAGATTCAGTTCATTTTACATTCTGATTCTCGAGTCTCCAAATTATTGGAATTTCAGTATAAAGAAGGATATATAGTTTTTTTTCTTTTTTTTGCATAAACGTATACTTTTCGATTTACGAACATTTACCGCTAAAACGAACGAAATCGAGAATGCTCCCGATCCGATTTTTCTCTGTCGCCAGTCACGTGACTGAACACTCGTTTTATTACTGTCTAGAATGTTAGAGTAAGATTTTTTGATGAAAATAAAGGAAAGGAACCCTAAAATCTTACGAGCAGTCTATTCATAATGACTCCCTATCTAAAAGATTTATGGAATTTACCAGAATTTGGCTACTCACCCATAGCACCAATTGAATCGTTAACCCAATGCATCATGGGATGATATGTTACATCATTCAACATTTTCAGTTTCTTTGTTTTATGTAAATCACTTTCTTGAGTTAATTGTATAAAATGTTGATTTTTTTTTTGAAATTTCTATCAGCCTGAAGGAACTGGTGGTTTTACCAATGAAACCAGTTTCGTTTTTAATTATAAATGTTTGTGTTTTTTTTAATCTGTTAGGTATGTGCAAGTAGCTTCTTCCTTAAAACTTAGAACACAGGTTAAAATTAAAGACAATTACATAACATGTTTTGAGACATATTAATAAAAGCAGAACTAGGGACACCATTTGATTCCTTATCAGATCCCCTTCCATTTACTTCATCCGCACATGAAACCATTTATGTGGAAATCAATCAGATAAGGAAACTATTGATTGTTTGAAGCGTATTAACATTAAAAATGTATTCTAACAGATGTTGTTCTTTTAATGTTGATAATTGATTTTCTTAAATAATTAAAGATGTACAACGAAAGGATTCCCAGGAAAGATCGAGAAATCACTGTACTTCTTTTATATCATTTTAATCCTTTTGTTTCTATTTCTTCCGTCCATTTTATTGAACAGTTTTAATTAATTAGATTACGAATAAATAAATTCATATTTACAATCAGCTAATCGATAATTTTTCTGTTCATTTTTTAATATAAAATTCTACTTATTTATTCTTTTTAAAGAATATTTAAATATAATAAATGGCTTTTTTCCTTCATGAAAATCACAGAAAAATAATTATGCTTGAATAAATGAGATACGCATCAATGAATTTTTAGCACTTGATCGCAGTATAGTTTATACGAAATGTTTGCATGTTATAGCGTTTAAGTTTTTCTGTGGAAATTTCGCCAGTACGATTGAAATATACAAGGTGTCCATAATTAAAGTTCAAATTTCGAATGGCTGTAACCAAGGACCTAATCAGTGAAACGATTTTACATTTGACCTGAGGGCGTCTGTGACCATTTAATTTGGTTTGGCGCAAAAATAAACTTCAGTTCCGAAAGTGGCCGCTAGAACGATAATGGCGCTGCAAAACATTCTGGTGTATTTAAAAAGGAAAGTATCGTATGCGTAGGTTTTTCCATAAGAGCCTTCGTGGGCTGTTGGAGGTGCCGAAGATATAGGCTACGGCGTTTCAGTGATCATTGGGAGTAGTTGAGATCGAGATCAGTCCAATGATGGTCAGCTGATAGATCCGGGGAAAGAAACTGACTATATCGAGGACTGCTGAATCCTAGATCCCTCCCGAAGGAGAAATACCTACGAAAAATCCTCAACCTCCGCCAGGATTGAATCCGGCTCTTCCAGCCGCAGCCGGATGTATACACAAGATGTAAATGAATTCCCATTACAAGCTCCTAAGGTATGTAGGGTGTCGTAGTTGATCACTTTTTGCTCATGAACCCATATCAAAAACTCTTCCATTTACATTCTGTTAGTGAGTTGTTGGTTTGGACGTTCCTTTACAATGCTATAGCCCACATTGGGTACTTGGACGACGGCAGCTGCTCAAAGTGACGACCTCCATTGCCGTTGCATGCATTGCACCTGCGGATGATGTTCTAGTAGATCTTTTCAAACAGTCTGACTGTGTTTGGATCTCGTGCTCACTATCGCAATCCTTGCCCCTTAGGACGCGACAAGTGTCTCGTAAACGAAGGTTTTGTGCGTGTCTTACAGAAAGAAGTCCATGGGTGGTCACATGCTGAGAACGTGTATTTAACCACTGCCCCCCCCCCCTCTTCCAATCCACCTTCTCCCATAGGTCTGGTTGAAGCTTATTGTACCCTGGGAGTTTATAATGGGAATTCATTTACATCCTGTATGCACATATATTAAATAATAGCTGATTTAGATATCTTTAACTATTCTAAATTATGAACAACTCCAAAACCAATGCTTGAATGCAGTCATACCCCAACGTTTTGAATTGCATCATTACCGGAAGTTGCGTCACTTCCTTCGGAATTTCGGCTCTTTCCGGCATGATGCTACCGCCCGACCGGCTTCCAACCACTGTTGTCATCAGTACGATGATTTGTATGCTTACTCTTTTTTTTTCTTTCTTGCGAAATAAAGCTTACAGTTTTTTCTATTAAGTTACAAATGCTTCATTTAGATCATTTGTTCACCTATGTAACGAGCGCAGTGCAGTAAATGCATCGTTGAGTGAAACCAAAGGCAGTGCTTCAACTTAAGTTACAACACCAGTCTGGAACTTAAAAAGTGACGTAACTTCGGGTTAGACCAGTAATCACAATACTTTAATGACAACGTAGCTTTTTGTTTCGAGGTTTCTAACCTCTAATCCTGTAGATATAGGTTTTAGAATTATATTTTTGTTTTAATTGCGAATGTAAAATAACAGCAATGAGGGCTGATTATTTTGTAAGTCTTTTTGAGCAATCATAGGAGGATCAAGGTCCACTTTTATTATACTCTAAAATTCCCAGACACACATGAAAGGATGTTTTAAGGACATTAAAAAATTTCAAACTAATTCTTAATATCTTAAACTAAGATATCTGTGAATAAGTAGCCTAATAACCTCAAAACATATTCAGAATTAGCTTTAATTTTTTTTAAGATAAACTTATCTGAAAATTAAGATATCTGTGAATAAGTAACAACCTCAAAACATAAGTTTACAATTCAATCACTCAAGTACTCCTTGACTTCGAAAAGTTCATAAATAGGAATTCACAAATATCTTACGTCAAAAACAAACAAATCATTGATGAATACTCGAAAATAAACAAAAATTGTATTATTGTTGTTGTTTACATAGCAACAATATCCCTTTTCGAGTGAACCGTGGGATTTGAGCTAGGTATTAAATTAAATCACTCACAAAAATGGATTCTCAATAAAAAAAAAACTCCTTTTGTTTGAGGGAAATGACAGTTATATTAAAAAAAAGCAGACGACTTTGCTAATATGACAAGGATACAGTAGATGATCTTACAAAAACAAAACAGAAAAATACACCACTAATCTTGTGATCCGTCTTAAACCAAATCTCCCAGTTTCTGAAGAAGTTGTTTGTCTGTACCTCTTGCTGCTCTTGATATTAAAGCAAGATAAGGACGAAAAAAAAAATTAGCTGTCTCCTTTGACGACCTTGGCCGAGCTTTCTTACACGCCATCTGACTCCTGAAGAAGTTGCCAGATCTTGAAATGGGAATTCGGTATCTTCACCATCTCATTAGACGTTATGAGTGGTTTGTCTTCTTTAATAGATATGTTACATAAGATATTTAGGACGAGAAATGAACTCCTTCTGGATTTGTATACCTTTGCTTGAAAGAAAGCTTGAACTCGCCAACATTTATCTGTAGACATACATGTATTTGTGCTAATTTGATGTAAGGGGTCATCCATTACGTGAGGTCAAAAGGGGGAGGTGGGGGTCCGAAAATCTCACCAAATCTCACTAAGGGGGAAGGGGGGTCAACGAAAATCTCACGTCAACTTTTTCATTCAGAGATTAAACGTATTACAATAGATTACAACATTTTGTAATACAGTAAAACCCCGTTATTACGCTCCCGCTTATAGCACTATCCCGTTCTTAACGCTCCTTTTGTACGGTCCCTGGAATTTTCTATATAACTCTCTATACTTTTACCCTCTTATAACGCTTCAAATCCCGCTTGTAGCGCTTTTTTATATCGGAAATTTTGTATCGAAAAGAAATGTAACACTGTAACGATTCTTTTCTTTCCCTGGTAGGAGGGAATCTTCGAACTCTTTGAAGCGGAAATCCCTTTCTATAAGTGAAAAATTGCAAATTCTTCGTAAGTACACTACACTTACGAAGATTCTACACTAAATCAGAAGGTTTTCGCAGAATCTAAGAATTCCCTGATCCAGTCTGAGAACAATAATAAAAAATAAGAATGGAATTATCAATTCAGCGAAGGATGGTTGCAAACGTAAAAAAGTAGTGTGGAAAATGTGAAGATGCCGAGGAAATTCTAATTGAATGGATTCATCAGTCCCGTGATGCATCAGTGCCATTAAATGACCCAATCATTCAAGAAAAGGCGCGTGAAATAGCGGGCAGTGCACTAAAACTGCTCCGAAAATATATTTGTATTGCTCCTAGTGGAGTATCAATTGATGTTAATAGTTTTTTGAACCGCATTGAAAATGTCGTAATTTATAACAGTAGCATACACACACGGCAAACCACAATCAAAGATTTTTTTAATAAGAAATAAGCTCACATTTGCACTATATCTATTTCAGAATCAAGTATCTTTCCTGTAAAATGGTGTCTAAATGTTTCCCCATCATATAAATCATTCCCCGTTTATAGCGCTATCCCGCTTATTACGCTTGTAGGTCACGGTCCCTTGACGAGCGTAATAACGGGGTTTTACTGTATATAGAAATAATTAAAATTCGTTATTACTGCAATAACAGAAAGAAAGAAATGCAAAATGTCACTTCTTAACTACTTAACAATGATCCACATAAATCTACGACAGATTGTAAATTGCACCTTATCACTTTATTTCTGTGTTCGTATGCATATTCTCGATTCAAGCAATTTTCTCCGGAATCCCAAAACATTGGAAACTAAATTTTTCCAAGCGATTCTACATTTGAAATGTAAATCAAACAATTCCCAGTAGCAGTTCTCCGTTAGGCTTATATAATCGTTTCCTTCGGGAATTATTACATAATCTTAAAAATATTTAGTTAAATTCTCAAAAGTAAAACGATGTTTACTCGAATTTATCTAAATATTAAATGTTATTTATTTATTTTCAGCAAATAAATAAATAAAAACTTAACAAATAATAACTTAATAATAACTTAATAAATAATAATAACGTAACTATTTATTATTTTACTGCCTTTACGTTGAAATATTCCTGATCCTTAAGCCAAAGTATGTAAAAATTTCAAAGTTTGGTTTTTAATCTATGAAAATTAAAATACTATTTGAATCGGAAGACCTCTCCAGCAATCTTCATATATCATCTAATTTCTGTATTATTAGCTTTGCATTGTCATCAATTTATGAATGTTTAAAACCTAAGCTATTTCTTTATATAAACATCTTTCATATATCTTGTAAAATACGAGAAATTCTATTAACATAATAACATTCCCATAATTCTATAATATTTCGTCCTACATTGCATACGACTTTGAGGAAGAAGGACACAGCCCAGATCCAATTGTCAAAATTGAATGTGAAAATTCTGAAGAAAAAGAGAGATTCATGATCGAATCATGTTTTATCAATAGCAAAAATTATATCAATAAGGGTAAGTTTCTTAAAATGAGTAGTGCATTATTTGATTATATTAAAGAAATTATGGAAAAGTACATTTTTTAAATATTAATGATGTAATACGAGTAATGTTATTATTATTATTATTTATGAAGCACCATTATTATTAATGTGTTAATTGTTATCATTATTAATGACTACGCTAGTGAATATGATATGTTTCAATTGTTAACGCGTATACGAAAATGTTTTATTTTTAGTCCTTATTTTTAATCTTTATGAAATATAGAGGAAGGAGAATAGTTTCTTGTCCTCTGGTACCACCTGAAGAAGTCGTACGCAAAGTAGGACGAAATATTGTGGAATTATAGGAGTGTTATAATATTAATAGAATTTCAAGGAGTAATTATTTTACAAAGCTATTTCTGCTTTAAAATTTCCCTGAACTTACTTTTACTTAGATTGTAATCGTACTTTCTGTATCTTCTTGTTAAGTTTTACCAAGGATATTATAGGTTTGATCGAAACTGTGCCTTACTAAGGATCGGAAAGAAAGAAAGGGATTAGGACAAAAAAATATCAAAGGTAAATCGGCTCGTCGTAAACTACCAATCCTAGAAAGTGTAAATAAAAAAAAGGAAAGAAAATCAGAGCTTACTTTAGTTAATAAAAGAAAGAGCTTCCTTGGATTTGCTACTTGTCCCATCAATTGTAAAAAAGCTAAGGCAAGGCAGATATTCGAAAGCTGTTATACCTACTACACCATTCTTGTTAAGATTACGTCGATCGTTTTTATACATTCTCGAACAAATAATTTATATTATTATTATTATTACTATTCTCGCCCCTCTCCCAGAACTTTCACAACAGTAATGCTATCTTATATTTTGAAAGCTTCTTTTTTAAAAAAACAAACCATAAATGGACTAAGTATGTAAAGTACGTATTTATAAAATTAAGCAATGTATTTGCGGCCCTAGGTTACAGCTTGCCTGTAAAACAATGGAACGGTCTTGACTTTATATGCTCTTGCTTTTAATTATTTTGTTTTGTGCATATTATGGGGCCGCTTTGCTTTTGACACTGTCTAAAAGCATTAATTACTTTGGTCCATTTTCCCAATAGATTATGATCAATTACGAAGCAAAGCTGTGTGAGTCAAAATTCAACAATCCTCCAAATGGCAGCTCTTTCTTGAGCAACTAAGTGCGATGTTTATCTAAATGTATGTAGATATTCTTTACTTAAAAATGTCCTAAAGCCAGATATATAACTTTATTGTTAGGAAAACGTTTTCCAGATTAATTGTTCCGTAAATCACGACTTGCCTTCCGCAGCCAAAGAAAATGGATCCAATTTTGAAGGCTTGTGATACAGTAATGCTTCAATAAATAAATAAATAATAAATAGATCACTTTAACACACAGGAATTCCAGGAATGGAAGATTCTACTACTTTCAGCCAAAACAAAACAAAAAAATCCCTTTGTTATCTAGATATATTCTCCTAAGTAAGACCGTTTGGATTCTTGTCAGGATTTACCTTTCTATTTAGTGTTGAAAAAAGCTGCTGTTCAATTAATGTTTAGCCAATCACCGAACGCCACTTCCTGAGCTATACTGAGTTTGAATGTTGCTACAGCGCTCGTT
>JAFIDM010000001.1:17725879-17738235 GCA_023159025.1 Thereuonema tuberculata
AAAAAAAAAAAAGGACTAAAAATTTTTGAGTTTACTTTTGTAAGTTGTTGATAGTAGATATTGGATTCTAAAAACTAACACAAACAAACACTCTGAGGCAAAACTAATTTAAATATTTACATAAGATTTTTTGGTTTCTTCGCATGAAATTGATTTACAAAAAATTGTTTTTAAAAACCGCAAAAGAGAATTCATAACAAAGATAAATTTTAAACAAAACCAAGAAAAAACAGAAATGCATAAGTTTAATTTTAGAAGACTAAGTTTTACAAGCATTTTACGTAACGCAGGTCCTTAATAGCTTATGTCATATTTAATTTAAAAAAAGATATTTTTAATTTTGATCAATAAGAGTACCATCATAATAAGTGCTCGTATTTGTTTCGAGGATTACAAACATAAAATTAAAGTAAAAAGAAATAAAGAGTGTAGAAAAAGTGAAAGTTTAATTAATAAAATTGAGTTTTGTTGTAACTCGTTAATGTGAGATAAGAAGCAACTATGAATACAATGAGTAAAATAATTTCTAATACCAATATTAGTTAATAATTGAGATACAAATTCTTGAAAATGATTTTTTGCGATGAATGAAACATTTAGAAAACTTTGCACAATTATTACTATTATCCACAATTCCTTAGATTCACTTGAACAAACTTAATGGTTCGACCCTTGGATTTCATTTTTCGAAAAATCGTTAAATGCATTATTGGGGTTGTTAAAATACTGTATCCTTCTGTCTTCGATCATAGTTTGTCAGCGCTTGGATATCTTCCCAAACCTTTAGTAGATTCAAAGGGCCTATAGAGTGGGTGCTTTGAGGAGAAGTAAGGTATTTGAATAGATAAGCTGTTTTCTGAAGGACGGCAATCACTGCAGGGTGATTTGAGACAATGTAGGTCTTCGTCAGAACTCCAGTTCAGTGCGCACAAGCATCACACCAGGAAACTACTCAGCTGAGATATACACAGCTAGAAGAAAGACATGAAATCTCAGGTTCAGCATCATTAACAAGATCTGCAGACAGGATGTCTGTGCCAGAAAACGTACAGGATGGAGATTAGTGGATTATTCTAATTATCCGGATATATAACGACAGATCTGACTGAAATTGTTTTAGGGTTTCGTATAGGGATACTTAGTGCTTCCTAAATGGTCCTCAGACGAAACGACAATCCAAGATTTGAATGTTTACTGGTGAGAATCGACCAACAAAAACTCTCTCCTTCCTTTAACAGTCTTGGTGTGATCCATCATGAGTAAATACTAGAGGGACAGTCTATCAGAGCATTAGATTTGTGCCCGTTCTGATACGTCGATGCGAGGCCATACAACTTATGAAACCACATCTCTTCCAAATAATTCTGCAATATGACAACGCATCATGGTGGTTGCATCGTACCTTGTCCAAATCGGAACCATTGTTTTAGCCCTTGCTGCATATGGACCAGATTCAGCCCCTATGAATACCATCTGTTTCCTAAGCTGATAAGGGACCTTGATGGACTCAGATTTAACAGTCCTGAATAGATTAATGTAGCACTGAGACGGATACCATAAAATGTCTTCCAGGAAGGTATTGAAATATTGTACAGCTTTTGGATGAAGCATGTAACTGAGAGGAAAATTACTTAAAAAGACAATAACAACATTTTTATATTTCCTCCAGTAGCTTTTATTTTTCCATGGTTGTTCCGGTATTAAAAAAAATATAAAATAATTTACTTTTTTAAATTTTTATTACAGAAAGGAAAAATACAGTGCAGTCCAGTTAGGGATTTAAGATCCTTATCAAACGGTTTTTAGAAAATATGTATACATATATTCATATCATAAATTAAAATATTATTATTAATAATAATAATAATAGTAATAACAATAACACATTATGAAATTTTCTATAATTCTAAGCAAATTAACATTATAATAATAATTGTAATTAGTTACAATGTTCGTATATTTTAGTTACGCTATAATGTATTAATCATTATAATACAGCCTCTATATACTTCATCCAAACGTTGTACAGATATTTACAATTACACTTATATATTTTTAAATTCCTTCTTCTTTCTTTCTCTTCATTCACCTTCCTCTTTTTACTTAAAAATTTTCTTAAATATTTTCAATAATCCATTTTTTTAACTTTTTACAATTGAAATATTTTGATTATCTTCAAATATATTTATATTTCTGTTATTTAGAAAACTTTTTATAGTGTAATTTATATTTCTTAAACCATAATTATTATTTATATATGAATACATTAATTTTATATTATTATCTGTTCTTAAATTAAATTTTAATCTTGTTTTAATAATAATAATAATTTTGCAGAACATAATCCTACATAATTCGTATTCTATTTCAGTCAAGGATTTTTTTTCCAAACAATAAAATGTATTTTTCCTATTTTTTATTTATTTATTTATTTATTTATAAGTTTTACTTAATATCTGGTTGGGCTGAATACTGGATTAATTGATTATTGCAAAGGAAAGAATCATTGATTCATCCTTCGAAAAAGTTTTAATGATAATATCAATGAGACAGGGTTCAGAAAGGATGGAAAAAGACTTATTGTTTTGCTTGAAACATTAACTACAAATATTTGTTAATTATTGGAGAAATTGAATCTTTATTCTCTTGTTTTTTACAGATATTAAGTTATTAAGTGTACCTACTCGAATCATAATATTTTATTACTGGTTATTTGCGTGCCTTACTGCATAGTTTCTACCTATTAGAGACACAACAATTCACTAGGATATTAGAACTCATCACGTTTTCATATAATCACTTCCTTATGTTCTTCAGCCTAAATAAAAAAATAATTGCCCTAGTTTGGGAGACATATAAAAGAAGTTGCTGTACAGCAATTTATAGCTTATAAACGTTTTTATTGGCAGATTTGACAAAACGTAAAGCATTTAGGTTATTTTGTAGTTTTCCCGTTCTTAATTACAAGGCTATCGGAATTGATTTTCCGTCAACTGCAGCAAGGATTGAAATTTGAAAGGATCTCCAATGCAGCTCTGTTACATTAGACATATTTACAAGTTCTTAAAAGAAATTAAAGACTGCTTGCTTTAAAATGTGCATGCTTAAAATCTGCTTACAAATTTATTTGTTTATTTTTTTGACAACTTCAGATGCTAATTTCTCGACAACAAAATTGAACATGAAAAATTAGATGAGCATATAAGAGTTCAAAAAGGGAGGACATACGGACTGATTGATTTTGTAAGCCTTACTTTCCTTTGAAATAAAAAAATAAAAAGAATAAACAAAATTGTGATATTACCAGTGGTATATTTTTGAAGTTTCCTAGTGTGTAATACAAATAGTAATTATGAGATCAAATCAAATACTGTAAAGTGAGCAATTCTTGTAAATTTTATCTTGAAAACGGGCTTAAGGATTTGATAAAATGGGGGTGAATCTACGGTTTTCGGGTGCGAGAAAGCGATTTAGCTAGGTCTCCGCTACCGGAAAACTCATTTAGGGGGTAAATAATTAACCTGGATACCAGGTTATTGTCTACACTGTTCTTGCTTTATTAATTTAATCTTAAGAAATTCGTGCTCTGTTCATTTTAAAGTGTAATAAAATAATTTTTTTTACTTAATAATAACTTTTTTTCAACGTCGCATGTATTCACTGCGGAGCTGTCCATTTCCCTCGAAAAAGGGTTAAGTAACCAGGTTATTGTTTACAGTATTCTTACTTTATTTTCGTTTTTGTTTTACCAAGCCAAGCTCGGTCCTCCAGGCACTTGTATAATAAACTCAATATAATTATAATTAGTTACAAAAACAATAATAGTTGTTATAATACAACAATGAATGTAACGTAAAAACAATTAATATAATAACATTCTGACTTCATTTTTTAATACTTTGCAGTTGGTGGACATCTGAGAAACGCTCTACAGAAATTATTATAACATTAATTGTAATAATGGAGTGATTCTAAATTCACTTCTTATTTAAGTAGCAAAAAATTCGATGCTGTAGCTTTCATAGGTAATGATGTATTTTCCTTGATGATCTATGTCAGCTGTCGGCAACCTTTTGTTGTAAGAGGGCCAAATATTTTACGTTGGGATTCATTTACGTGCGGGCCGCACTTGGGCCGTATGTCATTACAGTATAGTATCCGTTCCAAGACGCCTCGCGGTATGTAATACTTCTCGTAATCGATAATCAAATCTCTGGTGTAAGTGAATGAATCAAATCATTAATAACGCATTTTGAAGAACATCTGTTGGGCAACTGTTCGTCAGAAGAACTTATCTGATTGTCGAATTACGATAACGTTAGATACTAAAAATTCATAGTAAAAGACAGGGCTATTTCATTTAAGAGTTTAATATAAGACGTATGAAACAAATAAGTGAATAATAATTGCAAGGATTTCGACGTGGGCGTAACTTAACTTTAATACGAATTAATGTTAACATAAAACAAAAAAGAACAGTCTAGCTCGAAAGAAAAAAAATACAAGCAGAAAATTTTAAATTTAAAACGTTAAATAATCCCTAGGTGGCTCTTCGCGATGGCGGGAGGTTAGGTTCCCGGCGTTCCATAACAACGAGACTAAGTTAAGGTCTAGGGGTTGTCAAGAGAGAGAAACTTATACGAAATTAAATAACTAATGCAAAATTATTTTATCAATGCGTTCTTAATTACTGCTATTTTAATGTTTTCAGGGTTATTTTGGAAATTAAATTTTGAGCCTCAGAAAGGGGTAAGTTATTGTGGATGATTCCAAGAAGCAATCGTAGTAGGGGAGGGAATTGTAATCGTGGGGAAAAATGCAATTCCGAAATAAACACAAATACTTAATTTATCAAATCTTTATATATTCGTACTTAAAAAATAATAACTCTATACTTACTTTTTTTTTTATTAAGTTTCAAAATATTCTATAACAAGTAACATTTAAAACACTTGTACATCCAAAATAAATTATTATTATTGATTATATTGTTTGATTAGAAAACAAAAATTTATTTTCTGAAATAATTTTAACAATTTGATTCAAATTCTTTACTTTTACTAAAGTAAATAAATACAGTAAAAAAAATAAAAATAAAAAGCAACATTTCTCTTCAATAAATTATTGTAATAATCCATGAGCTTGTTAAATATTTATTTACTAATTTACGATTTTACATACTCATAACACCATAGCTTAGTTAGTTATTGACTTCGCAATATTAACGATATAACTTAGAATAGGCCTAAAGCATTCTTATCTTTTCTTAGACTTTTTAGAGCATTTCCATTGGGTCTTAATACAGACTTTTCTTCTGTAGATCAAAAGTCATTTGATCACATCCATTCACATTAGATTAAAGATGGCCGCCACCAGTTGAGCAATAACAGATGTAGAGAGTTTGCTTTTTCCTAGAATAGATGTAAATCATGGAATTATTCTGTGTGTAAAAAATGAAGAACAAATTCTTTGAATTACGACGTACAATCACTGCTTATGTGGGCGAGTAGAAGTAAATGATTGTGAATTTCCCAGAATTACCTGATTTCCATACTTGATTGTGATATCTCTGATGACTAACTTTTGCAGATTGTTTTTCAATTGATTGAATGAGCATTTTCCAGAAGTATACAGGAAAATCTAAAACATTAAACACTATCTGTCTTTTGTAATTTTTTAAGAATTACATCTTTGTTTCATCTTAATCTTCTTGTCTTTACATTGGTCATTGAATATACTATCCATAGCTTTAGTAATATAAATATATATGTGTAGGACTTTAATTCGATGAGGGCCAAATTAGGTAGCGGGGCTTGAACGATAAAAAAAAAAAAACAACACTTTGTCTTCAAATGCCGTATGGGCTTGGAAGGTAGAGGGATAGGGTTTCTTTAATCAGCCACCCAACCAAAAAAAAAAACAGAAAACTAATGTCTATCTGAATGAATATCTTACGTGCACTGTTTATCGTTAAAATCATTACTGAAACCGTATACCTGATTATAGCAAAAAACTTTATACATAAAAGAGATATACACAAGAAACGACTAGTTTCACTGACGAGAGGCAGCCTTATCAAGTAATCTTGATATCTTGATTACTTGATAGGGCTGCCTCTCGTCAGCGAAACTAGTCATTTCTTATGTATATCTCTTTTATGTATAAAGTTTTTTGCTATAATCAGGTGTACGGCTTCAATAATGATTTTAATGTCTATCTATTCTACACATTTCAAGACTTCGAAGAGGGAGGAGGTGAGGGAAGAGCAGAACCGTTCTCTTAGATGTATAATAGATAAGAATTAAAATTGAAAAAAAAAAGTAAGAAAAATGCGGCAGTAATTACCTGAAAGGTTAATTCTGATAATTCATAGTTTTCACTGCTTTGATTCCAACTTTCAAATTGAGATCTTTCATTTAATGTATTTCAATTCGATGTATATTGTGCAGTGAAACCTATTCACTGGAATCTAATCCAAGTCGTATTCAGCGGTATCGCAATGAAATCATCTTAATCGTTCAATTAAAAATTTTTGAAAATTCATAACTTTTTGATAGCTTGAACTAAGATTCTAAATTATAGACTTTATTTTTGACGTTCTATAATTTGATTTATATCACGTAAATTAACTTAATAGATATTGAAATACACAAACAGACGCGCCTATTTTGATTCTTACCTTAAATCGAAGTTTCGAGGAAAATTCTGGAAAAAAAATATTTTGAATTTGGTAAGGATTCATGAAAGATGTTTACTAATCACAGTTTTCTATCCAAAAAAACCAATACGAAGTTAAATGTACTCATTAAGTCGATTGAAGTGTTTTGCAGATGAGTTGATTTTAATAGTTTCAATGATTTCAGTGATTGTTACTACTAATTACACTCTGATTGGTTGCCTTAGTGGTGGCATTTGGCGTTGCTGAGAGGCATCCCTGACTACAGCCTTCCACTTATCGTTGCCCCCGGGGCAACACCTAATTAATAACCCTATCAACCTCACTTGCAGCGGTCATTATTCCTGGTAACAGACTTCGTTATATCCAATCAGATTCCAGTACAGCTTATCTGTTAGTATTGAGTTTTTTGATGTACTAAAGTAATTTGAATTCTATCACATAAGTACGACTATGTATTAGTCAAGCAAGAAAGAAATTAAAAGTACCTTATAAGTACTGAGTGATATTTTGAACATGAAAACAAGGTACAGAAGTGATGAAATATTCTCCCAATAAATTATCCGTTAGACAGCTTGAAGAAAGTTCCCTCAAAATATATTTTCGTGAGTCACTGTCTCTATAACCTTTACAGCCTTATCTATAAAGTTATATAAATTTGCAGATAAACAGCAAATTTACATATTAATTAAAGTTACATAAACACACAATGTTTGCTGGCTGAAACCTTATACATTTCCATAATACTGAATTGTAAACAAATTTACCATTTCATTACTATAAGTAATAAAGTTTGATGAAGAATTAATAAACATATTTATGCATTGCTTTTGCAAGTCAGCTAGCATTATAGTAATACAGAATATCTGATCAGCTTGTTAAAAATCTTCTACGTTGCACATTACAAGTCATTATTTATAATTTTACATAACTAATGATTTTTGCTAAAGTATGTTAGTTTGATTTGGTTCTATCTGCCTTTATATTCATTATAATATTGCTTTATCAAAATGGATTTTGTTTTTTACAAGATGGATTATTCCTCACATTTCTATTGATAAGAAATAGAAATGTTTTAAAGCATGTAATGATACTACATTACATTGTATAAATTTTCTTTCTTTGAAAATAATTAAGGTTTCTGCGTTATAATTCTTATATGTCTGCATGAATCTGGGGCTGGATATTCATTTTTTTTAGAAGAGTTTCTTGAAATGGAAGCCTGAAATTTAAGATATTTAGACTTAAAAGATGAAAGTTAGGCCTAAAAAACAATCTGATATGTTTGAACGAGTGAATAGATCATCATTGTCATAATATTTACGAATATGGAAGCATTGCTTTTGAATTTGAAGTTTTCTTACTTTGCTGGAAGTTTGCGGGTGAAGGTAAGGGAAGTTTCCTTAGGAAAGCATTAGAAACGAAATCAATTGGGCAGAAATCTACATTTACATATGAGTTTAAAAATCCATTCTGCATTTGCGCATGCGTTGATTTGAAGATTAATTTGAATTAAGCGACATTAATTTCAATAATAAAATGTTAATTTCTGTTCAGCAAATGAACGGTATTCTGTGATAATTTATAAAATAAAAGGAGTCTTTATTAATTTGTCCTCAAGATTTAAAAGTAAATAAATAAATAAATAAATAAATAAATAAATAAAACAACGTTATAAAACGAATAACCTTATAATATTCCAAATCATCACGAATAATACCATTAAATTTATAAAACTTCCTTGATTACATCTATCTTCTTCATACTTGCTATATTTCGGAGTCTTAATCGGCCCTCCTTTCTCAAGCATTACATAATTAGGACCGATTAGGACTCCGAAATATAGCAAGTAGGGACAAGATAGATGTAATAAAGGAAGTTTTATAAATTTAATAGAATAACCTTATTTTTTTGATGAATCTCTTATTGTCATTCCTTGGTTTTTCTTTACTCTGCAGAATCTCTTAATCACATAGACCTGATTAAGATTAGGATTAATCTTGTCTTGTCTTGGGATTATGAAAGATTAAAAACGTTTTGGGTTCTTTAGCAAACTTGTTCTTTTGATCAATCTCACTTTCTCATCAAATCGTTTTAGTTCTACTTGTGAAAACCAAAAGAGCCGCTCAGAAGTCGATGGCTCGAAGTATGGATCGATGATGTCCTAATCCATTGGGAGACTCTTCATTGACCCCTTGGTTCTGGTGGCTTTGCAATTGTCCTCTCTTCATTATGACTCTAGACTCAGCCTGGTACAAGCGTATCCTTAAATTTTGGAAAAAAATATCGACGCATCTTTCATCCAACAGTGGTAGCTATGTCCTTATCGACAAAGAAACTGCAAATATGATCGACTTAGTAATGCATTTTAGTTACAGAACTCAATTACATAGTTGCTATGTAACTGATATTTGTCTATTCTACTTTGCAAGAATACAAAACTCTCAGCTTATAGGTTTTCCGGTTTGTTATTTTGAATTCTTCCTACAACATCAAAGTCTTTATAACTTTCAGAATATTGAAATGCAGTAAAAAGTTCTTGTGAATTCGTTATCTACGTAAAATAAATTTCAGATGATAAATAAATGCATGTACATAGAGAGGACAATATTATTTTAGCAGCTTTCTTTTCCCTAACTCAATGTTTGTTCCTCTGTTATTTCCAAAGTCAATAAGGGATCATCATTGTAACAAGGTAACCCTACCTCTAAAATTTCAGCGTCTTTTTTTTGTGTCCCATGCACGTTGGATCAACTTTATAATATCTACTGGTATCTAGATACTATAAAAATAAGATACGAAATGTAAATTGGTTTTAAAATTTTCTCTATTGTAACTCACATTATTATATATACAAGGTAAAAAAATGGACATTACAAAATCCCTCTTGGAACTCTTGTATGAGGAGGAAGAAGAGAGAAATGATTGTCATTAAAAAAAAAGTTTTATGAACAGTTTTGAAAAGTAATAAGAAAAATTGCGCTTAATTCACAATTACTTCTGACATTTTGATTTCATTCAATAATAATCTTCATAGATAGGAAGAAGGGCGCACGAAAATAATTGCTCTGTCATGTTGTTGCTAGGTTCGTTGATTGGCACTAGTTCTGACCTTTCATATATCTAATCTTATACATTTATTATTATTATTATTATTATTAATGAAATATTTATTTAATTGAGATCATCTTATTTGCCTAGACTTAATGAATCGATCTAAAACGACTTAAGTCGAAGGAGTTAAGACTCATTATTAGTCTTAAGTCAATACAATGAAAATTGCTTCCCATAAGTCATATAACAGATTATTGTAATTTCAAATGTTTGTTTCAAATTCACAAACTGTAAAGACGAAACGGGATTCATTTAATCTATCAAGAACTAATAGGTTATGAAATCCTATAAAAAGAGAAAACAATAACTTTGAATTGGAGAGTAATGAGAATTCTTCAATTGGCCATTGAATAGATTAGATACCAAACAACACAGATTAAGCTTTCCAAAAAATAACCTACATTTTCAAAAACTAATATTTTTATATAACAAAAGATTTTATATAAGGTTCCTCTAATTTAAACATTTTTTTTATTATTTAATAACAGTACTTTTGACATTTAAATTGATATTTTACGAATTATTGTTATCCATCTTCTTTTGGAAGACTGCTTCGTAAATTTCCTACCAAAGATGAAATTGAAAAGATTGTATTGACTAAGTTCGCCTATCTTCTGTTTGTATATATTTACTGGAAACATACGACAATAGATTGGCGAGCATAGAAAGTACATATATCTACAGATATAGAATTTAAGATTCTACAAATAGATTGCATCTTGAATACTTTGAAGATATTGTCATTTGTAAACATGAAAATTTAGAAGATTCGGTTTAAAATTAATCCTCTCAGCAAAATCGAACTCTGGCTCCTTAGATCTTTAGTCCGATGCCTTACACATCGCGCCACAGGAGCACTTGTTGAAACTGAACAATAGGAAATTAATAAGTTAATACTCCAAAGTCAATGAAAATAATGTCAAATATCTCAAAATTGCTTGAGTGTTGGCCCCGCAACCTATCGATATTTTTGAAGTGCTCTATGTGCACTTTCATCTCACAAAATGGCATTGATTTTGACGATATACAGGTTGTGCCCTCTCCTTGTAAGTTTTAGTTATGGACAATTGAAAGACTCTGCTGTACGAGCGATTTAAAACAGCCGTAACTTAGAGCTTATTGTTACAAGAAATTTAAATCTAAGGATAGTTTTAACGTTTTTCTTGAACGTCAAAGGTCTTCAAGGCCAGCTCTCTTAAATTCTAAGAAATTGTTCAATCTTTATAGCTAAATCTTAAGTCTTTATCTCTTAAATTAATTCGTTTCTGTTTAGTTGATGTAAGATGTCTCTATCCTGATTTCCAATAGTCTGCAACTGTGGAGCAAAAATCGTTGAAATTGTTATTAATCTACTATATATATTCATAATAATATATATTAATATATTATTATGAATATATATACAAAGGAGAATGTTTCATGGTTTATGTGTTTGTGCACTGTACACTCCTAGGCCCTTTGATCTATCTGGACCAAACTTTGCAGAATTACCCTTTAGGACCCTGCGGAAAAAACGGGCTAATATTCGTGAAATAGCGCTACACATGCACCTGATGGTGACAATGAGAACTATACATATACAATTGGAACTAAAATATTCTTCTCACATTAGCGCCACAAAGCAACCTGGTGTCAACAATTTCAACTGAAATATTGTTGTGCATAATAGCGCCATCGATTAACTAGTATATTAATAAAATATATTAATTCCAGATTATGCTGAAATAATTAATGCATCAATCAAATGAGATTTAAGTTAAAAAAATCCGTAAACTTGTTTCGACAGAATCCCATTAGCTAATCCGAATTCTAGAATGCTGTAGCCCTATAATCTTTTCTGACGTCTTCTATTATAACATGAAAACTACTTATAGTTTTCATGTTAAAATAACTTGAGTCGGAGACAGGTTTAACAAGTAACTTACTAACTTTACTGACTAACTTTATTTACAACAACATAGATATTTATACAATAGCTTTGAATTTTCATTGCCAAGCCAATCTCACAGCGGTCCGCCTGTACTGAGGACCAATCAGGTGAGACTTCCATTACAGGAATAGTCTTAATCCCACGATGCCAGATAATCCCTTAATCCCTTGAACTATGCACCACGCATCAATATTTATTAAATTTATAAAGTTAAAAATTGATTGTTCAAATAACAAAATTCAGTTATTGTGAATCTCTGTTGTGCTGTAGTGAGATGGTTTATTCGTAAGTGAATTTTCAAATGTAGGATTTTGAAAAATGATCATTGTATTGCTGTGATTTTGTCACAAATTTTAATATTTTGCTAAATGCATTATAGGGAAACAGGAGAAAGCTTTTGGCTTTAATTCTTGATTTTCGATTATTGACTTGATTTGAATTGAGGCGGCAAATTCTTCATAAAAATCACACGACAATCAATGTTAACTGACACAAATGGTCTTCAATAATGTAAATGCTTCCGCTAGCGTTAGTAAAATCTATATTTGCATAAATGGGTAATTGCTATTAATAAGATCTTCCAGTTAATGCAGTTGCGGTTGTTAAATTAGTTGGAAACTGTGTTTAGTAGTGCTG
>JAFIDM010000001.1:17738245-17959819 GCA_023159025.1 Thereuonema tuberculata
AACGAGCGCTGTAGCAACATTCAAACTCAGTATAGCTCAGGAAGTGGCGTTCGGTGATTGGCTAAACATTAATTGAACAGCAGCTTTTTTCAACACTAAATAGAAAGGTAAATCCTGACAAGAATCCAAACGGTCTTACTTAGGAGAATATATCTAGATAACAAAGGGATTTTTTTGTTTTGTTTTGGCTGAAAGTAGTAGAATCTTCCATTCCTGGAATTCCTGTGTGTTAAAGTGATCTATTTATTATTTATTTATTTATTGAAGCATTACTGTATCACAAGCCTTCAAAATTGGATCCATTTTCTTTGGCTGCGGAAGGCAAGTCGTGATTTACGGAACAATTAATCTGGAAAACGTTTTCCTAACAATAAAGTTATATATCTGGCTTTAGGACATTTTTAAGTAAAGAATATCTACATACATTTAGATAAACATCGCACTTAGTTGCTCAAGAAAGAGCTGCCATTTGGAGGATTGTTGAATTTTGACTCACACAGCTTTGCTTCGTAATTGATCATAATCTATTGGGAAAATGGACCAAAGTAATTAATGCTTTTAGACAGTGTCAAAAGCAAAGCGGCCCCATAATATGCACAAAACAAAATAATTAAAAGCAAGAGCATATAAAGTCAAGACCGTTCCATTGTTTTACAGGCAAGCTGTAACCTAGGGCCGCAAATACATTGCTTAATTTTATAAATACGTACTTTACATACTTAGTCCATTTATGGTTTGTTTTTTTAAAAAAGAAGCTTTCAAAATATAAGATAGCATTACTGTTGTGAAAGTTCTGGGAGAGGGGCGAGAATAGTAATAATAATAATAATATAAATTATTTGTTCGAGAATGTATAAAAACGATCGACGTAATCTTAACAAGAATGGTGTAGTAGGTATAACAGCTTTCGAATATCTGCCTTGCCTTAGCTTTTTTACAATTGATGGGACAAGTAGCAAATCCAAGGAAGCTCTTTCTTTTATTAACTAAAGTAAGCTCTGATTTTCTTTCCTTTTTTTTATTTACACTTTCTAGGATTGGTAGTTTACGACGAGCCGATTTACCTTTGATATTTTTTTGTCCTAATCCCTTTCTTTCTTTCCGATCCTTAGTAAGGCACAGTTTCGATCAAACCTATAATATCCTTGGTAAAACTTAACAAGAAGATACAGAAAGTACGATTACAATCTAAGTAAAAGTAAGTTCAGGGAAATTTTAAAGCAGAAATAGCTTTGTAAAATAATTACTCCTTGAAATTCTATTAATATTATAACACTCCTATAATTCCACAATATTTCGTCCTACTTTGCGTACGACTTCTTCAGGTGGTACCAGAGGACAAGAAACTATTCTCCTTCCTCTATATTTCATAAAGATTAAAAATAAGGACTAAAAATAAAACATTTTCGTATACGCGTTAACAATTGAAACATATCATATTCACTAGCGTAGTCATTAATAATGATAACAATTAACACATTAATAATAATGGTGCTTCATAAATAATAATAATAATAACATTACTCGTATTACATCATTAATATTTAAAAAATGTACTTTTCCATAATTTCTTTAATATAATCAAATAATGCACTACTCATTTTAAGAAACTTACCCTTATTGATATAATTTTTGCTATTGATAAAACATGATTCGATCATGAATCTCTCTTTTTCTTCAGAATTTTCACATTCAATTTTGACAATTGGATCTGGGCTGTGTCCTTCTTCCTCAAAGTCGTATGCAATGTAGGACGAAATATTATAGAATTATGGGAATGTTATTATGTTAATAGAATTTCTCGTATTTTACAAGATATATGAAAGATGTTTATATAAAGAAATAGCTTAGGTTTTAAACATTCATAAATTGATGACAATGCAAAGCTAATAATACAGAAATTAGATGATATATGAAGATTGCTGGAGAGGTCTTCCGATTCAAATAGTATTTTAATTTTCATAGATTAAAAACCAAACTTTGAAATTTTTACATACTTTGGCTTAAGGATCAGGAATATTTCAACGTAAAGGCAGTAAAATAATAAATAGTTACGTTATTATTATTTATTAAGTTATTATTAAGTTATTATTTGTTAAGTTTTTATTTATTTATTTGCTGAAAATAAATAAATAACATTTAATATTTAGATAAATTCGAGTAAACATCGTTTTACTTTTGAGAATTTAACTAAATATTTTTAAGATTATGTAATAATTCCCGAAGGAAACGATTATATAAGCCTAACGGAGAACTGCTACTGGGAATTGTTTGATTTACATTTCAAATGTAGAATCGCTTGGAAAAATTTAGTTTCCAATGTTTTGGGATTCCGGAGAAAATTGCTTGAATCGAGAATATGCATACGAACACAGAAATAAAGTGATAAGGTGCAATTTACAATCTGTCGTAGATTTATGTGGATCATTGTTAAGTAGTTAAGAAGTGACATTTTGCATTTCTTTCTTTCTGTTATTGCAGTAATAACGAATTTTAATTATTTCTATATACAGTAAAACCCCGTTATTACGCTCGTCAAGGGACCGTGACCTACAAGCGTAATAAGCGGGATAGCGCTATAAACGGGGAATGATTTATATGATGGGGAAACATTTAGACACCATTTTACAGGAAAGATACTTGATTCTGAAATAGATATAGTGCAAATGTGAGCTTATTTCCTATTAAAAAAATCTTTGATTGTGGTTTGCCGTGTGTGTATGCTACTGTTATAAATTACGACATTTTCAATGCGGTTCAAGAAACTATTAACATCAATTGATACTCCACTAGGAGCAATACAAATATATTTTCGGAGCAGTTTTAGTGCACTGCCCGCTATTTCACGCGCCTTTTCTTGAATGATTGGGTCATTTAATGGCACTGATGCATCACGGGACTGATGAATCCATTCAATTAGAATTTCCTCGGCATCTTCACATTTTCCACACTACTTTTTTACGTTTGCAACCATCCTTCGCTGAATTGATAATTCCATTCTTATTTTTTATTATTGTTCTCAGACTGGATCAGGGAATTCTTAGATTCTGCGAAAACCTTCTGATTTAGTGTAGAATTCTCGTCGTACTTACGAAGAATTTGCAATTTTTCACTTATAGAAAGGGATTTCCGCTTCGACATTTTGCACTAACTTACTGTATCACAGACCCGCACTTCAAAGAGTTCAAAGATTCCCTCCTACCAGGGAAAGAAAAGATTCGTTACAGTGTTACATTTCTTTTCGATACAAAATTTCCGATATAAAAAAAGCGCTACAAGCGGGATTTGAAGCGTTATAAGAGGGTAAAAGTATACAGAGTTATATAGAAAATTCCAGGGACCGCATGAAAGGAGCGTAAAGAACGGGATAGTGCTATAAGCGGGAGCGTAATAACGGGGTTTTACTGTATTAATGAGGCATCATTAAAAAAAAATGCGGTAATGACAGTATTACAATTATTTAAACAGAAATTACATAATAAATTAATAAAAGCTCTGAAAGTATGCAATGTTAAGTTCTGGTTGGAGGGAATAAAAATGTCATCTTTCTATCTCTTTTTTTGAATATGTTGTCATTTCGGTTTGCTGGTGTCTGTTTCTAATTTTCCGTTAACTTAATATCATCAGAAACCGTTCCGTTCCGTTCAGCTCCATTTTGCTCCAGCTTCCAACTTTGATTGAACAGAAACAGAATTTTCCATGTTGGAATAACGGGATGTTATCTTAAGACAGATGATGATTATTGAAGACCATACATTCTTTGTTTCCGAAAAATTGGACAACAGAAACTCGACTTGATTCAGTAACTGAATGGAAGTAGCTGAAGAGATGAAGAGAAGCCTGGCTAGTATTATTACATTTGAAATAGTAATGGACTTACTGTACTGTAGTTGCTTCGACCAAAGAAAGTTTGTCTTTATTAGGAAATGACTTAACTCTTAATCATGTCTGGAAGTTCACGTGACAGCAATTATTCAAAATATATATATAAAAAAATCAATTAATAAATAAAAGTGATAATAGCCGTTCCTGCATGGCCGAGCGGTCTAGACGGCGGTCTGCCGTGTGGCTGATGTGTTGGAACCTGGGTTCGAATCCCGGCGTGGGCATGGCTGTTTCCCATGGCTGTTTCTTTCTTCTGTGTTTCATCCGTTTCTACCCGGGGATTTACTATCTCAGGGTTATTTCTGGACGAGATGTGAATCTCGTCCCCCTTCTAGAATTTCCTAGCCTCACCCTGACGTTGTCAGGTAGGTAGCCCATGGTCCATAGTTGGCCAAAGTCGATGAAGGAAAAGTGATAATTAAAAATAAAGTTTATATTTTAATTTAAAAATAATAACGTGAGCCTGCCTAAGTTGTAAGGAATTAAATAATACATAACATCGCATTGTTTTACTTTCATTCACGAACACTAGATCGGATTTTTAACAATAGAGATCTCTGAGATACCTGGAATGATTAATCCATGACTCTTCCTTTTGCATTCTTTTGTAGTCTGAACTACAACAACATTAGAGCTAAAATGAATAATTTATCCAAGGTCTTTAACCTTTTACCACGTTTTAGCTTAATAAATTATACATTATAGATTACTTCTGTGTAATTAATAGACATTGTGCTGGATACTGTAATAGACAGTTTACATTCTAGTGAAAAATAGAAGAAAGGAAGTGTAACACTCGAGAATGGAACCAACTTCAAGAATAACAGCCGAGTAACTTGACTAACTGTAAAAACCGCTTGATCATAACTGTAGGCTGAATAGAATTTCGTGCAATCGCATTTTATTACGATGCTATATTTTCAGCTATCTTTTTAATAAACAGATACTAATATTTATAACTTTCACAATATTTCTAAAATCCTTTTGTCGAATTATCACTTACCTGCATTTTTTTTACATTATTCTTCAATTCCCCTATGATTTCGTCGAACTGTGATCGGATATTGAAGTGTTTGTAAAACCTATAATTAAATCGCAAATTGAAAGGGCATTTCATTTGGTTATTGAGATATTGATTTTTATATTTTGTTGTTCATTTATTAGCGCATTCCTGTATCAAAATCAATAGATATTAATTTTACTCTAAGCGGTTATAACATTGGAAAAAAAAGAACAATTGATCTTTTATACCAATTTTTCTCCTTAAAATATAAATTAATTCGTTACTCTTTGAATAGAAAATCATCGGGTGATAGAATTGTATTTAAAGAGCTAGAATGATTTGATTTGTTGATTTAAATTTTATTATTACTATCATCTACACTACAACCTCGTTTATCCGGACTAACTGGGACCGAAGCAATCCAGAAAATCGAAAATCCGGATAATCCGGGTAATATGGGTAATAAGGAAAACAAATCCTTAAATAAACAGACTGATTACGATAAAAAAACCACTTCAACGCCCTGTGACATTCTAGTAAAGCTTTCTTAAACTCGACAAAAAGCATTTTATTACCATAATTTATTGTACAATCTATGCAGGAACTGTACATTTAGCCTAATCAAAATAAAAAGCGAATGTTTGGCGTACTTATAGTTATGTTCTTATTATCATAGTTAAAATTATTATCTATATGAACATTAAATAAAAAAAAAAAATATGTCTACAAATCTGATCCGGATTATCCGGAAATCCGGATCAACGAGGGCCGGATAAACGAGGTTGTAGTGTATTCCATTATCTGAAATAATCTGTACAAAGATTTAATGTTAGACTAGACGGTTGCCCATCGCTTCGCTCCGGAAGCTTCGTATTTATAACAAGAAAAAAAAAAAATTTATTTATTCAAAAAAAAAAAAAATACATCAAGTAAACTAAAACCTAAAACTTCAGACTAAAATTAAAAATAAATAAAAGGTTAAATTCTAAAAAATACATGCAATAGAATATTGAAATCCAATTGTAACAGTCGGAAATTTGTTGTCTGGCAACGCACGTACGAATTGTTGCGAAATTCAGTTGTTGGTGGATGTACTCAGGCACGCGCTTACACATTGTTTTTTTAGTAATACAGGGGAGAAATTCAATTAAATATAAATCCTTGTTGTTTCCTTTCATGGAGCAAAAGTAAATATACATTGAATAATTATTTAAATAATTTGCATGCAGTTATTGCCAGCGAAATCCTAACAAAGGAGCAATAATTGTCGGAAATTCAGGTCCATAATAGCAATCCCTTATTAATTTATTACATGCATTATTGTTAAGTGCCTGCCAGAAAAATAATTACAGATTTACTTACGCACTTTGAACATTTTTGTAGCAAACGCAAACATATTTTAATAGAGATCTGTACTATACTAAAAATACAAGTTAAAAAAATACAAGTTAAAAATGTAAGTTTTGGAATTTCAGGGTTACTGAAATATTTTCGTAGTTAAACGGATTATAGGTTACCTTTACGTATTCCTGTATTAATTAAATTTCGATTGTAATAAAGTGAAGTGTATGTGATTAGTAGCCAACATATAAATACTCTCGTTTTTACACAAACTACATGTTATTATCATCATTAACGGCATTGGGGTTTTTCTGTGTCCATCGTAAGAAAACCGAAGACTTTGAAAAAACCATATAATTATCCAACGACTGAAAGATTTTATTTCCAGACTGGAATTGATCAAGTATCTTACAGGTATAGATTAGTAAATGGAAGAGAAATTGATCAATTTTTACACAACATGGAGATAAAAAAAAAAAAAAAAATAGACATAAGGCAAAGGAAATGCAAAAATCCTGCCTTGATTCTAAAATAATTGTAATTGTTCAATTACTACTAATTAGCTCTAACAAATTGCTGTTTTTTCATCAGAAAAATGAGACTTAATTATCAGACTGTATTTCATCAAAAAGATGACGACAAAGGTATAATAATTACAAAAAGATAAAATAGAAGTTTCTATTTTGAGCAAATGGATAATTTTGTGCTAGAAAAACGCCCAAGCATAAATACCGTACTGAGGACTGGAAATTTGGGGAGATATATGATCAATTTGGAGGGATGAAAAAATATAGACCCTAAAACAGCAATAATTTGTGCTCGTATTTTAAGTTATTAAACAAATATAAATGCCCAAATTTGAAAGAAATCAGCCCAAGCGTTGTCGCGAAGCATTTCAGGATGAGAGAGTGGAAACCGAAATAAATGTGCCTGTGTTTGAAGTTGAACACAGCAATGTGCCAAACTTACATAAATCCGTTCAGCCGATTTGGCAAGATAAAGCGACAAACAGAGAAGAAAGATATTCGAGTGGAACAGTTGACTTCTCATGCTCAATGAATTTTAGATGGTTAATTTATTTTTGTTATGATTTGTTAATGTTATTCAATAAGGAAACGAATTCAAATTTCCCCTCCCATTTTCTTTATTTTTTAACTTTCAGAGGGAAAAAAACATCCCCAGCGGTTCATAAGCATCGCCTTCCTTTGGAAAGTTATTGCCATAGCAATGTTAACTTCAGATATTTTGGCATTTTACAAAAAAAAAAAATTCGCAACGGAAATGCAATAATGGAACTAATATCATACTAAACTACACCAGTGTCCTCTGGCGACAAAAATTGGAAATATTTTTTATTTTATTTTCCTTGAAGCAGGAATTGGAGAAACTGAACTGAAATTTTTCATAGAATGGCTGAAATATTACTGCTTTGAATAACAAAGAGACGAATAAATAAATCGACCAATATTTATTAGTTTATTTACTACTAGATTCCTAATATGAAATTCCAACTTATAATTCGAAATTGGAAAAAGGAAATAATTCTGCAGTTGGAATAAATCTAATTCAATTTAGAATGACTGATGAATATGCAAACTAGAATTATTCTGTTTTGTTATCTTTAAAGACTTTCAGAGAATGAAATGTGAATTTTTTTTTTAAATTTCGATTTTTAGCTGGATTGTTAACTAATTTTAATAAATTTTAGTAAATTAAATTTTTATTCTAATTACTAGCATAAATGCCCGTCAACAATGGTGGGATAATAATGCGATGATGTCGAGCGAATTTTCCAGCAACGGATTATGGGTTGCTAAACATCCCTTAAACGCTGAAACTCTACAATATCTCATGAACGTCATTATATATGGGTTTGGTTTTATTTACATTAATATTTTCATTTTTTTATTTGATTTTCTTTTTATTGAACGTACATATTCGATAAAAAAAAAAATAAACATCTATCTGATAACTTTCATTGCTACACTTAAGTCATTTTTATTCCATTTACTGTATTTTTTAAGGAACAAATTTCATTAATAGCGGTGCCTTACGTTCCGGAATGACAGTGCAGGGATTTTATATGCAGTTATCCATGATTTAAGGGGCCGGGAGGCAATGAATGTTTTGTTTTGTTTGGTTGCAGTTACAAGAGATGAAAATTATTGTAATTATTAAGTAGGCCTATGTATTTATTGCATTTATAACTTTTATATTATTATTTTAATAGCAGTTTATTCATCCAGTATATAAGTAATAAAAATATACTTTTGTCATATTGTAATTCGCGATATAATATACGAAGCAAAAGATCAAGGATCCCATCCAGAAGGGTTTATCGTCCAATCTGATACTGGACAGCCTGCATTTTACTTGGGATTCCGTCACCTAATCCGGCATCAAGCGAAGTATCAACTAAAATAGTACTTGAGGTAAGCGAGGAGTCACCATCCCTACTGCCGAGGCCCGGACTCCACAAATCAATACACTTTTATAAATATTTAAGTGATCTATCATAAGTGGTTTGAGGTTAACTTAATCACATAGCCTTTCCAAGCAAGATTTCTTTCTCTTAATATTGCCTATTTCTCCTGTTTCTTTATTTCAAAGATCATCCATAGTTTTATTTTCTTCCATCCATCTTGCGGACGTTTTCTTGATCTTTTCTTACTCCTAGTTATCTTTTTTAATATTTTTTTTTTTATTTTTACATTCGTATCTACTTGTCCCTTTAAACTATGGAAAGTAAACAAATTTGAATACGATTCCGTTGATCAAACATTTCCCACAGAACCTTTTGACATTTCCTTTTGACAATCTCAAGTTCGAGATGAAATTGCATTTTAAATTATCGTTGTTTTTTTAATTCAGAGGCATGATTATTTATTAATTTTCATTTGATTCAGGCAGGTAACTGTCTAAGTTATGAAATATTAAAGCCTACCTAAGAGTTGTTGAGTGTGTTTTAGGGGGAAGTTTGTTGAGATGGTTGTCGTAAAGAGCGAGCAGGTGCCCACTGAGCTTCATTTGCTTCCATTATTGATGTTTGGAATCCGTCTCTTGGGAGAACCCAATCCTTTTCTCCTACATTTGAATTCCCCGACGCCATTTGAAATAAAAGAAAAAGAGAATATTTGTATAAAAGAACATTAAATAGAAACTTCATATACAATGAAAGATATTTAAATTTTTAATAATATTTGATTATAAAGAAATGTCTCCATGTAAATATATGTCTCCTGAATTTCCAAAGCGAAAAAAAAGAACTAATTGAAAAAGGAACAAGAAAATGAAAGCTCATTATTTCAAGAGAAGATGTTTTTTTAAGTTTTTCTTTTTTCTTCTTCTTATCTTTTTTTAAGCTTGTGATATTTTTTTTTCTTTGAATATTTCTCCAAGACACTGTTATTGAAGTAAAATCACCTGCAAATCTTCTCTGTTCACTTACGATATATTAAAATCGGCCATGTGGTTTCGGAGGAGATAGATCGAAGCGAGATCTTCCAGTTTTGCAGTAAAAGAAGGTTTTTCGTAATAATTTCTAAAGAGCATTATTGAGAAAATTAATATCTCTTTAAATATATCAATGCTTTACTGTTCCTGTAATTAGATACCAAATAGCTTCAAAATCACTTATCGAGAGAATCACGATTACTTCAATTGAATTGTAGAGGAGCACCGTTCGCTTTCCTCAAAGTATTGGTATTATTAAAAAAAGATTTAACGTGCCAGAAATTAATATAAAAACATAAAGAAATGACATAGAAATGAAAAATATCTGAGCATTCATCGGTGAGAGTTTGGGACGGCCGTTTCGTCGTTTTTGTGGACTCGTCAGCCAAACCCACTCACCAGATGAAATGCTCCGATAGTGCAAAAGTGATATTCCCGCACTCGACTGTTTACATTAAACCAATTGGGTTCAGCCTTGATTCTTTCTATTCAAATTTCTTTGTGGCCTGACTGTACCGCAGGCCAGGATTTGAAGTTTTGTCTGTTTATTTCTTTTTTAAATGTGTTTTCTTTTGGAGGGAGGCCACGGCCGGAAGCGAGAGTGATTTTTCCTTATCACTTTTGCACTATCTGAGCATTTCATCTGACTGATGAGTCCACAAAAAAGGAAAAAACGGTCGTCCCAAGTTCTCACCGATGAAAACTCATATATTTTTCATTTCTGTATCATTTTTTTATGCTTTTCTATTATTCTATTGTATTATTTTACAATTCTTACCGCAAAAATAATTGATCATGGAGTAACCGATTGGGAGATTATTAAACTCTAAGTTGCGACTGACGAGTTCTAATGAGAATAAAACAGCCACTGTACAAACAATCAAAGGGAAAGGTGCCTTTGCGCAGAAGGAAACGAAATAAGTTTACGTTTTTACTAAAAGATGAAGGATGTTAATGAAATACTGTATTATTGTTTGTTTGCTGTGAATACGTATATCTACAGCAAGTATCGATCAATAATATAATTCAATTCTGTAATTTTTATTAGTTATATTTTGAACTAAAAATTTAGTTTTGTAAGACTATTATATTGATCAAAAAGTAAACTAGTATAATGATTGAAAATTCCCTAATTTTCAATAATTTCCAAATATGAAAAATCCTGGAAATGAACTACGAAAAGTAATGTTTGAAATTCTGTTTAAGTGAAAGAAATTGGAAGCGTTTGAAACATGATATTATAAAAAAAAAAAATGAAGGAGATTTTACTGATGGAAACAGTAACATGCAGTTACGAAAATTATTAACGACGGAATAGGGTTCAAAAAATAACATCACATAAGATAACTTACGGTGGAGTGTGATAATTTAACAAAACTAATTATCCAAGAAAACATCGAAGTTAAGAGTCTGAGAGAACAGCCACTAACAGGGCAAGTAACCCAAATAAGAAATGATATTGAACAGAACACTTAAAGGACTTGACCCAGTACACAACTACAACGAACTAATAGCAAATAAGTAATAGATGAATACCATTCTTTTATCTGTTAAATATATAGAAATATCTCGACATCACTAATATAATCAAAGAATAATACATAATAGTAATAGATCTTTCTTATAAGAGGAGTAAAATTAGGCTCATCACATCTTTACATTTGAAATCTTTCCAAGAAATAAGGACGAGAGGGCGCTAGTCAAGAAATGAGGACGTGAAGGTGACAAAAATCCCTAAAGAAAACAGTAGAAACGAAATAATGAGTATTAATCCCTTTATTTCATAAATGGATTTGAGCGTACTTTACTATGATTAAAATTAATCTGATTTAGACAACTTAAATAAATAATGCGAGTGTAATTGTTTATTTTAGATATAGAAAATTCCTGTTATCTCCATTCAGCAGAAAACATTACTTAAGAATAAACGTTTTTATCGTTTTCACGACTTATTTAAAAGAAAATAGCAAAGATATTTTAAGGAATAACGTTTTAAGGAAAGTGATCTGTTAGGCAGTTCTTGCTCAGCATCATTCAATGGCCAATATTTAAAAACATGACGAGTTTTTCGGATTCCACTAAAACAACGCCTCAAATATTTGTCCAAATTCTGTTTCAGAGACTAATCTATTGTAAGAGACCATAATTTCTATAGTCGCTTTTTTATTTGAATCCATCCACATCCAAGTAGAAATGACTTCTCTGAGTCATAGTGTCTTCTTGGCAATTCTGTGGCAAGATGGAATCCCTTAGCACTGATTATCTAATTGAGTAAATCATCTTTCAACTGTGAATCATCTTTCCTGAATTGATCAAGCAAATGCCGTTTGATCTGTAAATAATTAAATTTTTAATGCATCTCGCTATCATGCACTTTACACTTGGCTGCCTTGCTTTACATGTATCATATTACATGTATGATATATACATATATCATAGTTACCATTGACAACTGAACTTCTACTAGAATTTAGGAAAATTCTTCATATTTGACTAATTTCGATTGATTATCATGAATTTTGTGATACATTGTAGAGATTTTGCTAGAATTAATACATTCTTTCCTATAGTAAATCCTTTATCTTTTAGATAATAGATCCAGGTATGAACAGATGTAGGCCTACGGTGAAATTCATACAACATCAAATGTGTGGAAGGTACACAAAAGCTGAAACATGCCTATTAATGAACGTACATAGCAATTCAAAACAAGAAACCACTCTCAGTCTATCTGCGCTGTCACAGTTGAATAACTTACATTCAATTATGTAATTGAAAATCCATAATTAACTTTGCGAGGTTTTTTTTTTTTTTAATTAATAAACCCCCCAAAAAGGAGGGTGTACTTTGATCAGTGTTCCGTAAGCTATTACGATGATGAAGCTTTACATTCCCTGTAGAATTATTATAATCATCATTTCACTAATCACAGAATAACCCTAATGGGAGTGCAGCAATTAACCTTAAAAGCTAAGGGAAGGGTAGGGGAAAAAACACACAGATAATGAACACGAAGAAGTTTGGGTTACGTTAACCTCTAATGAAGATAAAAATAAAAGTAATCTCTTTAGAACGCGTTAAGAAGAATAGATTAGTAAAATGTCTAGAATCAAAAGAAAGTAAATTAATCTGCAATAATGTAGTTGTGCAAGGAAGGGAAGGGGACAAGTTTTCCATAAATATAGACTTAATGTATTTTATCATAGATACCTTAAATAGAAAATAATGTTTTGAATAACGGAATGATTTGAATATCTATAAAATATCATTAATTTTTCACAAGAAAACGTTGTTTTCCTTGTCTTTGATTAGTATGAAAAATTAGAATAATATTCTTGCTCTTGCAAATTATTGTAATGCTTATGCCTGTGAGAAATTAAGCCTGTGTTTGTTAACGCAATTGCAATGGTTTTCCGTCTATTTAACTTATAGTCGCACTACACTTTATAAATCACCACATATACCAGCTACTAGAAGAAATCGTACATGTATGCAACAATGCTCTCGAAACCTTAGTAAAGAACTCCTCACTTCTCTGACCTGGGGCCCAATAACTTGATGCTCTCAAATAATCTGGATTCTCAATATAAAATCTATGCTTGTAGAGATCTACATTAATTAAAATTTTTATTATATTTCTTAATCAATATTAACAATTGCTCAATAATACATGAGCCATAAATCCAAATAATTAACATCATTTATGAATAATCATTAATATTTTGATTAAAGTTTCTTTTGAATATTTTATAAACTTGAAATCATTTGTGAACAATTACGTGTGCGAAGGTGTTTTCATTAAGGCACTTTACGCCTACACACATAAATAAAATTAAAGAATATTTACAATTAAAAACTATCGGTTTCACTGGCAATACTGTCCAACATCATCAGGTAACTTTTTTACTAAAGATTCTCATTATATTATCAAGAATTATTATCAAGTAATTTACATGAATAATACAATTTCAAATAACACTTATAATCTTAGAGATATAAATAACTTTAAATTGGAATAACCAAAAATGTTTAATACTTATGGAAAATAAATTACTACTAGATGTGATAAATAAAATAAATCTAAAAAATTTGCTAGGCTTTTCTAAAATTTCAAAATTAAAAAAATTCATTACAAAATGGTTAATAATAAATTTTAACCCTCTGGTTGACTAGAACAAAAATTCTAGCTATTTTTGCCTCACTCAGAATAATGATAATTTTTTGACTTTGTGGTATTTGTATGTATTATTTAAATGTCGCTTTTTGTGTTTTAATTCCTAGCACCTACTGATGGGATTTATTTGTATTCCTAACAGGACTATGTTTTGTAATAATATATTAAAATAAATAAAAAAAAAAAAAAATAGCGTTTTATTATTTCTAAATACAAAAGTTACAATCTCAATAGGAACGACAATATTATTACCAACGGTTCTAACGTTCAGTAAAATAGAAAATTTATTCTTAATATGATTAATTTCTAAAATAGATATTTTTGGATACAAAAATAAAAAGCATAAACTTACAATAATCTTACAAAACAAGTAATTTTTGGTATATGCTAACAGTTTGTTTTTCAAGAATTAATATCAGAGAGTAACATAATTTTCTTTGAAGTAAAAATTATTTATTAGTAATAGTTGCAGCTCATAATCTATGCTCTGTTCAGCCATTGTTACTGGAGGGTACATTAAGCTGAAGAAGGCAAGATGGAAAAGCAACTTGAGGCGGGGCGAGACTAAATCAAACGGGCAGTAATGAGAGATACGTCCAACTGAAGAGTGAGTGATGACCTTAACAAAACGATGTTTTTTTTTTTTAAGAATTACAACTCAGTGTTAGGAAACACATTTCCACATAAATTCATTCTCAGAGTGACGTAACAAAGATGAGATCAATGTCTATGCAGCAGTCATGGATGACAGAAAAAGGAAAAATTACTTTTTAGAAGAAAAAAAAAACTGATTTAGGAGAATCCGCATAATCAGAAGCAAAAAAAAAAAAAAGCGACTGGCTTATAAATCCTCTTCACAACATGCTGTTCATTCATAAGCTGAAGAGTCAATTTTGGAGGAATTTTCTAATTTGAGTTCAAAATCCGGCCAACGCACTCGTCAACAAGCGACAGAAAATTGGCAGATGGGGAAAGGCTCTTTTACCCCTGATTGTCAATAAAAGGGCGCTGCCGACCACCAATTAGCGGCGACATGTTGAAATCAAAGGCTATTGAATTAACCGAGATGATAAACATAACTGATGATGGTTTTAAGACCTAATACAGAAAAATGTATACAATTTAGATATTAATTATGAATACTTGTTTAATTTTCAAAAAAAAATTGAGATCAAAACGTGAGAGACGAAACACAAGAGTAAAAGATAAAAATCTAGCGAAAAGATCAGTAATTAAGCCATACAGTGTAATCTTGATGGCCGAATACTCTGGGGAAGTGGGGGTGTGCCGTTAGATCATGTTTTCCACTCGATATAATAAAATGTGACATAGAAGAATCGATGTTAGTGTGCGCTGTCATGTAACAATAAAAATAACGATTCAACTTAATAGAAGTGATGGATTATGTTAATAGTTATTGAAAGCTATTGCAGATAGCGTATAGTTTGATTAATTCAGATATGTGTTAAATATAGAAGTATGAAAACAAGAAATATCACCGAAGTACCACTGAGAAGTAATTGCCGATTGCGTCGTTGGAGATATCAAAGGAATTGCCGGATATCAGCGAAAATACGACACTTGGACCAAGGCAACTTGTGATCGGATTTATAGGAATGTGCCATGTCGACAGAGCGAATGTACTATTAAATAAAGTGCCGCATAATTGAGATTTTATTTTACACAGACATCGCAATTTCTATTCAAAACAATTTACTGATAATTCGTTAGGTATTATTTTTTTATTGTAATAGGAACGTATTCCAGCATTATTTCTTTCGCTATTTATGTAATCTCTAACAAAGTATAAATAAAAAGATGGTTGGATTTCTTCATGTGAACACAATAGACTACTATATTTTATGTAACTTATTTCACGCTATTCTTTCTTTGCTAATATTGTTTGTCAGACCGTTATACTAAGCAACTTTTTTAATTTTTAAGCCAGCTAGAACTACATTTTCAGTCATTCTCGTTAATTTTGATTGCGTGTTTAGGTGCAAAAATAAGTACAAGTCATTAGACAACTCTAGATCTTCTAGGTCACGTGGAGGGTCCTACTGCATTCTATTTTTGATTCTGATAGTTCTTCTTTTTATTCAATCAATACCAAGGCTCAAAAGGAATCCCATTATACACAACACTTTCAATAATAAATTATTGAGATAATTCACCATCATTTACGACGCAGCTGTTACTGCCCTGATTTAGTTCCTCAAGTACGTTAATAGTATAAATCAATCAATAAGTTAATAACTATTAAATATAGGAAGCTCGTTAATTTGAATAAATCTTATTTAAGTTAAAAACTCAGGTGATTACTTAAATTGTATTCTTCAATCTTTGGAGAGGCTGCAATGTAATGAGAGGAAAAACTTCCAATTCCCGTGAGATAAAGAATTTCTGCTATGGAACTATCACTATCTAGCAGTGGAGAGAGGAGATGGGAGGTCACATAGAGTTCAGTTGAATTTTGGTTAGAAGATGAAACCACCTTTTTTTTTTTTTTTGGACGCTTTAGACGATCCACTACTTTTTAATTAATTTTTTTTTTGGTTGAAAGGTAATATCCTTTGGGACTGTAACTGATCCGTGCATCCAAAACCTATTTACACCTTGGGGATCTACTTTTTCACGAGACGTCTTTTAAAAAATTCATAATTTTTTTTTTAAAGCTGATTAAATTAGAAGTTTAGAAATTAATTGAAAATAAAGAACAAGGAAGGAGTTAGAAAGAAGTGACTACTTTTCTTTTTACGTTTTTTCTTAAAACTTCTTATCTTTTTCCTTCTTTCTTTTTAAACTAGTGAAAACAATAAAAACTTTTATTAGCTTACTATTATTTTCAAATTATAATATTGAAGATTACAAATTCTCCATTTTCTGAAAGAAAGCGTTACACCTTACGTCTGTATTATTTACTGAAATTGTCTGAATTGATTATTTTTAATCGTACCGAATCAAGCGCAATGATTTAATATTGATTATTTAGGACAATGAGATATTAACAGAAACAGCTAGAAAAGGACTAATTTTTTTAGCCTCCACATATATAAAAAAATAATATAATCCTTTAAAAAAAATTACACAGATTTTCAAATTAACTTAAGATACTAATAAATAACACTTTCTAAGTTTATTTCTTCCCTAGCTGGGTACCGTCGCGTCGCTTCGCTCCGGAACCCTTACATATATAGCATAAAAATATATATATATATTTATTTAGCAAATTAATATCGAGATCGGAAAATATAAGAGTTTCAAGCCCGTTGTGCCCGTTGTGGAGTACAAATGTGGATAACTCAGATATATTGCGGGTTGACGCCACACACCTATAAATCGATAAGGCAACTTTAAAGCGAAAATATAAATCCTCTTTATTCCCTATCCCGTGGGAATTTCGAAAAATCCGGCCTTATTCCTTGTCTACATCATAAAGGGAATTTCAGCTTTCTAGGTCCAAGGGTTTGGGCTGGGCGTTGATAAGTCAGTGAGTGAGTGAGTCAAGACTTTTCTTTTTATATATACCTATGTTACGAGCTTCCTGTTTAATTTCAGTCTGGCTTTTTGTTAAAATTAAATTATTTTGTAATTAAGACATTAAAAATTATCTGCGATAATAATAATAAACAAAAGTTTTAAAACAAAAAGTTTGAATAGAAAAGTTTTAAAATATGTTTGTAGAAATATTAATTAAAAGCTATAGACAAATAAGACTTCAGATTTATAATAATAACAGAAATATGATTCCAGAGAAACATTATTCTTTTAGTTTATTGTGTGCAATGAATCATTGTTTACATCTAATCGGCGTTTTCATGCCTAAAACTAAATTATTTATTTTGATTTTATCTATTGGTTTGTTGAAAAGAAAAAAAAAATCATTGAAACAGGTAGCATATTTATAGAAAAAAAGTATATCATTTAGTTATTGATAACATTTAAGAAATAAAGGTAAAAATGGACTGAGAAATTGGTGTTTTTAACACAGTTCTATGGACAGAAATTACGGATGACTCCGGAGACGGATAATTAAAAAACACTTTGGGTATTCACCTATAGATTTTGAAGGCTTTTATTGCACAGAATTTCACTGGAGTTGATGGATCAGTCTTGTCAGGTGTCAAAAACGCTTCTTTCGATTGGATTAAAGAACTAATCTCTTTTCTCATCCAGTTCTTTTGAAAGGAAAACCTCGATATTAATTAAAACTCGAAAAGAATTTCTCAGTTGAGTTTCAACTAATTGAAAAGCGAGATAATTATTATTTGTCGATATTTTTTATTTCATAGTTTCAATTGATACTTAGTTTTTATTTGAAGATTTCATTTATATCATTTATTTTCTTTTACTGGATTCTTTTTAAAATAGGAAACTGAATATTGAAACCAGTCTTAATCTAAAATTGCTGTTGATAAAATTGAAACAGCCGGAAAATAAATTATAAATTTAAATTTAAATAAATTGTAAATTAACACATCCCAAGTTCCTGAAAGATACCTTCCTGCTGTTAAATAAATAAAAGATGCTTAAATAAATAAATAAATTAATAAAAGATGCATTTATTTATTTTTAAGTCGTCAAAGTGATGTAAAAGCGTCTCGTTTTTAATTTTAAGGCCTACGGAATATAATTGGTTGTCAATTTTTTTCCTTTTGTTGAGAAAGTAATTAAATCAAAGCGCAAATTTAAATGGATTACAAATGGATCATTTTACATTCAAAATTCCCTGTATAATCTTTAAAGGTAGGCCGGGAATACAAAAACAAACTGTATTCATAGAGGAACGTATTTCCGCAAATGCCATCCGAATGTGCTAGAGGGCGCTGTTTGGCAGCACATTAGTTGGGGAGTGTGAGTTGTCCTGCACTGATTTCTTCCTCTGGGGTTACCTCAAAGGCATCGTCTACAAGACCCCCATTTCCTCTGATTCTGACCTTGTCGTTGCGGCAGCTGTATGTGTCCGCGAAAGGTTTCGCATTTTTGCACATGTTCGGCAATCCGTCCATCGATGTTGTGAGGCTTATATAACTGTTGGTGGAAGGAACTTTGAGCGCTACTGAGAACTTGTCAATGTACACCTTACTGTCGTATTGTAAACATAGGGCTAATAAACATATTGTCTTTTATTTCTGAACCTTAGTGTTCCTTTTAGCATATTCGGATGGCGTTTGCGGACATACGTTCTACTATGAATACTGTTTGTTTTTGTATTCCTGACCTACCTTAAAAGTTAGTACAGGGAATTTTGAATCACCCTGTATATAAACGGTAAAAACCTTATTTTTCTCCAGTGTTATTTTCACGACCTAAAAAAAAAAAAAGAAAAAGAATAAGAAAAAGAACAAAGGAAGAATTCAAGGTTTCATGTTTCTTCAGTAACTTCTTGTTTATACAGGGTTTCCCAGAAGGAAAACGCAATGTTCTGGAAGGTCATAGTATCGATCATTATAAAAAAACAAAGAAATATATGTGAACATGTGTCCTTTTATTATTTGAATGTATAGTTATTTTGAATTTGACGCTGTGTCGTCCTTCCTTCTCGACGTAACGCGCAACTGTCCTAAGCATAGTTCGGCAAAGTGCATTGACATTGACGGTGGAAATTTGAAAATTTATTAAAAACCCTAACTTAAACAACAAATATTACAAACAGCAGATAATATTTCTTTCTTTTCAATAATTTTGCAACTGTACATTTTAATAGCTCTATCTCTGAACGGCACGAAATTTATATGCCCGTATAAACTTTTTATCTTAGGATAATCGATACTATTACCTCCAAGAATATTGACCTTGCCTTCTGAGACACCCTGTAGGAAAAAAACAAACAAAACTAACATTGTATTACGCGGAATATAAAAAGTGCATTATTACCCAGGGTTATCAAAAACTATCTTCCTTGATGGTTTTTAGCATTATCAATGCTTGTTTCTTAATTTGGCATTAAAATTTATTAGTTTTTATAACAGCTATTTATTTATTTATTCCTTCCTTGTCTTGTAATGTAGATTATAAAAGCCCCAGAGTAGGGGCCTTTGAATATAGGGGTAGATATGTAATGATGTTAGTGTGTGTTTATTCAAATGAGTAAGAATTTATGGGAATTCTCTTAAGAATCATCATCTCACGGGGAGGCGTTCACCCCCGCAGTGATAAGGTTCTCATGGGGAAATAGAATTTATTAACTTATTTATTTATGGCACAACAATTTCTTTATACTATAATAAATCTCTTTCTTGAGAGGGCGTGACTCAGTTTTTGAGATATAGGGCTTTTATTTTACTATCGTTTCTTTTTTTAGTTAGGAATTAATTGTAGATGATAAAAATTTAATAATTTTAATGAGAGCTAAAAGGCGACTATTTCTGAGTTCCAAATTTAGAATTTTATTTTTTTAAAGTTTTTCTTATTACGACACAGACACAAACAAACCATTCATTATAAAGAGAGTTTTAAACTTTTCTTTTCATTGTGGGAGGGCGAAAGAGGTAAATTCCACTTTTGCCAGAAGGTATCTCATTAATGTGAAATATAAATAACGTTCTGTGTACTGGGTTTTCTTCAACGAAATCGATTAACTGCTAACAGACAATTCACACACGAAAGATTGGAAACGACTTCATCCAACGGTGGAAATTGTATATCCAATAGTGGAAAACGGTGCAAAAGTAAATATTTAATTCCTAAATATGATGCTTGAAATTTTGGATGAAGTTGTTAAAAGATAGTCTACTATCCAAAAAAACAAAGGCGTTTGTTGAAAGGGGACAATCTGTCATCGTGGCTGAGATGTTAAAAGATAAAGGTAATAAATGTGTTTTTCGCTGTTTTCTGGGACAAAGTGCTCAGGGTAAAATATTACTATACAAGTTACGTTCACATGTTGATTCCTCAGCTAAATTAGTTGCTTTCCAGCGTGTTGGAACACTGCCACACATTAAAAGCGAATTGACTATTTTCGATACTATTTTTCGATAGACTGTTGCCAAAGCGATTGGACCAACAAGATGTGATCCATCAACAAGATGTGATCCTTCAACAACAATTCTTCAACAACAATCCATCAACAAGATGTGATCAACAACATGTGATCCTTTGGATATCTTCCTGTGTGGCTTCATGGCAGATTAAAGCTAACACATTTGTGAATGATGTTTTGCGCCTAGAAAGATGATCTACACCCTCTTCCATCCATCCATAGTAATTCTGTCCGGAGACAGGTCAACATTTCTATGGAATTCCGAGAATTCCCAAGAAGCACCTGGGAAAGAAACTGACACCCTCTTACTTAATTATATTAAACTTTCCAGTATATGACTTACTGGAAAAGAACATACTGGAAAATCCTACTGTTCACCCTAATGCATTCAAACTACCTATTCCAGTTATGGTTAACAAAGATAAAATCGTGATTTTTCCCTTTTGAGCCGCACGAAAGATTAAAGATTAGGCTGCGAATTGACCTGTAGGGATCAGCTGTTAATGATCAGCATAAAGGTCGTCCGCTTTAACCTTGTCTCCTTTTTACTAGCGTCTAGGAGTAGAAGTAACTTGGAAATAAAATATGATCTCTGCTAGGGATTGAAACTGGCTCTTTCATCCCTCAATCCAGAGGCACTATATTAAGAGTAACATTAAGAGTAACACTTTATTATTATTATCTAACACTTTATTTCTGTAGTCATTTCTCTAAACCAGTGCTTCTCATTTTTTTTTTTATTCTTGAGCTTTTTCGACATGATAAACGTAATCAACCAAAACAAAAACACAAAAAACAACAACAATTAATAAATTACAATTTTTTGTATAGTGAGTTTAATACATCTGCACCATACTTTTTAAAAAAGGGAATGCGGAATTGGATTACAGGCATTACACGAAATTATATTTGCCTTGTCTTTCAAATTTGCACGATTGCTGGTCGATATAGAGAATCATCAATAACGAAGGACTTGCGCACAAGCTTTGAGAAACACTGCACAAAATGCAGCAAGTTAATTCTTCATTAAAGAGCTGAAGATTCCTGTGTAATCGATTATACTTCAGTTTCTTAAGTACCGGAGATCTTTTAAATTGCCGCCATAACTATGTGGTTGTTTCTCTAGAAGAAAATATTTTCCTATAATCAATAAAAAAAAATAAAACATGTTTTAATATTTGCATTCAGCTTCTAACATTATCCTAAAAATACTTATCTGTATTGTACATGCGCAAGGTACACAAACTCCAACATCAATATCAAACAAAATGAATCTTTTAATTAAATCTCCACATCCTTCTATTCTGCAATTCTTCTGCTATAACTTGCTGAAAAATAGGATTTTTTTCCTCTACTTCTGAACATAGGAGGTGGTAATGTGAAACGTATATCCTGGGAGTTTATAAGATCGGAATTCCATAATGCGTCCAGAAATTTAATTAAAAGGAAAGTTTCTAGAAGAAGAACCATAGGGAAGTTACACATTACTTGTCATGGAACGAATGTACTTCAGCAGCCGATAAAATGGTTGCCGATATATTTTGGTCAGAATAACTGATTACTAGACTTTTTTTGTATAAAAGAAATTACAAATATTTATTCTGCTAATTTAATATTTTTTCCTTTTTTTGCGAAAAACTTATTAATACCAAGAATTAAATCAAATCATTAGTAAAGCTCCTTCTGTGTTACTTCATGACAATTAGGAAGAAAAAACATAATAAAATGGTACCTTTTCATCGTGGGAGGTTAGCCAAAATTAATTATACGAAAATAAATTCCGGTTAAGTACATGTTAAATGCACGATGAGATATACAAGTAGCCTAAACATGGAATCCTCGCAACAATGGGAGCTGGTTTCAGTAGTTGACGAAGTTTTTCAACTGCTGTGCCGCAAGAAAATTCTAAGAGGACACCTTTAATTACTATTTAGTTTTCGCGTAAATTCAAACACACTCATCTATGCTAAACTCTTGACATCAAATAGTCTACACATACCAGAAATTAGAATACAGCCTGTTTCGTTCTACCAATGAAGATTTAATAAAGTTAATTCACATTCAAATCAGCTAAAAGACCTTTTTCCTTCCATTTCAGAAGAATTGGAAAATGTTTAAAATAGACTGTTATCTCTATGAAAAATCACGCTAATGTTTTTCAGAGGATTCTATTGTGTGTAGTAATTGAGGTTCCGCGGGATGTTAAGAACGATATTTGCTGTGGTGAAGTTTTAAAAAAAGGCCAGACACACAATAATTAAAAAGCATAAAAACACATTAAAATGTTGAAAACTCGACCAGGTTTCGATCGGATTTGCCGATCTTTGTCAAGCCGATCTTTTTTAAGACTTGAAAAAGATCGCCAGGTCCGATCGAAACCTGGTCGAGTTATTAACATTTTAATGTGCTTTTATGTTTTTTAATTAGTATATGTCTGGCCTTTTTTAAAACTGCACATTAATTTCACACACGTTAAATTTCTACATCAATATTTGCTGTGCTGAGGGATTTCCCAAATAAAAAAATGTGCCGTGAAGCAAAAAAAGTTGAGAAGCGCTGGCTTATTTGCGATTTACGATGCACAATGAACAAGTTTTGTGTGATCAATTTTCACATCAAAAATGTGTTTTTTTTTTTTTTTTAAATTTCATACTGATTTTTTTTTTTTAGAAAAATTCTGTTAATAGCAAGTTGCTTATATAATTTACTTGAATTTGTAAGTTTAAGAAAAAAAAGTTATTGTAATAAATCAGTAAGATTAGCTAATATTTTGTAACTATTAAAAAAATACATAATGGAATTTCACACACAAGTTCATATATTCATACAGCATTTTTAAGGCGCAATTAAATACTGTTTTTCAAATACTAAGCTCCTTTCATTTGAGCCGGAAGAATACAAATTCAGATAACACCGATAATATCCGTGTTTATAAAATATAATAAAATTGTTATATAAACGACTATAATTGACTTGATTTTGAAAAAACATCAAATGTCGGTTTTCAGACAATTTACATTGGAATTAGTGGTCAAATGGAAATAATTTAATAGATTTAACACATTATTTATTAAAGAAATTTGAGCCAATTCCCGGACAAAAATGAAATCACTCAAAAAGATTTTTATTCTCTTAAATTTTACTAATTTATCTTTGTTTATTTTGATATAAATTAATAATTAAGATTAATTAGTAAATGTAATTTAATTGTAAAACGTAAATTAAGGATGTTTCGAAGACTTATCAGTCTTTCAAAAAAGAATATCGTAGTTTAAAATGTTATTTGTTTATTTCACTCAATTCAATTTACTCTTAATGCTATTCATGGATTTCTCAACATGATCTACAGAAAACTGTAGAGCAAACTGTAAAGATCACTATCAATAGCTAGAAAACACGTTGTTATAAAGCTTTTACATTTCTCAAGCACATTCTGTAAAAGATCAATGATCAAGTATTCGAAATTTTAAACATGTTACAAATAATACAAAGATAAATTATTCCAAAATTAACAAATCTTCTGAAATTCTTTCATTTAATAAGAAATTTCGTAAAATTTTCTTTTCCTTTTTGCGTTACAGCTACTCAATGTGTTGTAATAATTAATGGGTATTTGGCAACAAAAATGATGTTAATGAAAATGATGTTTATATGAAAATTCCTGGTATTTGGTTGATAAATCCAGTGAATTGAAAATGCATGGTATTCTGAGCATCACTCGTTATAATGATGTGCAATTAGATATTAAGCGAAGCCTAATGTAATCTAATCACAGCTGCTTTAGAATCGCAATTTCCTGATAGGTTTCAATAAAAATGGAAGACATTCTTCCTTGCATGAATATCTGCTAGAATAATGGAGCGGTTAAAATACAAATGACGAATTGAGCAATGAAAGAAGGAAAAGAAAAAGTTACACCCAACGTACAATATAATAGGCTTCTTGTAATTTACTTAACGATTTCCTGATGTTTTCATAGAAACGAATTAATGTTCTCAAGCGGGAAATCTTAACGAATGTCCGTGTTTAAGAGGAAGAGGGCGTAACGGAGGCGTTGTCCGGAAATGTCCGGAAATATTAAGACAAGAGAGGGTTGATCGAGTATGTCTAAGTGCGTTAAGTCTAAAAAAAAAAAAGTGCTTATCAAGATATTAAGGTAATGCAAGGCCGGTAAAAAAATAATAATTAATAAAGATAGTATGTAAAAAAATAATAATAAAAAATGTTATTGTATTGGATTATTTCTAACACACACGAAATACGGAATTGATGATTATCTTTTATTTTTTTAATTACAAGTTGATATACAAGAACTTGACGACAAGGTCAAGACTATCTTGTCAAATTCCCAATCAAAATATTGTCAATATTAAAAGTGGCTGATTCCATTCTTGAAAATACCTAAGTGGAATAGCAGTTAGCAGCTTTTTATGGAAACATAATTTCACTGTGGCTTTTGGTTCAGCAACTTTATTCTTATTTGAATTTGGGTCTCTCGTTTTAGCTTGATATTGTTGGCCCAAAAAACATTTGTTGCCAAACAGCCAAAGATTAATAAAAGTCTTCAATATTCACTGCATATAATTAAAACTTTCTTTAAATATAACTAATAATGAATCGAAAAATACTCATCAGATTACTGCACGTGGATCCTCTCCTAATAATTTTGAGCCGCTGGATGAATCATCTTTAAACTTGGTATGCATATTATGAACTACAGACGACCCTTACTATTACTCTTTTTTTTTGTTTTTATTTAAGAAACTTTTTCTCTGTGGGTCCTTGTGGACTATCTGCTTCAACGAATCGGTTTTAAAATCTTTTGCGAATAGCAGAGAAACGAAGTAGCGAATGTCTAAGAACAAATATGCGAGACTTGAAGTGTTTAAAATTAATGGGCTTTAGGATGATTTTGTGGATAACGCGGAATTAATTAAGTTTTTCAGAAAATGAAAAGTTTCTACCATTTGTATTAGACAGATATATTTTTTAAAAGTCGTTTTCACAATTTAAAATTAAATAAAAAGGGAGTTTAAAGAAGAGAATTTTAGGGAAAGTAAACACACCGAACGAGAGGACAGACATCTTGTGCGCATGGCTATTACGGATCGTACAGTTAATCCTAGCAAACTTGTAAAAGAGATTTCCGCTAGGTAGCTAAGAATGGCTTTACTCTTTGCTTTCTCTCAGTCAGTAATAAAGAGTGACATATCTAATATGTTACTACCTGATCTAAGAGATTAAACATATAACAATAATGTATAGGGATTTTGAAATTCTCGTCTATCGGTTAAAAATTTTAGGTTTTTCAGGAACTTTGCCAAGTTCATTAATTCTTAAGCAAGAATTCGGAGATTCAAATTTGGTTTATTTATTGTTTCTTACAATAAACACTCACACTTTGTTTTATAGGAATTCAAACGTTCTTCACTTTGAAAGTTCTGCAAAGCAGTTTGCGAGATACGCTTCGTGTTGTTGTCCCAAAGGAGTTGGGAGTTTGTGGGCCTCTTCGTTTTCTGGAGAGAATAAAACGATTTCATTGCAGATAAAAATAAAATGTTAATGAAATGTCAATCGAACATCAGAAGTTTAAAGTTCTTGAAAAGAAAAAAATTTATATGGTACAGGAACAGCAGAAGGAATAACAGATAAAAATATACACTGAATAAAATACACTGATGGACATTAAAAGTGCAACACCAGGAAGCACGCATCCAATCGATCCTAAATTTGCCTGATGCGCAGATCATGGAAGCACATGTAAATGATTAGCAGCGCAGCACATGTGCAAATAATGTGAACCAGTAAACGCCCCGAGGCAGTATAAGAGAGGAGAACAGAAAGTCACTGGGCAGTATTGGAATTGTTTGCTCGCCGTTTCTATGCACAGACGGCTTCAGTATGCTTCGTCGAAGAATATGGCAGCCATACCAGCAGGTTTCCGACTTTGATCGCATGAGAATTGTGACTACTTATATAGAGACTACGGATTATCCTTACCAAAAATTGATTCTCGTGTTGGACGAAACGCGGCCACAGTGATGTGAATATGGACTTGGTGAGTCTAGGAGGGACGAACTCACCGACGCGACAGGAAGAATACCAACGGCTCCGTCATGCCACCGAACGAGAGGACAGACATCTTGTGCACATGGCTATTACGGATCAACCGTATTGTGCACAACCACATCGCAAATCCTAGCTCAAGAATTAGGGTGTGTTGCTTAGCAACCAGTCTCCGCACTTACGGTTCGATGACGTCAGCAGCATCATGGAATTTTTGCACTGCTTCGGCTCCTTTGACTGTACATTACCGGCGTAAAATGATGCCTAAAATGTCGTACTTGGAGGTACGTATATCATATCATTTTTTCCGACGAATTCTACTTCTGCAGCACCATGATAGTTACATCCGTGTTTGCATCCATGATGGCTGCATCACCTACCAACAGGACATCGCACGACCGCACGTGGCACGAAATGTCCAACAATTTCTGGATGGCCACCATGTTCAACTTCTTCTGTCGCCCGCGCGTTTACCGGATCTGTCGCCTATTGAAGACAGAACCTGGGACATGATCGGACAACGACTAGCACACCATAAACCACCCGCGGATACACAGATGAACTTTGGCACAAAATGAACTTTGGCACAGATGAATTTGGCACATCCAACGTTTCTTCCTCTCTATGCATGGCGGTGTAGCAGACATTATTGCCACCCATGATGGCTACACAAGATACTCATTTCATTACTTTCCGCAAGTCGTACCGAGCTGTAATTGTAATCAGTTGATCCTTGTACCATACGTTATATATGAAATAAATATGGCTTTGATACGTCTTGTCTTTCGTGATGTTGCACTTTAAATGGCCAGCAATGTAGATAGATTACATTACTGTTATTTATTAAATATAATATTTAAAGATTATTTAAATGTACAATATAAAAATAATATTATTATTAATAATGACAATATTACTATTATAGTGGTTATCACCTTTGTAACTTCTGTGATTTTATTATTGTTATTAATGCAATTTGAAAGAAGCCCTTCCTTATTATATCACAAGGGCTAGTGGCACGAAACCTTTTATTCAATATTGGGAAATCTCTTTGTATTTGGAATTCCTGATGAAGACATCCTTTGAGAGTTGCCGAATATTCTCTTGAAATCCACAAGTTATCAATGATGTAGTAGTCATGCCTTGAATAGAGACAAGGCAATGATTACAGTATCATTACCTCTATACGCGGTAAAATACACATTAGTTCAGCGTTGATAGAGAATATCTTTTGTTTTCTTTTTTCCTGAATAAGTCAATCTGGAGTTTAAAAAATAATATATTATGAAATGATATCTATAATTTTCATGCTGTATAAACACAGTACATCACAATTCATAACTTTCTGAAAATAATTAAATATTTAAATATTAAAATATTGTCTACATTAATAGCTGTATATTTACGTCTACGTAAATCGTAAAGATTTTCTGTAAGAATATTATTATAGTGTAAGATAATATACAATGTAAAGATATATAAAATATTAGAATAGATATTAGAATAGTAATGTACTGCTATGTTTATGTATTTCTTTTCTTTTTTTTACAAATTAACAAGTTTTAGGAATGCAGTACATATTCACATCATAATGGGTTGCTATCTAATTATAATTAAATAAGAAAATTATAACAGATTAATTAATTATCTGTTTGATGGGAGTTTAATTGGTGATGCATCTGAACTTTCAAAATGGGCGTAATTTTGCGAATGTGTTGATGGCACAGAAGTAGAATTGATTCCCGTTTCTCGAGAATTGAACGAAATTGCAAATAGTGTCTGAAAATGACAAATGGCTCATCTTATTAGTCAAGACATTGGCTTTCCACGCACAGAAAATCACTGTCACAATTTACAAGTGATAAATGGATTGTCTGTTAGATCTAACAGTGTTAAAAGGCAGAGATTCACTTAAGATGAGGCCTACATGCGGCAGAGTACTTACGAAGGACGTAGCATAACAGACGACTCGTCACAGAACGCTTGAAAATGTTCTTGTCCTTGAATAGCAAAGGATTCCTTGAGTTCAGTAAAGGAAATTAAAGATCTTGGAAATTTATGCAACATGGGAAAATATAAAAGTATTAATTAGAGATTCTAATAGATTAAAATTAAAAACCAAAGGAGTTAGAAAAGAATAAATCAGTAGATCTTTTGACATTTCTTTATTTTAATGAAGAGAACTTAATGCATAACTATATTGTTTTAAGAATTAATATCAAATTTACAATTGACATTATATTATTTTATTCGAAGTCATATATTCTATTATTATTTAAAAAAAAAATATACCAAAAAATCTGGCCATTTGGTATATCAGCAAAATATACCAAATCCCAACTAAGATTTTATGTTTCATAAATCTATCAATGTATCTACGGATTAAAATATCTTATCCTAAAATATTTTTAAAAACTATTGCTTTCGTTAACATTTAATCTTTAAAATATTTTATATTTTTATACTTTTTATTATCAGAGTCCTAAAAGCACTTCAAATTATGATTTTTTTCTTTAAAAATATAAATAAATATATCTAAAGCTATTAGCTAATATTTTGTAAAGCTTAAATCAATAGATCTGTCTGTAAATTTTACTGAAATTTTTCAGATTTATTTTTAGCTTTGAGCATCTGTGGTCGTCGCTGAGTTCCTGGGCTATGTAACATTGCGCTTGCGCAGATTAAGACAGAAACTTGTTGCTTTGCTTTAAGTGCTGTAGGGCTGACTGCTGGTCAGTTCAATGTCAGATTCGTAAAAGGAAAAAGTAAATAACTAATTCTTCAGTGTCATGATTTGCAAAATCTTCAAATCCTTGAAAAGACTTAAAATTCCTCTCAGTTAAATTCTGTAAGCTAATTAATAAAATTGGTTTTTTACTGTTTATTATAAAGCCATAATTAGAGCTTTAACTGAAGCACGGCTGAGGATAGAATTATTTATTTCTCTATCAGTAGTAAATAAGAATTGAAATTAGAGTATTTATATATAATACTAGCTGTGCCCCGCGATTTCACCCGCGTTAAATTGTGATTATACATATCTGTTTTATACACATTATGAGTACATAACTAAGTGCACCTCATTAACTATAAATACCATCTGTTCGGCCCTTCTCGGTAATGTTCTCGTCGTGCGACCAACCTGCCCCCGACCCAGCGCACCACCGCCGCCGCCGCACCCGATAGTTTACCAGATTGTTTGACGTTTATGTTTACTGCTCCGCTCCTATTGTCGTAGCGTGATGTTATATAGCATATAATCTTCCTCAATAAAGGGCTATCTTTAACAGAATTTTTTTAAAAAAAAAAGAATTTTTCAAATCGGACTTGTAGTTCTGAGATTAGCGCGTTCAAACATACAAACTCTTCAGCTTTATAATATTAGTATAGATTATTTTACATAATAATAACTATTCTCCAATGATGTAATTAGAACATTTTTGTTTCTGTAATTATTATTAAGGTTGGAATTGTTTCAAGCTTACATTTTTTTTTTTCTTGGTGAACATTTATTTTAATGAAGATTTATTATGTGAAGAAACGGAATCTTAATTGCTGGTAAAGATAATATCGCGCCTCAAGATCCCGGAACTATACCGGAAGCGTCCGATAAGAGAAATCTAGAAATGATCACAAGAAGCTTAAAGAGGAGTTGAAAGCGGAACAATCTCTAGTTTCTCTTTGTGGCTTTTGGTAATGGAAGATTCCACATTCAAAAACAGTCTATTTTTATTAGAACTGAGATTTTAATCTTAGCAGCCGTAGAACTAACTGTGTTTATTGGTGGTAAGGAAAGTACAATAATTTTAATTACAGCCACAAAGAGATTTCCCAGTATTGAATAAAAAGTTTTGTACCACAAGCCCTTGTGATATGAGGTTCTTCTTTTAAATTGCAGTAATAATAATAATAATAAAATCTCAGAAGTTATAAAGGTGATATTTAGTATTATTGCAGTGGCGTAGCGTGGTGAGGGCGTTAGGAGCGGTCCGCCCCGGGCGGCACTTTTTGGGGGCATCAAAATTTCACAATAAATAATAATAATATCTTGCAATCTGAACTAAAAATTTGAACCATTTCTTTTCGTATTTTTGTCGCACCTGCAATTCGGACCGATTAAAATGAGAACAGAACTTTTTATTATTTAATCTGTGACGGAACCGGGGAATCCCTTTTATTTAAGTGAGTGTAGTCATCTCGCTCGCTCTAGCGACTGTCAATACCGTCTGTACTATCCGAAATTGACGAACAGGACTTCAAGCTCGAACGAATTCGACTACGGGCTTTCACAGCTGCCACAGACTGCGAATTTTGCCTATGCCCCGGGCGGCTGAAACCCATGCTACGTCACGGTATTATTGTTTTTGATAAAGCATGCCCAGTGTTATTGTAAGTCAACTTTTAGAATAAATAGAAATGAAACCACGGCAAGACTTTAAGGCTGAAAAAGATTTGGATAAAAATAAGAAGTTAGAAAGTTTCGTCCTAAATAAAATAGCTTTTAGTGGTAATGTAAATACGCTCCATCTAATCACCCCGTCTTCACATTGTAAACCCAAAAATGTTCATAATAAAAAGTTAATTTACAGCACAGTATTATTTATTGAGTTGCAAAAGGGTTCAAGAAAAATTGATCCTAAAATAGGTGTCTAATTAATAAAATTTAATGAGATTAAGTAATAGTTAAATTCTTAAATATGAAGTTTGATGTAAATCATTGCATTTTTTTAATTACCTAACGGCATTATGGTATTGTTGGTGGCACTTAAGATTGGTAAATTGTATAAAAATTTATAAAATGCACTATTAATTCTAAACTTACAAATATGAAATTTTACGCAATTTAATGTAATTGAGTTAATGAAGAGCAAAGTATTTTCGCCTTTTTTATGTAGAGATATTAGAAATACCAAAATCTAATCAGGATTGCAAAATATCATTTTAATCCTCGAGTCTGATGTTGATCAATGCATTGTACTTTGAATTACTTAATGGTATTTGTGAATTGCCAATAAATACGGACTACCAACATCAAAATCTAATAGGTCTGAATAATAAGATATAACTCTTCAAGATTAAAGTTATAAAAAACAGATTCAGTTGAGAAATTTATAATTAGTAGCTATTTACAGCACATCATTAGCGAAACAGGTATTTTAATAGAAATAAATGGAAAGAGACCAAGAGAAAGATCCAAAGGTAATGTTGTTAAGACAGCTTTAAAGACTAGAAAAAAAATGTTGAAAGATAAAGCTACTAATAATTTGAGAACAACAGACAGCAGACGTGTACTCGAAAGGAATTTTATGTCTTGTTTTTTGTTTTTGTTTTTTATTTAATCATTGCTGAAAGTAACTTAGCAGTTTCAGAAGATATTAGTATTTTTTTAGACATATTTTATAAAATCAAATTAGCTACGTATCACTTTTTGCAATTTCGCACGCGCGTTGCCAGGCAACTAATTTCTGACTGTTACAGATGGATTTCAATATTGTATTGCATGTCTTTTATAGAATTTAAATTTAAATTTCTTTTTAAAGTTTTAGTTTTACAGTAAAATAAAACAAAGAATGCACATAACTAAACAAAACACAAATTCACTGAGCTATTTTTTTGATATTTGTGCTGGAAATCGGGGACAATACTGTTTCAAGGCTTATTGGCCTCTCTTCAGCCCGACCCGTCCAGTACTGTCCCCGTTGAAACAGTACTGTTACAGTTGAAACAGTACTGTCCCAAATTTCCAGCACAAATATCAAAAAATAGCTCAGTGAATTTGTGTTTTGTTTAGTTATGTGCGTTCTTTGTTTTATTTTACTGTAAAAATGTACTAACGCACGTTAAATCTCTTGTCTAAGTTTTAGTTTTCTTGATGTATTTTTTTAAATAAATAAAATGTTTTTTTTTTCCGTAATATCAGAGAGGCTTCCGGAACGAAGCAACGGGTAGCCTTCTAATAATAATAAAATAAAAAGTAAAATTTGCCATTTTGTGTCTGCGAGTCCTTTTGCGAGAAAGAAATTACAAAATTGCTGAAATTGAAAATTTATTCTTCCTTCTTCCCTCTCAGTTTCCGGTGTATGTTACCCATATATTGCATTTCAATCTATTATTAACATTATGAAACATCTGAGCGGCTGTTTGAGTTTTTCTTCTTCCAGCATTGCGGACAACCATTGTAGGGGATTGAATTCTGGTAGAGTTTGAATGACAGCAAAGATATTGATTTAACAGTATTTTTTTTTTGAGACCGTGCTTGTAATTATAAGCCAAAATGATAAATTAAGAAAATGTTTATTATCTTTCTGCTTATAGAAATGGATAGCATCCAAATGAGGATGTTTTATTCAGCCTCTCAATGACTTCGCTATCTTAGGGTGATTTTCCGGATGATATGATGAACACTTGAGAAAATCTCAGCTTAATACAAGGGATTGAGGAGAAGCCATGTTTCGGCTTAACTAAGAATCTGATTCAAGGTTCACCTGGGGATTAGTGACGGGAGATGACTGGTTTTAAGTAAAGATTAATGGCGATGACGATGTAGAATCTCTGGAGGTGAAAGTGAGGAAAGCTACCTAATAAGACAGTTCTGGATTCCTTGTAGCGCTACAGCTACGGGGTTTTTCTCCTGAATTGTTGTTTTCATGCTTTACCTGTAGGTGTCGCCGTTATCGCAATATGTGACCATCTACGCCGACTGTTGCCATCGGAGTTGTCAGTCTTGAATGAAACGTCTTAGACAATTGATGAGACGGCGCAAGATGCAAAGGAGTTGTTGATTTCAACTGTGGATCTCAAATTGAATTGAATGGAGTCTCATCCTTCAATTGAGGTTGAATTCATTGGATTCTTGTGTATGTGTGGGCGTGTATTTACAGTCCTTCGGTGTTTTTCGACCTTGAAGTTTCAGACTGTTCTAAATAGGCCATACATTTTAGCATTACGTCATTTCAAAATGGAAGTGAAGTTGAGCATTATTAAAGGCGAATCCATAAAATAAACGGAAGTTAATGCTATTCAATTTGGGTTAATCATTTTTTTTTTCTTCAGAATAGAAACGTCAAATAAGTTCAAATTGCAGCTGTAGACAGACGACAATATGAAAGACGCTTCTTGCAAGAACTTAAAACCTACTTTCCTTCAAGGCTTTTTTAAGTACTACAAATAAGCAGTAGAGATTTTTTTTTTTTCATTTTCTAAAAAAAAAATAATGAAATACAATTACTTTTAATCATATCTACGCTCGCACAGAGGCTTAATTTTCTTTGTTTACAAAAAAATCAATTGAAATCCATTGTTTAGATTCTGTTGTCTCTCTATTGAATTTTTGTGATCCTTCTCGCATTAATTCCTCGACAATGACTCACACGAAAAAAATTTTAAATAAAAATGTTCGATTATCCGTTGTCCATAAATGTACATTCACGTTTCACGTACAGTGCTTACAGATGATGGTCAGATCCATCTATAAAGACATAGTCTTTACTGACATAGTTATCAAATAACTAATACAAAAAAAAATCTAATATTGTCAGTTTTCATATGACTAATATAGGAAATATAAAACCTTTGAAATATTATATTTCATATATACTGTTTTGACTATATTATACAACAAATTTAGAGATTAAATATTGTAAATATATGTATATTATTTACATATTTATTTGGGTTTTTTTAGTACAACATATATTCCATAAGTTACAAGTAATTTAAATAATGTAGATTAGATTAGATTACTGGTGAATGCGCGTGGCTTGACAGCCGAGCATGTCGACCTGAAAGATCTATTGTGCTATCCCACGGAAAGAAGGACAGACGGAGAGAAAGACTGAGAAAGGATGGTGTGAGAAATGCAGGGGAAATGGGAGAACCCCGAGAAAACCTGCCCAGCGCGGATCGCCACCATCAACGAAACCCCCTGAGAACCAGTGGCGGCTCGTGGCTGTGAAGTTAGGTGAAGAGCTAGTAGGAAAATAAGTATATTATAATATATATATATTATAATATATAATAAAAAATATTATAATAACTTCCTTCATATCTTCGTCTTTCCAAAGTGAAAATGATGTTTCTAATAAAACACACTTTATATCATAAACAGGATTCATTAAAACAGCACAACAATGCGAAACAAGCGCGCTCCGAAAGAATTTCACACTGGAAGAAGAGAACATATTTCTCAGTTGTAACTTCACCTATACGATGCTATACAGCGGGTGACGTCATGGTTGTCATAGCAACCATCGCTTCGGTTATCCAGCCTAGCTTCGCCCCTGAGGTTAAGAAACTTCATATAAAAGCCTACTTCACTTGGGTCGATGCCAGAACAAAGTCCCGCACCAACGGCGCGGGACTTACAAAATACAAAAATACGTTTCTATTAAAACCAACATACGTGATAAGGAAAATAAATTTTTCCTTATAGTAATTGTTATATTATAAATAAATAATATTGTATTATAAATAATTGGTGAAGTGCCACTTCACCTACTTCCCCTGAATAGCCGCCACTGCTGAGAACCGAACCCGATACTCAGAGGTGAGAGGCCAGTGTCTTAGCGACATCGCCAACCGCGTGGCCTAAATAATGTAACTGCATGTATTTTAAATTTTATAAATTTTTTGTAATAACCATTTTTAGGATATACTTACATAAAACTTGTGTGATAAATATCTCATATCTGCTTTTATTATTACTATTTTTTTTTTACTTATTTTTTTTTTTAATTTTAAAATTAATATTTTGAATGTAGCTTTTTTTTTACATTAATTTGTCTAATAAAATTATAATGTTGTTTTTTTTCCTTAAAAGATAACTATAAAAATAAAGTGGTAAAACAAATTGAATTACTGCAAAAAAATATGTTTTATAATGACCTAAGCTTATGTAACTGAAGTTATATAAAAGTCATCATCATAATAAATTTAAAATTTCATTTTTAAAATCCTTAATTTTCAAATATTGTTAGAGAATCCTAATAAATTAAAAAAACATAATTAAAACGCAATTTTATTCAATAAAATTTCAATTATCGCTATTTTTATAAATTAGAATGTATACAATTACATTATTTATTTCATTGAATTTATTTTCATTATGTTTTTGCCTTTATGGGTTTTCTAATTCACTTTTTCTTCCTTTCATCTGAAGAAGAGAAAGCAGGCAGGTGATGAGTTCATTTATGGCTTGTTTGTTCTCTTTAATATTTGTAGGTGTTGGGGGTGGGGGTGGGGGTCATTGAGCGACACACCCAGGAACGCTAGATTAATGATACTGTTGTCATCCAACTCCTCATCACCATCGATTACTGTCAACGTAGAAAATAAATAAATAATATCCTTATTAAATTCTTATTATCCCAAGTCAATAGAAAAATAAATTTTATTAAAAAAACGGAAATTAGCTGCAATGTATATAGAGAGTAATTTCAAATTTTTTTAACTTGTATATACCTAGACATTAAGAGAAAATAAAGATATTTTTTTTTCTAAAAATATTTGTAAATATTTTGATTTAATTTCTAAGAGTTTAATAATTTAAAACCGTCTGGAAGTTTCGATCTTTTACCTTAAATAGCAACACCATCTTCCTAATGATGGCGACGTGTTAAAGCTATGTGAGACTTATTTGTAGCTAGTTTAAAAATCAATCATAAATTAATAGAATAAACTATGAAAAATTAAAATAATAAATTAATTAGAAAAAGAAAGGACTGAACTATCAGTTAAAGGCCGGCAAAGCCCAGAAGATTTACGATTTATTGCTAATAAAAGTCTTCAGTATTACATTGGAGGATCAAGCAAATTTTGTTTAATATAATAACAAAAAAAAATCGCTGTAGTTTAGTTAAGAGATTTTACTAGAAGTAAAAAATTGAAGAAAAAAAATACATTTAATAGTAAGATATGCAGTAGTGTAGATCACTACGTTTTGCTCATTTAAATTTATCATAGTACCGTGTTTGGTCCACATTCTCGAATCTTCCAGACACAGTCCCACGAAACGCAACAACCTACAAATAATTTTTTTTATCAAATACATCATTAAATCCCTGACCAAAGAATCTCTAGCTAAGTAAGGATTTAAACAAACGACAACTAACGTTAAGGAATAAATGATTTTTCATTTGATAATAATGATAATTATTAATGATAATAATAATAATTATTATTAAGTTTATCAGTTTTTAATTACACGGAGAAAGAAGCTATTTGAAACAGAGTATATTTGTTCTCTATTTATTTTATTCAAAATCTACATTTATTATTAGACAATTTAAGTAAAAAAAAATAACCAAATCATAAATTTCGTTTTCTTTTATATAATACTAGATAGTATTTCAAGTAATGTGTGAGTAATAAAATAATTTGTAGCAAAGAGGTACTAGTGTAATGTAATTTTAATTCTAACATATATTTAAACTTTATTGATATTATTGGCAGTTTTAATTTCCTTTACAGATTAATTGTGAATAATCATAACGATATTATCATTTCTTAAATAAAAAAAAATATCGAACCATTGTTATTCGATGGTGATTTTCGAACACTGTCTTGAGATTTCATTTCGTAATTTTAAATATATAAAAAGATAGACAAGGTTTCCCAAACTTATATTAAAGATAAGATAGAATAAAATAGGCATCTCTCTTCCATTTTCCTATCTAAAACCACAAAAAGCGAAAAATAATAATTTTTAATTATACTTTATACTTATACGATTTGTAACTATATTTTATTTGTTAGCAACCTTAGAAATTAAGTTATTAGTCTATTTCTGCGAGAATTTTTCATTAATCGGCATAGACAACAAACTTTTTTTTTTTTTTTATGAATTTTGTTTTTCCGTTGTTCATTTAATGAAAAAAAAGAAACAATTAATTTCTAAAGGCAGTTAAGAAACTGAACTGCAGTTCAATGTTAAAGAAGCAAAATCGAGGCCTTTCGACATTTGGACAAATGTCAATGTCAGTTGTGGCATTTGAACAAATATCGAAGGGTCTTGAGCTTTCGTCCTTTACAAGACAAAATCTGACCCAGATTTACTTAGCGACCCGCAAAAATCATCGCTCCATTAGTAATGAAGATTCTAATTTTAACAAAGTATTGACCTTTTACACAACAACAGAATGCCATTTAAATGAGTGTTTGACTATCCATTTTTTGATTTCATTACGTAAAAAATAACTTACTTATTTTAAGAAAGATACAGAGAGCTATTGATTTGTTTAAAATTCAGTATGAACATCGTAGTTGGCATACCAACTTCCACGATAATTTGATGTGCCTACAAAAATCATTAAAGCTGAAATACAAGCTTATCCGTTAATAGATAACTATAAAGCCTATATTACCTTTAAACTGAGATACATTTATTATAAACTCACTGAGGAATTTTGGAAGTGTTTCTCCTCTTATGCAAAGCAATAGAATAATGAGAATTCTCTTACTGCAATCAATTGAGGTATTTATTAAAAATAATAAGATATTGGATTTGTTATTATAGGCCCTAGTCTAAAACTGCTTTTTTTTATGTATATTGTTTTCTAAGCATTATAACTTTTAACATTTTGTATAACTGTATAATTTCTCTTAATTAGCATTTTCTCTTGTAGTATTGTACTTACAATTCTATTTACATCGCGTTTTGTAGTGTCAAGATAGCTTTGCAGTTTTTATTATTAACTGTTATATCAACAGTTTTAATATTTCACCAAAGCTAGTAGTGAATATCCTAAACTGTTTTTGCATTTGAATCTGAAACATACCATTATTTTTTTTTAAATTCCTTATTTGTTGTTTTTATTGATTAATCTGCTTACCAGTCGCTGATCCCCTGTGGGCCACAATTGAGTCTATGATGTATGCTCTGTTCTGTCTACAACTTTTAATTTCTTAAATGGCTGCAAATTATCCAATTACTCCAGGTATCTATCGTAGCTCCTTCAGACTTATTAAACAAACGTACAGACAATCAATAATCCTAATTAACGTTTGCAGTCGTAGGCTCGTAACTTACCCCTTTTCTTCTTTATTCCTTTAGCTCTTTGCCACCGAAGTAGAGTTGTTCTTCAGTAATAAATAATTGCTGTTTAGGTATGGTTTCGACCACAACTAAGCCGTTGACATCATTACGTCTTAGTTGAAGGATGCCATTGACTCCGTGTTCACGAGCAATCTTAATCGCATTGCAACAAGTTAAGTATCGGAGACATGAATTATTCATGCATCAAGTGCTTTAATTCACTGTTTTATTAAAGCTCAGTGCCAATGAATTTCCCGCGAATATAGTCTCATCAATTCAGAAGCTTACGGAGTCTCCATCAGACCATTCTCAGCTGCACCAATTGGCTGCTGTTTTTACTGGAACGTTTATTAATTATCATTTACTTCCACTGTAGTAAACAGCGTTATTTAATCTCTTCTCTAGAATGTACGAAAAAAAAAGGAAAAGAAAATAAGGAAGAAAAAAAAACTAGTAAAGTAAAACATAGAGAAGGGTCTTCTTGTTTATTATTCTGAAAAAAATTGTAATGTCCACTAATCAAAGGTGATAAACACTATAGAATAAAGTAAATCATAACAATGGAAAAATAGAAAGTTGCCTATTATCAATAGGAAATAATATTGCCAAATAGAAAGATAATTAAAATAAGATGTAGAACAGGAAATTTTTGAATTCAAAATAAAGGAAACAGATGGTATAAACATACGTTCGTAGAAATTGAGATAAATTAATTAAAGAAAAGAAATGTAAGAAATCAAAAAAAATAGTAATGATAGATTGAAATTTACAAAGAAAAAAAAGTAGTTGAAAAGAGAACAAATAACAATTGATTTAATTTAAGAATACAAAATATATATTATTAGGAATTTTATTTATTGTCTCTTTATTGATAGTATAATCCAGTTGCATGAAAAGAACACCAGGATATTGGACAGGAATTAAATCCTGTATTGCAAATCGTCTGACAGCTGTGATCAAACAAAAACTGTGGTATTGGAAAACCTAATTATCTAGGGAAGCTGAAAGTTTAATGACAGATCGATACAAAATGGCCAAAAAAAAAAATAAGAGATTATGGCCAAAAAAAAAAACAACATCCTTCAGAAAATCGCTGTAAATGTTCATCGAAGAACATCTAAAAATGAAAGATATACCAGTAAGTAAGTTTATTGATATAGACTAAGATATAGACTAAGAATGTTTATGCTTAATTTTTAATTTTCTGTCGAGCTTGTGAACCACTAAAATTTTGCTCACTATATTTCGATATTTTGTTAATTATTATATACTTTTATGTATTTTTAAATTTAATTTAGTAGAAACAAAAATGCATCAAGACTTCTTAATTTTATACCGAATTAACAATAAACGGAATTTTTGTCAACCTATCCGTAGATAATATTTACAATCTGAACAGTTCAGTTAAAGAAATATATAAATTTATAAATTTAACTTTAATGATTAAACTTGGCCTCTTTGTTCTTTGCCGTTTTCATAATTCATGTCATGTTGAATTTCATCATATATCAAGTGTCAACTGCTAATTGTTTACTAGATAAAAACTTCTATCTTATGAAGTACTTTTTCGAGAAAAAAGAAGGCAAATTCATCATAGCTTTAACTTTGAAGGGTTTTATTGACGAAACGCGTGCGAGTGACAGTTGAAGAGTTCTCTCTCATTACAATTCGCAACGGAGGGGATCACGAAGACATTGATTGACTTGGTGATCCTCTCCACTCAACCAGACTGTAGTCTCATTCATTTACACAGTTACTTGTTTTCCCCTCCAATTCTCCTGCTGCATTGATTTCCTTCTAAATTAAATCCTAAGGGAAAATGGCTCCAAAGCGCCAACTCGCCAATTGAAAGTTTAAAGAAGTGTTTGCGCAATTCTTAATCAAATTTTCGTGCAATCGCTTCATGCAAAAGGCTGGTACATAACTAATTGTCATTCGTACCAAACTTTTTTTGTTTGGCTTCATTATAAGCAGCTGAATGTGCCAGTTTTGTACATTTATGTAAAATGTTTAAAGCTGTTCATTTTTCTGATAGGTTAGAACAGGATTTCGACAAAAACTTTTACGGATGATTATTATAGTTTAAAAATAAAAGAGCTTAGAAAATTAAAAAACAAAAACAATGAGCTTAAAAAAAAAAAGCTAATTGTCCAATGTTATTCTGTAATCATCGCTGCACTTTGATGCACCATTGCAAGAGCGGTAAACAATAGAACTAAAGAACTAAACTCATTTACTTAATTTATTGCACGTAAATATTAATGACGGTAGAACACATCATAACAAAGAAGTTCATGCTGAATTGCTTGATGCTGAAGCTAAGGAAATCTTCGCAAGTGAAATAAAAGACTGAGATGTAGAATTATTTAAAGAAATCAAACACAAATCCAAAGATTTTGTTAAATTAGATTGTTTTGAATTAGAAATAATGTTACTGTTATACAATATTGACCACAAAGATCGTATCAGTGACAAATTAAATATTAAAGATAGTGTAAGATTTTTAGAAGAATGGGATACTTTTTCATATAAGTTCAGAATTTTGATTCTGATCTGTAAAACTAAAAAGATTATATATCAATTTACTGTAATTATCCTTTTTTTTTAGCTTCCGATTTTAATATAAATATATATAAATATATAATATATTATCCAAACATTTAGATTATAATTAAAAAATAAAAACTAATGGATTGCTATTTTTTTTATCCCATCCTGAAATGTTTGGCAATTGTTGTCCTCCTTCGGCCTCCAAGAAGGATATTAAGTTGGGGATTATTTCACTGTAACGTCGTTGCCAGGATATTTCTTAGGAGGCAGTTCTTATAACAGAAGAGAAATACTAATAACAGATTCGAAGTTGAATCAGGCTGTAACGGGGCAGGCGCAAGAATCTGCGCTTGGAAGACATAGAATGTTAATTGCTAAATATTGTGATTAAAAACTCAGTGAAAGAAACTCCTGTTTGATTAGTAAACTTTATATACTTAATTTGTAGTATTAACTTCTTTAACGTTGTAATAATTTATTCTAATATAAAATTATCTTTTACTCCTGCATGCCATCAGCAAGAACTTCAATATTTGATACTGTAATATTGAAATTTATAAAACGAATCTACGTTTTCGTCTTCGACAATAAAGCTAACATTAGGAGGACATTGATTAAACCATGCAAAATCTCTGTACTATCGTGTTTATGGGAAACAACAAAGTTCGGCAACTAAATAGATATCTCACATCGCTTGTAAATAGAAATCCCATTATAGATGTTCTGAAAAGTTTTATTCCCAGAAATTGCAAAATAAGAGCGGGTAATATGCTAATAAGCTATTCATCTTAAATATATCTAGTTTTGAGCCTGCTTAGGCCTATCTAAGAAAGTTGAAGTTCATCAAATCAGGTTTCCCTATATAACACTCTAATTTCATAGGTAATTTCATATAGGAAATCTTGGTAGAATAGATATATTTACAGAGATAGCTTATCTATATTTACTTCTGATAATAAAACCCTGCAACAAATAAGCAATTGGAAGAAATTAGTGAGATATTGGATGAATTGTATTATTAATTATTTCTGAGAAACAGCGCATAATTGTACAAAATCCTCAGGCTTCTGTTTGACTTTTTTTGAGGCCCTGGGACAAGTATACTTTGAGGGGCCATTACTAGAGAAAGTTACGATTCCCAATTTTCTAAAATCGACTTTTTTTAATTTCTTGTTTTAAATTATTTTTTTTTCACTCGCCAACGCCCGGGCTCTTAGTATTGAAACTATTGGCCTCAACAAGGGGCGAGAAAAGTGAGCATTTAGCCGATGAAACGTTGCCCAGGATACGCCTCAGGAGGCAGCTCACGCTATACCCGCAGAAACGGATGAAACACAGAAGGAGAAAGTAACATCCAGCCGACGCCGGGATTCGAACCCAGATTCCGACACATCGGATCCTCCCATTTCTTGAGAAAGCCGTCTCTCGATGGCGAAACTAGTTGATCATTCATTTGTATTCTTGTTTTTTTATATAAATTAATTGTATGTTTCAAATAATCAGGTGTATGGCTTATTCAATGTGTTCAAATACAACCAGTAGACGTAAAGCGTTTCTAATCGTAATTGCTTATGTTTATGATTGGTTTATTTAGTAAGGGGAATGAATGAATGAATGATACACACGTTAACATACATTAACTTTTATCATATCAGCACACACATTCCGAATGAATACAGGGTAATTCATAATGAAACGTCACAACGTCAAAACAATATTCTGAGTTCATTATGAGTCAGTAAGTCTGCAGTAACATAACGCCTAAATTGTTAAAAAAAAGAGGAATTGTACGAAAAGAAACCAGCGAGAAAAATAAAAGGTTTTGAATTCAATAAATACACAAGAAATGACAAGCTAGGATAGTTCTAAATGATCTACAGTATAGAAATTGGAAACAGTCTGTAGTACTTCAGGATTGTCCTTTAAGAGAGTGACTTCGTGAAATCTTTATACAAGTTCCGCACTGAGAGGAAATGGATTACGTAACATCACGGCATTCAAGGGGCTTAACATAAATGATATTTCCTGTTTTATTGTGTATTTACTGCAGGCTTTTATTGGCAGTTTCCTTTAAACTCCCACAGCTTTCCTTATCAGCGATTTGGAGGGACGTCAACAGACATTGATTTGTAAAACTGTAGTGAATTTTACGACATTTCGTTCCGAATTACCCTGTATGGCGTATCTTTACATTTTTAAAACCGGACAGAAATCTGAAATTTGTCAATCTTTAATTCACAAACCATTTTTCTATTTCTATTTTTTTTAAGGAGAATGCCAATTTATCTTTGCTTCATCAGCGTCATCTACTAAAACGCAATATTCATGGACGCTCTTTTTTAATTTTAGTCAACTAATATTCATTTTATACAATCGAATTTTTTTAAATTTTAGCTTTTTATTTTATAATTTAAGGATTGTTTCAAAAGTTTTGATTTTATTTGTCTTTAAAAAATATATATATAAATAAATACATTTGTGACAGACATCACATCAAACTCGTAACTTCGTAAATAATAAGGATGTAATCCATGAAAATTCATGAAAAATTTAATCATGAAAAATCATTGTCGTAGGATTTATTTGTACGTACATAAATTTTATCTGGAAGATGTTATTAAAAGTTTAAACTCAAAGCTCATGATAAAACATTTTAAGTTTGTGTTTTTGTGTAAATTTAAAACTTTATAATATAATTTTAATGGAAATTCATTATTTTTAATTCTTTAAGTGGATATTTTCAGTCATTTAAAAAATTTTGAAATCGAGTGCTAATATCTATATATCTTTTTAATTCATTCGTTAGTTTGAAACAAATTTAAGTTTACATTATTCTTTGTCTTACATATGTAAACAAAGAAAGAGAATTCTCTGCAAAATTTTGGAGTTTTGATGTCGTTGAGGGGCCGAAGCCCATCCTGAAATTTATACAAAAGAAAAATCTGATTTCTTTAATAATTCCTTCTATGTTTCTTTTGATCCATCTTGAAGTGTGAGTAGGTCTACGATTCGTTTGATCTCCAACCCTCGGAACCATAGGCTACGTTCAAATTACGTGATGGATTGCTGAACGTATGACAAGTTCTAGCTATTTGTATGACGTAAAATATTTCTATTTGTATGACAAGCGGCAAACTTAAAAATCTTCAGGACAACTTAAACTTGGCTCCTGAAGGTCAACACCTACGAAACATTGTTCAGATATGTTTAAAACAAAGGTTATCTACAATGTCTGTTTGCTGTTGATCGCAATCCATAACAAATTGTAGGTGTGAATATTAAATTGGTACACTAGGTATGAGTTTGTGATTGGTTGTTAGCAACGTCATTTATAAATGGACTTCAGATTCTACGGTGGTTATTTTTAATGGTAGTGAAGATATGTTGATCGAGAGGTAGTTTGATAGTAGGGATCTTCCATTATTAACACTGATCAATGTGCTATCGTGAAATAAATTTGTTCCATTAACACTTACTCTGCAACAATTGATTAATTCAAATTTTTTTCATGTTATTAAAAACATAAATAAAAAAAAAGAGACACTCGCGCAACTATTGTCATTAAAACTGAACGGAAACCCTTGCATTGCTTTCGAGTTTCCTTTTGTAAAGAGGTTAATGGAAAATTCCAGAAGAGGGGTTGGAAAAGGAAGTACACGTTGAATTTTAATTTTGAGGGTCTTTATTGTTTGTTCATCTAATTGTCTTGGGTTTCTTCATTTGACTGTGAAATTCTATCCTGAAAAACCCGTTTTAATTTCCTTTCCACGCATCTATTGTTGGAGTAACTATTTTTGGATTCTTGATTTTTTATGTTTTAAAAATAATTTGGAAAATACTTCACGGGTTTTAATAAGAAGTCAATTCAAGTTCAAGAAATTGAGTTTTTATTTTTAATAAAATTCTGTATTTTCTAATGTCTGAAGATTTCCCTTCTGATCAATATTATAAAAATTTAATCCCATCAAAACCTAAATGTAGTCATTTTTTTCAAAATAAGCAGTATTTCAAAGAATTTAAAATCTACTTTCCTTCAAATGTCGTCCCTTAAAAGTTGTATTTTTTTTCTTTGTGTTTGAAATCTGAAAACCATACAATCGAAAAATCTAAGTTTATTTTTAAATAACTTATGTTTGCCATAACACTAGGAAATTTAAGTTAAATTTGCTTTACTTAAGTTGTTCAAATCTGATTAATTTTAACGGTAATATCATCAAAGGTAAATCTGACTGATGAGTCCCAACAAGGACGAAACAGCTGTTCCCGATTCCCTTCGATGATAGCTCAAGGCGTGAAAGCAAACTAATGTGCATTCTTTTATTTCCCTATATTTTCTGCGCGTTAAACTTTTCTACTATTCATAATTATTCCTTTTTTTTCAACAAATTCTGTTACGATTCAAGTCATAAAATGGATGACAAACTTTAAAACCGAAATTAAGAACTATCATAAAATCGGCAATAAAAAGTTTCGGAGATTTCTTTTTCTTTTTCTTTTTGGCAAATGTACAATAAAATCATAATCACTAAAATTGAAACAGGCATTTGTTTTATAGGTTCTGTGTGTGTTGTAAGTTGTAACTAAATTAACAAAGTTCTAACAAAGAAAGAAAAGAATGACGTTACGACAAAATGAAAAAGTTATGCTGAAATAAATAAAATTACAATGAAATTTCGGAAAATAATAAAATTCAAAGAAAAGTTAGAACTTTTATAGAAATACGTTTTTCTTCATCATTTCCTTTTATACAAAATTCAGTAAACACTCTGGAGAGATAGAAAAATTCAAAAGTATGCATTAGGCGTAGCTGTAGAATCTCTTCAAAAGGACCAGCACTTAATGAAGTCCATTATCTAATTTGATACACGAGCCTTAACTAATATCTAGGGAAAGGACACCACGTTCAGTGGTTCAGAAGTTTTGATCAACAAGTGAGGAAAACAAAACCCTGAAAATAACATATATAGTCTCCAAATCGATAATCTTCGTTCAATCATGATATACACAATACATGAATATATTAGAATATGTAAGTGGTTTTAAGAATGATAGAGCCAAATTGTCAGATTGGGCCGATCATTGTAGAGATTTGAAGCATAATCCGGACCCAAAGGTAGAAATCTTATATCACATACCAGAAGAAAAAGAAAGAGTAATGATAGAATCTAAAAAGTCAGTGATGTAACATTTGGATGGCTCAAAAATTATTTGAAAAATAAAGAACGATTTAAATAAAGAAATGTAAATTTGGAGTAAATTATGAATTCGAATTGTCAAAAAATAGTATAAGAATTAAGATTCTGTATTGTAAACGGATGGTTCATGCATTGTTGGTACATATTGTATTATTAATTTATTAAATATATCGTAACGAATTCAGTTGAAGAAGAAGAGAGAGAGATTTCTTATCCTCAATTTAACCTGAAGAAGTTTTCTATTAAAGAAAACGAAATATCGTGATTAAAGAAGGGATTTTAAGAAGGCATTTTAGTTGTACTGTATATATATCATGATTGAACCCCTGAAAAATTTAATGACAGACACATTTAAAAAACAAAAAAGTAAGTAAAATTCAATGAATTGTATCAAATTGAAAGCCAACCGTGAAACAAGTGGCAAGAAGAACAAACTCTGCATTCTTTGAATTTATCCTAAATGAAATGACACACTTCAAGTTCTTCAATTAACGAGTTGAAACGACGATTTGAGTTTCGCTCAAGATAATTTTCTTTTCGTAGCTTAAACGGAAGAGGATGTTTGTAGATTCCCTTCGCTTCTTTGTGTAGTGTTTCAGGATCATTTTGCCGGTCGGTAAGTGGTGAGGAATCGATTTCGGTTGCCTTGTGTTGAAATGCTTGTGAAATTGAATTCAGTTTGGTTTAAGATAGAGTCAACATCGAAATGATGATTCAAACTCTGGGGTTGATTAAGCAAACACTTGTTGAATGTTGCAACGTACACAGTAACTTTTGGCAAACAGATAACTTGCAAGGCCTGTATGATAATCTCCTTTCGTTTCAGAAACAGGTTTGGCCTTAATCATCAGACGAATATTTTGAAAATAAGTAAATATGTTTCTCAATATCATATAAAAAAAAATGAGACAGAATCTGTATGTGAAATCAAAAACTGGCAAAAGTAGTTCCTAAAATAGCTAGAAGGCTGCTTTCGTTAAAATCTTTTTCTTTTTTTCCTTTTTTCTTTAAAATTTTGAAAATGTTACAGCCTCCGTTTATCTATTTTTAAAAAAATTGTGATATCTTTGCTGAACAGATCGTGGATTTTTTTGTTTTCATTTTCTCAAATCCGCTTTACTTATTTTAATTACAGAATCTAATATTTTATTCCTGTTATTACTCGCGCAGAGATTAAAAGGATTAAAAATCGGATTAATGTCCTTTGTTTACGACGTCGATAAAATCCTTGTTTAAGTTTTTTTTACAAGATTTTTTTGTTATCTTCTCGCGTTAATTGCCCGATAAGGACCCGCACGAGTAAATAAAATGTAGAAGTTAGATCCTTTCTTGCTTTTAAATGTGCATACCAATTTTAAAGAAGATTCACCTACTTGTTCATTAGGAGTGAATTTAAATTAGGAATTTAATAAATCCCTATTAAAATAGGTAGGTTAGAAAAATCCATCAAATACATAATAACGGAGAACAATTTAAAATTGGTATTTTTATTTTTAATAATAAACATTAGTTAAAATTTTGCCCTTGTTGTTATTTCTGTAGTTAACTACATCCGCTGTTAGTTACCTTGACTTCACTCCATTTCACTACTTTTTGATCGAAAGGCTGCGAAGAACAGATAACAGGAGTTGCAGTCTATTTCACAATCACTTGCCACTAGGGAAACAAAAGGATAATGGGCTGCTACCGAACCAGCTTCCACTACTCAGTTTGTGTTTTCTCAAAATGTTTATTTACCTAACAATGAGTTTCTCTGGTACTTACTGCAATAACAGTCTACAGTATAAGAATACTGAAATAAAAATACAGCTTTTCAAGAATCATTGCAGGTTTTTATATAGGATATTATAGAGTTAAATTGCATTGGAACGCAATGCAACTAAGTGATATCTTTCTTTTCAAGCATTTCACATCTCGCTGTCTTTCTAAATTTGGGGGAAAAAAATCAATCTCGTGTTCTTAAGCTGAAGTCCAGATCCGTTCCCTGGTTCAAACATTGTTAAAAATTGAATTGTTAATTATCCTTTCTTCCTTCAGGAAAATAAGCTAAAATAAAAAAGGCAGGTACCGTTAATAACTTACAAAGAAGAATATGAAATAAAAATGGAAATAGCAGCGAGCTGTACTAGATTCCTTAATTTCCCGGGCAATGCCGTAAATATCTCTTTAACCTGCTCTTGACTCGTTTATTGTTTGAACTTTGTGTTTCCGTTACTAAAGGAGTTTCTTCCCTGCTGTTGTTTGGAAAAACAGACATTTAAGAGACTCATAAAAGATAATCATAAAAGCAACGTAAAACGTTAATCTATTATTGACCTCCTGCCTTCAGTTCATTTACAAACCCTTTATTAGAATTTATCTTCATCATCAACCCTTAAGGGATCTAACGTATGAACATAAACTGCAATTCGATCAGGGTTTATGGGTTTTAAGGTCACACCTGTAAGTGTTTGGCTAATTCGCTTTTAACGTTTTGCAAGACAAAAGAAAACTTAAGATATACAAGCATAAGCTTCCACTATCTTCAGCTACGTCTTTGTTAAGGAAACAGTAACTCAACTACTACAAGTTTTAGCCTGCTTTCCTAGAGAAATAGGCTCATTAAATCAATTAGTCTGTGTGTCTCCTCCCTCTAATAACTTTTGAACTGCTGGATGCATCTTCTTCTTGAAACTTTAGACGCATACTTAAGGACTACAGACGACCTAACAATTCTACTTGAAATCTTTTCTAAGTTGGTCCATCGAAAAATTACCTCGAAAACGAGACAAAAATTCCCGCCAAAAAAAAAAAAGCATCAGAAACTAAACAGTGGATTTCTGTCAGTGTCTTGAACAATGGTTTTAATTCTTTTGGGTAATCCATTGATTTATCAAGCTCATTGTTTGATATGTTTAAATGTAATTAGCTTTATTCAATTTAACTATTCTGTTTCCATATAGAAAGACCCCCTTATATGGCTAAATCTGATCACTCAAGTTTGCCTGGAAATCATGACGTCAAACATAGAAATGGGTCTTTGCAGCAGCAAGTCACTGCCAGTACGCGAGGGAAGACATTACACAGCTAAGCCAAGGATATAATTTGGAACCTTTTTATAATAATATAAAAATATATTCGTAACTATACAAAATATAAACACCAGAATGTTTTCGTTAGGTTTATAAGGTATAATTAGGAATTTTAGCAATAGATGTAGCTGTTACGCCGTAAAAACATTAATCCATAAGGCATATTACGTCAACAAAGGTCTTTCTTTGAGGAAATAGACAATAAATAATATAAATTCAAAAAAAAAAAAAGGAAAATTTACACTGTTTGTAGTGTTTGTACACTACATTGTATTATGTCATTTTTACGAATTAATAAAAATAATAGTAAATAATATAAAGAATCTAACATTTAAGAAAAGTACATTAGTGCTATTGTACACTATGGAGATATGTTTGGAGATTAGGATTTAATTGAGGATTGAATCTAAAAGTTAGAAAATAACAGAGTTTATTACTTAAAGATAAGAAAATATCTAGAAAACCGCAGGAGATTTAATGAGTCCCTATATCAGAGAATCCCAAGAGTATAAGTGTCTAGTACATTCGTTATGAATGACCGACACGACAGAATTACAACTGACAGATATCTCGATTTATTCGAGTGAGAACTTCCTCTCTTGGGACATAAACTGGTTCGTGTTTATTGAGTGAAACTTTCTTTTTTCTTTTTCTTTTTCTTTTTCAAGACATTCCTAAAACAGGTTTCATCTCATAACGATTTATAACTTCATTAATCTCCTTGGAAGTCAAACAGATCTATATTTGCCCGGTGAGAAGTAGTTTTTGATCACTTTATTAAGCTATACGTATCTGCCTACGAAACTGATTCAATTTTCTCTTTCCTTTCTCCAGTCTTTACGAAGTCCCTGACCCAAACGATTTTTCTCTTGATGAATTCATTCCTGATCTTATCCAACTTTATTTTTATTTCTTTGAATTTTCTGAAGTGATGATCGATCTGACATGATTAGCTTAAAAAGTTTTTTTTTTTTTTTTTGGTCTGCTTTTTTATAGAGAATCTTTGTTTTTCTGTACTAAATCCAAGGAAACCAAAGATCCTTAAGCCTTGTGTTATCTGATGAAGGACAGTGAGTTACAAAAAAAAAAGTTCCTGAAATGCCTTGAAGTCTATTTTCTGTCAGAACATAGACATGAATACATCTCTACTTGATGTTCAGTAGATATCACAAAATTTCAACTTTCCACTAGTCCTTGCATTTTCATTTTGGAAGCCTGTGATTTTAAATTGTCAACAATTTTATTTTAACAACAATAGCAGTTATGTTATAGATTCAGCCATACACTGACTGGGAATTCTTCGATTTGTGTTGCTTCGCATTTACGACACTTTTCATTTGCCACATTCACTTGCTTCGCAGTTCCCAGCTTGACGACATGACGCTACCGATTGCATCATTCATCAACACAATGTCGCTGTCGTCAGTTTTCAGTGCTAACCTAGTGAGGTTACACCGTAGTCTACTAAGAACAGAAAAGTCAGTCTAGCATTCAAACTTAAACGCTTCGAGTTACAACGATTTCGAGTGATCTAGAATCTAATATGACGTAAGTGCGGAGTGTGCCTGTATAGGATTTCTTTCTTGATCTCTCCAAGCATTTTGCATGAAATAAGATCAGCATCCTCATTACTAAAGATAACAAACTGAAATATTCTATTCTCTTTTAATAATTAGGAAAAGCAATCTACTATTGTAATGAAATAAAAAAAAATACATTCTATTGACTTCAAGAATGTTCCTTCTAGATCATGATTTGTAGATTTTTTTCTACAAATCTCCTGTAATTTGCTTTAATTTTCTTACTCCAATTTAATCAAATGCCTCTTGTATTCAGGTAGACGAAACTTTGTGTGAATTTTTTATTTTTTATTTTTATTGAAATCGGGCGCCATTACATTTACCATCAATCAAACAGTTGCCTTTCCAGTCATTTTTGCACTCATCGAAACCATGTACAGGTAACCCCCCCCCCCCCCAACAACACGGTACTTGAAGAACACGAGTTTCGAAGAACACGGATACCTTCCCCCGAATTACTCGGTTTCAAACTACACGATTTTCGAGTAATCTATATTACTAAAATCTTTTATTTCTCTGTCTGTCTGTGTGTCTGTCTGTCTGTCCGGCGCAATTTTCTGTGAGAATGGAAAATAGAAATAATTTTGACGATGAAACATCCGCGATAGGAATCGAACCTGCAACCTTCTGATCTGAAGTCAGACGCCTTATCCATTAGGCCATGGGAACTACAACTGTTTTCAAATTGTTTTTTTTGACTTATCTGTCAAAACTGAACTGACTTTGACTGAAAAGTAACAATCTATATTACTAAAATCTTTTATTTCTCTGTCTGTCTGTGTGTCTGTCTGTCTGTCCGGCGCAATTTTCTGTGAGAATGGAAAATAGAAATAATTTTGACGATTAAACATCCGCGACAGGAATCGAACCTGCAACCTTCTGATCTGAAGTCAGACGCCTTATCCATTAGGCCATGGGAACTACAACTGTTTTCAAATTGTTTTTTTGACTTATCTGTCAAAACTGAACTGACTTTGACTGAAAAGTAACAATTGTAATAAAAAAGAAAGTCAAAAAAGAAAGAAGCAGTACTTCATTAGGTAGAATACTGAGAAATCACTATTTGTAATTTAAAAACCACTGAAAGTATCAATTGGAATGAAAAAAAGAGTCAAGAAAGAAAGAAGCAGTATTTCTATTAACTAGAATACTGAAAAATCTTTATTTGTAACTCAAAAACCATCATTATTTGTAACTCAAGCACCACTCAAAAGTATCAATTGGAAAGAAAAAGAGAGTCAAGAAAGAAAGAAGCACTATTTCTATTAGATAGATTACTGAAAAATCACTATTTGTAACTCAAAAAGCTAGGATCACATCAAAGTCAAAAAACTAACGATAAATTTGCGGCTCTTCAACCAAGATGAACGAGAGTGTCGATAACATCAATCGAATGATAAGTCTAAGAATACAAGGAGAGACTACAGAACATACAAGTGCGAATAAAATTGATACTTCTGATAATCCAGCACACGAACATCTCTATCTGTCCGAATATCTGAATGAATTCAATCTCAGCGGTATTCCTCAACATCGTTTGTCATTGAAGAGTGGATCTCCAATAATATTGTTGCGAAACATCAATCCCAAGTTTGCATACTGCAATGGAACTCAACTTAAATGCCGTTCATTCGATAATGATCTCTGAGAAACCGAAATTATAACAGAACTCACAAAGGAGATTTTGTTTTCATCCATAGGATGTCTATGCAACCATGCGATAATCTACTTCCATTCACTTTCACAAGAAAACAATTTCCGATCAGACCTTCTTATGCGATGTTTATCAATAAAGCTCAAGGGCAAACTCTAAATAAAGTTGCCATATATTTGGAAAACGTTATCTTCACTCACGTACAACTTTATATCTTTGAGTCACAATTCAACAGAATATGATTATCTTCACTATAAAGAATATTCACAATCAATTTGTTGCGAAGAATTTCGTATAGAAGCTATGATCTTCATTTATCATCTATATCAACTAACGTCCATCTGAAATCTCTTCTTCAAATATCTATATCGAACAATCTGATGGCCTAGCTAATAGATATAGATAATTTTCACTATTTATAACTCAAAAACCACTGAAAAGTATCAATTTGAATTGTATAAAAAAGAAAAGAAAAAACAAAAGAATCACTATTTCTATTAGGTAGAATACTGAAAAATCCCCATTTGTTACTCAAAAACAATCACTATTTGTAACTCAAAAACCACTGTAAGTATCAATAGAAATAAAAAAAAAAGAGTCAAGAAAGAAAGAAGCACTTATTTCTATTAGGTAGAATACTGAAAAATCACTATTTGAAACTCAAAAACCATCACTATTTCTAACTCGAAAACCACTGAAAAGTATCAATAGGAATAAAAAAAAGGAGAGTCAAGAAAGAAAGATGCACTATTTCAATTAGGTAGAATACTGCTCAGAAGTTGGATGTTTTAGCTATTAGACCCCGAGGCCTACATTCTAATCTCTATAAAAAATAAAAATATATCATAGATATATGATTTACACTCTGGTTCTAAATGCAGTCATAGATTGAGAGAATATAGACATCAAAAATTAAATTAAAAAAAAAATTTAATTTTAGTTTTAGTTTCCTTGATGTAATTTGTGTGTATGTGTTTTTTAATAAATAAAAAGTTGTTTTCCGTTACATAAGCGAGGCTTCCGGAGCGAAGCGACGGGTAGCCGACTAGTTCTTTTGAAAAACAATAAAATACATATATTATTTGATAAAAAATTACAGTAGTTAAAAATTTAGAGTAATATTCTCATCAATTACGTCAGCGATTAGTGAAGTTTTAACCTTTTTAATACTTTTAGTGTTTTAGAATTATATTTTTCTCAATTAATTTGACTGAATAATTTATATTTTATATAGTTTTCCAATCTTAAACCAAAATTATTCTTCAATTTATTGATTTGAAAGATTTTTAACCAATTGTATCTAGTTATTTTTTCATTATTTTGATTATTTTTTTCCCTATTGACATTGTAAATATTATTCATAATTATTTGATAAATAATCTTTTATTTAATAATAAGTATTTTAAATTTTTTAAAAATAACAATTTTTAGTTTCATATTTAACAAAAAAATATTTAAAACGTAACTTTTTTTTTATTTTCACACTTGAAACGGAATCCCGTTTTTTGTAGTCTCGAACAACACGGTTTCAAAGAACAATTAATCGTGTTCTTCGAGGGGTTACCTGTATTCCTCTGGTGAACAAGAAGACGCTTTATTTCAACAATGCCAGCATTTTTTTGCCGTATTAAAAAGTGATACTAAATCAGATCATTTTCATTCTGTGTATGTGTGTCCGCTCCAACAACTTTTGAACCCGATGCATGGATTTTTCTTGAAATTTAATATGCGTATAAAAGATCTGTTAACTTTTATATTTTAAAAACTTTTCCAAGCGGCTTCCTATCGAGAAATTAAAGGATTTCTTATTTCTTACATAAATTTAACCGTTTTATGAAATTAAAATCGCTTTTAGGGAAAGCAAGAGTTAGGTTCTTTCGAATTTTTCAGTAGACTTGGAAATTACTGAATGTCGTATCGTTCTCTTCATTAATTAGTTAATTTCAGCAGTTAACATTCTATCTCGAGTTTCGTATTCACGTGAAATTTGTCACTACTTCCATTTTGTAACCCATCTTCAAGTTCCTCCTCTCAGAGGACTTCTAAAAGCGTTGGTAGATAAGAGTAACTTCTCAAAGACTGTCTCGAACAGCTATAAAGAATCATATCGGTATAGATAATAGTGGAACAGACAAGAGAAGGAGTCACTTCGAACTTGTTGGGAACCAAAGTTGGTTGGATTAATCAAACAGTTCCAATATTCAAACATGAGAATACGTACAGGTTAAATTATTGTAAAACAGTTGTTAGTGCAATACTTTAAAAAATGTGACGTATTATTTTAAAAAAATAATTGATTTAGGAAACGACATTTAGCTTGTGTATTGAAAACTTAATATTGTTTATGTGGTAAAAAATAATAGTGTTTCACTACAGGACCTGCAGGTCCTTGCACGGGAGGTATACGAACCTCGACCATTGGAGCGTATATCTCATTCAGAAAACCGGTACCCGTTTGACAGGGTTGAGAGAATCCTAGGGTCCATCTGGAGAAGTAACAATCCCCGACCACCCCCGGAAAATGAGCCCGACTCCTCCAGTCCTCGATCCAGCGCTCAAATCAATGAGCTATCCGACTCACACTAAATTGTATAGATACTACAACCTCATTTATCCGGACTAACTGGGACCAAAGGCAATCCGGAAAATCGAAAATTCGGATAATCCGGGTAATATGAGTAATAAGCAAAACAAATCCTTAAATAAACGCTAAAAAACAATGTTTTGTAGCTTCAACGCCCTGTGACACTCTAGTAAAGCTTTCTTAAACTCCACAAAAGGCATTTTATTGTACAATCTATGCAGGAACAATAATTAATAATTATTTTTATTGTACAGTCTATGCAGGAACTGTATATTTAATCAAAATAAAAAGCAAATGTTTGGCATACTTATAGTTACGTTCTTCTTATCATAGTGAAAATTACAATCTATGTGAACATAAATAAAAAAAAAAAAATGTTTACAAATCTGATCCGGATTATCGGGAGATGCGGATCAACGAGGGCCGGATAAACGCGGTTTGTAGTGTATTTTAAGTAAATAACCGAAAACGATAACATTAAAAGTTATTCCATCGTAACAAGCAGTATAGTTACAACAGAGAATGCAGTTTGGTGGTGAAGGTTTAATAGGAGTAAGTTAATTAATATTTCGGAGAATCGAGTTCTTCTATAACTTGAGGAAAGGAATCACAAAGACCCGATTTCTCATTAAAAATAGAATTCATTTCAATTGTCATTGAACGAGAGAGTATTTTTAGAAATAAGAAACTGACGACATCAAGTCACTTGTTGTTGTGTGTTTTCTCCCAAATCAACTAAACGAAAATGTGTGTTGCTTGTAAGGCTGCAGGTACAAAGTTCTTCCGTCAGAATACTAAAAAGAAAGAACAACGAAAGACACAGAAACCTTTCGGAATAAACATAAAGAATTGCAACGAAAATAAACACAACGGTTTCCTTTTTCAAAGAAGAAGAAAAATATAAAATTTGAAATTTCTACGAAACTCTCTCCAACAAAAGGTTGGCAAAAGATAAAGAAATGTAAACAAAGTAAATAAGAATAAAAAGAAAATAGAATATGGAGAACCGAAAATGCAAAAGAAAGGTACGTAATATTATTGAGAATATTTAATATAAATAAGTGAGTTACCTGCGAGAGAAAAATATCCCTCTCAAATAAAGATGTGATGAAATAAATGTGAAAAGAATAAGCGTTGTTTGTGTCTAAAGTAAATTGCAAAAATGAAATTTTAAAGAAATGATGAAGCATTGTTCGAAGCAAGATGTTGTACCATACCAATACAGCATAGTTTTTTGTAACAATAAACAAAAGCATGTTATTGAAAAATCGTTACTTGGAAGAAAAGCAGATTAAGCCAAGTCCTATATACAACAGGTCTTGTTTTCTCCAATGTCCGAATAATGTTCGATTAAAATATAACCATTTTAAAGCATCTGTAAAGGAGAAGACATCGTTCTTTAATTTAAAGTTTACATAAATACATTCGTTTGGACATCGTAATAAAGTAACTAAGCACAAAGGATTTCAGAACGAAAATTACAGTGTCATTTTTTCAAGTTTTCTTTTTTTATTTTCATAAATAATATTTATAATGAACTATGTTTTAAAATTAATTACTATTTAACTATGATACACTATAAACTGTTACCATTAATTATCATGTACTAATTGTTTGAGTCTGTGACATACTAGAAGGCTTATTGCTTAACTTGACCATCTTCATCTTTGTCTGTTTGTAACCGCACCACGCTGAAACATCTAGACTGATTTTCTTAAAGTGTTGGTACGATTTTTATTTGTGACTTCAAATGAAAGTACGATCATTTGCTCACCACCCGCCCCCATCCCACTGAACTAAGATCCCCTCCCTTATCCACCAGTGCTCTTATCTGCTCTTATCCACCAGTGGGATATTCAATCTGGGGTAGGCGTATGAGAAGATCGAAGGATGTAGGTGGAAAAAAACAAATCTGCCAATAAACTATCGGAGAATTTTCTTATTATTTTAAATAAATTAATGTGAAAACTTTTTTTTTTAATAGATAAAATAAAATTTCTCTTGCCTCTACAGGTTATTAGTTTTTCCATCTTATTTCTCTCTTATTTTATTTTGAAGCAATAATTTGGTTATTTAATCTGACATGAGTCTTAATTTTTGTTTTACGCTTCTAAATCCCTGTCCCTTGTAATAAATGTGTGGCAAGGTGCTTATGAGACTCTAAAATATTACATTGAATGTAAATTATGTAATTTATTTTTGATGCTTGCCCTTGAATTTATTTGTACATAAGTAAAGAGTACTTTGAATTATTGTTGCACCCAAATAACCTTCGGGTACATGTTAAAGGTAAAATGCATCTGAAAATATGCGAACAAGAAACGTTGAACACCACTGCACTGTGCCATGGTTTTACAAGTGCTACTACATGACAGTCATAATTTTAATAGTAGCTTAGACTTTCTTATACTTTAATTGTGCAATTATAAAGAATGATAATGTTATGTTATACATTAGAAAACTGAATTGTAAAGTTTGTTTTCTATTCAAAATGTCCTTTTCGAAACTTCAATGACAGCCCTGCTGCGGAGTTATTCCGAAGAAAGATGATCTCTAAGAGATATTTCCCAATTCATATTCGGGGCACGCGGGGAAGAAGATATACTGTTGAAATTACAGTGGTGATTGACTAAAATAAAGGTTTTGACAGAAATTTTCGTTTAAGTGCTTTTTCATTTAAAGCTAAAATAAAAAAACGAATAACCAAAGTTTAGTATATAACATAAATTCGAGAATTCTACTAGGTTTTATTACAGAGGTTTTTTTTTTTTTTGTACTTAACAATCGAATAGGAATCATGTAGGAGATACAGGAAATGTAAATGGTTGCCAATGTTCTTTTTCAAATCTATTTTTATTAACTAACTTCATCCTGTAAAAAAATCCAAAAAAAATCCAGTACTATGGAATTGGAAGGTCTCATGTTTGTCTGAGTATTGGTCGGATCAACAATTGCAGAATGACGTCAAACAACTAAGCCACACCTTCCTTCAAGTCATTGTTTTCCCTAGCGGCAACTTCGAGAAAAACAATGACCTTTCGATGTTTTAAGCACTTGTTAAAAAATTAAGTTTTCATTGTCCCAAAATCCAACACAAAATAAGCATTAGTTAAATTTTATGATTTTTTTTTTATTTACTTCTTTTCTCTATGACTTCATTCTGCACTTCTGGTCTAAACTTTTATAAACTTATTTGCTAAAAATGTGGAAATGACACTTTTTTTTTTTAGGAAAATCTTTTGAAAGAAATTTATAATAAAATATAATAAAAGAATTCAACTAAAATGTGTTTGAATGAAAAATGAAGATTCAATACTTAATATTAAAAGTGATGAGGTGATATTAAAACACAGAAAAATGATTTTAGTTCTCCTAAATAGGAAAGCTGAATGAATTTATAAGTTATTTTTCATTTTTAAGACTTTATTTAAATTGTTGCATTCTTTAATATTTATTTACTTTTTATAATACTTGATTGATGAATCCATAAAAATTATAAACCTAAAGAGCTCTTTACTGGAAACTCCTTTAAAAGTTTCCAATAAACATTAATGTCTTGAATTTCCCGTGATAAACGGAAGGACAAAACTAGGGAATTTTTTTATTTAAATTAAATAAAACAGCCTTAGATTTATTGTTTAGCTTATCAACTAACTCTGTATTCTTGGTTGTTAAGGATCCCTAGATCATTTAAAAGGTTTCTTTTTGTAACTTTTATTGTTAATTAGGTGAATTCTTTAATTAATAGTATTGTTTAAGCCTGTATTAAGTCACGGACCATTGTTGCATCATCAAAATTGGCAGTGATCGCTTATCAGAAGATATGAAGTATAATTTTAATTAATAAAATCGTTGATTATTTTGTATTTAATTGAATTTTTTAGAATAATTTTAATACTATTTCATTTAAAATTTATTTATATTTATTAATAAAAGAACATAAATAATCATTTCTCCACCTTAATCTGAGAAATGTGTTTTCAATTTGGACATTCTATACAACTGTGTTTGTATGTAAGTCCCTAACTGTAACCATGATGCAATGTTGAGGGATACCTAATTAATCAATCTATAAGTTTATGGGCATTGCCTGTAGCTACAGGCTATAGTCACCCACAGAAAAGGGAGATTATATTTGGCAATATATTTTAAATTGTAACACATAAAGAAATTGAAATAAATTTTAAGTAGCCTACATTGACTATTTTTTTTGGAGGGGGGGGCATCTTTTAATTCTCTTACCGAGAAAGCAATTACATAAATTATATTAAAATCGAAAATTCCAAGAGGAGAGAGATTGTAATCTATTTACTTTCAGACTTTTTTTCATTGAAATTAATTTTTAATTTTTGAATAAGTTTTTACTATTTTAATTTTTTTGGGTTTTATAGCTATCCATTGCTGACATATTTCATAATGTAAGAAAATCAAATAGGTAATTTATCTTGATTGGTCCGTTGGGAATATATGAATTGTAATGTTTACGTTACTTTTTATTCCTTATGTAAAATATAAGCTGTGTTTTTCAGAACTAATTATGTACAGAAATTAATTTTACATTAGATCTAAGTGCTTCCTAAATTTACCGGTGTAAAGTAAGCAATACAATAAAAGATTGAGACCTAGTGTTTTACTAGGTGATATCTTAAGCCCCGTGAACACTATCCAACTTTCCCACCAACTTTAGTCGGCCGACTTCGAGTCCGCCAACTTTTTGTCAGTCGTCACACCATCCAACTCGCAAATGAGTCGGCTGTGATAGAAGGAATCCCATAATGCAATGCGTTTCCCCCTGCAGATGTGGAAAATCCGAAAAAAATCTAGGTTTTGAAACCTTTCTGATAAATTCTGCCGCATACAATTACTGCATTTCAGTATAAACTTTATTTTATACATGAAAAAAACTCGCAATACTCTGATATTCATTGAGTACGAGCTTGTCTTCGACTCGAATCGGTGAACTCGTTTTAGACGCCATTTCTGTCCATGGGCGTGACGTCACGACTGACGTGTTCCAACGCTGCCCTGTGATTGGGTAATTCCGACCGACTTCCCACCAACTTTCCGAGTTGCCCGTGCACAGCCAACTCGATTCGGCGGACTAAAGGTGGTGGCAAGTTGGTGAAGAACGGGCTCAAGACTGTCTCTACCAACTCGTGACGTCAAAGTCGGCCGACTAAGTTGGTGGAAATTTGGATGGTGTTCGCGGGGCTTTAGGATAGCTATTTCACGCTCAATAGTGATCGTCAGCTGAGAATAGTAACCAGCAAACCAATAAGGTCTCAATACTCAATACTTTCGAATCTTAGTGGAAAGGCATATGGTACCTTCAAAAATTATTGTGGTCCCAATATTATCATTACAAGCAATATAACAGTCCGAAGGAATAGCAGAAACACTGACTTTTAGTCCCAATTAACTATTGTTAAAAAAAGTTAAGTTAAAGGATCGCCACAACAGGCCTATGCAGGCCCAAGGGCTCGCGGGAGGTAAGGGTCCCGGCATTTCCAACAGGAGTAGGTTGAGGTCGGGATGTCAGCCCGACGCCCGCCCGCTTTTAACTCCAGGGAAAGAAACCCTTTCTTCAGAGGGCTGGGTAGGCCCTAGAACCCGTTTGGAGGAGAATGGAGCGTGGAAAAATTCCCGCCCTCCGCCGAGGCCGGGAATCGAACCACCACCTCCAACCCGCAGCCAAGCGCCTTACCCACTCGGCTGCTGGGCCCACATTAACTATAGTAAGTAACTACATTTATTTAAGAAGATATCTTCGTATTGCCGAAACTAACAGTAAATGTTAAAGAACGTTGAGCATTAAGAGGGGAAGTATTAATAATTCCTAACAGCTCAGAAAAGTTCCTAAACTAAGGATTACTGTATTTAACATCTAAACAACTTCAGCAATTAGAGATCTTCTATTTCAAAGAATTAACTTGTAAGCTTAACTTGTGTGAATAGATTGATAATAAAAATAAAAAGCCAACACACATAATGAGTCTTAAAAAACATTTAAAAATACATTAAAAATTGACAACATGTTTCGAGTACACTACTCGTTCACGAGTGAAATAATACAGAATACAAGTGGAAATTTATACATAGAGAATTCAATGAAAAGGAAGCGTAGTCAGGTGTCTTGATGGAAGGACCTCTTTCGGTGAAAATTACAAGATGTGAATCAGGAAACATCAGAACATCAGGGCCGAGCGGACTAACCGGAAGGGAAGACAGGATTTCCATATTTGAACCGGGGAAGATGTCTTAAACTGTAACTTCTAGGTGTGTAGAGTGGAAGTCTGTGCAAGATTCTGCGATGACATGAAATCAGCATCTTTCTTAAGAGTTTCCTAATTGAGGTAGTGTCCGCTTCGGTTTTTAGCTTCATGGCATTAGGAATGAGATCATCTCTCCTACATTGCTGACTGAAAATATTCTGTATTATTTCACTCGTGAACGAGTAGTGAGCTACTCGAAACATGTTGTCAATTTTTAATGTGTTTAAATGTTTTTTAAGACTCATTATGTGTGTTGGCTTTTTATTTTTATTATTTCAAAGAATATTTAGCTTAACTTTCTTTACGCAATGACATTCAACCAATTAACAACTCACAATATGTGGGTGATGCCAATGTTTAATTCTAATACTTTAGCAAAGATGACTAACCCCCGCCCACCAAACGAAAGAGATTTCCAAGAAGTCTTTGTATTAAGATTAATTTCAACGATTAATCCTTTCCAAGTCTTCGTTTGTTGTTGTTTATTGAACTGGAAGGTTTTTCTCTATTCAGAATATTGACCTCATTTATCTTCATTCTAATCTTATTATGTCAGAGCAGATTAAGTGTTTCATTAATCTCTTTCTCAATGAAATTAGATTCAACAAAAGAATCAACAAGCAATCTTCCAAATCTTGGTTTTTAACGAAAAACAAACCAAAAAAACCTTAAATTGAACTTAAGTAAACAAATCCTTCTCAACCTTAGCAGGATTTTTTTTTAGTTTTATACAACATTAATATGATGTCTACTTGTAATCCTTTTATTTTCTAAAGCACGCACAATTTAGATGTAATTTGTTAAGCTGTATTATAAATTAAGATTAATAATTTAGATGTTATAAAAATTATATGTTTATCTTGCTTTACCTTCATTTGCTTGCTTCTGGAAGATTTAATATAAATATTTTTTTTTTTATATTCAATAATTGGACTGCTCAGAAGCCAATCAGTGTAAGTCATTTTGTTAAATTGAAAGTTTTTCTGAAAGTCATACTCTAATGTTTATACTTTCGGTTGACAAAGTGCCCAAATCACTCGTCCAAGTTTATAATTATGTTTTCTTTCAATAAAAAATTCATTCTTCAAATTTTTTTATTTTTTGGTACGTAATTTTAAAAAACCTATTTCATTTTTTGGTTTATTGATTTACTGATTGACTTCTGAGCAGTCCAATTAATTTCTTGATTACCTTAAGAGTAACCTTCTGAAAGTAAATCCCCTCCTCAACTTAAGTTTTTTTTTTTTTTTAAATCATTATTAGGAATTCAGGGTATTAACAAGGTTTGAGTTAAGAATGACGATTATTAAACTCAAATGACACCAATTCGAGTTTAGCAATGCAAAGATTTCAATCAATCATTTGCAATTTAGAGAATTTAGAATGTAAAGAATATAAGAATAAAATTAACTTATATTACTAAACAAATAGCCGGACAGCTATCTGAAATTTAAAATCCCAATACAAAATTCAGAAAACTGTTTCTGTGAATGTACGGCCAAACTACATTCACTTCATCAGCGGTATCTCGTGTTAAATTTTGAAACTAAAATTTCGAAGACACAAAAACGCAATATTTAAAGAAATTTGCTCTTTTTTATTGTATATATTCTTTTTTTAAGTTTTTGAAAATTTATTTAAGGAAGTTTTGAATTTGATCTGATGACTGTCATCTAATTTATTTATTTATTTTTTTTTTTTAAATATATATATAAAAAGCATAAAAAAGCAAAAAAAGTATATAATATAAAAGAAATTAAAAAAAGATATAAAAATAAAAAACTTAAAAAAAGAATATATACAATAAAAAAGAGCAAATTTCTTTAAATATTGCGTTTTTGTGTCTTCCAAATTTTAGTTTAAGATGCCGCTGATGAAGTGAATGTAGTTTGGACGTACATTCACAGAAACAGTTTTCTGAAATTTGTATTTGGATTTTAAATTTCAGATAGCTGTCCGGCTATATATATATAGATATAGGGGTGGGTAAGATAGCATGGGGTCGCAAACAGACTAGCCCGGTGCTAGTTTTATTCTATTCTAAAGTAAAGGTAAAGTAAAGTTTACTAATCACTATCCCTGCCTAATTATTAAATTAAAAATTAAATAAGTAACTTTATAAATATAGTAATATCATTAATTCATTTATGAAATGAAATTTATAATAAATAATAACCTATGATGCAGTTAAAAAATAATGTAACTTGATTTTTTTTCTTTTTATGAAGCTTGTTATTCAGTCTGGGAATATTAATAAAGAAACACGATTTTTTTTTATAAATCAAATAGATGAAAACAAGATTGTAATGGTGTTTGTGGGATCTAAAGACAACGAGTCAAGTTCTGGAACTGAACTGAATTAATTTATTAAATGAAAACATTTCATAATATATCAAAGAGTGATTTGATTGGTTAAGTAATTAAAAATATACAGAATGATTGGACAAGAACATAATGAATTTAAATTAATTAACAGATTTAAGGGTTGTAACGGAAAAGAATTTAAAAATAAACAGAACAGCAATAATTAGGAAATAGAAAAGGAATAAATAACGGTTAACGATTAAAATGAATAAAATAAATGATTTCTGATTACATCTAAACTATTACAATATTACAATTTTAAATTAAGTATAATTTACAAAGAAACTCGTGCGAACAATGACTTAAATACAGTATTTAGTGCAAATATAAACTACATTTTCGAATATTAGTGTCTTAACATATTCCTTATAATAAATGATAATCAAAAAACTTAGGCCACACACAAACTTATATTCTAAAAAAACATTTAACACATTAAAATTTAATGACGATTAGGCTTCAGCTAGGCGGACTAGGTGTTTATAAGTTTACTTATTTACTTGTAAACAGCTAGCACGCCTAGCTGAAACTTGGTCATCATTAACTTTTAATGTGTTAAATATTTTTTAGAATATAGTTTGTGTGTTTGGCCAAAGTTCTTTAAATATCTTCACATTTTTATACACATTAAATTTTATTTTAAGTGATAATCAAATGGCAATGTAACTAAATTGTAACAAATTGCCCTAATTTTTACAATTTCAATTAAAAGAATCGATATTTTAAAGAAATACTATACTATAAAAAATTATAGTAATGGTCAGAAATAAATAATACTGAAGTAATTCACATGTGTTGGTTTTATGAGAAATACAATCAGTCACTTGTAATTGTTGTAGTACAATGCTGGTTAAATTTGTCAGGATTCCCGTGACGACAGTTATTCCTGGAAATGGCATTAACAATGAAGAAAAATTATTTACAGTTGAGCAGTATTCCCTTAAGGAATTGGTTGAGATAATGGATCCTATTGTTGGGATGTTCGTGAGCAATTGAACTTCCAATTTGGAATGTCGCTAATTAACAGTGTAATTTGAGGTGGTGTTATGAAGTTGAAGAGAATAGATAGCGTGCTCTTAAGTGATAGTTCTTGAGAACAACCACTGATAGCTCATACAGATCTTGTAGCCTCCAAAATACAATCAGTAGAAGATAGCAATTAAATTACGTTCCAACAGAGATTCCGTACAAGTAATATTTCAGGATGTTGGTTGAATATTGAGATGGAAGGCAAGATGTGATACCCCTAGGAGATTTGGCAGTGCTGTAGGAATACTTTCAACACTTCCTGGACAACGCATGATTAGTATTTTGATGCCATATGAATTGATGTTCAGAAAAACCAATCTCGACTTTGTATGATCCGATTTTCAAAAATTACAAACAGGTTACTACATTTTTGAGAATTAAAAACAACTGTGACATCTATTCAAAGGTTACATCAATGAATGTTAACACCCTTCTTTGTTAATCTGCGAATCTGAACCATCTTCACTTGGTTTTTTAACAGGCCTGCCTGTAACATCTACACCCAATTTTCGATGTCTTGAATAGCTTTCTACCAGATTGTTGCTGTTTGCTCACAACCGTTTAGTCAAGGCAACGGCCTGCCATGCGTTGAAACTAGGTTCGACTCTTCATCTTTAAGAATCACATACCAAAATGTGTGTGCGATCAAACAAAATAAACAAACAAACCAGATTGTTATTTTACGTTTCAGAGACTTTATCAACTCAACACGTTCTCCGAATTTTACCATAACAGATGCCAACGTCAAAAACATGGGAAGTATTCGATATTCGAGGACTATCCACCACATAATAACATAGCATTGCAGGGTGACATTGTACTATATAAGGACACTACTCTATTTGGATATGTTCCAAATAGATCCATCGTATGAAATTCACCAGGATCGTGAGGTGCCCGTCTTTGTAAAGACTTACTAATTAGCTTCTCTATATGCAATACATTGTTCAATTAATTATCTATACTGTGACGAACTTCAGTGCTGCACATTTTTTTAATCATATGTATGGTAGTAATTTGTAATCTTAGATTTAAATTCCCAATTATCTATTTCTGTAATTTTCGTAAACCATACGACCTCTAAAAGAAATCAAACAACAGAGTTTATTGGTTAAGAAAAGATGAAATAGGTCAGAAGTATCAGACTTTACATTTCATTAATAAGTTCTCCAAGAAATAACATCCAGTAAACTGAGTAGACTTAAAAATACGTAGAAAATTATTCTTATCAAAACTATTCCAATGTTAATACTAAGAACAAAATCACAATAAAGATCATTTCAGTTTCAGAAACTTGAAAATTTACGTACAAACGAATATGTATAAAAATTTTCATTATTAGGTTAAATTTAAAAATTTTACTGATCATTTAAATGATGAATCTTAATAAAAAGATTTAACAGCGTATCGACAGGTTTTAATCGAAGTTAGGAGAATGAATGGGTTCAATATATGAATTGATAAATAAAATACATTATACTGTTAGAAAGTTAAAGCAATCCCATAAACAGGCCGTGCAGGTCCATGGGAGCACTGGAGGTAAGGCTCCCAGCGTTTCGTGACCAACGGGACTAGATTGAGGTCGGGAGCTCAGCCCGACGCACATTGTACTGTTAAATAAGTAATATACTTGTTTTATTATGTAAAAAAATTGAAAATGTAGTTTTATATAAATTTTCTGGAAGTAGACATCACTATTCTGTATCTAGAAAAATTACTAATGTTTAATCAGCAAATTATATATAGAAAAATTACTTATCAAACCTTATATCCAAATTTTAACTAGATATTTTCAAGCAGAAATCTTGGCTTTAATGAAGCTTTTTTTTCTAATTTCTTTAAAATAACAACATTTCAAGATTTTATCTAGAATATGTTTAGCAACGACGAAAAAACAGAATCGTGTTTTGTTTCCTTCTTTATTTTAAGAAATGTTCGTTTTGTCTCTCCATCCCTTGTGGTGAACTTCTCTAACATTGACAGGAAGTGTTTACTAACTACTAATAGGCTTAACATTAGTGCAGCCTAATTGGTACCAACAGCAGTGAAATCCAATCTTAGCTGAGGCTCAGAATTAGTTCCGAAATCTATTAACTAAGTGAATGACATCAGATAAAACAGCATTAGATCTGCTCCTTGCTTTATAGAAGCTGCAGCATTTACTAACGTCATGATCGAAGTGCTTCGAATATCAATTATTCGAAAACGCTCAAGAAATTTCGACAAATATATATCTAGAAGATTGGTGAGCTGTGAGGTTGCCTTTGGTGTACGAGAAAATTCTGAGTGTACATCTGTATACCAGTCAAATTCCCGCCCTCTAAAATAAAATCTAACTATCAAATAATTGGACACACAGAAATTTAAATTACATTGTTTCATTTTACAATTACGATTAATAAAAATATTAATTTATATTCAAATCAGCTAAAAATATATTTCATGGTATCTTTAAATGTTTAAAATAGACTGTTAAGTTCATTGGTAGATCTTAAGTATTTTTCAAAGGATTCCTTTAAAGCAATAAAAAAGCTTGGTAGGCCGCGGGAATTCTGCAAGTGTGCCGCGAAGCAAACAGAATTGAGAAGCACTGGTCTAAAGAATCGAATCCCTGCAAGTTTTTAGCGTGAGTATTAGAGCTTGAAGCTCTATTCATTCTATTCTATTGAAAAATGTTTCTTCCAATTAACATAAAATTAATGTGGGTGGAAATTGTTCCTGCAATTAAAATTTCATTAAAAACACACATCTACTTAAAATTACATTGTAAAACTAAAAACATTAAAATACTTCAACGGGTAACATGTTTCGATCCCTCCTTCGGGAGTCTTCATCAGGTAAAGATGAAGGCATTGGATTTTCCACATGAGAGATACTTTTTAATTATAACCATGACGGTCCCAAAGTTTATCAGTTTTAGTATTACCAATTGGTTTTCTAATGTTTTCTAATCTTATTTAAATCAGCTCACTGTATTGCAGTAACTAAACATTTCAGTTGTTTGACAGCAACGTAATCAATATTCTGGTAGTTTTAACACTTTATTTTTCTCGGAACTCATGGCGGAACTCGGAAGCAAATGCGTAAAATACTTTACAGTAATTACACTTGATTTCATATTTTCTTAAAAGAAATTTTTTATTAAGTTAAAAGAGTTTATCGTGCTGCAAAATAATTTAAATTAAGTAAAACAAGAAATGAATTCAGCACAAAATTTAACCAAATTGCCTTTCTGGTTCGATTATCGGGAAGGAATCGGGAACGGTTATATTTAATATAAAAGTTAAATATAAAAGCATATTAATAATTTCGTGACTAAAACAGTAGTTTTCATGCTCCATATTTATTTATTTTTAATAATCATTAATAATTTTAATTATTTTAATAGTTGATAATTTTATTTTATTTTAAGATTATATATAAATAAAAATAATAAACTTAATAAACTAAAACTAAAAATAAAAAAGGTTTTTTATCTAAGTGAGATTTGACGGAAGATTTTATTCCGTGGAAAAGTCTTTGAAAAACTGTTTTGACAAATAAATATTAGCACAAAGGATTACTAATTGCGTGTTCTTTTCTTAAAGTCAAGAAAAACCTACAACTTACTTATTTAGTTAATTTTTTTACTAATATTCCTATTTAAAAAATCGTGTAGCATGAAAATGAATATATTTTTGTTTTCCTTTTCCAGTAAATAATTAAAAAAAAGTGTTGTTTTAGTGATCGTTTTAGAGTCACTGTTGTGTAGCTCTCAAGGCATTACAATTCGAAAACCAACATAAAAAAAAAAAAAAATTACAATTTTAAGACAATGCAAAATATAAAGTTAATTCGATCTTCAAATACTTAATAAACTTAATATGAATCTAGTTAAGAATTAAGTATCAGAAAATTTATTGAAATGTAACGTATTTTAACGTTTTTCTTATTTTATTGAACTGTAACACAAGTATGACAAGTCTTGTTTTATTGGAACCTGTCGAAGAGGCTATTTCGATATCGCAATTTCACGTAAATCTCGTATTAAACGTTAATCGCAAAACAAAATCAATTTGTCAGTTTTATTTTGAAAAGGAGGTATTGGCTTTCAGTAATGTTCTGGAAAGTTCTATTTGTTCACGCAAACAAGACTTAGGCCTATTTCTTTTTTTTTTTCCTAAGTTTTTAATTTTTAGATTACAATTTAGTGAATGTAAGTTTGGTTAAAATTAAAAGCTACAGTACATTACCTTAGGCCATTTAATAATACAGTGGCAAGTCGTTTGGTTTTTACTCTTATTTTTCCTATGGAAATTAAATTTCGTAAAATCAATGTCTTTTGTATGTGTACAAACCCTCCCCTGCAAACTTTGAATGTATTTTGAAAGATCTAATTTTCAATTGAAAACTGGTTCCTGTAATGAGACTTCGTCAGCTTTTTTTGCTGGTGAACAAAATTTCCACAGAAGAAAAGAAAAAAATGCGAGCGAAACAATAACACATTGAAGATATAAAAGGTGTAACAGAGAAACTATTAATCCATTTTACTAATCCCCTTTCATTTCGGCAGATTTGGATGTGATTAAAATTAATTGAGTTTAGAAAACTTAAGTGTTTATGAATTTTAATTAATTTTGAAAAAATCAAAAAAATTGAAGATTTGAAGTCGGCAGATTTTATAGTTTACAAATAATGAAACCTTTATGGATTTAAGTCCATTTTCCTTATTTATTTATTTTTTAAATCGTGAAACCCGCGAAAAAAATTGTCCATTTACTTTTAAATTATCATCTCCTGATTAAAAAACAATTGAATATTTCCATTTTCCGGAAAAAATTTAATTAAATCAGTATTATTTAATTAAGTTGTGTAAATCCCTTAATTTTACTCATATAAAAGCTTGCTACATTAGGGAATTATCTCTAAGAAGTACTAATTATGATACATCATTGTAGAAGTGAAAATTCGCAGCACTTGGTTTTAAGCGACCCATTTGGGAGCTATTTGATAGCGACCAAAATCAGTAGCTATTGCGTTTGTCCTGTCTGTCTGTTCGTGTCTGTCCACCCCTAACAACTCCCGAACGAAAGATCGGATCGACAAACGGGCTTCACCATCATGTTCAGAGGACCAAACAACGTAGGAATAGGATATTTCAGGGACCAATGCTCCCCCCCCTTCCCCATGTTCGAGGTATTTGGAATTATTTACATTGGATTTCTGCTATTAGGTTAAATATTAGAAAAGCAACCGACTCATTTTACTTGTCAGCTATAGCTTGATGGTTAAGGTTTCGGACTCATATACTCCAGGTTGTTGATTGAAACCTATATATCTTACCTTTTTTTCACTTAAATCTTTTTTTTTTCTCAATGTCCCCGTGTTTTGCTTTTTTTTTTTCTTATTTTCCTACCTTTTTTGTTTTATTTTTCCTTACGTTAATGTACTTCCTTTGTTTTTATTATTAGTTTTATTTCTTTTTATTATTATTATGGGTCGTCTTTAAATTTATGCTTTGGCACAAAATTAGATTCACTTGTTATCATTGTTTTAGTTCTAGCATTTTTCTGTGGGAACTTTTACCATCTTCCCACAATGATCTCTCTTTTGTAGAAGGTAGCTATAAAACTTAACAAACAGTAGCCTTTACTAAGAAAAGTAAAATATTGTAAAGAAGGAAGATTTACGTTCTTTATGATCCAGAAAGAATGAAAGATGTACTGTATTTCTTTCGTGAAAATAAGCTTTAAGTGCAAACTTTACTTAAGTTTTGGCAATGTCTCCTGTTAAGACAAGCCACTCTATTCACCGAATTTTTACAAAGTCAGACTCTTCAACTTGTCAGTGGTTGATGTGCTTTGTTTGAAAATTTGTTATTAGTTTTAGCCCATTCTTATGTGGGAAGGACCCTGTCTGAAAACAACGCTTCCTTCTAAGAAGCCAAGAATTCAATTGAGACAACAAAATTGAACGCGCAAAGGCTTGTGGGTAGCGGGTCAGAACCTCGCTTTGACGGGAGGCAACTCTGGATAACATAGAGTCCCTCTCCCAATCATGTGTGCAGATTGAGATGATGAACTTGTGACCTTTTTTGACGAGCAAATGCTCTGGAGACGCTGCTGGAAGTGGAATTGACGATAGCAACGTGTCCTGTCAAATGGATATAGGGGCTTCCAAGAATTGGAAATGATTTGTTTATTGGATGATTTGAAATGAGAGATGGTTCTTCGGTAAGAATTCCTATTAATATTCTCTCAAAACATCGATAAAAGATTTTGGACTTTTCACATCAGATTTGTTTTAAAACAAAAAGGAGATAAACTTCAATATTCTAAATTTTACTTTTATGTGTATTATTTAAATCAACGCATAAGAAAGCACATATTTTAAGACTCTAAAATTTTTTCAAACTTTCCATTCTTTATATAACATAAAGGTCTTGTATATTAATATAAAGAGAAATAGAAAAACGAATTTTCCAAATGTTTCCTTTATAATTTTCATTTATATAATATAAACATTTTAAATTTTAAAATACCTACAGTAGATATTTTGAAAATTATATATTTTTAAGAACATTACCTTACCACGATTTTCATTTTAAATTTTAACATTTTATTTTATTTTTATGCATAATTAGATGGAGCATTTCTTATGTGCGTTATAATTACACATAAACAAAAAAAAATTATTAAAAATGAATTCTTGGCATATATAGAAATTAAAGTATCCCACTACTGTGGTAAGGGAGGTAAGGCTCCCGGCGTTCCGTGATCAGTGACACGAAGTTCAGATTAGATGGTCAACCAGACTTCCACTTGGCCTCACTCCGAGAAAGAAACATTTTACAGAGGGCTGGGTAAACCTTAGGACACTATATACATAGTTTTATATATATATATCAATGGTTAAAGAAAAACTAAATTAAATAACATGTAATATATATTATATTGTCGCGTTAATATTAAATAAGGACCAAACACACACGATTAGAACAATAAATAAACAAAAATTCTTCATTATATGTTTCGAGGATATTTAATCCTCCTCCTCAGATGAAATAAAATAAATAAATAAAAGAAAAAACAAGGCTACGAAGATAAATATTCAAGCCATAAGAGAATTTCTATAAAGCAACAATAGACAATAAGTCAATAGTCTACAATTGTAGTTATAAATTATAGTTTCTATTGTTGCTTTATAGAAATTCTTTTATTTATTCTGAATATTTATCTTCGTAGCCTTGTTTTTTTCTTTTCTTTTCTTTTATTTCATCTGAGGAGGAGGATTAAATATCCTCGAAACATGTAATGAAGAATTTTTGTTTATTTATTGTTCCAATCTTGTGTGTTTGGTCCTTATTTAATATAGTTACACACATCAAGAGTGTTAATTATATTGTCGCGTATTTATTCAAAATCAGATTTTTTTTTTTTTTTTTTTTACAATTTCTGAATTTGTTGAAAAGTTGTTAATAATAAAGTAAAAGTTTCTTAGTGAAACCACTCAAAAACACTTAGTGAAATACTCTGATCAAATCGACTTAGTTTCGTTGACTGCTCTGGTAAATACAATGTATTTATTTTTGAAATTTCACATCACTGTCCGGCTTTATATGTTTAGTAATATAAGTTAATTTTATTCTTATACCGGTATTCTATACTTTCTAAATTTTGTAAATTGCAAATGATTGATTGAAATCTTTGCTTTGCGAAACTCGAAGGCCTTGCATTGAGTTTTGCCTGTTTTTATGAGGCAAAACTCAAATCTGGTTCTTCGAGTTTCGCAAAGCAAAGATTTCAATCAATCATTTGCAATATATATATACGATATATGTGCGACGTAATTCTGTTACAAGTTAATTACACCTTGGCAGGGCAATCAAATTTGTTTTCGATTATTTTCTGAAAATTCTAGATAAGTGAATGTTCTACAAAAATGTTACAAATAATATTACAAGTGAGTTAATTAGTGACAGTAATAATAATAATAATAATAATAAAGATAATTTTAAAAAAATAAAATAAATCCTAATAACTATGTAATAGCAAAAATCTGTTAGTTAGTTTGTTTGTCAATCAATAGCGCCTCAACGGCACAACGGATTGGAATGATATTTTGCATGCAGATAGTCTAGGACACGGAATACGATGTAATATTAAAATCCATTTGTAACAGTGGGAAATTTGTGCAGTTGAGTTGACAATGTCACAATACTCCTGTTGCCTGGCAACGCTCGTGCGAACTTCCATTGTTTCGGACAGAGATGACCATACAACAATATGTGCGCCTGGCAACGCGCATGCGCACTTCAATTCTTACGTAATTCAATTGTAGCAGACTACGCACACACGCTGCTTTTTTAATAACATAGATTTGACTTTAAAAGTTAGACCCAGTGTTTATCAGTGCAACGTGACATCTCAAAACAGTTGTTTCTCGGTGTATTGCCGTCATCAGTTGAGAGTAGATTAATTAATTTGTTTTATTCATATTCTGAGGCATTATTTAAACTTTGTTAATTTCTGTATGTAACAAACTTACTTTGGTGACAGCAAACTTTTCTATTAATGTATTGAGGTTTCAGGAAACGCTACGTACAAAGAAACGAATCGAAATTGAAATTGTATATAATTTTTTTTTCTATTTAATATAACTTTCATATTTAATTTCATGAGTTCTAGAAGTCGGCGATCTACGTATGCTAATGCTTTTAAAAGGTTTTTCTTTGTAAATTCCATTTACAGCTGTAGTAATTCCTTTAAGATTCGATTTTTGTTTGCATATTCTTGGAATTTTAACCCTTATTGCAGTTGTCTATTTGTTACCATAGAAACGACAGCTATCACGTGCTCTAGTATTTTTTACCAAACAGAACCTAAAAGTAACTTAATCTAGGCTTAGTAGGCTACATGTCATCTGGGTTTCTCGACATCTTATAGATTGTGTATCATATCAGTGCATACGTTTGTAGACATCTTTCCAAACATTGGATCTCAAATATCCTTTCAGTCTAAAAGATAAAAAAAATTACTTAAAATATTCCACGAAAAATCAATTTGAAGATTAAAAGTTTTTACTTAGTAAACAAAAATAGAAAATAGCTTAAATCTGTATTATTAAAAAAACAAAAAACAAAAAAACATACTAAATAGCATGTGTGCGTACGTTCGCAACAATTGAAGTTCGCACGCGCATTGTCAGAAAATAGGAACATTAGGATCATTTGCTTTATGTGCATTCCACAGAAGAACCATTGAGCTTTTATGACAGCAATTCTTCAAGATTTCGTCAATTGTCAATGTCCGTCATTGGCGGTGTTTCTCTGTTCGTCGCAATTGGATGTAATCAAGCTAACGTTTAAATTCCGGAGATATTTTTGTTTTTTATTCTTATCACACTCGAAAATGACAGACGGATAGCTGTCGAAATTAATAGTGTACATATCTACTTTAAATCTTGTTATATCTTTGCGTATGTTTATATTATAATTTATATATTCATATTTTATTACGTTAAATATCTTTTGTAGGAATATTAGGAGTACAGGCAACAGGAGTATTGTAGTCAACTCAATTGCGCAAATTTCCGACTGTTACAAAATATTTTAATATTGTATTGCATGTATTCTTTAGAACTTAAACTTTAATTTATTTTTACTGTTAGCATTAATTTTTATTTTTTAGTTAATTTGATATACTTTGTTTTGTTTTTGTTTTTTGAATTAAAAAAATGTTGCGAGGCTTGCTGAAGCGAAGCGACTGGCAGCCATCTAATATCTTGTAAAACATTTGAATATAGTTTGAAAAAATTAAGAAAAGAACTTTAGAAATTTTAATGAAGCATCGTTGAAAACTTTGTCAGATGACTCAGTAATTAGCTATTAATGCGCCTTGCTTGCATTTCTAATAATAACGTAATTCAGAAGTTGATATTATTTACGATGTATTAATACATCAAATTATTATTTATAATTAAAGCATCTACTTACTTAATGTGAATAGGTTATTTCTATTATGACAGTATTTTTTTTCTATATTTGCTTCATAGAGGAATATAAGAAATTCTTGCTATGATCATATTGAATTTTTACTGTAAATTATATCTGCAAGTAAGTTATGTAAGCTAATATTATTTATGAACCTGTAGTAAATAACACAGATCAATCTCGAAGTATTTATATCAAAAAATTGACACAAAAATGGAAATTTTTCTCAGGAGAAAGGAATTGAATGTGGAACTACTTTTTCATGCTACGTCAGATTTTAGTAGTAGTGTGTGATGTGGTCTCAAGTAATTCCAGTGTTTTGGTTTTTTTTTAAACGTAATGAAATGAGAAATTACGCAGTTGGGAGATGAATATTTTTACTAATTACTGCGGGAGAAGGAGAACTGGGAAGTCAAGATAAAAATATCCCCCCCACCCACATGTAATATCAGAAGACGTTCTCATTACTGTCCTGCAGTGAAAAATGGCCATCAGCTGACAAAAAAAAATTCCTCAAATTCATTTTCACGACTTCTGCAACAGGAGTTGGTCGTCGGGAAGTGGGAAGATATTAACGGCACCTGTGTCTCCAGCTGTCGTCAAGATCCGGGAAGAACTGTTCCATTTTCGCTGTCCTCAAGCGCTGGAAGACCATTATTTCCTTAGTCATGTACACAGTGAAACCTTACTGATCATTTCGTGCTAGAAGCTTTATCAACGAAACATTCTTGGAAATAGTAATGTTACTATATAAATATAATTCGAATTGAAATACTTAGGTGGTTTAATATGAAATTCCTTTTTTTTATTAATATATTAAATTGTTGTTCTAAAGCTACATTGTATGTATCTTCTCTTTGCATTAAGTACAATCGGATCTTTTGTACCACCAGAGACCGAATACACGCATACATTATGTTCGTGGTTCATCTTTGATTTACAAATCAAAGCTCCTGAAAATATGTTATCTAATATATTTCACAATTTCTCACAGCATCTACAATATACTGTATAGCATTCTGTGTTACTGCATTCTGTATTTGAAGAGGAATGTATTTTTTAATATCAAATTACTGAAGTTTCAGTTATGTTTTACTGATTTTCATTTTTGATAACTATTATTATGATTCTTAAACCAGCAATAACTAATAAAATATTTGAATCTCATATTTGCAACGCAGATATCAAATCAATGAATGGTAATTTTCCATTATAGTCAGAAAGTGTCTTGTTTTTAAGTCGCTAGCCTCAATAGTCTCCTTTAAATGCTGCTTCAGTATTCCAGAGTACAACGTCAAATCCTTGGTGTATTATAGAACACGATCCTTGCTCCTTCTCAGCATTCCAAACATTACTTCAAAGAGAGAAACTTGATCATAGCAGTATATGACTTCGATATTACATCAGAAGACAACGACTTCATGAAGCCACGTTCTGTAGTGTTCAGAATGGAGCTCAACAAAACAAGATGCTGACTCCTGCAATATTCCAGAGTTTGACTTCTATTGTATGCTGGAATGCAATTCTACATAATTAAATACCAATCTACAATTCTTACAGTAGCTACGATTTTATTTTATTCAACAAATGTTGAAGGGTACACAAACAGTAACTTCTCAGGACTTTTTTTAGTCAAACATACTACATGAAGACTAAACACAGTTGAAAATAATCTGCAGGCAGGTTGAAACGTCCATGATCATGTGTTTTAAATGTCGACAATTAGCTTAAATAATTTTAGGATTTTATTTTATTGGGATTTTTACCACAAGGATTAAACAATATATGGTACCTACGTATGTACATATTTACATATACATAATAGATAGATATTGCTTCATTTGGCTTTATTTTCAGTAACGTTACCGATCTATATAACAGATACACACACACATATATAGATCTATAAATAAATATATAGATCTATAGAAAGATATATATATCTTTCTCTATGTACAGGCACTATTCGAAAAAATAAAGAAAAAAAAAATGTAAAATATGTTCTAAGGATTAAAAAGCGAGAAGTTAAATTGAAATCCGACAGTAATCGTTACATTTTACGCATTAGTAAGGAAATAAATAAATGGAAAAAACTTAAAGTATTTTTGATAATTTTTATATAATTTCTTACACCATATAAATTAGTTGCTAATATAAACGATAAAACATTGCTTGCCATTTTATTCATCTATGAGAATTACTAAGAGGCTGCGAATCCTTCAGCCTGTATTTGATTCTAACCGAAATGATTTTTATCAGTTTTTTTCTTAGAGTAAACTGTTCTAAAATGCGATTGGTTTTTTGAAAGACTTTCACTCAATCATCTTAACATGAGAAATGGAACGGAAAATTTGTACGTTGCTTTTATAGAATTTCCTTTCAAGGTTGCCCCAAATGTCAATAAAAGACTAAGAAATCAAATTTGTCAAACTTACATTGAGTTTAAAATGGCTGTCATGGAAATTATTAAGTCGAGATTTCGAGTTGTAAATTTAAAATTTCTGTGAAATGTATCAGATTAATATTGAAATGGTTTTTCGAACGAAGTAAGCAGCTCCTTTCCTTCTACTTTCAATTCATTTATCTTTATCCCATTTTCAGAAAAGTTTTTTATGTCCTAATTCCATTTTGTTTTCAAATAAGAAATAAGAGAACGGTTTCAGATCGTTTCTCTCGCTATTCTTTGTACAAGAAACTTTTTTTTTTGATAGAAATTACTTTTTGCCTAATTAAAAACTTAAAAATTTATTATTAAAAATACTTTAATTTTTGAGCTTAAATTTAATATTGTGAATTTTTTTTAAAAAATGATTTGTTAATTGTTCAAGAATCTCTTTCTCCGCAATCGTCTCTCCATTTTTTATTTTGTCTTTGCATACCCTGCCATCTCCAGGCGATTTGTGTAACTAATAGGCTGCAGACAACATCAATGGTATTTTAAATACAGTAATTTTAAGTTCACGTTTTTTTATTAGAATCATTTGGGAGCTATTGTGATACTGATCAAAATCGGTAGCTATTGCGTTTGTCCTTCCGTCCGTCTGTGTCTGTCCACCCCTAACAACTTCCGAACGGAAGGTCGGATCGAAAACGGACTTCACCATCGTGTTCACATGCTCAAACAACGTAGGAATAGGGTCTTTTCAGGGATCAACGCCCCTCGCCATGTTCGAGATATTTGGCATTGTTTCATTGGATTTCCTCTTTTAGCTTAAATGTTAGAATTCCAATCACCTTATTTCAGTTGTCAGCTGTAGCTTGATGTTTAATGTCTTGGTCTCATATACGGAGGGTTGTTGGTTCAAATCCGTATATCTACTTTTGTTTTGTTTTTGTTTTTGTTGTTAATCTTTTTTTTCTTAATCTTTTTTTCTCAATGACCGCATATTTTTTTTTTTTATTTTCCTAACTTTTTTTTAATTTTTCCCTAACTTTTTTTTTATTTTTTCCTTACGTTAACGTACTTCCTTTTTTATTATCATTTTTAAAATTTTAATTATTATGGATCGCCCTTAAATTTAAGCTTTAGCACAGAATTATATTCACTTGTTATAAGCCACTCTTCAACTTTCCTGAAATTTTAAAATGTTGAAGGATTAACTTAAGGTTAAAGCAATGAGCTTAATAAGAATGATTCAGTGTAAGAAGTTTAATAATTCGCAATTAACATGATTCCATTATTGATTTAGGCTTTTCTCCATCCTCTGGGAGGAGAATAATTAGTTTCTGTCTACGCATTTTTCCATCCGTGAACTTCTATTATCTTCTTATTGTTTTTTTGGAAGAATTTTTATAATTTAGTTTTCAGCTTTTAGCAAGTTTGGCTTATGGGAAATTGAAATCGCAAAATAGAATTTTGTTTTCAAATTTTTAATAGGTTTTCTGAAGCTACGATTAATAAGGAAATAAAGCAAATTAGAAATTAAGGTATACTGTAAAAAGATTTCGTTTTTCTACTGGCGTTACGTCCTACAATAACGAAATAATTCAATAGTTTGAAATCTGGCATCACCTTCTTTTAGAGCATTTTACAGTATTTAGTATTATAAATGTATATGATTTACTGTTTTAACCATCAGAAAAGACTGGATATACGAATGAATTTGATCATTTATAGCTTAGTTCACAGCTGTTTCATAAATCAATTCTGAAGAAAAGTAAAAATGCCTGCCTACTTGTATTTTAAAGCATAACAGTTATCGGAGTTCAGTTATTGGATTGTTATTGGATTGACAGTGCTGGGATTTAGTACGCACTAATGTTCTAATAACAATCTTCGATGAAAAGCTTTCATATCATAAACTAGCAAAAATACCCGTGCTTCGCGCGGATTACAAAAAAGAGTTGTCCTGATGTGGATGACGAAGAAATTGTAATTGTGTGATCACTTTCAAACTTTTCCAGTTGGTAAAAATGACATATAGTTATAAATTATGTTATACAACCTGCTATCGTCGCTTCGCTCCGGAAGCCTTGTATAAGTAACGGAAAAAAATGCTTTATTTCTTAAAAAAAAAAAAAAATCAAATTACATCAAGTAAACTAAAAACTGAAACTTAGAATTAAGAACAGTCATGTCAAATTTCATGTTTGCAACTCAAGCGGTTTCGGAGATACGCACACCCTTGAAGAAAGGTTGCTTCCCCTCCCCCGTTACACCCCTTAGGATCCGAATAGCGAAAATTGGTCGAATAGATATACTTTAGATTTTAACAAATAACACTCATATGAAATTTCGTGTTTCCAACTAAAGAGGTTTCAGAGATATGCGACGCTTTAAGAATGATTACACCCCTTAGTCCGGATCCAGGTTTTCATTGTTCATGCAGTATTCTGGGATGCATCTGAACCTCCGTGCCAAATTTGGTAAAGATCCGTTGAGAAATGGCGACATTCTTTCAAGACAAACAAACACTCGCTTTTATTATATAGATATAAAGCAAGCGGAGATCTCAAACCGTAAGTGGTTACATTGGGTTGAGGGTGTCATATCAGTCGATTCAGTATAGATAGATCTTAATTTTGTCGTTTCAAATTAGCCCAATTTTTCTGATGGCATCATTAAGCCATCTAAAACCGGAAATGGCCTGGGCCAGAAGTCGGCTTTTTCTTCAAACTTCCAGGCCAACGAGGAAGACATAGTCTCCCTGTGGAAGGCGTGCGCACAGCCATATGGGAATCCTAATACAAGGTTGCTAAAAAAGCCAGAAATGTATTTATTTCCTTAAGGAAACAAGAAAGAGAAATCCTAACAGCTTTAACGTGTTTTGAAAAGTCTTCTTTGAAAGCCTTTCAGTTTTAATTTTAAGTTGAATTGAAGCCATTGAAAACCACATCATCCAAAGCGAACAATAAAGTTATTTAAGTTAAAGTGGAATTTCCCAAACACTCATTCCCAACTCAAACAAAACTTACAATCCTTACAAGTCATAATAATTTAAAGTTCAAAACTTCTGATTTTTTTAGCGACCCATTTGGGAGCTAATGTGATAACGAAATCGGTAGCTATTGCATTTGTCCTGTCCTGTCCGTCTGTCCGTTTCTTTTCTCCCTAACAACTCCCGAATCACCATCGTGCTCAGAGGCCGATGGGGTCAACGCCCCCCTCTCATGTGGGAGATAATTGGCATTGTTTTTATAGGATTTCCGCTATTAGCTTAAATGTTAGAAATACAACCAATTCACGCAGCTGTAGCTGGTGCTTAAGGTCTCAGACTCATATACTGAAGGTTATCGGTTCGAATCCGTACATCTAGTTTATTTTTTCTCTTAATCCTTTTTTTTTCTTAATCCGCGTGATTCTTTTGTTTTTACTTTTTTAATCTGTTTTTCTCAATGTCTGCGTGGGTTTCTTTTCTTCTTATTCTCCCAACGCTTTTTTTCTTTTTCCTTAAGTTAAAGTACTTCCTTTTTTTATTATTATTTTTAAATGTTTGTTATTATTATGGGTCACCGTTAAATTTATGCTTTATCACAAAATTATACTCACTTGCCTTTTATTTTATCAAGCATTGGTTGGTAATTAATTTATTCGTATTTAAGTTTTAATTTATTAAAAGCGTTCTATGCCTGTATTCCAAAAAAGAAAGTATAAAACAAGAATGTAGACACTGCTTTCGTTAAATTTTTGTATTTTATTTCTTTATTATTTTTCTTTTTATTTCAAAAATGTGGAAACGGCTCTAACGAAAGTAATACGTTTGCTTTGAAGTTGCAAAATCTGCGGAATACAATATTTTATCTTGTCATCTTTTCATTTCTGACAGAATGAATTAAACCGGCATTGTTTTCGTAAGTTGTTTTTAGCCGATTAATTTCAATCGTATAGGAAATAAAGGGATTATTAATACTCAATATTAATATTAATATTCATGTTTATTTATAGGAATTTTTGCACCTTCTCGCGCTAATTTCTCGACAAGGAATCGCTTAGGGAAAGGTTTCAAATATAAAGGTTAACTGCCGTCCTTAAATAGGTATACTAAGTTTCAAGAAGACCCCTCCATTACTATGTCATTATGGAATGACAGGTTAGTTAGGGAAACATCCATCCACAGACTGATTTGATGAATTTCTTTTTTAAGAATTATTAATATATAAAATTTAAATGCTTATTTAAAAACAAACTTATAACTTTAATGATGTCCTCACGGCTAAACGTTGTATTTTTGAAATAAATTGTAAATTGTTTTGTAGAATTATGAAACTCGGGAAACAACTTCAGATAGCTACCACGCAGTCATGTTGTTAAGAGTAATGTATACATTTTAAGACAAACTGTCATCTTGAGAAGCGCAGCTAATGGGGTCCCCAAAGTAGCAGTGGCTTAAGAAGTCCAATGACAAGTTATCTCGTATGTTAATGTTGTTGTTAAATAAAACAAAAAGTTTTCATTTCATTAAAGGGGATGTTTTAACAAAATTTGACCGTTTTTAGCCAGTTTTTCTAACTGAAGAAAAGCTTCTAAGATCTCGTTTTTTGTCCCCTATTAAATTTTGAACATTGAAAAGGGAATGGAATTTGATGTGCACATTTATGGACAAGATATTTCTTTATTTCTGATTTTTGTTTCCCTTTCGATAAACGTACTGTGGCGAATTCCTTAGTATTTTGTTGACAGATCAGAATGTCCTGTCAGACGACGATTTAAAAACGGGTAACGTGATTGGTCGAGTAAGATACGCTGGGAGAAGCTGATTGGCTAAATGAAAACTTTTAGAATCAACTGTAGACCTTGCATATCGGAAGCAAAGTAATTTCCTAGGCCTTTTTTTTATGTTTTCCTTAAGTAGTATAAAATGTCAAAATAACTGTTAAATAAAATTGAGGAAAATAAGCTTGTTTCATTGAAAAGTGTACAAATTCTACACACGCAGAGAATCTTAACAGAATGAAAAAGTATATTCATATACAGTGTATGTATATAATTTATATATAAAAGATACGTTGAACAGTAGATGAAAACATTACAGCGATGGAGATGTAGGCTCTCATCAACAGTTGGCCGGAAGCCGACGAAGTTTTGCTTGGAAAAACTCTTCTTCGCCTTTAATCCCCGACAAAGGACCAGATCCATTTAGGAATAAAAAAAACCCTTTGGGAATCTCGGAAAATTCCATCCATGCCAAGGATCGAACCCAGAGCCATCATCCTGTAAAGAAGGATTCGACGACCCATGGAAAAACATACAGAACTACGTTAGTTATCAGATGACAGAGAAATGATCCATTTCGTTTATTTTAGATATTTCTAGAATACAACTTTCCCATTAAAAGACAGCAATTGCGTCTGAGAGAATATTTTGAATTTAAAAGGAAAAAAAAAACTGAACCTATTTTCTTCACCTACTAAATTATTGACAAGTGTCTCGAATTCGAAGTCTCAGATAGAAGTGATTCCAATATTGACTTTCATTCTGTCTCTTTCAGGCTTCCTCCTTTATTGTAATCAATACCTTTTCTCAATTGTCTTAAGTGAGGTTATATGAATATAGATAGCGGTTGATTTTGAACTTTTTCTTTTTTGAAGTTTCTCACTGTGTCGTGGATTGACTAATCGTCAAATGAATATTTCAAAACATTTGAAAGCGTCTCCAAATCGAGGAATTAGCTAATGGATTGTTTCGGCCACAAAAGCGCAGGTCGTATGAAGCCGTTCTTATTAACATTGAGAGTCTGAGATTTAAGAATTTCTTAAAATATGTTGATAAAATTATTCAAAGGTTACTCAATTTTTTTTAATTTCTAAAATTTCAAATCCTTGAAAAAAAACAATCTCATACAAAATATTCGCGCTGTTAATATTCACAAAATATTTACAGTGTGATCGCTGTTTTGTTACAGAATGTGACTACTATTCCACTGGAACATTTTTTTTTCTTTTTTGTTTACACGTGCACCACGTTAAAACAGCTGGACGGATTTCCTTTAAACATTGGTACGTAACTTAGTTGTGATCCAGTCTCTCCACGACTGCACGACTTTCGTCTCCACGACTGCATGACTTTCATCTCCACGACTGCATGACTTTCGTCTCCACGACTCTCATCCCTCAGAACTGACCTCCAAATCTATAGTTTCTACAACCGGACGGATTTTCTTTAAAGTTGGTAACAAAGTACAGATAGTATTACCTCAAAATATGAGCCGATTCTGTGGGTCTTCACTTCACCAGTCCTCAAAATAGAACCCTCAGTATATCGTCTGTTTCACTGCACGATGGATAGCTAACTGTAGTAATATTTTTAAACATGTCTAATACTTAAGTCAGACAAACAGACTAGAGCGTTCTTTAAAAATATAATAAAAAACATTAAAAATACGTTACAATGGCTGAGAGCTTTCGGAGTCCTGGAATGGGCTCCCTTGTCCTGAATCCGAAAGCTCTCAGCCATTGTAATGTTTAATGGTTTTTTTTTTTTAAACTTATAACTATTTTTAGGCACAGGGTTAAAGGAGAATGGGCAGATCTGCCCCACCACTGTATAATGCTAAGATATATATGTATGGAAAGATCTCCATAAATAGAACATTTTTTATTGTTACGCCTTATCTCAATTATTAGTCCGATCGGAGTTATGTAATTCTAGATATGACTTATATAAGTGACATCTTAATTTCCGGATGTATTAATTAATTATCATTTAATAATTACTTTCAGTAACAGTAAATATTATTTTCAGTTATTACATGTAACTTATTATTATTATTTACTTGAAATAAATGATAACATTAATTATTAATTACGTATAATAATTATTAAAAGTTAATTAAATAATAAATTCGAGAATTATGATTTCAACTAGATAGTCACATTTAGATCTATATAACTCCGAACGGACTAATAATTGAGACAATGAATAACATATGTTCTATGTAAGGAGAGCTTTCTCTAGGTATATAACTAATCACTATACAGGGTGGGGCAACTTCCCATTCGTTTTTGCTTATTGTCCTTTAATGCACTAACAAGTATTACTGACGATGATGTGATTAGTAGTGTGTTTTTAGAGCATTGTCATTTTTATTAGCTTTAATCATTCATTTCCAAATTGATCTGCTTCTTCCATTCACTTTTAAGTTTGCTAGTTTGAAGACGCCCATTCTTAAATAGACAAAAAGTTACTAAAGGAACACGTTCATCAATGAAGTCTTTAAGTTAAGAGTGTCACTTGATTATTTCTAAAGCCTACATTACAGGAAATTTTTTGCGTAAAATTACTTTATGAATATGTTATCTCAGTCTAATTACTGAAACCTAGAAGTACTTTTAGAAGTTATTACAACTATATTCTAAATTAAACTCAGAATCTAACGTAAATTATATTTTAACGTAAATAATTTGAAGCAATCTACCTATATAAAAAGAAAAGTCCTAACTCACTGGCTGACTGACTCATCAACGCCCAGCCCAAACACTTGGACCTAGAAAGCTGAAATGTTGCATAGGGGTTCCCTTTATCATGTATTCAAGGAATAAGGCCGGATTTTTCAAAATTCCCACGGGATAGGGAATAAAGAAAATTTATATTTTCGCTTTAAAGTTGTCTAGTCGATATATAGGTGTGTGGCGCCAACCCGCAATGCATCTGAGTTAACAGGAGAAGGCCACAACGGGCTGGGAACTCGTATATTTTCTGATCTCGATATTAATTTGCTAAATAAATAAAGTTTTTTTTTTTTTTTTATGCTATATATGCAAGGGTTCCGGAGCGAAGCGACGGTACCCGGCTAGTTCTAAATATAAAAGTCCAGATCTGTGACTTGCGCCTGTGTCTGTCCCATATCCGTAAAATCACAACTATGAAATACAATTTTCTTAAAAAACAATTTAGTTTTTCTGATAGATAACAGAGAATGATTGGTGTTATTTGTTTTTGTATTGTAGTAACTGCAATCACTATATATATATATATTGTAGAACTACTGCTTTAAATACAAACAGCTTCCTTTTTAATCATTTTCGTCGATAGAGAACTTACGGCGCCATCTAGCAAATGAAAGCATTTTCTAAATAATTTCTTGAAAAATAAAAATAAATCGATTTTCCTTTTAAAATAGATAAATTTGCAAGACCACACTGATAACAGTGAGAGTAATAGCAAATACATACGAAAACACTCTGTCTTCGATAGGATAGTTTAACATTTTTAGAATTATAATGGAAAGACATTTATCTAATTTATCTATTAAGATGACTTTGGAGCACATTATTCAATGACGTCAGCGTTATCAGTGCTCTGTACAGATCTAAAGTCTTTTTGAGTTATTGATTTTCCTTAGTTAGTCTGTTTCCTGGTCTAGGGAAGTTTTGTGTTTGTTGTAGAAGTATTTTATTTTTGCTCCACTGCTACTTCGAAGTTCCAAAACCCCAAGCCATTGATCAGACCTGTCTTTCCTTCTCCCTTTAAACTTGGACTTGTCCTTTTAAAGGTAGTTAGGTCCTTTTCACCGGGTGACAATGGGCTCCGATTCATTTTTGTCACAATGTAACACCATTATCAGCTTCTTCTTTTTTTTCTTCTGGCTGATAACCGAAAAAGTTCTTCCATTTATCGTAGGGAGGTTCCTGTACCAATATCTCTCCCTTGTCAACTAAATGAAATGGACTCATTGTCATGAATTTTTATTGGAAAACTCACGCCATTTTTAACGTCGAAATGTTTTTTGCTAAAAACTAAACTTTAATATCTTTTCGTTGAGATATTATAGTTGACATTTTAGCCAAATCAAACACAACAACAATTTTTTTTTTAATAAACATTCTCCAAGTGAAAAACCGATCAAAGATTGAGCAGTTCAGAAAATTAGAAGTGACTTGAACACAAAAGTAGCTATAGTTCCCTGAAACTAATGTTTCTTTCATTGTAAACTAGCCTGTAACCCGTCCAAATTAGGGAGAATTTGTGGTCCAGTACTAAGTGTTTTCTTTATTAACAGTTTCGTTCAAACTTAATTTTGTTACAATCGATTGAAATAATATAAATTTTTATTAACTACTTTTTAATTATTATCAATTCATGATATATTAGTTCTATTTATATAATTAATTAAAACTATTCAACTTAAGCTTATTAAAACCTATTTTAATAAAATTAATTGTTAATTTTATTTTATTAATTAATTTTATCATTAATATTATTAATAATTTTATTGTTAAATTTAAAGTTTATTAAACTTAGTTTTATTAGATTATAATAAAATCAGTTTTCTATTAATGTAAAAAATTAAAGAAAAGAAGTAATTATCAACAGAAATAATATTATTCATTCTATTGCAATTTTTTTTCTATTATATTGTTAAGAGGCTAAAAATGAATTAATTAATAAAAATAAATAATTGGAATTTGTTATAATAGCACTCCAAAAATATTCGGTATGAGTTTATTTGAGTAAGTGGTTATTTGATTATTTGAGAAAACAGGGGTATTTCAATTTAACTTAAATTAAAAACTTCATTTCTTAAGAACGTTTAACATGCATTATTTTCAGTGAAAATCACGTGATCTAGACTTTAACTTTTTTTTTTTTTTTAATTACAATTTTAATGTTTATTTATGAATTAGTTAATTTAATTATTATCAGATCTGCCGTTGTCATGGCTCTTTTCTTAGATTTTCACAAAATACCTTATTAATGTATCTTACCAGTGCTATTTAAAACTGACGTGATTCCTCCAGTAGCATTCCACGAAACGAAAAACAGTCTCGAAAACAACTTGAAATATCAAAAGTACTGGTAACGAAAGAATTGTAACAAAGTCCTTTTTTTATTTAACTCCTGTATAGGAAATTCCTATTCGAATAACTCATCTATTTGAATTTTTCTGTTTACTTCTTAACAAGACTGGCCCTAGGGTTTACCCTACCCTCTATTAAAAGGTTGTAGAATTTCTTTCCCCGAGTTCTAAGACAGGTAACCGTTGGTCTTTCGACCTCCGCTTCGTTTCATTACGTAGACCTCATTTATTAATATGAGCCTGATGTTGAAATAAACATAAGTAAAGAATCAAATTTCAAGGAAATCGTCCAACCATTTCAGCGTGATACACACAGAAACAGAAAGACGAAAAATATTCATTTGCAATAATAATACTTCGCATACTCAATCAATTATCAATTTAAATTAATAAATTAACATTAACTTTTAAAACTAAAGTTGAAGTAGGATGAAATTTCATATTTTTAGTCAATGATTTTAACACATTTTAACTTTCTTGAAATCGTCAGTTATTGTTTTTAATTTTATTTTCGTAACTTCTTCCTGTCAACTCAGGAGATAATTTTTCATTTTTTCGTTTCCAAATAACTGCGTTAATATCTTTTCATTTTGTAATTTAATTGAAGAAGTTTTCAATTATATTTTCTTTTTATTCCTTCGTTTGTCTTTATTGTGCAGCTGGTGAACCGAGGAATTTCATTTTCTGTCGTAAGAATAGAAGATTCTTCGGGTTTTCAAGTGACCCCGACATAAAAGAGCACCAGCGATCCAATAAAGTCCATTTCTCAGTCCATTTCTCCAGCTTTTCTTCCACATATTCATCTGAATTGCCCTCTTTACTCAAATGTGATTCATAAGCCCCTCAACATTCATTTTATTACGCCTTTCTACGAATAGTTCTTCTAAATTTGTACCTGACAACTGTACTTTTACGATGATCTCCGTTATTGCTGTTTCTGTTGACGATATGCATGACTTTTTTCTTGAGGAACGTACATTAACAACATTAAAAACAATTTTGTTGTTGTTTTTCTGCAGTTATTCTTCAAGCACACATCTAACGTCATGTTTTTTAAAAAATAACATAATCTCATAAACTCTTTAATGATATCGTTAATATGATGGTATCCGTGTTTTGGATCTCCGGCTACGATCAGCTAAAATAACAAGTCTTTACACAAATTGAACAATGTATATAAGCAGTATATGCATAAATTCGTTGATCGTACACACGCTGTTACAAAAACATCGACGCACCATAAAAGAAGCGTCCAATTTGAATAAAACTCCGTAAGCAACTAATTTTCCGTTAGATACATCAATTAAAATTCATTTGTCATTGTCACCCCCTTGTCTCAATGAAAGTGCTGATCGTATGATCCGTATAAGAACCCTCAGAATCTTACTTGACACATTCTGCTTCGTGGATCTGTTGATTCACTTCGGTTTACCATCATTAATGCCTCGATGACGCTCTCCAAGACCCTACTAACAATTGCAGGACTTCGTGAGAGACCGCATCGCGCGACTACGAGAATCCGGCTATTCATGAAGAAATCGCTCGCCATCTGGGTGATCGTGATGCTTTTGTGGGAAGGTGCTGGAATCGATGGTAGCCTGAGGATACTCATTCAAATCAACCTCTCGTCAGTTTAACAGTATCACTGTTAGAGACAATCATTTGTTTTTTTTTTTTTTGTTTTTTTAGACGAACCATAACGCTCCATTGCAGCTTCACTTTCCCTCATTTAGATAGATATAGCCTCCTTAATACAGCAATTTTATTACACGCATCATTGCCAGACACTGGGCTTCCTTCCTATCGCACCTTTTGGCAACCCAGCACCGAAGCTTGATCTGGAGTGACAGTGCCCGAGAGACATGGTCTGCTCTCGAATTTTTCTTGTGTTTCATTAGTGATGAATCCCGAAGAAACAGATGATCATCGCATCCACGTATGAGGAGAACTGAGCTCAAATCCTAACAAGATTGTCGAAAAGCCAAAACCACTGGCATAATGGTGTGGGAGATCCTGGTGTTTTCGTGTCACTCTTTTCAGGAGCAGTTTTTCAAAAGGGATAATGCACGTTCACATAACTTTGCCGTCGAGCATGTCTGGAAAACACTAAGATGTCAAATGCATAATATTATCATTTGGCACATTATGATAATACGATAATGTGTCAAATGTCCATCACCGAACATCCAGCATTTGAAGCAGCAAGTGCAGCAAGCTTAGCGTAATCTACAACACAGCATCAGGATTTTGTTTTATTCCATACGATACCTTATATCAGCTTAAACAGCAGCCAAGGCGGCTCAACAAGTACTAATAATCTAACAACGATGCTGTTATTATTCAATAAAAATTTGTTTTCTCACTCTGAAAGTTGAATAAATTCCAATTGTCTTCATCCAAAAGGCACTTACAAAAATTTCTTTCCAATTGGACTCTTCCTTCATGGTGCTTCGATTTTTTTTTTGTCACACACTTGAGCATGCAAAATCTCACTATATCACTTAACTCTTTGTTCTCAATATGTCTGTTTGTACTAGATACGCACCCAGCTTTCTATCGCGTAGTGATGAATGAACATTGCAGTTCTTACTTGCAATGCTTGTGCTAATAGTGCTCTGAATGTGTATTCTCTCACCAAAACATTTATAATGTTTATAGTTAATTTAAGGTTATATTTGACTTATTAGCCTTTCTGTATCTTTTTCCATTTATCCTTAAGTTCAAAGGTTCGATTCTTAGTATTGGATAATCTATGAATACGCTGTACTACTCATTATATAGTGAGGATTGAACCTGCAGCTCTGAGGCTTTAATTTTAAGGACTTGGGGGTTGGGTGAGACTAAAGTAATCTGCCCATGTTTTCTGTTGGAATATGAAACGCATTTTATCAATTTCTAAGAAATCCAGCAGCCTTTTTAGTGAAGGACTTGGAGGAGGGAGGATCATTTCTGGAGAGATGCTAAATCAAGTTGAAACCGGGTTTCAAAAATATAATTTCTTTAGACCGTCTTAGCGTTTACAAAGAGACAAGTAAAAAAAGAGAGCAATAAACGGAGAAAGCTTCACCTAGTCAGTCAATGAGAGTTCAGGAATAATGCGGACCAAAGTAACATTTATTTGTAACGTTGCATCTCCCATAGAAATGTTTCCAGGACTGCATCTTAGAAATTTCAAGAACGCTTGGATGTTTTAGAATTCTGACTCTCTAATTTACTTTCTGTCAATCTTAGCTTTGATGTAAGTTTCTTCAACGGGAAATAGACGTGACTGAGGAGTTATTGCTGCAGGAATAAATCTTGTGATGTGACAAGGGAGGTCTTCAGCTAAATCGATGACATTGGAATAAGAGAAACCCTGAAGCAAAGACTCCACTGACAGCCCAAACATTCATGCATAAAAGATTTATAACATAACAGAATCGAATATTTAACCACTCAACTCGAAGTTTAAGCACCGACTTAGGCAATGAGTAATAATAAAAACGTTTTAATTGGAAATAGTTTTTTAAGCAAGAGTTCGGAATTTGATGTAGATTGTATTTTAAAGTGCATTTAACTTCAATAGCAGAAACAACTGGAAATTGGAAAACAAACAGAATAGATACTGAATGAATATAATACTTGAAAAAGTATAAGGAGGGCAATTAATACTTTTTTTTACCGTAGAACCCATTTTTATAGAAGCGAATAAACGCTATTTAACACTACTTCACCTCTTCTATAGGTGATATCACCTTAAAAAAAAATTTGCTATGTAAGAAATGGTCGCACCTTTTGTCTGCAAGTCCATGTGATGAAACTTATTTAAATATGAATTAAACAAATCTATTAATGACGAAAAGAACAATGTAGGTATAGCAATAACAAAAACAAATAACATCTTATTACTTTTAATTTAATCACGAAATGCTTATGGTAGTTCAGATTTTTTTTGATGTTCTTAGATTATCTAAATTTTAGGTGCGACAGTATTAGGTTAGGTTTAATAGAAGATTCCCGAAATAAAGAAAATAATAAAAGCAATTTGCCATCTCAATTATTAGAGGTCTATCGGAAACGTATATTTAAAAAAAAATCAAGAAAAAACATATAAATATATACACAATGTAGCTCATGCAAATTCTGTTAGCACTTGAACTGGCTCCATCAAACAAAAATGATCATCACTTTGTTCAATAAACAGCAAAATTATATTTCACATTAGAATTTTATTACGGACTTTGGCACCATCTATAGACAACAAAAAGAAGTTCTGTCATAACTGTAACCAGTACTTGAGTTTGACGATTGACATATTCAAATTGATATTGTAAACAGTGAATTAGATAAATCAATATATGTAAATGCAATAACTTCTGGTAATTATAAACAAACACAAAATTTATTTATTAATTTAAGAACTTCAAAAATTTTGCATGTATCAACATAAACATAAACATCAAAATTAATGAAAGTGTTATACGTTTATAATTTCTTGAGGGTTCTAGAAAATAGCTTGAAGCCGCATAAATAAGATGCCTGTAGTTTATTCATTTAGAACTACTGGATATTAAACGGTATCTCCAAATTTCGTGAGACAGGATTAAAATAAAAGATTTTGATCAAAACTTCTGACCATGATTCAAAATGGCGGGGCTTACAAGATTGTATGGGATTATATTTGGAATTTTATCTCTCTAACTAAAGAGTAAAGTGGGGACTCCACAATAAAGTCGCTAGAGGGCGCCAAGCGTTTGATCAATGGCTACCATTTCGAGATCAAGTGCTGATTAATGAGCCAATGGCAGACAAGAAGAAAGCTCGTGTCGAGAGCATACCTGCTCAATCCACAAAGTCCTGTCAGCGATTTGGTGGGATTGGATTACACCCAGTGTAAGATTATGTTCGGTATTCGACAAATCACATTAGGATTCATTATTTGGTATAGGCATATCCGAAAATCACAATGCTATCAAGTTGACGCGTATTACCTACAATTATTTGTCATCGTCCCCGTGTATAGGACTTCGGTAGTATGCATTTTATAAAGCTGGTATACAGTCATCCAATTATATTTTATCATCATTCCAATCAAGTTGGAAATCCAATTAGCTTTGTAATCTGTGACATCGAAAATTGTTATAATCTATCTTATGTATTCTGCTCTTGGTTCATCCAACACTTTTGCATCAATTACTTTTTTTTTGTCTAACCCTGGTATATCATTATTGTACAAATTATGTCCACAATTAACTTTTGACAAGGACATTATCTTTGAAAAAATGAAAATACCTTTAAGCAGTCAGTTTTGATTAGCTTTGTCGAATACGTATAAAAACTGTAAACAATTAGTGCCGGGATTTACCTATGAAGCGCTATTAAATTGTGTGTATTGATATTAATCGAATTAGAACCGTAGTCTTAAAACATTTCTAATAATGCGCAGTAATAAATGGCAATTATTAGGCTATAGATAAATATAGATCGTTTTCCTTTTGATGACTCATAGGTGTGCTGAAGGTAATGAGTTCCGACCAACAATTGAGTGTGGACGTAACCCTTGGGAAAGAATCCCGTCCCCATTTTACAGCAGGATCACGGTCCCGAATGGGTAATAAAACATCGCCGTTGGTTGAACTCGGCTCCTATAGACCAAGTGCAGTAACTTTCCCATTGAGCTACTGGACATACAAATTTCATGATAAATAAAAAGCAAATTATGTGACGAAATGCTATTATCAGTGTTCATTGGTACAAGTATGTTTTTTGGATTACATGAGTTTCTCAAAGTTGGCATGCCAACTAAATCCTGCAAAGAAATTTCGCTCAATTTTGTGTTGTCTTATCGACAATTTTCGTAAAAACTTATTTAAATTTCCTTTCTGTCCCTACATATAAAATAAATCCACAATTTGTAATTACGCTAAGGACAGATTTCTGTAGATTATTTCATAATGTTCACAGAAATTGAAATGTTTGGAAAAAAAATTATGAACCATTTTAAATATGCACATTAAATAGTTCGAACATTAGGAGTTTTATGAAATTTCTATTTCTTTTTAATACCAGTTAAAATTTATTTTTATTTTTATTCACAACCTTAATTATACTTCTCTCTTCGTTTTCTATTCCATTCAAATAAGATTCCTTTTCCATTTCGTATGTTTTGCTTCTAAGACCTCAATTGCCCTTGGGAGCGAGTGGTGTTTGATTCCCATGTCTTTATGACAGTTCTAGGGATCTGAATAACGTTATTTGATTCATGGGGATCCATTATTTCTCTTGAATTTGACTGAAGAGGGCGGATTCCATGGGGCCGTAGGTATTCCCTTCTTATTACATTCCATGGAATCTTCCACGTCTTCGGTTGCAAGTATTTGAGAGGAGGATTGGTCCATTGGTCAAGAGAGGGGGAGAAGGAAATATCAAAACGATGTCATCCCAGGATAGCATTATTAAATACTTCAACTTTTTTAAATTCTTAGTTTTTAACAAAGGGTATTATTGAAAGCATAAAAGAAACCTTCAAAAAATAATAAAGAGCTTGAAATTAAATTATATCTCCAATTTCAAAGCCTTTTCTTGGGTCCCTCTTTATCCTATTTTTAATTGTCGTACTCAAATGATTTTTAATCAGTAGTTAATACAGAAACTCCAAACTCCTACTACAGAAACTACAAACACCTGAAACTATTGTCAGTTTATTTGTTTGTTTGTCTAAAGACACTATAACTAGAAAATTAATAGAAAGTATTTTCATAAGAAATATGAGAAGTCAAAAATTTGAACAGAAACGAAGGTATAGGAATTAACGAGATATTTGTAAATTTGGCTAAAAAAAATGATAAATTTAAATTCAAATAAAACGACAAAATTTGAAGAACTAATAAATTAACATAGGGAATATTATTTTATTATCAATTATTTATTATTGAATTAGTAGATTTATTATTTATCTGGATGTATGTAATGATATGATTTTTAAATTATCAATTATTATTAGTAAATTATTGGATTATTGTTTGTCAGTATGTAAGTAATGATACGATTCTTATTATTATATTAAGTAATCTATTTTGTTAAATTGATGATCGTTATCCTGTTTTGTTATTTTCAAATTATTATTTCATCATGCAGCTTGATAAAGGAAAGTCGAATTATCTTTCCGAAAATTTGAGTGTAAAGCATATTTTAAATATTTATTTATGTTTTAAGAATGATTAGGTATTATTTATATTTGTTTGTCTGTTTCCTTTTCTTCATTAGCCTATGTCTAGAAGAGTATAGTGAGGAAACAATGATATTTAAATTCGATATTAATTGTAGAACATAGATTTCGTTTTGTTATTTCAGTAGGTAACTAGTACAGAAAGGCTGAATGGTAAAATGATCTGCTGAGTTGATGGGAAATCTTTAGTGAAAGCTTTCCGGGAGTCATGTTTGAAGTGATGCTTCTTGGATTTCTCTTGGAAGAATGGCTGAAAACAATTTTACAGAACGACAAATGGTTGTTTAATGGATAAATAGAGATTTAATGAAGGGACAGAAATAACTGGGCTACTTTTTTTAGTGTAAATCCCAAATAGATATAGTTCATCTAGAAAATCAAATGAAGAAATCTGAATCACATATAATAATTAATTGATTAACTGATAGTCCATGTACAGACACATTTGCTTAGAAACTCTAGATGTAATTTCGGTAGATGAAGAATAGGTAATTTACCTTTGTATTTTAAATCAAACAATATTTCGAATTTATAATATAAACTCAAAAATAGCGAAATCATGTTGGACTTTTGACAACTAAATTGAACTATTAAAAATAATAGCTTTCTTATTTACACACTACTTAAAAATTGTTCATCAATTTAGCACTGCCTACAATCCTAAGAGATTTACACTTTCTAAAGAAACATTAATATTGAATATTTTTCTGTAGATGATTGTTAAGGTAGTGTTAGTATTATTCCTCAATTTTCTTACCAATTAATCTAAAGATATTAGATTTGTTTTGATTAGTTTGTGTAAGATATTATTTCCTCTATAGTACTGTGAAACATCTCAGTTTAGTCTTCTTTTTAACGACCCCGTACATGAAAGTGTTAAAGGGGTGGGGCTTTATTTCATTCTGACAATCGGCTCATCTGTCACCACTTCTACAGCCCAAACTAGAAGTAAGCCGTACCGTAAGAATCATACCGTATTATAATCCTTACGACATGTGTAGGTGGAGAAAAGAGCGAGTTCTGGTCTGGGGTGCCAAAAATGAAACATGTACGAGTCGCTATGGTTTTGTCTACACTAGGAATATTCAGATTTAATAGTAACAAAGCAAAAAAGTGGTTTTAGTCATAAGTGCATCTTTTTCTTTGTCCAATATACAAAATACCGGATAATTGAAGAGCAAGGATTAGGCAAGGGAACGGATAACATCTTTTTAAATTCATATTCCTAAAGTGTACCATTTTACAACAATGCAGAACTGAAAAATCAGCTTTAAACCTATCTGAATAATATATTTTACCATTAACGTCTCTCGCTCCCTGTGTCTCTTGATGAAAACCACCGAAATGATTTTCCAAAACAGCAAAGAAGAGCAGTTAAGTAACGAAAGTCAAATGACCTTAATTTTCATCTGCATCTGAATGGAGTGTAAGCTCGAAGAGAGTGACAAATTTTCATAAAATATAAAGAAGATTTAATCTGAATTAAACCATAGTCTATTTTAATTTGAAAGTTAAGTTTTGATCATCTTTTGTAGCATTTGGAATTACTCTGCAGTAGACACTCGCTATAGTTTGTTATTTTTATTTGATGAAAAATCTGTCAATCATAAGACTTGAATTATAATAAATAATTATTTTAAAAAATATTTTTTTTTAATATACCACGTTTTAAGACGAACTAAACAGTATAATAATTAGTATAAAAAGTACAAAAAATATAACGAAAAACGTGGGGCGCATGCAATAGATAATTGAGATGGTATGGATGGAGTGTATATTATCCTGCGCCCCACGTTTTTCGTTATACTTTTTATACTTTTTATATTAAAAATTTTATACTTTTTAGTCCGTCTTAAAAAGTGATATATTAAAAAAATATTTTTTTTAAATAATTATTTTCTGTTTTTTAGTCTTGTGCAATTTTTCAATCGATTTTAAAGATTTAACACGAATTTAATTTAATTTAACGCGAATTAAACACGATAAATTAAATGAAAAAAAAAAAAAAAAAAGCCGCTGCCTTGCAATGCACGGCAACTCAGAGCAGACGCGCCGTGTGGCACCGACCTGTTATCCGAAGAATATGGTTGAGGAAATATAGAAGGTTCGATACGACACATTGTTAGTACTACTGCGCATTTCCTCAACCTAACAGCGCAGAAAAGAATGTCGAGATCACAGATAGTTTTTGCTTTATAGAACATTGAAATGGTCTATTTCTACTGTAGTAACCCTATATATAGGTTTTACTGCGTCCTTTTCAGTGGACACCTGTCTTTAATGGTTTGGTATGAAATCTGCAGTATCCTTTTTAAAAAAATAACCTTTATAGCTAAAACTTCTCCCACTGTCCCAAAGGACAAATGCTTGGTCGCATAATTCTGGAGATTGTAAATCTTTATGGGTTTCACCTTACAAGTAAAACATTTACTTTTTTATTCATTTTTCAACCGAGATGTAGAGATAGTAGATGTATATGTAGAGATAGTAGATGCTTTCTAAAACATGTGCTTTTTTTTTTGTCTATCGTTACCATTCGCGCATTGTCATGCACCAAAGGATGCCCTGTCTCAATTTGCTTAGCGGTTTATGACTTTTGCAGTAAAATCAATAACATATTCTTTAAACGGAGATCAGTTATTATCAGAATGATTTTTATCAACATTGCGGATATAGAAGTCTTAATCTTTTTCAAATTAGATGTTATTTATGCTTTGTTGGTAGCTCACCATCGAAAATGCATGGAATAAAAACTTAATTTAACTTTTTTTATTGTTAATTAATATAACATTTAAACTAATACTGATAGTTTTTAATCAGCCTGTTTGAAATTCTATCTTGTTCTGGCAATTTATAATTTGATTTTCGTTGAAGCAACTTTTTTAAGTTTAGCTATACTAGAGCAGTTGAAATGTGACTGTTAGAAAGTTCTAGTCTTTCTGAATTGCTTTCACTACTTTGAAACGAAAGAACGCTCTACGAACAACGAAAATATGATAGTTTCCGTCGCTGTTGTGGTTGCTGGTACAAGTAATATCCTGTTTTGTAGAATTTGATGCTTTTCTGCTGCAGGATGGAGTTTATTAAATCTCATCATTTTGCAAAACAGTTTAACTTTCTTGAAGTTTAGAACTTGAAATTATTGAAAATCTCGAAGAAGTTGTCTGTAATTGCCTCACGAATATATCTAACACTATTGAAGGAAATACAACACTTTAAAAATATTATTAAACATTGTATCCTATTAACTTATTCACTTCCTTTTGCTAATAATACATATGAAATGAAATTGAGGCTGTTGTTAGATCTCACAAAAGGTGTACTTTTTTTTTTGGATTTTTGGAGAAACATAATAACATTCTAATTATAACACTCTAATTATAAAACTCTAATTATGTTCAGAAAGTAAAATATTTAAGGAGTTTTCTTTATGTGGTGAAAGGAATCTGGTCATCAAACATTATACTTAAAAAACATTATACTTAAACATCAAACATTATACTTAAAACCAAACATTATACTTAACCGCCAAACATTATACTTATAAAACAAAAAATATGTATTAAGATTAAAATAAAGAAAATTCATGTGCTACCCTCTGCCAGCTTCGATGAATGTTTCATGCGCAATTAAATAAAGCTTAAAAACATATAAAACTACGTTAAAAGGTTGAGACCCAGTGTTTTACTGTAACATCCCACGATAGCTCTTTCGCGATCATCAGCTGAGAATAGTCACCAGTAAACAACAAGGTCTCAATACGGAAGTGAACAGAATTATAGTCGAAAGGAATGTGTTTCAATGCTTAATACAGAAATACGTTGTCTAAAATAGAGACAGTAACAAAATTACTGTCTCTATTTCCATATATCTAGAAGACAGTTGAAAATGATCAATAACTATCATGGTATATGAATCATTCGATGACATCAAAATATCAATACAATTTGAGACTTGTGAAATAACCTGATTTTGATACATCACTGTACTACGATTTAATAGCCACTTACTGGATTTTTTTTTTTTTTTACTCTAGTTCCTTACTTATTTTTCCGATATTATCTCATTTAGTTTATACTTTTTTTTTTATTAATCTAAAACCTGTTTCTAAAATTTCAGTTATGTTGGATCTTTGGTTTTCTGGATTCACAGGCAGACAGCAGAGGTATCGACCTACGATATGTAAAATTTCCATTCAAAAACTTAATATATCAGATACCAGAATTATTCCAAAGTATAAATACATCATACGGGAGATGTCAAAAATAAATAAAAAGATATGTTCATTATAGAAGCTTGAAACTGACTGTATTTAGGACTAATGAACTGACTATCTATCCTCTCTTGTAAAAATATTGTTTTAAAAGCTAGTAAGTTTTGAATTCTATTGTTTTCATTATAATTTCTTTATGAAAAATAGATAGAGTTCCATTTTCTTTTTCATCTGGGAAAGATTTGTCATTATTTATTGTCATGAGTTTTCAAGACACATTTGAAATTATCATTTAGGTGAGAAACTGTTCCAATGCCAAATCCAGTGATCACTGCTTTCCTTAATCGGACATTAATCACTCCGTGTTAAAGCTATTAATCACGCTATCCTACTTAATCCATGACATTAGTTTACGTAACCTTTCAGGTGTAATCTCTTTTCAATTTGGGCAATGATATATTACAGCGGAAATTACGAATAAATGAAGAATTACATCTGATTGTTAATAAAAATTAAGACTTACAATGCGAATAAATAAGCTAAGTAAAAAATAGATTGTAATAAAATGGTTCATAAATATAAACTATGCTTTAAAGATTTATTTTGCTTACACGGCAAATTATATCACTGTCAATTGACGTTCGCAAGCTGAGAGAAATCAATGTATTTCAGGAATGGGAGGGGGTGTTTTTGATTAAGAAATGAAGAATCAGCCATTGTACTGAAATCCTCGCCCCCTTTGCATTTTTTAAGTTTTTGAATAACCCAAAGAATTAGTGGGTCAAATTTTATCTTTCTATTCTGTCATGAAGTCGACAAAAAGTTTAGAAAAAGAAGGACACCATAGGCTTTTACTAATATAGATTTAATCGTAATATGATAAATGTCAATCTTATAAAACTTGGGGTTAATATTACTAGAGCTGATAATAGAAGAAATATGCTTAAATCATTTTTTTTCTATGCATTATCAATTGATTCTATAGTAATTAATATTAATCTGATAGTATTTTCTGGGATTTTATCTGCAATAGCACGAAGTAAAGGACTTTCTGGAGAATTCTTACTGAAAACCTAGAAAGTAAACTTTTTAATAGCCTGAAAAAATAAATCACTTACAACATAAATTGGTCCATAGACATTATTTGAAAGAAAAACATTCAAGCGCTGTAAGATTTAGTTATTCAGGTAGCCAGTAGATATGATTAAGACAATATACGTTTTTATTTACATTCTTAACGTAACGTGCCAAAAGAAAGTTCAATTTCAGGGAGACCAAGACAGCACAGTTACACAATTCACTGTTTTCTAGTTCTTCAGGAGATATTAACAAATGTTTCATTGCTACTTTAATTCAATAATAAATAATAAAAAAAAATAAAAGAGTTCGAACTGGAACTTCTGAAATATTGTGCAATTTTAATTGTTAATTTTTAAATGTGAATTGTGTAATTGCGCTGTCTTGATCTCTCCAAAGGAACAATATGTAATGTTTTTGAGTTAATTTCATATTTTTTTGTTCATGACTTAACTTACATTGTCAAGATATCTTAGGAAACAGCATCATAAGAAATTTTGTAAAATTCTCCGAAGAATGTCCCAGAAGAGTGAAGAATATAGTTAATTTTCAAAATATCTACAAGATTCGCAAACATTGAAATCTTTTGCTTGAGTAATGGAAGATTTTAATTTTCTTTACATCATGCTATTATTCATGTCTTCCGTTTTTCTCAGAGTGAATGAGAAGAAGCTTTTCAAGCGTGGGTTTAGATAATTCCGTTAATAATGTGGGAAAATAGGCAGGAAACCTGTCTGTTTACTTCTTAAGATGTAGTTTTCACATTCGGTAAATTGGATGCAATTCGAATCCCTTCCTTTCCAGCAATTTTTTTTTTCCCTTTTTAAAGAGAAAAAAAAATAGGCAATGAGAAAGAGGAAGGGGAAGAAATAAATTCTTAGAAAAACAAATGTTTTCTTCAAGACTGTTTTTATCTTGTTAACGAACGTCCTTTTTAATTTGTACCTACTAAATCTCATCGAAAAAATTTGTTTTTGCCTTATTATTGTTTTAACTACAGTTTTAATATATAGTATTTTAAAAAGAAAAAAAATGAAATTTTTGTAGCAATTGATCAGACCAAAATTTTGCGATAAACACAAGATAGTATAAAATGATAAATTTAAACATAAACTAAAAAAAAAACCGCGCTTTGAGTAGACTCTCGCCCTGTTAAAATCACTTCCGAAAATGTGCATTGTAAATAAATATATACATGGTAGGATTAAAAAGATATTTAAAAGTGTCAATGCTTCAACGCTGTAGGATTATTAGAAATTACAAGGGTTTTTTAATTTTTTATTTTCGGGTTTCAGAATGTTTGTTGTGGCTTTTCTTATGGCTTTTTTCCAAGTTTTAAAAAAACCCCAAATAATTCTTATAAATTTTACAGTTTTAAGTGTTGAAAATATGATTCTGCACTTCTACTTGGATTTCTACTTGGGCTTTCAAAATTTCATATTTCTAGCTACTGTAGATTTTGAATAAAATGAATCACAAAATGTGATGGAGTGGGTATGAAGAGAGACTCGCTTCGCTCGTCTAAATATCATTTAATTAATAATTATTCTTACCTAAACCTTAATTATTCTTAATCGCTATGTAAATAGTTCACTATATCATGCGAAATCTTACTTGATAAGGTTCTCGAGAACTAGTTGTGCTTTACTTACTTGTGTATTAAATTGTGGATCATCAACAAAACAGATGTACGGCTCGTTTATATGTTATAAGAACTCTGAATTATATATGTTTAGAAAAAAAATTTTCTTCGTTTTCCAAACATTTCTGGAGATCTCCAAAAAACACTGGAGATATTCCTGCACTGCGATATTTTTTTTTATATGGATATATGGATAAAAATAAATAAAACTAAAGATTTGCTTTCATTTCAATAAGTAAATTTTAAATAACAAATGATCATAATTTTAAAGCACTGTGTTTTCAGCTTTCTAACCTGGAGGGACCGCTCAACTTTTACCCAATATGAAAGTTGTTTTTTTTCGAAATACAAAGAAGTAATGTATTTGTGAAAGAATATATATATATATATATATATATATATATATATATATATATATGTGTGTGTGTGTGTGTGTGTGTGTGTTTGTGTATGAGAGATTTTAAGACCAGTTCATTGGTTATATGAGAATTAAGTGTTGAAACAATTTAATAAAAAATATTACGTTATCCAATTAATAATCATAAAAAATAATAAACAAGCGAATGTAATTTTGTGCGGAAGCATAAATTTAAGGACGACCCATAATAATAAAAAAATAAAAAATTATATTATGAAAAAAAGAAGTAGGGCTACACATAAGAAAAATAAAAAAAAAGTAGAAAAATAAGAAAAAAACCAAAAAAAAAAAAACAGTATCCACGCGGACATTGAGACAAAAGTTAAGAGAGAAAAAAACAAAAACAAAACCCAGTGGATACAGTTTTGAACAAATAACCTTCAGTATATGAGTCCGATATCTTAAGCATCACGCTTTAGCAACTGAAATGAAATGGTCGCACTTCTGACATTTAAGCTAATAGTGGAAATCCAATGACAACAATGCCAAATATCTCGAACATGGGGTGGGGAGGCGTTGGCCCCTGAAAATACACCATTCTATGGTGTTTAGGCCTCTGAACACGATAGTGAATCCGTTTGTCGATCTGAACTTCCGTTCGGGAGTTGTTAGGTGTGGACAGACACGAACGGACGGAAGGACAAACGCAATAGCTAGCGATTTTGGTCGCTATCCAATAGCTCCCAAATGGGTCGCTAATCAAAAATACAAACTACATTCCTCTTAACATTTCTGGTTAATATTCTGAAACACCTTTGTTATATGTAAATATAAAAATTAGATATTTAAAGAAATATTATTAACAATAATAAAAAAGATGACTAACATTTACAGATATGCGTGTACTTTAAACAATAACAATATAAAGTTAGATTTCGTATAAAATCTAATGTAAAACCTTTACAAATAATGTTTACCTACAATTCATTATCATTTACATCAACAGTGCATTAAATTCAAGTTTTTAAAATAATATTCTGAAAACGTACAAAATTATTTTTTTTACATAAAAAAAAATAAAAAAATATGTTTGTCAAAAAGTAACCCCTACTCAAAACTTTTTTTGTTTTTTTTTAGAATTCTCAACGTAAATCTTTGTAAGTATCCTGTCTGATCAAACCAATTTCATTTTACAACATTATTTTTCCTCTTTATAATATTAAAAATAATATATATACATATTTTGTTTTGAAGGCAAGTTCCAAGTTTTTTTAATCATACAGAACTGTTTTAAAAAGGTTTTGGGAATTGTATTTAAACTTTGATGATATTCCAACCAAGTCATCGGGGAAAACCATGGCTTTTGTTGCACAAATTATTGATGCTCATCAAGTAAAGAATTGTCCCCAGTAGACGATACAAATTCATTTATTTTTGAAGTACAAATACTATGTTGATAGAATAATATCGAGTTGTTTTTGATGCAATTCCCCAAACACTATTATTTTATAATTTATTAAGGTAAACATGAAAACCCTTTAAAGTATTAGAAATTACGGTCATCTATTATTTGGGGTTGTCCCATCGGTGGAATTATTGATTTTATTTTAAGTGTGTTTTTCGTTTGCAATTTATTTTAAAGGTGGGAGAATTTTAACGACATTTAATTACGGTTTTTTTCAAAATTCATGTTGTAAATACACTGATCTTAAATTGTGCTGAGGTTTTACATTAAGAGATATGATTAACTCATGGTTAGTTAAATTGTGAATCATTTGGTTGAATTCCATTCACTTACGATTCTTAACTACTTCATAAACTGTTTTTCGCGTTTCTGTAACTTTGCTATTAGTTTGCAGTTAACAAAATATGAAGATGAATAAATAGATAAATGTGATGAATAAAGGGAGAAAAATAAATTTACGTTTTCAAATAAAAAAACCTCCCTAAAAGAGGTTAGTAGATGAAACTGCTGTTTCATTTTTATTAAGATCCATCAGCCAGAACTATCCGATTGTAAATCACAATTTGGCTCCCGGTAGTGAGATCCCCCGAAAAGAAAAACAAAAGAAACGACAACAAAATCGACAGCAACGAATACAGATACGAAATCTTGCCTATCAATGCGCCTTGCTATTAAAGACACATTTAAACAAAATAAAAATTGGCTCAAATTACTCCGTTTTACGCTCTTGTGTAAACAATACATAATAATTTAGATAAATGGATTGCATTAAAGAGGTACATTAGGGAATATTTTAGATTTTTACAACAGTTACTTATTATCATTCTGCAAACAAAGTTAGCTGAATAAATATTTAAAATTTCTTTAAAAAAATATATTAGAGATTCCAGAAATAAATAAGTATATTTGCTTTACCTAATATCTGCAGAACAATAACAACGAAATAGTTTTCTGAAATAAGCATAAATAATTCTAATAACATAATTGCTTTCAAAAGAACTTTAACGTAGTAAAAAAAAAAAAAAAATACTTCTTAATTTTTACTAATAAAGGAAGTGCTCTTTGAAAAATCCTGGCGAGACAACGTAACTTTGATATTAATTCTATTAAAACAAAAAAAAAATATGAACAAATTCATTCGTAATAATAATAACTTATTCTTCATTTTCTTTTAAAAAAGAGACCCACCGGACGTACGTCCTAATGAAATTCGATAAAAAAAGAAATGAATAAAATACGTAAATAGTAAAATTAAACCGAATAAAAAAAAATAGCGGAAGACCTCTTTGAATAAATAATATTTTGTACCCTTTTCATTCTTAACTTATATAAATATTTATATAAATATTTCGTACATAACTTTTGATTAATTAGAGTCAATATTAAAGCCAATGCACATGAATACTTCTTAAAAAACTTTTAATACAGATTAAAATATTACAATGAACTAGTTCTTCAGCAATAAATTGTTGCTGAAGAAATCCCCTCGAGGGGAAGAAACTAGTCCATTGTAATATTTTAATTTGTATTAAAGTTTTTCAAATAGTATTCATGTGCATTGGCTTTAATATCGACTCTAATATGAAATGTGCACGTAAAATCTTATTTACAACTTTTGCGTAATGTTAACTTAATGTTAAGATGAATTTTCAATGGCGACGACTGCCATGCGTCTCGAACCTCAAGGCCAACGACCACGTGGCCGGCCCAAAAAACGATGGATGGACCGTCGTGCCGAAAAGCGGACCCTGCCATAGCGCGGGACTAACGCTAGAAAGATGAAGAAGTTAAGATGAATTTCTTTCGAATTCCTTATCAACTTCCCTTACGGATTACTATTGGGTTGGTCATAAAGTTCGTTCGGTTTTTTTATATATGTTGGCTCTAGTAGCGCTTAGGTGTTTTTAACGTCATTCGACACCATTTTGTTAGACTGTATTGTGACAGCTGTCATTTCAGCGTGCATTAATTCAAACAAAAACTGATCAAACTTGGTGAACTTTGTATCGCCAGTTTATTGAAGAAGGAAGAAAACAAGCACGTAAGACCGCATGCTCCTTTTATGACCAGTCAAAAACTTTTACAGCTTTGCTGGGAAGTTGTGATTCATCCGCCCTATTCACCAGATATTGCACCTTCGGATTTCCATTGATTTCAGTCTTTACAAAATTCTCTTAATGGAAAAAATTAAATTCCCTGGAAGACTCCATAGGCACCTGGAGTATTTTATTTTTGCTCAAAAAGATAAAAAATTTTGGGAAGATGGAATTATGAAGATGTCTGAAGATAGTAGACCTAGAACAAACCGTTCAATAAAATGAAAAATGTGTCTTTTATTTTTAGTTAAAAGCCGAACGAACTTTTGGCTAACCCAATATTTATCTCATTTTAATATTAATTAAACTTTCTATCTCTTTTTCAAGTCAGAAAGTAGAAAGATTTTTATTACATGATATTCTAATTCCTTTACCACCACGTCTTTATATTCCATTACTTCACTAATTAAAAAAATCAAAGTACATTAATCAAATTAAGTCTAAATTTGCGAACTTGGGTTAAAAATTGTTATGGATTTCTGTTTCTTATTTAAATTGTATTAGTGTTTTATCATTTGTTTTTTAATTTATCCTTAATAATCCGAATATTTTCCCCAGACGATTTCCATATTTATTGGCTCAGTTTCTAGGTTTCAAGATTCCTGCTTTTATAATTCATTAGCCCACGTTGGGATTACATTTTTTTTCAAAACGAAAAAAAATCTATCTTTAATGGATCAGATTAATTGTAATCCCTCGTTATAATTTCATTGTTAACAAGATTACGATTACTTTGCCCCTTTTCAAGTAATTTTCCTTGAAAGCTGTTTTTCTTTTCATCCTCATTTTCTTTCTTTAGTGTTTTGTGTTGTTAATTTCGTTTGTGAAAATCCACCAGGTGACTAATTTCTTGCTGTAACATTTGAAATCCTATTCTGCTGGCGGATGTTTTGATTACTGTTTAATTATTATTAATGTAAACGACTACAATGTTTTCATTGAATGCAATATGTTTTTCCTCCTTTTCGGATTGGGATTTCAGTTGGTTAGATTCAAATAATCACATCCTGTTGGATTAAGAAACAAGCTGTAAAAAGTAATCTCCAACACTTTCACCTTCTTAGCACTTAAAAATAAGTAAGAAATTAAAAGTGTCTTAAATAACCATTTCTAAAATAGAAATGTAACATTAAATTTTTTTTGAAAGTAATTATCTAAGTAGAAGTTGTGCAAAAAAACCAATTCAAATTGAAATAGAAAACAATTCGATTCTCCCAGACTCAGGCCTTTTTCAAAACAGACTTCATCGAATATCTATTGTCTGGTGGGTCATTCTACCTTAGATCATTATACGGCTCATAACATCCCTTAGTCATGCACTTTGGCGGAAAAACGAATGGTGAGACAAAGTAAATTTACGAATTTTAAGTTGCTGTGAAATTAACTGAAATTTATCCTAGGAGTCAGAGATTTTTAACAAAACAAAATGAGAAATAAGAACATTTGTTAAAATTATTCAAATGCAATACTCTTATTAATTCTAAAAAAAGTTGGATCTACTGAAAAGGAACTAAGGATCAAAAAAAATAAAAAAATAAATCCATTACTTGTTGACAAACGAACATAAATTAAAACGAATCTACATTATGCTTTGTTAAGAAGTGATTAGCTATTTTTCAGATTGAGTAAATATTGCTTTTTATACCATTGTACGGGACTATTTAGAAACTCAGACTTATTTTATGTTCTTTGTTTTTTGTCTTCGAAACATACGAATCTCAGACTAATAGCCGAGTGCACCAAACTTCAATTAACTTTGACGGCTGCTGTGTGGACGTAGCTAAAATTAGTGGGGAGGTGCTGCTCCAGAAAAATTTTAGCCTTTGTTTTAAAATTGTGTGAAAGGAAACAAACATGTATAAAAAGAAAATTTATTCAGAAACTTGATAAATTTCTTTTTATACATGTTTGTTTCCTTTCACACAGTTTTAAAACAAAGGCTAAAATTTTTCTGGATCAGCACCCCCACTATTTTAGCTACGTCCACACTGCAGCCATCAAAGTTAATTGAAGTTTGGTGCACTCGGCCATAGGTCTTTTAAATAAACTAAGTTATGGAGGTAACAGGAGAAATTGATTATTTACCATCTTAGTTTCCTTAATATTGGTTTTATTGGACCATCTATTTATAACTCATATTAATCAGTCAAAACTTCTTGGTTTGAAGCCGGATGGAAGCTTATTGAAATTCCTTTACTTCCTTTTCTTTGCTAAATCTTTCAAGTCAGGTTAATATCAAGAGTGATAATCTTAATTACTTACTGATTCAGTTACCATGGCAATGATTGTTTATGTTTACACCTGTTTCCAAACTCTAACCTTAATTCAGATGAACACCACCAGACTGACGTGAGACAGTGTCCTCTATACATCCGGGTTACCTCGTTTTACATAGCCAATAGAATGTAGAATATTCCATTACTTTCTGTATAGAAGAGCTTGATCTATTGAGAATGATATGTTGTTGCAGATGATGACCAACGAAAATTGCTGGAAACAGTTCTTTTAATGTTACGGTTTTGACACACGTTAAAATTAATTCGAATTAATTACTTACTGTAAATGAACAATCAAAGTTTTTCCGTTATTAATGAAAATTTCTCAAAAGTTAGTCATTAATGTTTTGTTTAAATTTCCAATCAAAATGATATGGAATCTGTGGATTGAACATTTCAAAAATCTCTGAAACATTTCGTTTCAAATGCGAATTATTTTGAATCCACTTTGGATGTGGATTCATGATTGATTTGTGACAGCTTTGTCGTACCTTCTGTAAACTTTGAATCATTAGAAGTCAAATTTATTGAATTTAATAAAAGTTAATTATTAAATGAAACATTCATTTGTCGTCACTTTACTTTATATTCTATAACTTTATTAATTTTTAAAGAAAAATTAAAACTTGTAATTAAAATTCTAAATCAAGAAGTTTGATTTAGAATTTAAATATTAAGAAATAATTTTTATTAAATTTTTTTTACTAAAAATTAGATAAAAAATTTCTTATGCATTTCTGTGTATTGTCGTTTGTTTTTAATTTGTCCTTAATAATCTTAATATTTTTCCCCGCAGACGAGTTCCGTATTTATTGGTTGATTTTATTTTTGGCTTTTATGTTTCGCCTTGGAATTACACAATTTCATAATCCATAGATTTCCATTTTACATTGACCAAAGTAATTTTAATCCTTGCTATAATTTCATTGTTAACAAGATTATGAATAAGTCTAACCCTGGTCAAGTATTTTCCTTGAAAACTCTTCACGCATATTTTCAATGACTTTAAATCCCAATTCGTCGTTTAAAAATCAAAAAGCAGAAAATAAACTATAATTCACTTCTACATTCATTGAAAACACTGATTACATTAATAATTATTCACTTTAATCAACAAAACAGCCGCCAGCAGAAAATGATTTCAAAATATTAATGCAAGAAATTAAGTCACCTGGGGGATTTCACAAATTAAATTAAGAACAGAAAACACTAAATAAAGAATTGAGGGTGAAGAGAGAAAAAGTTTGAAGGAAAATTATTTGCACAAGAATAAGCCATTAGTAATCTTGTTAATAATGAAATTACAACGAGAGATCAAAATTAATCTGGTCTATGTAAAATGGAAGCCTATGGGTGAGGAAATTATGTAATTTCATTTTGTTTGATGAATCACAAAAGCGGGAATTTCAAAAACCAAATAATCCAATAAATGTCAAAATCATTTTTGGGAAAAAATTAAGGTGAATTAAGAAACAAACGACAATACACTGCTAAAAAATTAAGATGTCACAGAAATTCATAAATCATTTTTAAAAATATTTCTTTTTCATTCAGGCTTTTATATAGAATTTTAGTACATTTCAGATTATGAATAATGAGTAAGAGATAAATTTGACTAATGATGCAATAGACACTCAACTCCTACAGATAACATCCCAGAAACTGCCGTAAATCAGCGGAGAATCCATATTCAAAAGGGATTCCATATAACAGACATTCGAAGCAAAAGCGTTTTGGAGGTTTGGAACGTGTGGAGTCCAATGTCATATTGATTGAAAATATTACAAAATGTTATGAAGTTTTCAGAGAGATTTGATCATTAACAATGGAAACACTTCAATTAATCATCTACAGTAACTTAAATTTATGAAATAGCATCATAATATTTATCTTAATTATAAGATTTTGAAAAATAAAGCAAAGTTAAAGAATTTCAACAAGCTTCGATTCGATTCCAAGATAAAGGATTTTTTGATTAAATGCACGTAAAGCTGTAAATAGATGGAACAGGAAAAGCATCGTTAAGGAGAAGTAGATAGAAAAATAATGAATATCTCATTTTACTTCGATATTCTAGTTTTTTAAAAATCTAGTCGAAGGTTTGTAAACTTCGAAGTAAAAAAAAATGAAGAGCAAAAACGATTTAAAAAGCAAGTGAACTAGGTCGTGAACTACTAATATAGAATAATATAAAAAGCATATATTTACTCAATCTGAAAAATAACTTTGTTAACAAAGGATAGTATACAGTTACCGTATGTTAATTTTCAGTTTCATTTGTCAACAAGTAACAGTACTGTTTGGATCTTAGACGTTTATTTATAGGTCAGATTTGTTCCAGTATTAATAAAACGCTTGTTTGAACAATCCTAACCAAATCTCAGCTTCGAAGATAAATAAATATTCAGTTATATTAATCCAACGGATAAATATTTGATATGATGTAATCAATACAATATGAATTGCTGACTTCACAAATCTCTGGACCGCTTTGCATCGGAAGTCTATATTTCAAATCCAGGTTTGATTGTGGATCCTCCCCGTGATAAACACTATTTATCCTCTTTAAACTTATCCTCTTACTCTTTTAATAAAAGTACCGTATTTATTGGCACTTTTGTTTTCCTAAAATTTAGGGCTGAAATTCTATCTTCGTATTCTACGCATATATTACTTTCATTTTAAATTTTTTAAGTTGTTTTTACTCAAACTTCCTTCTTAAAATTAGGGTGCATATTATACGCCGAAAAATACGGAAATTAACAATAGAAAGAATTTTTTAATGAGATTTTTCTTCACTTATTACCACTCTGTTCCTTTATATTCCTTAATTTAAAAAAAAATCTAAAATATGTCGAAATTTCTAAAGTTAGTTGTAAATTTTTTTTATGAATTTTCTGTGACTTATCTTATTTTTGTTGGAATGTCGTTTGATTTTTAATTTGTCTGAATAATCTGAATTTTTTCCATATTTATTGGTTTATTATCTATTTGGCTTTTGAAGTTCCCGCTTTTAAGATTCATCAACTGGAACCTTAGATTATACAATTTCTTTAGGATTACACAATTTTTTCCCATTAGATTCCCATCTTCCACAGACCAGATTCCTTTTAATCCCACAGGTAATGTTGATTCATTGTTAATAAGATTGCGAATGCCTAACCCTATTCAAGTAATTTTCCTTGAAGACTGTTTTTCTATTCACTCTCATGTTGTTTTCTTTGATGTTTTGTTTTGTTAATTTCATTTGTGAAAATTCATTCGATGACTAATTTCTTGCTAGAACATTTTGAAATTTTATTCTTCTGGCGGCTGTTTTGTTAATTATTGTTATTAATTATTAAGGTATGTCGTATTTTCCTTGAAAGCAAGATTGAATTTTATTTATGGATATTTTCTACATTCAAATAATCTTATCTTGTTGGATAAACAAGCTGTAAACATTAATCTCCTACACTTAGCACTTAGTAATAAATAAGAATTAAATGTGTCAGGCGATTTCCATATTTATTGGCTTACTTTATTTTTGGCTTCTGAAATTTCGTCTTTATAATTCATCAGTCCTCGTACAGATTATGTAATTTCAACATTCACAGACTTCCATCTTCCATAGATCAGGTTATAATTTGTTTATTAACAAGATTAGCAACGCTAAGCCTTGTTCAAGTAATTTTCCTTGAAAACTGTTTTCGTATTTTTCTGTCTGGTGTTTTGTGTTGTTAATTTCATTTGTGAAAATCCATCAGGTGACTAATTTCTGGCTGTAATATTTTGAAATCCTATTTTACGCCTGTTTTGATTATTACTGTGAATTATGCGATTGCAATGTTTTCATTGAATGCTAAAGTGGATTATACTTTTTATCCTTCTTGAGTTTTAAACAACGAATTGGGATTTCAGTTGATTGAAAACATAATAATTTTTGAAAACCTAAGTTTAGGTTTCCTCAAATAATCAAATGTTTTTAGATTAAGAAACAAGCTGTAAAAATTGATCTCCTACATTTAGCACTTAATTATAAATAAGGAATTAAATTTGTCTTAATTAATCGTTTTTAAAGCGATTATCCAAGTTATCTTTGAAGATAATTATGTACAAGACATTTTAAGTTGTGCAAAAACAAGTTAGGATTGAAATAGAAATAATTCCAGACAACTGACAACTACAGTTTAAGCAAACTTCCAGGCATTCTAATATGTTAGCTGTGTTTATCTTTTCAGAAGATAAAGAAAATGAGTTTTTTTTTTTTTTAAATAGGATTTTTAAATTCATTGAATATCTGATGTCAGACCACTATAACATCCTTTAGTCATGCATTGTGGAGTGAAAAAAATGGAATGGTTAGACAACGAAAGATTACGAAAGCAATTTCAAAGTTGTGATACGGAAATCCATTCGTTAAATGAAGATAATTGAATATTTATTTATCTTAGAAACAAAGACTTTGTTATAATTGTTCAAATACAAGATTCTTGTTAATTCTGGAATAAATTTGATTTCATCAGAATCTGTAGACGAAACTGTATTGTTACTTTTTGAAGAATGAAACATAATTACCCCCCTTGATAAAAAGTGGTTGGATATTTTTCGTGGTTAAGTTACTGTTGAGTTTTAAAGTCTTATACGCAAGTAGTTTTGTAATATAAAACTTTTTTTTGTAATTTATTTTTCTCCGAAGCATATAAACTGAGACCAGGTCTTTCAATGCATTTTTGTAGCTAAGCTTGCAAATAAATTGTTATCAAACAACATGAGTGAGGCATTAAATAATCGTGTCTGTTTGGAATTAAGAAACAAAGCAATAAAAATCAATCGCAACACTTTCACCTTGAGTGTCTTTCACTCAGGGCCCCTTACAAGGGGTGGAAGGGTCTATTCGTCCGTTAGCACCGGGGCCCAGCTGTCAAAGGGACCGGACTGAGTCTTAACCGAAAAAATAAAATATATAAGAATTAGCCCAACACTTCTTCTAAACTTGTTTTTTACATATTGTGGATAATTTTATATTTAAAATTAGAGGAATTATTTTTAATGCTTCAAACATAATTTAAATAGTAAATTTGTAAAAAGGAAATAATAAATTAATATTTTAAATATTACGTCATATGAAGTATTTAAGAACGAGCGAGTGCCTCGTTTTGAATTGTGAGTATTTGAAAGTGTCAATGGTAAGACCTAGGGTGACATACCGGTTCCAGAGTATATGATGAACAATGCGCAAGTCAAACACGGCGGTTGGCTACTAGAAAACGTGTGAAGGCCGGGAAATTTGAAGCGATTCATCGAACGAAGATTGAAAGGGGTGAGGAAGTAGAAGGCTACGAGATATAAGCTTCAAAGAACAGTCAAATTATGTGAAAGATAGAAGTTATCAAACTGAAGCAAGGAAGAAACAACAAAGTAAAAAGGCATATTTCCCCTCATCCCTGATGAGACGAAAAGCGGAACATTAATCCACAACGTCTACAAGAAGCCGAAAGTTAAACCATTGCATGAGAGGGAAGTTTGAATCAGCGATGAATGCAAGTAAAGATTCTTTATTGAATAAGAAGTCACCATTAGAAAACAATCAACGAACTGTAAGTAAACTATTTATATTTATTATTTCGTGTTAGAAGAAATTAGAAGACAACGGGATTGAAATATGAGAAGAGGATTAGTGCTACAGGAATAAAATTCCTTAAGTAAAGGAATTGAAATTATTTTAGTGCAAAAGTGATAAAATTAATTTCCAAGGAGAAGAAATTAAAATTAAAATTAGTGCTCCAGGAACAAATTTTCCTAAGTAAAGGAATTTTGAAATTATATTATTATTTATTCGATTCAAAGTGAGAATCAAGTTTATTATTTGTTTAAGAGAAATTATGTGCATCGATTAAATATGATTTAGGTGAGATACTCTAAAGTCAATATTATTATTATTTTTATTGTGCTTCAAAGTCATAAGTGGAAACTAAAATCAAGGAGTTATTTAACTGCCTTGTGAATATTTTTTTTTTTTTTTATCAGTGAAAAAAAAAAATTATTATAATAGTGAAATCACTAAAAATTAAGTGAGTGAATACAGTGAGTCTAAGAAGAAATTATTATAGAACTGAGTTAAGATTATGCTTTCCTAAGGAAGAAGTGAACAGAAATAGTCACTCATTTTTCATTAAATGCCAAGAAGAAGAAATTCATTTTGTAAATAATTTTACTCTCATAATAAAAAAAAATAAAATAAAAATAATTAGCTCTGCATCATTATTACCCTTACACATATATTTAAGTATATTACATATTTTATATATATGTCAACTACTTTCCTGCAATTACATAGAGCTATTCTACCTTACAATCGAGACGTTTTACTACACTTTTTCAACAATGCGGTTTTGTGTAACAACGTCTTATTCACGACTTCCTTAAGGGTCACATTACACTTCAAACATTGACTTGTTAGTCATTTTGTTTTTAAGAAAGCCAGAAAAATAGACAAGTTAAGAGATAGAAATGAGTGTTTTAAATTTCATTGGCTGTAGAAATATTATTCATTTCAATAACAAAACCGCCAACCATGAAAGCACTACATACAATTAAAATTAGAACATATTTTAAAAATTAAAAAAAAAAAAAAAAATCCAATCCAATATTTAAATAAAAAGTAAATAAATCCAATAATTTTAATTGTACATAGTGTTTTAATGGCTGGAGGTTTTATTATGATTTTAACCGAAAGTATAAATATTTTTAATAATTATTCATTTCAAGTTATATCATTTAAGTTGTTGTTGTTGTCGTGTCCCCGGATCCATTTTCGGATCACAGGTCATAGAACACTATGATGGGGAAATTATTGCTTTACTGTCGATCAGATTATTATCTGGGAGGCCCCCGAAGGTGACAGTCAGACTTCTGCCTCCTAGGAAGAGAAACAAACACGGAAGAAGGAAGAAACATCCAAGCCCCACGCCGGGATTCGAACCCAGGAACTGGCGCACTAGTCGTCACGGCTGGCCGCCGCCGAGACCGCTCGACCATGCCAGCTCGGCATATCATTTAAGTGTCTTAAGTTTTTGTTACGTCAACATGTAAAGACTGGATAGCATTACGGAAAGGAGTTGTCTTAAAACAAGCTTTAAGACGTTGGGTCAGTGAAATCCGACACATGTTTTTCTACACTTTTGAGTAGATGTTGATATTAAATTAATTATACTAAAAATTATTCTAATAACTGTGTCTGGCAGATTTAAAAAGGGAGAAATATAAAATCGTGTGGCGTTTTCGCAATATTTTTGGCTAAGAATCTGTGATTTTGACCAATATATTCAATAACATGGAAGGGATATATAATATGTTAGTCCTTTTATCTTTGCAGAAGATGAAGAAAATCAGATTTTTTAAAACAGGCTTTTTAGCTACAGAAAAAAAACGAATGTCGGTAAAACATTATTCTAACATCCCTTGCGTTGTGGAATAAAAAAACAAAATTATTAGACAAAGTAAGTTGACGATAATTGAGATGAAAATATTCATCCGTTAAAATGACGATAACTGAAATATTATTTATCTTAGGAAGCTGATACTTTGTTAGAATGTTCAAATGCAAGATTTCTAATAATTCTGGAACGGATTTGACTTATAATTAAGAATCTAGGAACCAAAAAGTGTTGTTACTTTAGATAATCTTTCGCTAAGAAGTAATTGGATATTTTTCATATTAAGTTATTACTGTTTCTTTTAATTCTTGTTTTAGGCCTATGATTTGCATTATAAAACTTTTTTCCTTTTTTTTTTTTATCTCTCTGAAGATATACAATGTACAAGATATATATCAGATATTTTAATATAATAAAGTAGTTATGCTTATCATGAACTACATTATCGAAGGAAATGAATGATTTTTTTTTTATCTCAGACTCCTTAATATTGGTTTTAATGTTCCACATATTTACAAGTTCACATTTCGTAAATTAAAAACGTCTTTTGTCTTGGAGTCGGAACGAAACTTGGTGAAATTCTTTAACTTTTCTTTGAAAAATCTTGCAGGTTAGGAATGAATCATGAGGAATACTTCATAAATGCCTTATTGTAAGTAAAGAATTGAAAAGCTTCCATCGTTACTGAAAAAATCTCTAAAAACGTAAAATGTGTTTTCAATCAACCTAAACCCAATTCATCGTTTAAAAATCAAGAAGGATAAAAACTATAATCCACTTTAGCATTCAATGAAAACATTGCAGTCGCATAATTCACAGTAATAATGAAAACAGGCGTAAAATAGGATTTCAAAATATTTGTCACCTGATGGATTTTCACAAATGAAATTAACAACACAAAACACCAGACAGAAAAATACGAAAACAGTTTTCAAGGAAAATTACTTGAACAAGGCTTAGCATTGCTAATCTTGTTAATAAAGAAATTATAACGAGGGATATAAAGTTAATCTGATCTATGGAAGATGGAAGTCTGTGAAATTACATAATCTGTACGAGGACTGATGAACCAAAAAACGGGATTTCAAAAGCCAAAAATAAAGTAAGCCAAGAAATATGGAAATCACCTGGAGAAAAAAAATCAAATTGTTAGGGTAAATTAAAAATCGAATAACAATACAATGCCTCCAAGTCCTTTGTCTTGGAATCGGAACGAAACTTGGTGAAATTCTCTAACTTTTCTTTGCAAAATTTTGGTTATGTAAGAATCATGTGTAATACTTCATAAATGCCTTACCGTTAGTAAAGAATTGGAGAGATTTCATCGTTAATGAAAAATCTCTAAAAAACGTCAATTGTGTTAATGTTATCAGTCGATGTGATACTGAAGCAGTGGATTGCTGACTTCACTCTCTGGAACGCTTTCATTCGTCTCTTTACATTTTGAATCACTGTTGATTTACGACAGTTGATATCGTTTTATCTCTAATATTTAAATATTTATCGCATCGTAAGTCAAATTTATCTTCTGCTGATTTAATAAAAGTCAATTAATAATAGAAAGAAATTTATTAAATGAGATTCTAAATTACTAATTGCCATTTTTGCTTCTTTGTATTTTGTAACTTCTAACATATTTACTTTATATTTTTTTGTAAATTAAAAACTTAAATAAAAACTAAAATTTCTAAAATAATGTCAAAATTAAAAATTTCGATTTTTTTTTAAAACATTTCTGTGACTTATTTTTAATTTTGTTGCATTGTCATTCGATTTTTAATTTACCCTAATAATTTGATTTTTTCTCTAGGCGATTTCCATATTTATTGGCTTACTTTATTTTTGGCTTTTGAAATTCCGTCTTTATGATTCATCAGTCCTCTTGCAGATTATGTAATTTCAGACTTCCATCTTCCATAGATCAGATTAACTTTATATCCCTCGTTATAATTTGTTTATTAACAAGATTAGCAATGCTAAACCTTGTTCAAGTAATTTTCCTTGAAAAATGTTTTCGTATTTTTCTGTCTGGTGTTTTGTGTTGTTAATTTCATTTGTGAAAATCCATCAGGTGACAAATATTTTGAAATCCTATTTTACGCCTGTTTTCATTATTACTGTGAATTATGCGACTGCAATGTTTTCATTGAATGCTAAAGTGGATTATAGTTTTTATCCTTCTTGATTTTTAAACGACGAATTGGTTTTAGATTGATTGAAAACATAATAATTTTTGAAAACCTAAAATTAGGTTTCCTCAAATAATCAAATCTTGTTGGATTAAGAAACAAGCTGTAGAAATTATTCGCACAGCACTTTTAGCCTAATTAGCACTTACAAATTAGTAGGGAACGAGGAATAAAATGTGTCTTAAACTAAACCCTTTCTAAAACAGAAATGTACAATCAAATTATCTTTGAAGGTAATTATTTAATAGTCTTTGCAGTCGTGCAAAAAATCACTTCGGATTGAAAGGCAATTCAGAACTATATTTCAAGCAAACGTGTTTATAAAATGATAGTCCCATTTATTATTTAAGAAGAAAAAAAATCAGGCTTTTTATTTCTAGAATATTTAATGTCTTATTGATCTTTATAATAATTTAAATATGAATTCATAAATTAACTTTATCTAATCATTCTTTTTTTACTCCTGAGTGCATGGCTAAGGGATCTTACAAAATAATTTAATATTTATTTAATTTTGGAATCACATACTTTGTTAGAATTCTTCCAATGCAAGTTATATTAATTCTGGAACAATCTGATCTACGGAGAAAGATTAACAATAAATACCAATGAACAATAAATTAAAACAGTCAAAATTATGTCAAAAATTTTTAACGCGTGCATGTTTGTCTGTCTTACATTAACATTGATGCACCCCCCTCCCCCTTGTCAGCAAAAAATAAGCAAAGCTTGACCCCCCTCCCTCCCTTTGAATGCTTACGTAATATTTGAACGGCCCCTTAGTGCCTTTAACATTGTTTTTATGGTTCCATGCATTTACAGCTTCATATTTCATTAGTCAAAAAAATCTATTATTCAAACTTATTGATCCAAACTTATTGCAATTCGTTTGCTTATTTTTGGTTCCAAAATCATGCTATATTATTTCTTAAATTTGTATTACTCTAAATGACCAATTGAAGTGCATCCACTGCTAATGAGAAATCTCTTAGAACTTATTGATTGAATAATTGACTCTTAGAACTTAGTCATAATATTTGATTAACAGTTTTCAATCAATGATGTATTGAATCTGTGGGTTGCAGACTTCACAAATCTGTAGAACGCTTTGCTTCGACTGTCTATATTTCAAATCCACTTTCCTAGTGGATTTTTTCCACTGAGTTATGTCTATTTTCTATAACGTTTCTCGTATTAAAAATCATTTTATCTCTCCTTGGGATTATGTAATTTCCTCATCCATTAACTTAAATCTTCCATGCTTAGATTAATTGTGATCTTTCATTACAATTTCATTATTAAGAAGATTACGAGCAGATTATCCCTGTACAAGTAATTTTCTTTGAAAATTGTTTGTCTTTTCACTTTCTCCTTACCCTTATTTTCTTTCTTTAGTGTTTTGTGTTACTAATTTCGTTCGTGAAATCCACCAGGTGACAAATCCCTTGCTTTAATATTTTGAAATCCTATTCTGCTGGCGGCTGTTTAGTTAAATATTGTGATTAATTATTAATATATTCGACTACAATCTTTTCATTGGAAGCATGTTTTGGATTGAATTTTTCTCCTGTTTTAAATGACGAATTTGAGCTGATTGAAAATGTTTATTTCTGCATTCAAATAATCGTATCTTGTTGGATTAAAATAAAGCTGTATTAAGTAATCTCCAACACTTTTATCCGATTTATAAAGAACGATGAATTAAATATGACAGATCCGTGGCAATTCAAAGATATATTTTAAGCAAACTTGTAGGACCTAGAATTGATAACCCTATTCTCAGAAGTTAAGAAGAACGTTTTTGAAAACAGGCTTTTCCTTTACGTAAAACATTTCATTTCTAGTAGACTGTTGTAACATCCCTTAATTATAAATTGTGGAGTAATGAAAGGAATGATGAGAAAAAACAAGTATGAATGCAAATTGTTATAAGTTCATTTGTTAGAATAAAGTCGACTGATAAATTTATTATCTTAGGAATCTGAGACTTTGTTAGATTTGTTCAAATGTATGGTTCTATTAATTCTGGAATAAATTTAGATAAGGATCTAGAGACCAAACAATATTTTTAAAAGTATTGTCATATCGCTAGAGCCTAGAGATACAATTAAAATAATTCTAAACTATCCTTTGTTTAAAAGTGATTGGTTGTTTTTCAGATTGAGTTAATATAGACAATTTAAAACATTGTACGTGATAGTTGAGGACCTAAGGATTACATTACAAAACTACTTTGTTCTAATTGTTTTTTTTTTCTCTTCGAAGCCTACAGTCTTAGATTACGTCTTTTAAACATCTTTATCAGTAGCTGTGATTACCTTAAATTAGGTTCTCGATTCAATTTGAGATATTCACATATCCTTAACATTGTTTCTATTATTCCAACCAAATTCACATTTCATTAGTTAAATTATTATTATTATTATTATTAGTTGGATCCAAGCTTGCTGCAATTCTTTAAATTTGGTTAATCTTAATTAACCAGAATTTTAGAAATAAGAAGAGTAAATACTTGGTAAATTTGACTTACTGTAAATAAACGGTTCAAGTGCTTCCATCGTTTAATGAAAAAACTCTCTGAAAACGTCATAGCCAATTGGGTTAATGTTTTCAATCAATGTGATATTGAATCTGTGGATTGCTGACTTTACAAAATTAATCCCTGGAACGCTTTCCATGGACTCTTTATATTTCGATTCCATTTTTGGAAGTGGATTCTTCACTGATTTATGACAGTTTATGTCGTATTATTGTAGCATTTGAATATTTACAGCATCATAAAGTCAAATTTATCGCTTCATTTAATAACAAATAGCAAGAAATTTATTAAATGAGAGTCTAATTCACTTATTATATTCTGATTCCTTATATCCCATAACTTTAATTAAAAAAAAATCTGTTAAAAATGATAAAATTTCTAAATTAAATTCCAAATTTAAAAATGTGCTTTTTTTAATTTTTTAAGAATTTCTATGACTTGAGATGTTAGCTGGAGATGTTTTCGTCATTGGGTTTTTAATTTACCCTAATAATAATTTGAATTCTTTCCTCATTTTCATATTGATTGGTTTATTTTTCTATTTGGCTTTTGAAGTTCCCGCTTTTTATGGTTCATTAAACGGAATATGAAATTATATAATTTCCTCATTCATAGGATTCCACGTTTCATAGAGCAGATTAATTTTAATCCCTTGTTATAATTTCATTATTAACAAGATTGCGAATGCTTTACCCTATTCAAGTAATTTAACTGGAAACCTGTTTTTCTCTTCACTCTACCATTTTTTCTTTGATGTTTGGTGTTGTTAATTTCATTTGTGAAAATCCATTTGTGACTATTATCTTCCTGTCATATTTTGAAATCCTATTCTGCTGGCGGCTGTTTTGTTAATTATTGTGATTAATTATTAATGGTTTATATTATCTCCTTAACGCCTGACTAAACTAATTTACTAAATTTAAAAATTACATAAAAATTACATAAAGTTAGAAGTTAGAATTTAAAAATTAAAATTGTCACGTGACCAGGTTTCCCTCCCGAGAGGGAGATTTTTCAAATGATTCAAAGGATCTAATTTGGGTAATTTGGTAAAAAGGATCATTTGAAAAATCTCCCTCTCGGTAGGGAAACCTGGTCATGTGACAATTTTAATTTTTAAGTTCTAATTTTAACTTATTATGCAATTTTTAAATTTAGTAAAGTAGTTTAGTCAAGAGTACAGGCGTTAAGGAGATAATATAAACTTTCACAGTACACGTAAAACTTACTATGATATGTAGTGGTTTCTTTGAATGCAAGATTGGGTTCATAATTTTTCCCCTTTTTTTAACTTTTAAATGAGAATTGGGATTTCAGTTGATTGGAAATATGGAAACTTCGCGTATTCAAATAACCACATCTTGTATGATTAAGAAATATACTTTGTAAACTTTAACCGGCAGCACGTTCACCCAAATTAGAACTTAGTAAAGAATAAGGAATTATCGTTAGAGAAGTTTCGCAAAGCTTAAATACAGTTAATGATCACCATATTAGCGTGAAACAGCTGTTCTAGGATGTCACATTGTAAACACTTGATGTCACCCATTGTTTTTTAGAATAAGGAATTAGAAATGTCTAAAACTAAATCACTTCATAAATAGAAGTGTATATCACATTATCTATAAAGATAATCATTTAATACAGTCTTTGAAGTTGTACAAAAACAAAACAAAAATGTTCTGATTGAAATAGAAAACATTTCGGTTCAAATTAATGTACTTGATAATAGGCACTCAGCTGTGCTTGAAACTATAGCTGTTATTTTAACCATTTTTGAATTAAAACTTATTGTGTATCAGCCAGGTGCATCGGCTTTTATCTGTGAAATTAATTATTAATGTAGCAGACTTTAATACTTTTTTAGAAGATTAAAAAAATATCCATGCTCTTTATCTGCATAGACTATCTCATATCTGATAGACCATTGTATCATCCTATAGCCATGCATTAATTATTTAAATAAATTAGTTAAATTATAATTTTAAATTAATTATTTAAATAAATGAGTTAAATTGTAATTTTAAATTTGTTCAACCGTTAGAACAAAATAACTGAAAATGTATTTCTCTTTAATAACTTGAGACTTTGCTAGAATTGTTCAAATGTCAGAATCCTATTAATCTTGGAACAAGATTTATACCTAAACAAATTTAATCTAAAAGAAAGCATCTAGGGATAAAAAGGATTCTTACTTATTGATAAATGGACATAAATTACATAATATTACCTTACTCTTTGTTAAAGAGTGATTGGATATTTTTCCGACTGAGTTAAGGGTGATTTTTTAATGCCTTGTATATTCTATTTTTTTCTTTCTCTCAATCCTACAATCTCTTAACCATAAACGTACAATCTTAGGCCAAGTCTTTCATATCGTTAAGTAGCTTTAGTTATCATAAACGAAGACATCAAATACATATGAGCTAATCGCTTTTTTTTATTTCTTTCTTCTTAATATTGTTTTTATTGTTATTTACAACTGCATATTTAATTATTCTAAAAATCATTGTCTTGGAGCTAAATCTAAGATTGATGCAAATCTTTTAATTCTTTTGTTTGTAAAATCTTGCAAATATGGCATCTAGCGTGGGTGTTATTTCATAAATTTTTCCTTACAGTAAATGAACGAATGACGTGTGTCTACCGTTAACGAAAAATCTCTCAAAATATCGTTACCAATTGTATCAAAATTTTATGGGATATTGAATCTGTGTATTGCGCTTTCCAAATCAACAGAACTCTTGTACTCGACTGTCTACATTTTGAGTTCATTTTTCGATGTGGATTCTCCACTGATTTATGACAGTCACGTCATTTTATCTCTAGCGTTTGAAGGTTTATCGCATCGTAAGTCACATTTTGATTATATTGAAGCCATCTAGTTTTGCAGTAGTTTTACAAATTCAGCAAGTAATTGGCGGCCAACAGTGGAAAGAGCGAATTGCTAGATCGATCAAGTGTTGCGATAGAAAATGAAATTCCTCTTTCTTCTAAGTGTGCTGTATATAAAGCTTTACGTTCTGAATCATCTTTACTAAATCAAAGTCATGCTACTTAGAGGTCAGGAGCAGTTATATCTTTTTGAGGGGAAAAAAAAAGATGATTTTTTGTATGGCGATTTCCGCCTGATGCATGTCATTTCCGTAACCTCAGTATGTAACCTACTAAGGGATAATAATGGTCGGTGGATCGAACAAGAGAATTCCAAGAAAACCAGCATCCATCGGACTTCGCCGTCGTCTAGACAAAATATTAATGATCAATATATTTCCCCACATCCAGGAGTAAAGACTTGCTGACTTCTTAGAAAGGTGCTTATTTTCTGCCCCCGGCAAACAGAATGCCAGTCTTCTTTACCCTTAATTTTATTTTTTATTATTTTTAGTATTATACGAAGCTGTCCAGTCAATGTACAAAATACAATGTAAGATAAAGTTGCAAATTTTTATAACTCCGAATTGAACCACCGTACATGACAAGTAAAATACAACCACTAATGGTACTATTCTTTTTGGATAAAGAGTTAATTCAGTAACTCGAGTACAATTTACTAGAGAATTTGTGCAATTATTTAATCTAGAGTTCAGAAAGATTTTTAGGGCTGCAGTTTGATTTTATATGTTCTTGACAGAAATGTCGTTTTACTAAATTTTGACTACTTACATCTTGAACTACAAATTTTTTAGGAAGAAAATAACGCACAAGATGTATTTACCATCTTTTAAATACTATTTGTTACCTGTCTGTGACATCCAGGTGTTGTGATACAAAAACTAGGGTGAGAAATACAAAATACAACTCTACTTTGTATATATAAGTTCAAAGATAATTAGATTTAAATAAAATGAAATATTATTAACTTTAATATTATGCTTAACATCTTATCATGTTGTAGACTACTTGTATACGCTTATTTTTTTATAAAGATTGAGTTTCATTACATTGTAATAATAAGTGATGGATTTTTACATCATGACCACGTGCTATTACCAATAGTTGTGTATTTTTAGTAGACTAGCTGAAAGTATCCGGCGTTGCCCGGGAAGAGGCTGTGGGGAGTCTTGGTTCTCACCTTCTCCACAACCCTACGACATCAAACCTTCCCCCATTGTTCCAATTGTGGTAGAAAAAAATATTTGTGTAGTTCCCATTGTCTCCACCAGGTCCATTACGTGTCGCTGTTCCACCGCTTTTCACCCCTTGGAGGTGGTTATCCAGGTTCCAAGGTAGCCTATATTTTCCGCAGGATAGTAGAGAGTTTCTACGCAAAATTTGGTTGCGATCAGTCAAACGTTGCAAAATTTTATATAGAACATACAAACATACAAACTTTGAGTTGACTATGTATAGATTTTACAACAAGTTGTGTTTCTCGTGTGCTGTGTATCGAATTTACCAGTTTTGTTTTCATCCTATTTTATTAATAGGATCCTCTAGTAATCTCTTCTTTAGATTTGTTTATCTTTAATACTAATTACATGCTTATGGGTTATATAGTGAATGTGGATGGCAGAGAAGCCAAGCACTGCGACCGGAGGTCTATTGTAGTATCCCACGGATTGTAAAATAAGGACAGATGGAGAGAAAGACTGAGAAAGTATGGTGGGAGAAGTGCAGGGGAAACGGGAGAACCCCAGAAAACCTGCTCAGCGCGGATCATCCACCATCACGAAACCCACGTGAGAACCGAACCCCGGTACTCAGAGGTGAGAGGCCGATGTCATAGCGACAACGCCAACCGCGCGGCCAATTACATGCTTATTAATTTGAGTAAAAAGTTTATTTTCTTTTTTTAATTCGTAGGTCTAAAGATTTTTAGGATTTTCAAATTTAATGTTTCATATTGCTCCTTGTATTAGGAATTTCACAATTATTTTCATGATCACTTTTAATTACAAAAGCTAATATTTTAGCTAAAAGTCATTATATTTCATCTCTATGTAAGAAATTTTTTTTTTTCCCCTTTTGCGTCCATTTATTCTGACTGCATCCCTTAGTACATCTTTATTTAGACTCCATCTGATTCCTTACCTTTGGGTTTTGATACTTTATTGGTATAAGAGTTTTTAACATTTGGAAACCAACAACTTTGTTTAATTAATAGTTTACTTCTTTGAGTTACAATGAGTTCGGATTTCTTTTGTGAGAAATCTTATTCATTCTAAACTTCAAGTCCATCCAAAAAAAGAGAAGGCCTTTGTAAAAGATGGTTTCTACCACCTCGAAGTGTTCCCTCTTGTAGCGTCATTCCATCTATCTTCAAGGATCTCGCCGGGGGCTCAAGACCAGCTCAGCTGACCAGAACAGAAGCGTTGCAAGAAACTGCTGGTGGGGTTTAATTCACGAGTTCACCGAATGTGATTCTCATTTTGTATTAGCACGTCTAGTCCATGTGCGTTTCTGAAAGTGAAATGCAAAGCGCAGACAAACAAAATTCAGAAATATTAATTACACAAGCACTTTAATAGTATTGTTTTTTCCTTCTTTAGATCTAATCAAATTTAAAAAAGTGTCAGTTAGTGGGAGTTTAGAAAATACATGGAAAAAAAACGACAAGCAGTCATTGTAATTGTACGCAATAAAAATGTTAAAAAATTAGAGCATGAAATATGTTTTGCAGGAGTGATAGAAATATTACAGAGAAGTATGTCTGAGCTTAAGAATTGCTAAACTTATCTCAAGAAAACTTACAGTTTTTTAATACTTAGTAATATTTTTTTAAGAACTTCAAATTTAAATAATTCTACCATTATTTACCTTTAGGAACCCAAGATACTATAAAAATTATGAAATTAACGTACAGTATAAAAAAATTGGAAATCGTAAATCATCAGAAATTTATAAAATTATTATACCTTTTTGTGTTTTTTATATTTTAATACTCTGTTTATTCATTTTAACTCATCCTGCTTATTTGTTTTTTAGATCGCCTGTGAGGTGTAACTTATAAATATCAAGCTATAGATAAAGGTTACTGCCATTAATAAATAAATCCTTATACTATTAGAATGACTGCTTGTCGTTTTTTTCCCTGTATTTTACTAAAGTCCCACCCAGTAACTGAAACTATTTTGAACAAATATCTCAAAATCTGAATATTTATTAATGGCAGGAACCTGTTCTTATTACTTTAGTACGAAATTGTAATGGTGGTGAATTTTTTTGTTGAAAGATGGGGTAGCGGGAAATCCGAGGTATAAAAAATTGAACTTACATAACGAATTGTAGAACAGTTCACTTGACGTAAGTCGAGGTCTGTCTATTAAAGATTAACATCTTTAAAAATAAATGCTGAAGAGAGTTGTCATTGTAATGGCTTTTGTGGGAGGTACCTTACGTAGGGGACAAATGTCTGTCTAATGAACTGCAGTCATTACTAATCTCTAATAATTATGTGAAAACTTAAAAATGATAGTGCTTAAACATGTTATGTAATGAATGTGGGTGGCAGAGAAGCCAAGCACTGCGACCGGAGGTCTATTGTACTATCCCACGGAAATATGGAGAGAAAGACTGAGAAAGTATGGTGGGAGAAGTGCAGGGGAAACGGGAGAACCCCGAGAAAACCTGCCCAGCGCGGATCGTCCTCCATCACGAAACCCACATGAGAACCGAACCTCGGTACTCAGAGGTGAGAGACCGATGTCTTAGTGACAACGCCAACCGCGCGACCTGTGCTTATACATTATCCGTAGGCTGTAAAGTAGTTATTGAATCTCATTTCTAATCCTATCTCTTTACATCTAAAATTTGTAAATGAAACTAATGAAATCAACGGATTACGTATCTTAGTATAGTATCACTGTGAAAAAAATAAATATCTTCAATATTCATCAAATCATGATAAAAAAAAAACTTGAACTGAGCGAGAACTAATCATATGTGTTAGGATTATGGGTATTCTATCAATTTACTAACTGCGATTAACTTTATACATCTTTATTTATCTACACATTTCTCTGTTGGTTTGGAATTCCACATATTTCCACATTTCTTCCACGATAGGTTGAAAGAAGAGCCTAATGTTTAAACCCAAAAGGGTTTTATTGCATTTTGTAGTTCCGCAAATGTAATAAAACCCTTTCACCACTCAGTCACGCTACCGATTCACAGCAGGAATCACCTGTACCACCACTCCTTAGGAATAATGGCACTGTAGGCATAAGCAATTTCGTATTGGCTTATCAACTTTCAAGTCCCTGCTTGCTTCTGATTCAAATAGTTGTAAGCATTTATATAATTTGTGTTTATTTATCTCAATACATCTTTTTCGTATATATTCGTGAATTGATAGTTCTCGAATTTTAATGGTCCAATTTATATAATTTATATTAAATAATAGTCCAGGTTATCTTTATAAAATCATTATCTACTATTATAATAAACTGTTTAGATATATAAAACAGTCATTACGATTACTTTGCTTTATTGATAAATGTTATTAAATAATTATTATTATTAAAAATATTTTGTTTAGGCCGACACACTAAATTAGAATTAAAAATTTTACATTAAAAAATAACCGGTTTCGTCTTGTCTTGAGGCTTTGACAAAGCCTCGTGATGAGGCGAAACCGGTTGTTTTTTTAATGTAATTTTTTTAAATTGTATAAATGCTTTTATTAAAGTCTAGTGTGTCGGCCTAAACAAAATATTTTTAATTCACAAAGCACACGTAAAATATTTTAACATAATTCTCATTATATAGCCATAATTATTTAAGTAATTATTTTTCCTACTTTAAGTTTTAACTCATAAAATAAACACACGAATTAATAAAGTAAATAAATAATCATTCTTTAAGAACTAAGTTCTTAAAATTAGGAAGTTCTGTGTTCCTTGTCTCCTTCGCTCAGATGATAAAAGTATAACAGAAATGTCTGTCTCTTTGCAACTTACATTTCTGGAACTTTCTCAGTCGATAACTGCGATATGGAAATGGTTAATATTTCAAAGCTACGTAAAGACATCGAAATGCTTTTGAGTCATTTCTAAACGATGACGTGGTGGTGGTGGGAGGGAATGTTCTTATACTTTGAGTGATTGGACAAATCCATCAATTCAATCACAGTTGAAAACAGTCAAATGTCAATAAAAAGAAAACTTTCCACTTTTATTAGCGTCTTTATTCAAAACTTTTATAAAATTAATTTTATACATTATTTCTAAAATTAATTGCATTTATAGTTCAGACTGAAGATAGTAAATAAATGTTTTTTTTTTTTTTCAATTCTCGACATGAATGTATAGAGAAAACTTCATTATGATTAAATAATATATTGATTTACGTTATTAAATCACTTTTAATTAAAGACATAACTATTAAATTAAAATAAGTTATTTAATTTAATAGTTATGTTTTTAATTGTTTTCACAAATGAGAAAGAGGATATGAGATTGAAAGTTTAATTAAAAGTTATTGGAACAGAGAAATTTAATCATTTTAAATACATTTTTCTCAAATTATTTTTTATTATATAATCCTATTTGGAAATGTTTTTACGTGTGCTCAGTAATTCATAGTGAAGAAATAAGTTTCAGCCGATACACAAAAATAAGAATATAAACGTAATTATCATTAAAATTAGAACCACACATAAATGATCTGGGGCTTTCGAGCTTCGTTTGAGGAGTTCATTGTATGAACTCATTGTATGTAATGTTTTTAATTTTTAATTATAATTAAAACTATAAACTCATTTTTATGTATCGACTGAAACTTATTTCTTCGCTAATTCTATTTATTAAGTGCAATTTCTCATTTACTAATTTCTTGCTTACTTTATATATTAACCAAATTATTTTTTCTCTGTTATCGTCTGAATAAAATTTGATCACTTTCATATAATAGAAAAAAAAATAGAAGATGGTTAACAGAGGATAACACATATAGTCACAAAACAAAAAAAACAAAAAAAAAAACTTTTGTTTTTAATTTCTGATATTTTAAGTGAACTATTATAATGTTAAAATGATAAGCTAATAATAATAAAAAAAAAGCTCTTTGAAATTCAAATTTGGCGGTCCTACGTCTTTCCTAGTAGGAACGAACTTAAAGCTTAATGTAAATTTTAACGAGTGCATTGAAGGTTATAATAAAGGCACCGACACATTAACTTTATTAGAAAGGTTAACATTTAAAAAAGAACAATATCTAAAAAATGACTAGTTTCGTCTTTATGACGTGGCTTCGTCTAATAAATTTACAAAGATTACAAGAGTTTTTAAATCAATTTGACGAACGACAATTAACAATTTTTTTTGAAGTGAAAAGGAAACCAATAATGTAGAAGAAGAAAGGAACATTGAGGATACAGACCGGTCTTGGAATCTTCCTGTAGCTCGAGGGCTTGTGACATAAGAAAATGGACTCTCAGTGAACATCCTAGCAAAGAAATAGAAGGAACCTCTTTTTTTATCTCGATCCGAGGCTTTTGTTCCGAGGCTACTTTTATCGGTTGTCTGTTGACTTTTCGAAGACAATGATGGGGAATAAACAATATAAAGCAAATATATTAAAAAAAATTCTTTATTTTTATTTTAAAGTCGTGAAAGCGAAAAAAACGAAATGGCTGTACATATATTCTAGGAGCAAAAAATCAAGATCTTAAAAATCTTAAATCTTAAAAATAAGCAAAAATCGAGAATCCATGTAATAGAGAGAAACTTAGGTAGTGTAAGAAGAGCCCAATTCGAGTCATTTTAAATAAGCAACAATGGGAATCGAAAATTAGGCTATATGATGTTGTATGATTCCAAGTAACAATCAAGACGTTTCTATTTTTTAAACAAAAAAAATATAGAAACATCTTTGATTGTTACGAGTAACACCTTAAAAAAAGGTAAAACACATAATTCTTTCTTTATTCAACGATATTTCGTCTTCTTTTACAGAAGACTTCATCAGGATAGTAATTCCAGGACAAGAAAATTCCTTTTCCTTTCCCTCTACAGAATTCGTCACTTTTTTAAGTAATATCTTTTCAATGTGAGAAAACCTGATGCGTAACATCTACGTGAAAATAATAATTCAATCTATTTACTTTGAGTAATATTCAATAATTAACATCCGTATCAGTACAAAGAAAGTCTTGTACTGATGAAGTCTTCTGCAAAAGAAGACGAAATATCGTTGACTAAAGAATTGATAGAATTGTGTTTTATGTTTTTCAATGAAATATGTAAGATCTTAAGAAAGTAACACCTTCATCAAATCCCAGCTGTGATATCGTTATCGTCTGAAATTGAATCCTCGACACCATTACTGAGAAGCTCGAAAAGCTTGTTACCATCCCAGAATTCTCGTTGTTAGTGGATCTGCATTTTTATGTAAATTTTGATTTTTTTTTTTTTTTTTTTATCATTGTAGTTCCTTATTATTTTCATGGAATATAAAACTTAAAGCATTTCTTGTTCAAGTCCATTAATTAATCAACTGAAAAACGAAAATCAATCAATTTTTTTTAATGTTTTCATTGTCTGATATCAATTCTGTACTTACTGTGAAATCAACGCAGCTATTCTTTCCGCGATGTTTGTTTTTGTCCTCGGTTGACTCTTAGCTTTTGTAGACGAATAATTCTCAAAAGCCAGTGTGTTTTCTTTGTCTATTCGCTTTTCATTCCCGCCCAGTGTGCAACTGACAGTTGATTTTTCTTGAGTTTACAACTTCTCTTGTTGGACTGATGATATCTAAGTCCTCTTTCAATTCCTTGATCGATTTTTATTTCTTTTCTTTGCTTTGGAATCCAGGTGTGTCATTGAATTCTATGTGGAATCTTCTGCTTCCGTCCATCTTATCTTCAAGTTGTCTGTTATCGACTTCTTCACCCTTTCGTATTTTAATTCAGCTCGGATTTCGTAATTCCAACAAGCAATACAAAATTTGAATTCTGCAATAAAATTTGTTTTATTTATTTATTTATTTATTTCTATTCTTAAATATAATTCAGCGGAAATCATTTTTCATAAAATTTGATGTAGGGTAATTTCAATAAAGATATAATGACGTCGCTTTTAGCGTCCTGAGAACTTGGGAAATTTTATGCAGGCCTAGTATTTTATTCCTCGGGTTTTATACATGAACTTTCTAAAACGTAGATATTGCGTTTAACGTTGCAATTATTATTTCTTTGTTTTTCATTTAAATTTAGAGTTGTGCACATCTTAAGATTTCATATTTCATATTATTTGATTTTCTTTTCTTTTTGTGTATTCATGTTCTTAGTTATTCTATTTAATCTTCACATTTAATTTCGCCAAACTAAGAACCAGTTGTGTCCTCATGTTTTTATTTCCGTTTTATATTTAAACGTTTGCTTTAATTTAATTCACGCTTACTTAGAGGTTTTCGAGAGTTTTTGAGAGTTTTGAAGTTTTTGAGGTTTTTGAGAGTATTCTTCAATTATGTTATATGTAGTAGGTATTTGATCCTGTAGATCGAGCTATAAACCTCTTTACAGTGGATCATAGGAGCCGGATAAGATTCCTGGAGATTGTTGGGTCTGTAAAGTAGGTTTCATTCCCTGCAATTAGATGCAAGAAGATTGTGTTTGATGTCAGATCTCGGCAAATTCCCCTGGAGCTACAAATTCCACGACCCCCTTGCATCCCCACCCTCTAGGTTTGCGTTATCCTTTCTTCTTTTATTTTAATGTATGATATTAAGGCGTATATCGTTTGATTGTAATAATAAAAGTTAATCGGATATAGGTATTTATAAAGATTACAATAAAGATGGGATACTGAATACGATTTTTTTTTAACAATTTAGTTTACCTATATTTTCAATTAAACTTGTGAATTCACAAGGTTAATAAATTATAATTGTGTGAAGTTATTATAAAAATTTAAAAATAAGTTTGCATCGCCATTCATTTCTTCAAATTTTTTAAAAATTTTATTTGTTTTTCTTTTATTATTATTTTAATTTAAGTAAAATCTATAAACTAAGTTTTACTAATCTAGTTTAACTAGGTTTTACTTAAGGCCTACATACAATAGAGAATTCCAAAGTGAATTTAATTAAAAGAATAAACTTAATTAGTAATTAAAGTAACACTAATAGTTATGGATATTTCCATTTAACTTTAATCATCAGTTTCTAACTATTCCCCTTCCTCCCTTATATTCTCATTCTCATGGAACAAAGTTTCCATTCATTAACATTGTATCTGAGTCAAAGCATTAACGTTGTAGTTCAGGTCCGTCGCTCACATCAACTTTCAAAACTTGTTTAAATTTTCATTTCCATTTTCTCAGAAACAATGGAGAAAAGAAAGATATGAAATTAATTTCCGATAGCCTTTTTTTTCTCTTCTGTTCCCTTCTGTTTGCTTTGTACATTGGTGCTTTGTGAGATGCCTTGATTAAATCTCTCATAAATATGCATTTTCATATCGATAATCACTTAAAATGGGAATTAGCGGTGCTTTCTGTTTGAACGACATTTTAATAACCTTGAAAACAAACTTTACTTTGAAAACATTCTAGAATTTTATTAAATCTTAAAGAGCCTTTTTACAAATTTGGTAACATAAAAAAAAATCTCTTCACGTATTATTTTAAAAGCTGTAGTTATCATCATTATTATTATTATTATTATTATTTAACGGTAGAATTAAAGTACTAATAATAAATTTCAATAAAAAGTTTATTGTTTTAAAAATTAGATACGTATTATAAAGATATTAAATATTATAAAAATTTACTTAACTAACATTTTTATTTTGTTACATTTGTTTTTTTTTGCTTCTCTTGTTAATAACACATTACCATTTTTTTATTTACATAAACGTAATAACAAAAGAAAACTTTAATAATAATAAAAAAAAAATAAAAGTTGTGATGACAGAAAAAGAGAAGCGAGTACTATTAAAATAGGAAATTTGAAATCATCCCTATCAAGTTTTGTCACATTCTTTTTATTAAAATTTAAGTAAACATCAACAAAATTTATATTAAATATTACCAAAAAAAGAAAACTAGTAACATACACTTTTTTAGTGTTAACTTAAAAATTTAAAACAAGTGAAGATAACATTTTAGAAAGCGTATGTTTTTTTTTTTTTTAATAAAATTTTAGAATTATCATATATCAAGGGTAAAAAAAGTTTTTGAAGTTGTATTTGAAGCACGCTTTCTCTATCCGAAAATAAGAAAAACCTACAAAAAAAAAAAAAGTAATTATTAAAATTATTGGTTATCAGTTCAATACCACAAAACCATTCTGGAGAGTTCCACAAAAAAGCTGGAATAAATAAATAATCGATCGCGAAATAAAAGCAAGTCTGAAAAAAACTACGAAGTGATATTTTGAAATGCCAGTGAAGAATTCTAAGTATCATGAATTTACTGGGAATTTTAACGTTTTACTGGAATTTTAACGCTTATATTACATTTTTATATTTTTATAATAAAAGTGGCAATTATTTTAGAGGTTTTTTTCCCCTGAAAAAAAAAAAAAAAATTCAGAATTACCAAAATTAACATTAAAAATTTTTTTAAATAATTTCATTTCAAAATAATTCTTTATAATCTAAAGGAAATGATAAACACTCTTGTTATATGCATTTTTAATTATTGGTATCTCGCAATTTCTAATTGTACTTGTAATAGTAAGAAAAACTAATAATAAAAACTAAAAATATTACTTGATTTAGAAAAAAAATTGATTTAAGTAATACTTTTTTTTTATGTTAAAATTCCGAGTACCTACATTATAGGTACAATTGTAGGTACAAGGTTTTATAACTTTTAATAAGATACCCATATTAAATGAGTGATAAAAAACTCCGAACAATTACTGCAGTTTTACAACTGGAGGCCTTTAGCTGTTATCTCAAAACTCATGGTGACTATTTTATTCTGTCGCTGTGATGGAAATCCTTCAACATTCTACGGAATTTGAAAAGGTAAAAATAGAAGAAGAAAAAAAAGCAGGCCATGCTTATGGAACAGAATTCTATTAACCATAATGTGTTTGCTCTGTTTTTTTTCCAATCGTTGAAAGCCTCGACCTTTTGTTTCTTTGTCTATAGGTTTTCAATCACCTTAAAATATTCCAGGAGACAAAAAAAACGGATGAATCAAGTTCGTGGTTGCTTGTTGAAAGGAACAATTTTTTTTCTATCAAGGAAGCTTCATATAACAGATAGAAGACAAATACAGAGAATAGAAGAAAAAGTAGTTTGGTTATTATTATTTATAAAATTATAAGCATTATTGATTCATCTCTTCACTTTTAAAAGTTAAAAATATGGATTTTTTTTTATCTTGTTTTATAAAGGTCTAATTTCTATTACAATTTTGAACCTCATCGAATCGGCCAGTCAGTGTGTGTGTGTGTGTGTGTGTGTGTGTGTGTGTGTGTGTGTCTGAATGTATGCATGCATGTATATATGTATGTATGGGTATATATATCCCCTCCTAATACCTCTCGAACCCATGGATGATCATCTTGAAGTTTGGCATGCATACTTAAAGGCCAGAGGGAGTTTAAACTTTCATATCTGAAATTTTTCCCATGGTAGATCTTTGTCGAGAAATAAACGCGTCAAGGTGATAAAAATTGTCATAGAAAAGTATTGGAATCTAAACAATGAATTTCTATCATGTTTTATAGAATGGATATTAATCTGCCTTTCAATCCTATTAATTTCTGCGCGAACTTTAAGGTAATTAAATTAATCGGAGTTCAACAATCAAATTAAAACTATGTGGATTTTAATTAATTTTTTTCAGAAATTAGAAATTTTTTGTTTTCAAGAGATGATATAGGTTTAATATAAACGGAAGAATTCTTGTTTCTATAATATTGTGATAATTAAAAAAAAATGAATAAAAAAAGGGAACAAGATTTACAGAAAGTAGGCTTCAAGTTCTTTTAGGTAGTACTTGTTTTATCATCGTAACTAAAGTATTAGTAGCGCTATAAGTGCACTGTTAAAAAAAAGATGAGAAGTTGACCCCCTTTCAAAAAAAAATCTAAAATTTTTTAGATAAAATAAGAAAATTTTTAGATTTTTTTGTAGATTTATATAGTTAAATAACAGATTCTTATAGATCTCCATTCAGAATATTGTTATTTGAATAAAAGCTGCAGAAAATTTTTCGCTTCTTTGGCCGAAGAAAGACATGTTTACATCAGAAAGTTGCTTTTGCTGCAAAAGTGTCTTGTTATGCGGGAAAAAATCGCTGAATCTTGACACTTCTGAGATTTGGAAGTGAGTTTCTGTTGCAAATGCATTGTCAGCTTGTAAATTGATTTAATAATTTCCTAGCAGCGCAATCCGTAGAATATTAGTCTATGTAGAAGAAAAGAAGACAGGTTTAGAGAAGAATTTTCAGATTTAAAATTATAGACAGAGTTTTAGGCTAAAAAGAAGATGTCTATTTGATACAAGTATATATTTAGGGCAAACAATTATAAGCTAAGTTTAAGAACAAAATAAAATAAAAAAATACCGCTTAATAGTATTGGTAAATAATCACGGAGTTGAGAAATTTAACGATAGACAAACGATATTCAATGTGAGATGATCTTATTAAGTAGAAATTGGACTAACAGGGATCCACATCACATTCTCTATAGTAGTAGTTCTACAGAAATTACTCCACAGGAAACCTTTGTCTATCTTTTGGAGTAACTAAATCTGGGTTTTGCCAATGAAACATTCGAATCTTCCAAGTTAACTATTATTATTGTTTTTTTTTTTTTTAAGTTTTTATTATTTTATTTTCTACAGCGAAATCGATAAATTTCTGAGACTTAATGTACTAATAAATTATAAACACCCAAACAACTTGAAACAAGATCAAATGAGGAATACATTCGCTAGGAGAGCTATATTTGATTGTTTATGCTTATTTAGCTTAATTACCGAACGATCTCAGAAGGTCTGTAAATATTATAAATAGTCATCCTGCAAAAAAAAAAAAAAAAAAAAAAAATCACTCTTTTTTGCTATCTATCTTGTTTCATGCAAATCGGACCAAAAGAAGCTGAGTTGCTTCGTGTTTAAGGTAGAGAAAAACGAATTTAATAGTAAACACATTTTCAAGTGTTTTCTAGAATTGCTTAAATAATAATAATAATAATAATAATAATAATCATAATAAAGTATTTTTGTATCTAGCTACTCTTAATGCTTTGCTTGTGCGAAATTTCTGGTGTTGCAAAATCTTTTAAATTTTCATGCGAAAACTAATTGAAATAATTTTTGTTTAAACGTATTATTAATGTTTTAAATTCTTATAATCAAATTGCTAATCTTTTTCAACCAGAAACAGGATAAATCTCTTTGCAGATAAATCCTCTCGATTTCTGCTGATGACGAGAATAAATCATTAAAGCCACATGAAATCCGATGATAGGTGTAATGATAGTTATTTAATATCACTAGGATAGTATATCACACTGGCGAAACTATTTATTACAAAATACCTCAGTCCCTAGTCGCTTCAAAATCTTTAAATTTGAGAATTTTTCAGATTCTACTGCTATGATCGATCACATCAATTAAAAAATAAGAACTTTTTGAAAATATTGTGGTAATTCTACAGGTAAATAGCGTTCATAGTCTTTTCTATATTTATATCCCTAAGACAGAACAGGAAGAACTTGTTGACAAGAAGAGCACGGATATTATAGGAATTTAAAAGTTCGTGCCAAATTTTAGCCTCTACTAACAAGGGAAGTGCGATATTTCAATGTCGTGACTATATGGCTATATTGCTGTAGTCCCGACATTGAAATATGCGTGTTTTTGGTCCTATTATATCGATCTTTTGTTTCTTCACATTACGATCCTCTCTTGGACCTTCAATAGGTGATCGTTCAAATGTCTCTCGTGGTAAGAAGTGCAGTTTTGCATGAGAATGCCTCATACCACTGTTACTGGCATGAGCGATTTATATTCTAAGGACATTTTCGTACGGTTCTCAGCGTTCGAGGTCACGCACTTCCCTTGTAAGTGATTTCAGTAGGAACAGACGTGTATTTGTAACTTCTATCTTTTATCTGTTTCCCATCTACTCTTTTTTTTTTTCCTTCGGAAATGAAGCTTGGAACCTTATCACACATCATCTATCTCCTTCTTTATTTGTAGCTTCTTCCTTATAATACTGCTAATCATCTAAAAACGCTCTGCTTACACCTAGCATCGAGATCATTATTGTAATTACATTTGCTCGACTGCGTGAGATGCTTTGAGGTTACAAATTCTTTGTTTCCTGCAGTCTCTTATGGAAAATTTCCATCCAGTTAACGGCGCATTAGCCAAAAACAATAATCCTCTGACAATTTAGGTTTTGCCCTCAAGAGAAAGAACATCGTATTACCAAGGAAATATGCTTATCCTCTATTAAAATGCGTGCATGAACGTTATGTTATCGTTTAAATAGAAAGATTGACATAAAGATTTGTTGTATGGATTGTAATCTACCCATACTATATGTACTATACTATACTACACTGAACTATACTATACTATATACTATATTAATTAGCTGGTTAAGCTATCAGTGGTTGCTCCAGGGAGAATACTAGGATGACTTCCGGAAAGCAACAAAAAGTACCTGTGTCGAGGGAAGATTGAAGAATACCCCTCCAGGCTATCTATAATTTTCGGACAGATGGAGTGGTGTGAAAGAAGTTCGTGAGTGAATATTACTTAGAATTCAAATTAGTACTGTGCAAAGCCTCTGCCTCGAATACCTCTGAGGGAAAAGATTGTTATTGTTTCTTTCATAGTCTGTTCCAATGACCTTTGTTATTTTGTTAAAAGTGAATAATGAATATAAAACTACTTAAAATTCGGGGAAAAAGTCTTTTCTTAGAATGTTTATAATTAATGAATTGTCAGCCGTTTAACAATTTGGTGTTTACAATATGAGATTCCAGACGATAATGAGATTCCAGACGAGCTGATGTTTTTAACGTTAATTATAAAAATTGAATTAATTTTGTTAATTAAACTACGTTAACGATTCTGCGATGCCAGTGATTCCGTTTAGCTACTTGGTTTTTTTTCTTTAATAATATCCTTTTAGTAATTAACGAATGGTTAACCTTAACTAACAAGCACTAAGAAGAACATAATGGCTTATTTGTCCTCGAGCCTATGTGTAGGCTTAAGATTTTCAATTGCTTAAGATTTTCAATTGCTTAAGGTTTTCTAGGAATTTTCATTTTGTTTATTTTACTTAGAATTTCCCTTATTTCTTTCGTTTAAAATCTTAGGAATAGGAAAACATTCTATTTAACAGCAAATTAAAGTGCATAAGAGTATTAGTAGAGTAAAATCAAAGATAAAAACGCACAACAATTAAAGATCTACTGAACTAACTACGAAATTTATGAACAGCGAATCAAAAACAGACTGTTTCACGGTTCTTACCTATCATCAGTTTGATTAACCCAGTGCTCACAGCTCAGTGGGATCAAAAGAAACATTTACAAAGAACAAGCATAAACAAAATAATGGCTCTTCAAATAAAAAAACATCAAAATATAAATTAAGAATAAAAAGGGCAGTAAATTAACCCTTGCTAGCAAATCGCTTAGCTTAGAAAGAATTAATTTATAAAAGCAAACATACAATAATAGCAAATATTCTGTTTTGTTTATTTCAATATTATTATTATTGTCTATATAAACAAAAGTATTCGTAAATATTATGGAAAGTTTAGCTTTTATATAAACAAAACGTTTATATAAAGAAAACATTTAAGATAGATTACTCTAATTAAAGATTAAATTACATGCTTGTTGAAATTACGTTCCAGGAAGAAGTATTTGCGTAAAATGGTTAATTGGAAAACGGAAATAGAGCCATCTGGTGACCAATTAAGGAAACGTGCTTGAGTTATTACAGCTATAGAGAATAAGCGTATGCTAAACTTGGTTTTATTATGTAAATTCATCCCCAAATGTTTCAGAACTTCGTAACTTACGTTTTCTCTTCAAATTATTTGTTTTATTTATTTTCCTTCAATTTTATTCAAAGTTGTTTTTCTATTTTTCAATTTAATAATGAGAATGAAATGCAGATGATGGCACCGATGATAAAAGGGTTCCTCGAATTCATTGTTTAATTACTTGTGGTTAAGTCGTAAACCTGCTAATTTTAGCCTCGATTCTAATCCAGACGTAATAAAAAAGAAAAAAAAAGGAACTGATGGATGGTTGGCGGCCAACGAATTTAATTAAATAAAACCCAGGTAAATAAAACCAGAAACAGTCTTAGAAGTGATTTGCAAGAAGATACTAGAGTAAATACGCATTTCAAACGAAAATTAAAGTCATTCTTTTTCCTTGTTGGTTTAAGTGTATCTATGTTATGATTTTATTTATAAGAAAAAAATCTTGAATGAGCTTAAAAACTGCTTTCCGTAAATAGCATCTTTAAATTCCTTTTTTTATTTGTTTATTTTTTTTTTTTGAAAGTCGTGTAAATTATAAAAACGTGGAACATATCATCTTTTTAACGTGCAGTAGATACATAAATGCTAAAATGACCAGAATATGGACAGTTTTTATAAAAAACACACAAAAAAGTAAAATAAATATTCACAACAGTTTCAGAAATCCATTTTTTTTTTTCGATTTTCTTCTTCGGATGTACCCAAAGAAGAAAATCGAAAAATAAAATGGATTTCTGGAACTGTTGTGACTGTTTATTTACTTTTTTTGTGTTGTTTTTTTTTAGAAAAACAGTGTATATTCTGATCATTTTAGCATTTACATGAAACCTGTGTTTACTTTTAAATTGTGATATCTACTGAAAGTAGTACAAATTTTCTGAAATAAAAACAATTCAGTCTTTACCTACGACACTAAAAGCCTATTCATTTTAATGGCATCACAGCACCCGGCACTCGGGAAGTAGTTAAATGATTAGTTAGACATTATTGCTTCGGTTTTAATATTTTTCTATGGATAAACAAGCGACAAACATTTACTTTAATCTATTTCATCTTTTTTATTCGAAGTGAATAAAAAATATGAGATAGTTTAAAGTAAATGACTGAAGATCGTTTGAAGTAATCACTGAAGCAACAGACATGATTCTTTTTTAAGTAAGAGAGTTGGACCAAATACTGAAACGACGTCGATCCAGGTCCATCCTTGACCTCCGCCCACTCTTTTGAGTTATCACATCATCCACTCTTCTAAGAAACTAAAGTTATAAAAAATTGTCAAAATGAATGTAAAAGAAAGTGCATAAAAAGCTATTGGAGATTTTTTTTTTGTAGTTCCTACAATAAACAACTACCTAATCAAACAAAATTTATTATAAATCTTTTAAGTTGTCTAAAAAGAGAAAGAAAAACGTTAATAAGCTAATTTCCCGATTGCAGTAATGGTTGACTTGTTATAAAGTTTAATACTGTTGATCACCGGCTGATGTCGCTTCAACATGTACATTTGTTTGTTATTAAAGACGATCCATTTTGTCTTAATACAAATGTTTCTTAAGTAAATGTGGGTAAATAATACAGCCTATGCACAATCATTGATTAAATAAATGTATTTAAAAATATAAACATTCATATTAATTCAGGAGTCTTTCGATTTCTTTAACGGAAATCATTTTCAACTGATTAACAGAGGTTACAAACAGTTTGAAAGTAAATCAAAATAAGTAAGAATTTGTTGATTGGTCCATCCTGTGAACTCTTTGATTGGTCAACCAATCAAATCAATCAAATGACCAATCAAAGAGCTCACAGGATGGACCAATCAACAAATTCTTATTTTGATTTACTTTCAAACTGTATGTAATGTTTATAAAGTTATATGCATGTTTATATTTTTAAACACATTTATTTAATTAATGATTATGCATAGGCTCTATTATTTATCGGCATTTACTTAATGAAAAATTGTGCACGTTATATACAAATGTTTCTTTACAGTGTTTTAAATAGCGAACTTTAGTAATGCGCTTCTGAATAAAGAAATTTGATTTTTAAGTCGCATATTTGAGTTGTCTTCAATAGAAAAATTAGATACTTGTTTTGTTCTTATTAAAAGTAAAATTCCTATTTTTTTTGTATCTGTAAGTTTTATGATTTTTTAATAGTTTTGACGTAGTTCAAGGTTGAATGCAACAAATAGACAGCATTAGTATTCAAAAAGCAGAGTCTGCGCCAGACTACACATGTCAAGACAACAGATAAACAAAGAGATCAACTTGGATGAGGAGATAAAACGAAGAATAAAGATCAAATGGAAACAGCCTTAAAACGTTGTTGGAATTTATCTGCGAATTGTCCTCAGGAAAAGTCATCGATGCAATACATGTTATCGAAACTCAGAAATTGGCCTTCATATCTAACAATTAGATGTAGTTAAAGTGGAATGATAATGATTGAAACGAGGAAATAGCGACAATGCGATTGTAGATATGTTTAAAAGAGCAACATCATTGAAAAGGAAATAGCCCAAGGACATTGTAAGAATCAATGATGAATAGACAAAGGAATGGATTGGACCAAAAGATTTGTTAAGTAGATCTTGAAAGAATAGATGTCTTTGGAAACTTTAAAATTACTGGCAATTAAAAATCAATAGGCCTACTTTGTGTAACATCCAATAGTACAAAGCCCACATAAGCAGCTTAGCTGAATATGATAGTGTTTGGAATTAATCAATACTAATTAAAAGGTCCCTGTTTATTAGCAGTCTTTATCTTGCTTTAATATTAAAGTCTTTTCCGTCAAAGAGTTACGGAGATATTTGTTTTTTCTTAATATTTAAACTTAATAAAAACAAATTTAATAATGAAAAATGAGTTTGATTCAAACGTGGTAACAATTCCCTCAAGCCTAATGAAATTTTTTTGATAATGTTGATTAAAGAATTAAATTCTACAGTTTGTTTAATTTTATTAAATTTTTTAAAATTATTGCATCATTAAAATTTGAAAAAAAAGAAACTAATAATGGAAAAACAATAATGGAACATTATAATCTTAATTTTATTTAAAAATAGTAATAAGACCTTTAAAAGTTTTATAAACAACAATAGTTGAGACCAAGTGTCTACTAGATGACATCTCAAGAACGGCCGTTTCACAATTTATTAGCAATCATCAATCTTTAAAAGTTATTTTCAGTTAGCTTTTCTTAAATTAGTTTTCTAGTTATTTTTCAAACAAATCGTCACCAAATTATTATTCTGACGTAATAGGATACGTTTTCTATTGTAATCTCATCTTTCTATTCTGTTTTATCGAATCTAGAAGAAGAAAACCCCAAATTGTTCTATAGTTTGATGTCTGAAATCCTGAGAATTTATTTTATGGCAATCACGATTGCACGTGGTAAGAGTCTTCAAATCCGAGATCAAATCATCTGCCTCTAAAACTCTATCCTTGAGTAGTTTGTTCATAAAAGAGTTTTACGACGAACTAAAGTGAAAGGAATGATAGTTATGGGAAACGAATCAGAGAAATTTGAATATGTAATCTAGAAATTTCACAAAATCTCTACAGCTTTGCTTATCTGGAAATAAAATTGAAATAAATTGTACTAAGGTAATTTATTACTAAAATTAACTAATTTAATGCTAATGATTTAACCTTCAAGTTTCTTTTAATATAAAACTTATGCAGGATAACGATAGTAATCGTATATGTTAATTACTCTTCAAAAGCATAGAGATAAAATTTAAAAGGGGTGTTACGTAATATCTTTGTACTGTTTACAATGTCAATAACTGAAAAAAAATTCATTGGTCTAAAGTTTTTATTATTTTTTTATACTGTTTGTACTGCATTTAGAGATAGGCCGATAAATAAGTTTCATATAACATCAATATGAATGCTGAATGGCTTTCTCCTAATCTAGATATATGCGGTTCTCAGCTCTTTGTTTGAATTGTAACCGAAATGCAACCAACAAAAAGTTAGTGTCCTGTCTGTAATAGTTTATCTACGTTGTTTGATGGAAACTCCTTTGCAAAAGTTTCCTTGGATCTTCATTTTGAGAGTTTCTTAAACTCTTACTTGAAAAATAACGAAGTATCCAGTAATTCAATGAAGTTAGATAGTAGCAAGTAATTAAGTTTAACCTGTATAGTAAAGGATCATAGAAAAGGTGTTATCAATTTCCTCAAATAAAGTAAGTTCTGCTTTAATTGATTAGTGGTGTAGAAGCCAATTAATACAAAATGTAATCGTTGATCCTTTGAAATGTGGTTCTCTGTGTTTAGTTCCGCTCCAGTCAAGTATTAGATAGTGAAAGTGTCTGGTCTACGTTAATATTTAGGGCTCTTCGACAGCTCAAATAAAATCAGTTTCACTCGATGATGTTAGTAATATTTTTTCCACTAGAAACTTTTGAGGAATTGTTTGTTACAGAGAATTGTTTCTTTTTTGCTTTCTGTTTCTATTATTTTTAATTTTAACACAATTTTTTTATTGAAAGTGTTACTTGTGCCGTCTTTGGACAGACTACAAAAACAGCATTAAAGCTTTTACTAATGACATTTTTGAAACCTAAGAGAACTTCACGGTTTAAACGAAAAATAGAAAATTATGTTACGAAAGCCTCTTCTGTGCTAACTTCATCAGGGGCCCACTGGGCCCAGTACTTGTCAACGGGCAAGCTGACGCCCTGGCTAATCCGCTACTGCTAGGATCTGCCTTCTGAAAGAAAATAATTATTTTAAAGTACCTTTTATCTTCATGATAAGTTCATTGTAGATATCAGCTCCGATTTATCTGTAACTTGGTCACCATTCAGTAACTTGCTTCATGAAGTTATATCAACCTTTTTATAACTTTAGAAATATCTCATTTTCGTTCAGGAACACGTTTTGCCTTATCACGTCTTTCGACGACGCGACGTTTCAAACGAATGTTTTGTCCAATATTAACATTAATCCCTGATATGTATCACTTAACATGTTTAAAATGGTTTTAACTTGATCTGAACCATTTATGTCTATTTACACATCGTTTTCCCAATCTTATTATTTTCGAGAAAGATATTCCTTCTGCTCGACATTTTGTGTGAATGGAATCGATCTACATTTCTCGATACAACAATTTTAGCAGTTGTATCGTCTTGTTTATTGCTATAAACAAAACTATTTTGCACATCGTGACAAATTGCCACTAACAAAGCGTTAGCACTTGTTCATTATAGCGTTTCTGCTACTTCCTTTAGGCACAAATAATATGTATTTTTTCATCATTTTCTATCTCACAGCTTTATTTGAGGAGGATATTTTTTTCTCCAGGTAATTCAATTATTTGCTATAAATATCCACTAATTTATTACAAAGATATCTTAAAAAAAATTAATAGTCAATGAAGTCACATCTTTAATTTTTGGTCATCAATAAAAATGAAACAAAATTAAAATTCGTTTTTAGAAAAAATTTTCCTTTTCTTTTTAATTTCAAACAAAACTTTTCTATGATTCAAATGTCATGGTAGCTTCAATAAATAAACTTAATTGCTTTAATTTATAATTATCTATAAGAATAGGTTTTATTATTAAAACCTATGCTAATTGTAAATTAAAAATTCAGTAAATAAATTTAAATTCTTCTTAAACGTTAAAATATTAATGATTATATATTGCAAATTCAATATAATAACTTAATACCTTTGATATTCTTTATAATTTAAAATTGTGAATATTATTCATTCAATAATTAGAATAACAAAGAAATTATCTTAAAAATTAAATTTTATTTATCACTAAAACATTAAATTTTGATAATTTATTACTGGCCTCATATTACATCGAATTGAGACAAAATTTGAAAATAAATACAGTATATCCAAATAATTAAAAAAATTGTATTTTTTTTAATTATATCACAGAAATTAATTTTTCGTAAGTTTTAAATAGCTTTTAATGATTTTTTTTTTTTTTTTAAATATAACAAATTTTACCTTTTAATTAGGGTTCTAATTTTACATCTTTTTTTCTTCTATTTAATATAATCAGCTGTAAGCTTACTTTTGTTTTATTTATTCAATGCAATTATTATACGTAATTGTTATTTATTGTTAGCCATTTATCGTATTTATCACTTTCTATTTCTCAAACTTTCTTCTTTTTAAGTTAAGCCTATCATGCACAGAATTTTTTTTTTCCTTTGTATAACAACTGTATCTTCTGATATCAACAGAGTTTCTTTTTTTCTTGGTCCGAAATAGAATCTACCTAAGAAAACTCTGGCTGGCGATTGACGAGGGAACCCAGTAGGGAACGACGCCTCTTGGTAATGCGTCACATATACATTCGTCATGTGTTATCAGTGCCCCCTGGCCAAACACAATCTAACCAGGAATGACAGTCGCTCATTGCACGACTCACGCCAACACACACCTGCTATTGACAGACTTCTCAGTTCGTGAGACTTCGATATTTGATAAGTAGAGGATTTTCACATCGATATAAAAATGCAAGCAACACATATTTTTTATGAATATTTGTATCATTTTGATAGGAAACACAATTGAACTGTCAACCAAGCTGCTAGAGTGCAAATAACATATTGAAGGATAATTTCCTTAATAATTAAAAATAATAATTTAGTACCGTTTTAGTTGATGTCTGTTTGAATCTATTTTTTGTTATTTAAAGAACTGAAGTTATTTACATTCTATCCAAATAACTGGAGAAACCGTATATATATATTGTATATGCAAGTCAGGTCTGTGATACTGTGACTATGTCCCAATATGTTTGTAACGTAACTCACGCCATAATAAGAGTGGTATGCGTCATCTTCTTTACAGTCTATTAGGACCCTTTTTAGAATAACTTAACACATTCCAATAAATAAGTACTGTATTAGTTAAAAAAAATTATTTTCAATAATATCTGTAAAATATGAATTGATACAACAGTTGGCGCCAAATACTGAAAAAGAGTACTTTTTTGTGGGAGGGGAGTCATGTTTTGCGATTAATTCTACTCCTCTTTGCATCGACATCATAGTATTCATTGTTGGCAGCTCTTAGTTTATTCTGAGAACTTCAGTATTGTTCTAAACTTGAATCATTTTACCTACACAGTAGTTTTTGCTTACCTTCAGTGATTTATCAATGTCTCTTCATCTTTTGTTCTATTTTGTTATTTGCATTACTTGTGTCCATCATCGGGGACAGTATTTTGAAGGAAAAAAAAACAACAACCAGAAATGCAGATTTTGTTTTGAATTTTATTTTGAAGCCATGGCACCCGGGGGTTAATAATTCGAAATCTACGGAATAGCAAAGTTTGATTACTTATATACAAAGTTTGATACTTTTCATATAAATACTGTAATTAAATTCGTACTATAAATATTTGATATAATAAGTCAATTGATACGTAACTTAATATAACTTTAATTGAAATTTAATTTTAAGCAAAAGTTTCAATTACTAAGTTTTCCAATTAATTTAAAAAAAAATCGTTAGGCCTAAAATTAATATACATTTTAAAACTACAAAAAAATAGAGAATTGATAAGATACCAATTCAAAAGCCATATGTCTATTTCTGAACGGTAGAATGCTTTAATATCGACATCTTACTTTTAAATTGAAATAACTTGGATAATGCATATACTGAAATAGCAATAAACATGGTTGTTTCTCTCATTAATTTTACTAATACATATAAAATGATTACATTCAATAATTCATTTAAACTTGCATTCACACAAACTTTCTAATTTTTTTGGTTTATTTTCTTAAGTTTTAAGTTATTTTAGTTATGATAAAAAATTTAGAGATACAACATCAATTTTTCAAAAGACAAATTTTCAAAAAAAAAAAATAAACGACCAGTCTGCACTCAGATGAATAGAATCTTATAAAAAATATAACAGTTACAGTTTCGAAGGCCTGTCTCCGGCTCTCTTCATCGTCCGAAAGACAGGCCCTCGAAACTGTAACTCTTATATTTTTTATAAAATCCTTTTAATCTGAGTGCAGACTGGTCGTTGATATTGAATTTACAACTGCACGAGAAACCTTCAATCAATAAAAGAATGCATTTGCCTAGTGGAAAACAAGGCGAGACTCGTCAGTTTAGTTTATCAGTTTTATGATTCACTATATACAAGGTGATTCAAAATCCTCTATACAAACTTTAAAGGAACCGTAGGTCAGGAATACAAAAACAAACCGTATTCATAGCCGAACAGATGTCCTAACGCCACCCGAATATGCTAGAGAGTGCTGTTTGGACATTAGTTGGGCAGTGTGAACCATCGTCATTTGAGACGTTGACTTTGTACGAGTAGGATGTATCGCTTCACTAATGCTGAGAGGATATGCACCTAGCCTATGAGCCAGCGAACGAAAACGGACGAGCCGCTGTACGATTGTATCGTGAACGGTTCCCCAACAGATGTGCGCCCAATCATCAAAGGTTTGCGCGTTTGCACCAGATATTGTTGGTAGAAGGAACTTTGAGCACCTACAATGAACCTGTAAGTGTAACATCTGTCATATTTAAAACAAGAGCTAATAAACATATTGTCTACCTTACTTGTTATCTTTTATTTCTGAACCTTAGTGTACCTTCTAGCATATTCGGATGGCCTTTGTGGAAATACGTTCCACTATGAATACGGTTTGTTTTGTTTTCATGACCTACCTTTAAAGTTTATACAGGAAATTTTGAATCGCCAAGTATATTCATGGGGTCCTAGGCGAAAAGGTCAATATTCTGAGAGATCATAATAGCGTTTTGGTCAGAAGAAAAAAAGTGCACATGAACTTGTGTCCGATTCCAACTGAGGTATTTGAATGTACACGGTTGAAAAATTATTGATAAGCGATGTATATTACTTACTGTTTCTAATATTTAGTGTTCAAGTTACAAATTTGTTACAGTATAAAAGCAATTTTCAAAAATTCCACCGTCAATATCAATGCAGTGAGAACATGGCGTGTTTGCTCGTTTGAGTGCACCTTTCTGGGCTCACTAACATCCATAAACAAACTTACTTAAAACTTTTTTTTTTTTTTTTTTTAAAAAAACTTTTAACAAAATAAAAACATCATTAAAAAATGTAATAGAGGAAACCAGACTCAGATTTCCCCTTATACATTTTTTTAATAAATTTTTAGTGTTAAAAAGTTTTTTTTAAAAAAAAGTTTTAAGTAAGTGTGTTAGCTTTTTAAATTCATCTGTAACCATATTCACACACGTTAAATTTTTATCCTCAATAAATTTTATATACCTGGGAAACTGTTCGAAATAGGAAACATGTGCATAGAAACTTTCTTTTTCTAAGAGTGACCTACACGTATTTTAACCAACCGTAAAATTGACCTTTCCTTGTGGAATATAAAATAACTGTTTTCCGTTGTGTGAAATTTAACCCTGAAGCGAATTATAGTTTCAATATTCTCAACACTACATACGCTTCCTAAAATGCGAACGTTCATCAAATTTTCATAAATCGATTGAATAAAAGAGATATATAAATTAAAAGGCTTCTGATCGATGATACGTCATAAATACTTCAACATTACATCATTATCGGATCAGATTTCCTGGAAGCATTAATCAATTGGAAACCGAGAACAAAGAGTTGAACTGATTGGAACTCTTTTTTTTTCTTAGCTATTTTTCTTTTACTATGATTACAGTAAATTACAGCAGTAATTTATGTTTAATCAGCTACATCTCATTAATAATGAAGTAATTAAAGACAGAACTAAAGGTTTTTAATGATCATTTGTGATGTAAATATTCCTACGATCATTAACTGGAAGATATAAAATGCATAATTAGGGATATTGTAATATCAGAAAGTGGTAAGGTTACAGCCAATCAATGCAGCGTGAAACTGTTAATTACGTAATTTCTAATCATAATTCGTTTCATAAATGTAATCTGAACTTTGACCTCGCTTTTAAATCGCGGACGGTCTTATGTTCAGGAGACATCAACACCGGTAATAAACAGCCAAATAAATGAATAATGAAATGGAAAGAGGAATGAAGTAATGATCAACAGATAACAAACAATTCAGTTATTGTTGATCAACAAACAATTAATCAACAAATAGACAATCAGCAAAGAAGAATCTGTTTTTAACAATGAGATAGTTAATCGACGATCCCAAAATGATCAAGTAATGTTTTGCAGCTAATATTTACGTTAAAGTATATTCTTTTATTCTATTTAGAGCACAGAAATTAAGGCTCCTGTGATTATGAACCAGACAGAATGAAATTAAGATCGGAGGACCAATCCAACTCTCGGTCCATTACCACTTACGTATCGGGCCCAGTTATAATTTTTCAGCACGGTCCATAAATGAGCAATTCATATTTACTTTCTGTAGTTAAAAGTTGAGAATAAATACAATAACTCATCCATGATGGGACAAGTGACCCCCTAAAAGATAAACAAAATAGAAAAAAAAAAAAAAGAAAAAAAATCAGCAACCAAAGAACCAAGCCTGCATAGGGGCATGACCCAATAGAGAAATTGACCCATTGAGGTCATAAATAGATTAAGGGGGGGTCTAAATAACCTCTTAATAACAATGTCTATGGGCCCTCGTCTCCAGCTCTAACCGTTCGTAGATAACCCCATGTCAAGTTACAACTTGGATTGCAAATTGCTCGGCCATCGTAGTAGATAAGCTCTGGTTTTTGTTGCATTCATCTGCCCTAGAGATACTGGTTCTAACAGTATGCCGAACCCCCCCCCCCCAACTACCCCAGAACCACGTGACCTGGACATGGGCAACTGGGTGTGGGCTGGTAAATCAAGAGTTTGGGGTAGGTACCTCTTAGTTTTATACATGATATAACTGTATATATATATTGAAGTTTGAAGTTCGTAGTGTATACATATTTATAAATAAACTTAAAATATAATAATAAAATATAATAAAATGCGAATATTAATTTCTATATAACAAGTAAACATATCAACAATGGGTGAGACCAAATTGTTTACCAAGTGACATCCTGGAACAGCTGTTTCACGCTCTTTGGCGGTCATCAGCCAGGAGCAGTCACCAGTAAAATACATATCGGTTTAATAAGTTACTGGAATCGAGATTAAGTGATGCTATCATGATGATAGAAGCGTAGTATTTAAATACATATTAACTCCAAATAATTTTTAAATGTATTTGAAGAAGAAATCCGTATCTTAAAGATGTAGAGACTAAGTGACCTGAGCAGTGCTTACTTTTCATGAAGAAACTGTAAGAACTGAATTATAGAAGATGAAGGAAGTTTGTCCAAGTGTCGAAGGCAGTTCGCCAGAACACGTATCTTGCCATTGATAACCGATAGGTGCATTGCGATGGAGTTGGCCACCGTCCATACTGCTGCGCTCGCTCAGGGAAATTGGTCATTTTCCATGTCAGAAGGAACGTGAATTGGCGCTATTTTCCAGACCTTTTACAAGTCATTTCACGACACGAATCCAATTCAATACGTCTTCCAGTAAATGGCCGGAGCTGAGTGAATTTGAAGTTCTTCATGATCGATCAAGATGTTCGGAGCTCTTAGGACAAACTTAAGAAAGACTCCGTCATTATATCAGCGATAAAATGGTTTGTTTACAGGAAGTTCCTGAAAGAACCTGAAATCTAGTTTCCTTTGCTTTTAAAGGCATGAAGACTCAGGAAAAAAAAATTAATAAATATCGAGTATGACAGCATACCTTTAAAATTTGCATTTCCTAGAAACGATTAAATCAGATATTCTTAAGTCAATCTTAAGTTAATTCTTAATCAATCAAGACATGATGGCCAATATGGATTAACATGTGAGTGATTTTCGATGAGTTTCGAAAACTTCTGTAAAAATTCAATGAGAGTTAATTGCTTTAATTCCAAAATATATATCTATTTTTTTTTAATCTTAAAGCTATCTATCTATAAAAGCTCACAAGGAGACGTTTTCAAACTCAATAGATAGTCTACTATCCATAAATAAGCATATCATGTTTGAAAACGATCAATTTACCAGTCAAAAGTTCTGATCATGTAACCTACCTTTCCTTCGGGAATGGATTCAAATGTAGTAAAAACATGAGAGAAACAAATAATTAAGTTAAAAAAGAAAAAGTGAAGCTAATAAAAAAATAATCGGGAATTTAAAAATCATGTCGAAAATTTCAGGAATTGAATTTATTGGAGATTTAAACGTACGTAAGTTTATGGCAGGAAACAGCAGAAACATTTTTGCCCGATTCCGTATCGCAGAGGACTTAATGATTTAGTTTTCAGTTTGTTTATTGATTTTATCCTCCTAGTGGTGTAAAGTTAACTTTTTCTTAGTTTTGTTTGCGTAGTGTGATCCTCTAAAAGAACAATGGGAGAGAGGTTTCTAAATTTCTGAATTCAGGGACCAGTAAAATTTCAAAACTTAACTTGGGGAAAGGGATGCCATTTTTTATTATTAATATAAAGTAAATAATATATGTCTTACTATAAAAAATTGAATAGAAGTTCAGTGGGTGGCTGCGTGGGTAGCCTATTCGGGTACGGAGCACAAGATCCCCGTTCCGGCATGGCCTAGTGGATTAGGCGGTAGATACGATGTGTAGGAACCTGGGTTCGAATCCCGGTGTCGGCATGGATGTTTTCTTTCTTTCCTGTGTAAGTCTGCTTCTTCTCCTTCTCTTCTTCCGCTGTGTATAGCAATGACAAATATTGTAAAATTCTAGGGTTTGTACGACAGATCCAAGGATGAAAGTACTCGTGGGATGTTCCCGCGGCCCTACTCAAAGTGAAGGATAATAAGAATTTGGGAGGTGATGAACAACATACTGAGACTAACTAAAAAACAAAAAAAAAATTGAATAAACTAGAGTTTGGTTTTTTTTTTTTTTTTTTTTTTTTTTTTTTGTAAATCAGACTTAGACAAAGTTTGTTTTAAAAATCGGAATCTAGTTAATCTTCATTGAGAGAGTTTAGATAAAGCAAAAAAAAAGAAAGAAACCTTCAATTTACTGTGAGTTATCAATTTACGGAAATTTATAATATCTTACTTAAGTTTTACAAATTGTGAATTTAAGTGGTTCGTTTCTGGGCTGAAAACTGAATGCGAAAGGTCCTGGGCTGAAAATTGAATGCAAAAGGTTCTGGGCTGAAAATTCTTTCAGTAGCAACACAGAAAAAAGCAATCCTATGCCGAATGTAACAGTAAATGAAAGTCGTTTGCTAGTCAAAAGTTCTGAAGGGAAGACGGACACAAGTGGATGTAGTGATTCATATATACAGTGATCCTTTATGACCCTTTCTGAAATTGATTCTCGTTTAAATTCATACATTTAGAAGTAAATTAATTCATCGCCAGTAGACAGATTACACCAATTTCATCTGTTTCAATTTGAAACTATGCTTTAATAATACATTATTTATGTTTATTTTTATTTAAAACCTGTGAGAATTAACAGATCAGATTTAATTTATATTACTAATAAGCTAACTTGTTATTAAAGAAACACAGCGCACTAAGTTTGGTTTATTTTACAGTACGATTTTGACAGATATGATCATTGGTTTACATTTTCGTTTTTAGAATTTGAACATATTACTGAATTTAAATGCTGTTAAATGGAAATCACTTTTGCTAAATAACAACATATAAATGGAAATTATAAAGAGAGGATGAACAAAGTGTACAGCTTCACGAGCAATCACGTCATTCAAGTTATAATCGGTATACAGAGTTTGTCAGGCCATTAATCTTAGGAACTCATCTAAAAAATTTGCCGTGAATTACACCTCAACTCAAGATAATCTCAGCCTATTTTTTCGTTGTTTTCCCCCTAAGATTTCTCAGCATATTCTTCCAATTTGGTTTGTAGATAGTATCATGAAGCTTTCGTTGTCAGACGAGTGATTAGGAATTTATGGAAGAACTACTTTGGCGCCATCTTTATTGAAATAATGGAGATGTGTTTTCACCTTAATATTGTGGGAAATAAATATTTACGATCGAATTTTAAGCGCTTGACTGACTATAAATGATGGCAGGTGGTAATGAATTGAGTGGGAACATCAGTGTAAAGCTCCTCTTTGATGTCATGAACTAATGTTTCAGTTGCGTTAATGGAAAGTTGCTTTTTTTTTTTAGGTCTTTTCATTACTTGTAAAAACCCGCAGTAATGATGAAAACTGCCAACATTATGTAAGCAAACATTATATGTGGAAGTAAACAGATTATTTAACACTAATGCCAGTGCAATGAAGCGATTCGCTTGTACACGAGAAAAACACATCACAGCTAAACGGAAAATAAATAAAATAAAAAATAAACAGTAAGAGACTGAATACCAGCAATCTTGGTGCAAAGTAAACTTCTTAGTTTTCTGAATATAACGTAAGTAAATAATATAAAACTATCTTTTTTTGTATTGATTTAAATATAAAAAATACAAGAAGCGTAAAAAAATGTATATGTTGATACATTGTTTGGATTTTTCTAATTGAAAATTGTAGCAAGCAATTGAAATTAAGTCTGTGCTAGGAAGACCCGTGAAATTTTCACGAAAGTAAAACAAATTCCACATTTTTGAAATACCGTGAAATTTTTGAAAAACCCAAGATTGAAAAAGATATTATAAGCTCATTTTTTAAAAGCCATGACTTCCGTAAAAGCCCACATATAGATTGAAAGACTAAGCCAAATTTTGTTAAAAAAAAAAACCAATATAAAAAATTGATTACCAGTTTCAACAATAACAATAAGGAATGTCCAACAGCCAATATCAATCATCCTTCATGGGCAACAATGACAGCACTTGTTCCTCTACTGTTGAGTAGTGAACAGGCGGCTATCCCAGAGTTCAATGGGGTACGATAACATCCGAAGCTGCGGAATTATGTAAAAACCGAGGTTTTACGAACTCTCTGATAAATTTTGACGCATGAACTTCATGCATTTCAGTGTAAACTTTGTTTATGTGTGGAAGAAAATCTCAATACGTGGATAATAATTGTGTAATCGTTCTCGTCGTGCTGAAGTGGGGCGAATAGTAGAGCGCCATGTTTACAAATGGACGTGACTTCACGACTGACGTGTTCCAACGCTGCACTGTGATTGGTTATTTCTCCGACTCTGCTTAAAAATTTACAAATATCCGTACAATTTTTGCCTATTAATAGTATGATTTCGTGAAAAAGACTATGGCACCTCCAAAAATTAAAATAAAACAAAACACATTAAAAAATAAAACAGGAAAATTCATGTGCTTACCTCTAACCTCAAATGAATTAAGCTTTAAGAGTAACACAATAAGCCTAAAATCGTTGTTCAGTCTATATTTCGTTTCACTGTGAACTTGAAGGAGTTTTGTACTGTGTGTAATGCCACGAGGAAAATAGAGCCAATTCAAATCTTATAATAGAGCTGTTATCGTGGATTATAGCATCTTGTTCTCTTTAATGTCAAACAGTGAATGATAATCTATTTTTTTATTTTATTTTTAATTACTTAATTGAAACTTGAATTTGTTTCCGCCAATCACAGGAAAACAAATTGTGATTAAAACAGTTAAAAGTTAAGAGGCGGCAGGATATGTGACGTCATTTTTGTCTGCAGAAACAAAAGCAAAAATAATTTTTAGATGACAGAACCTTAGCACGAATGATGATGTTTACATCAAACTGTAGCGCCAACAACGAAAGCCGCGGATTGGAGAATCAAATCTTGGTGTCGAATTTAGATACAATAAATTTTTTATCTTATTGCACCGTGGTTTGGCTGATCAATTGTTTCTGAAATTCAATGTTTAGAAAAATTTTGAATTGAGACAATTGTTCCTCAGCAAAAAAATTGCAATTCAGCAAAAAAAAAAGTCTCAAAATATATCACATCAAAATGTATGTAAAAAAAGAATATAAACGACACAAAAAAAATACTTGCGTAATGTAACTGTAGATGGCGCTTCGGAAATTAATGTGAACAATCGATTATCCAACATCTGCTTTTCTCTGTTTGGTTTTTGCGGAAAATAAAATGTAGGATAATGTAAATAGGACTAGTTAATGGGCAAAAAAACCAATGATACATAATTAACTTTATTTAAATTTTTAATATTGTAATATTGTAACAAGCTAATTCAGTTTCACTAAGGTATTAAGCTATAAAAATTGTTATTAAAAATGCTGTTATTTTGTTCTTTAAGTTTTTTTATTGAAGATAAATTAAATTTTATTATAAAGTGGTGAGATTTTAGAAGTTAAAAAGTAACTGTGATCTTTTTTTTCCAAATTTTCTTTATTTTACAGTCTGTAGGAATTTTGAAAGTGTTTAAGATAATTTATTCTCAGTTTTACAAATATATTTAGTTTTTAGGAAATTTTAGTTTACTAAGACAGAATAAATGATTGTTTTAGTGCATGAATAGTAAGTGTCAAACGTTAGAGTAATAGAGGAAACGTCATAGCTTAACAATGTTTTTTTAACGTCTTTCCAAAGTAAATGGAAGATTCCGTTTCTTTTCAATATGGCGATTTGCGATAAAAAAAGTTTTCATCAAACTAATAGATGAGGCTTCGAAGTGTTGCTGATTCTAATCCAATAATCCTAGGTTTTCTACGAAGGTTAAGAAAGACGAATATGAAAAATGGAGACTTCACAGAAGCCTTAAGGCGCTTCTTAAACGCAATTTCAATTGCAAATAAAGGTTGTCATATAAAAAGAGTTTTTGGTAGTGTTCTGACAATCTCTTTCCACCTTGTAAATGTAACCTCTTCAACACAACGCTTTCTCCGGCGTCATTTGCGTCCGTCGTCTCACTGTAAGAAAGGGGAAAAAAAGAAGAAGAAATTGGTTGAAGGGCTTGAGTAAGCATTCAGTCTCGCGAAGAGAAAAATCACCTTTCAATTTTTTATCACTGCAGTTTGAAAGAAGGCTTGAAAACCATATTTCACGCCAGACACGTTCCTACGACAGAACTAAACTATGGCAGACTGTACCTGCCTAAATAATACATCTTAATTCAGTTTGCTGAGGGTTGATTCGAAAGAGAAAATATTTGTTTTGAACGGCATAAATCTTCACTTAAAACAACTGCAGAGTTATGTTGAAATAACAAAAATATATAACAATTAAAATTAATAATAATAGTTATATACATTAAAGCAAAAGTTACGTTTACATTTTATGTATTTATCATTTATTTGCATGAATTAAATTTCTTTTCAGGATTGCTATTACAGAGATGTATTTCTGCTAAAAAAGAAATACATGCAGATGAATGGAGAAAAGTTTCGTCGTAAATTGTCGTAAGAAAAAGGGCATTTACTTCATTTCTTTGTGTTATTGTCTTCTAAGATATACAGTAGACAGTCTACCTGGTTGCCACTGAAGCGTGTATTCAGATGTCTCTGCGACTTAAAACTAAGTTTGAACTGATTAGAGCTTGGATTAATGTTTGAACCTTCATGGTTAGTACAACTATAAAAAAACACTATTTAAAATTTCATTTATTTCCTAAGATTAAGTTTTATTATACATTGTACATTGTATTATCCTTTTTTAAAAGATAATTACCTACGGCGTGAAGATTGATTACCATCACAAGAGATCAGGATAGAAAACTGCCAAAATGTTTAAAACATCTGATTGCATGTGTATGATCTCATCTCTGCCTCTTCGACTTTGTCTTTCCCACCTAGAAGTTAATTCACTCCACAATGGCTGCTGTATATTTCATCTTCGTTGACACTTTTCTAATAAACTTTATTTTTAAAACAACATAGTATTTTTCAGAACTAAAGGAATTTTGCTCTTAGTTTTATTTAATTTAAATCCTGTACTATTAAAATAGAATTTCAGCATTTTCCTTAGAATAAGAACTAATTTGAGAAGTGGCGCCCTCTTGTGAGAAAATAGGTAATTACAAAAGACGTTGAGCAAATAAAGCTAGTAAAGAATTAAACTTTTCATAAAAAAAACATGGGAAACTTGTCCTGTTTGTGTTCAGCAGCAATTATCTTTAAAAATAAATGAAAACTTTTCATTTGTAATATTTCCACAGTTTTAAAAAATATTAAAGAAAACTAAAGCAAAAAAATAAATCCCAACATTTTACCTAAAGTAAACTTCGACTGCTTGTAGGAACTTCCTGTTATATCGATTGATAACGGATTAACGCTAAGCTGTTAATTTAACCAGAGAACTAATTCACTTTTTGTATAAATTATGTGTATTCGACTTTAAAAGCACTTAAGGAAAATCGTAAATTCATGATCACAACATCGAAATAACATTACATCGAAATATTTCACCAAAGTGGAATCAGGTTATATTTTAGACTTCTGAGTGTACGTGGGGTAGAGAAAGAGAGAGGGTAAAGCAGAAAAGTGACTGATATAGAATTTCACAGTGGTAGTGAGTTCTGGGGATCTCATTATGTTCGCCTTTCCATTTAGACTCCCAATGAGATTGGCCAGTGTTTTTGTTGGCTTAAGAAATTTCGCATCAAAGATGTTCGTATTTTCCAGACTTGATGGGTTTTAGCTTCCGCAGGCATTCACTATTTTTTAATTATTTTTGTAAACTTAGTAGGTGAAACACTGAAATGTCGTTTTTCATTAAAATCTCAACTATTGAAAAAACACAATTCGTTGTGAACAACGAATCACAACGAATCCGTGCACGGAGGATCGCTTTTATTTTCTTTTAACAAAGAGTACACTTGAAAAAGAACCTAAATAAGCGGAGGGTTCGAAACGTGGTGACGACATTTTTAGGTAATTTTAAATGATTTGTAGAAAGCAAGTTTAACGTCCGTAATCATTTATAAATGGAGAGAAATCGCGAACCGGACAATAAATATGCTTTCGCCCACAGAGCCAACATCAACGAGAATTCTGTACAATTGTTTCATCCTTATTGGGGAATCATCAGCAGAATCTACTCGTTGATGTTTGGCTCGCCGAGCGAAAGCTTTACCCAGAAGCATTCTCGGTCCCGGGAATGGGTCGTCGGGATAAACAACAATAAAATAAAAAATGATCCTGAAAGATCCAATGTATTAACCCATTGTCCTCGCACTGAAAGGCACTAAGGAAATTAATCAGTGAGAGGACAAGGGGTTAATACATTGGATCTTTCAGGATCATTTTTTATTTTATTGTTGTTTATCCCGGCGGCCCATTCGCGGGACCGAGAATACTTTTGGGTAAAGCTTTCGCTCGGCGAGCCAAACATCAACGAGTAGATTCTGCTGATGATTCCCCAATAAGGATGAAACAATTGTACAGAATTCTCGTTGATGTTGGCTCTGTGTGCGAAAGCATATTTATTGTCCGGTTCGCGATTTCTCTCCATTTATAAATGATTTGTGTTTTTAATAGTTGAGATTTTAATGATTTAATAGCACGTTAAACTTATATAAATAAATATGTCGTTTTTCAGTTGATATTACGGCGATTGTCTTGTAATACTTGTTTTACTAGTTTGCAGTTTTTGTAAACCTCTTAAACAAAAAAAATTGAAGATGTCTAAAAATTGTTTAAAGATTATTACTAGTTATTGAAATTGTGATAATAACAGACAATATGTCTACAGATTGTTACATTAAAATTCTAAATATTATATGGAACTAGTTAGTTGCATTCATGGACAATATGTCAACAGATTGTTACAGAGGAAATCCTAAATGTACAACGAATTTTTGAGGAAGAGGGATAACATTTTCCTGTCCTTCATCCCCTGAAGAAGTTTTCTTGCTTAAAGAAAACGAAATATAGTGATTAAATGTAGATTGTAATAGAAGTTTGTTTGTTATTGATTTGAAATGAAGACATTTGAGTTTTCGGAAAAAATTGAACATTTATTACATTCTCTTTAAAATAGTTTTAAAATATTGATTAGTGACTAATAATTAATTAGATTTAATCTTCCTAGTAAATAATCACCATAGATATCTGTGTGTGATCAAATTTGCATTATATTTTAAAATTTTTATTATTTATTTTTAAATACTTAACTTCATACATCTTTGTTTATCATTTGCAATATTAGTCATATCCACTATATTGTTAGCTCTAAAGATATTTTGATGGATTGTAGATAATAAATTTAACCTTCAGTGAAATGTGTTGTCCAAATTAGTAATATAAAATTCTTCATCTATGACTCGACTATAATGTCTGTCCCCCCAAAATGTAGAAAATTAGAGTAGTTTATAAGTCCTTCGTTGATCAGTTAATTAATAACAACTTAATTGCAAAAAAAAAAAACTGTAGTCGTCTCTAATAGAAAATACTTCTTTTCTCTTTTCTTTCATCATAATTCAGTATTCTTCTATTAAAAACATACTTTTAAATACTTTATAACAACTCAGTTCAATCAATTCAGATTCATCAACAAGTTGCATTCATATAACCTTAAATTATTCCTCTGCGAAGAGATAAATTCGGTGGGAGATTTAATGCTGTGATTCGACATGGAGATTTATTTCTTTGTTGTTTCTTTTCGTGTGTTGCCGCTGAACGATTTACGGATCCCGTGTATCCCAGGCACGGAACAGTGATAAATTCACAATTTAGAGGTAACAGAATTTAACAGTCTACCGGAAAGCTCGGACAATGAGATATCCCGCAGAATCGTAGCTTTTTTTACTACAATTAAAATCTGGAATTAAAAACAAACAAACATAAAAAACCTAACCTGTGTAAGAAGTCTTTGGAATGCTGCTGAGATTTCACGTTGTGATTTCTACTAATTTATTTTCCTGTCTTTCAGGATCATATCCTGATAATCGAGTAAACAGTCCAATTTAATAGAAGATGGATGGACATAGTTTCAACGTAAATCATTTCTTGTTTGCGAATAAAAAGAATCCCTTAGAGATGCTGTGTCTTTGAATCGTTATCTCAATTGGATACCAGTTGCACTTATTTTTTGTCATTCTTCCCTCACGAACTGTTTTTCTGTTGTAATTTACTTGATAAATTAAGACTAACTTGCTTATTTATTCTCGAGATTCCTGTGTAAAGAATAAATCAGAATAAAATTAAAAATAAAAACACAGTCATTTTATAACTTCTCAAAATATATCTATTTTGATGCGTATTACAAACACATATGCTAAATACGTTACGATTGTTAAAAGGAATAACAATCGTATCGTATTCGGTATTTAATGTGTGTTTGTAAGACGCATCAAAATAAATATATTTTGAGAAGGTATAAAGTGACTCTGTTTTTATTTTTAAATTTGTTGCTTATTTATTATTATTTATTTTCTTATGTAAATTATGTAAATTCGGTAGGGAATTTACATAAGTAACTTATCCAAAGTAGTCTGCAAAAGACAATATTAAAACATATCTTACAATGTCTTTATTTAAGCACAAGTTACTTTTTGTAATTGTTAGTCGAAAAAGCCTGGTAGCAAAGGCGAAACCGCTCCATCTCTGTATTTTTAATGTGTTAAAACTTTTTATGTTTTAAATTTTGTATGTCGCTGTCTGCTTTTTTTTGTTCAAATGCATAGGTTAAAATTCATTTATTTAAAATCAATATATATATATATATATATATTGATATTTGCAAGGAAGTAGATGAAATTATAACTTAGAATTTTAAATATTTAAAACTAAATTATGCAATAATTTATAATGATGATGAAAAATAACCTAACTTAACCTAATAAGAATATTATTAACAAAAAATAAAAAAAATAAAATGATTCTACCAAAAATGTAACTGTTAGAAAAAAGTCATTATTGAATAGTTTATTAAAAATATGATAATGTTTTTAAAGATGGTTATAACAGAATTTTATGTGTAAACTTTATAGTTCTAAAATATTTAAAGATCTAAGTACGATGGATATATATTGGAATATTAGCTACAAATAAAAATTAATTTATTTATATATTTAAATATATTAAAGGCTGATGCATCTGTTGATGGAATTCATCTGAATTCTAACAGGACTTAACTTTTTAAGATGAATATTATTAATTAATTAATAGTTAAAAAAGAATAGTTCAAACAATATTATTTTATATATATTTATTTTCTTATTAAGTTAAGCTATTTTTAATTAAATAATTCATAAAAAATTGAACATGTTTAATAAATTGTAGAATTTTCGAGATATTTTCATCCAAAATTTTTTAACAACAGTGATAAAGATTGATGAGAAGTTTTGTATTACAATCCTAATATTATTTTTTTAACTCGACAAATCGAAAAAAATTAGATCTTAACAGCCGGTTTCTCTAAATAGCCTTAAGCTAATCCTGGATTAAGTCCAATTTAAATCAATAGAGTTGCGATATGAGCTAATACTAATACTATTTGAAACCGATCGTAAGTTGTAGTATTTCTTGAAATTTTTTTTTTTGTAGTAGATCTTGAAAAAATTAGATCTTGAGTGACAGAGAGGGAAGGGGGAATGACTGAAATAACGGTCACGATCAGCATCTGCTATTTTGTTTTTTGTTTGGATGGTACAACCCCATTTTTTTTCTTTTGTTTGGAAGATTATGCAAAATAGGGATAAAATTCTTTAAATATGAAATTTGAATTAGATTCATCGCATCTTTTTTATACTTTGTTTTTATCCAATTCTATCATTTAAAAAAAAATCTTATATTTCAAATAAGAATGCCTTTTTGAGCCGAGCTGACACTCTGGGACGGCCATTTCGAGCTTGTTAGGCTCTCATCAGCCAGAGCCAATCAGCTAGTGCAAGACTCAAAAGGAGCACGTGGGGAGGCATTATGAATACAGGATGGAGACAGTGACCCCTCAAAAACTAAAAGCAAGATAACAAAAAACAAGAACAAAATGTGGAATTCAAATCCCTGGGCAGCACTCAGGCACTTGCTTGCGTTTGTTATTTATTTATTTATAAATGTTTTTTTTTTTTTTTTTCCTTTTGTGGTCAAATACCTTTTGTGGCAGCCTGAGTGCTGCCCAGGGATTTGAATTCCATATTTTGTTCTTGTTTTTTGTTTTCTTGCTTTTAGTTTTTGAGGGGTCACTGTCTCCATCCTGTATTTAAACAATCTTTATAGATTGCATAATTACGCCTACATCTCAAGTATTAAAGGTGTGTAAATATTCATTATTCTCTTAAGAACAATGTGTATTACATTGATATAGTAAACTAAATATAATCCACAAAGCATCTAATCCGGGCTAAACATTATGACTATACTCTAAATGCACAGTTTGATGTACATCATAGCATTATTTATTTATTTATTGCATACGCAGATGCTGAATAACACAATCCAGATAGATATTCATACACTTATACCCAGACTGACACATAAGCGCTACTCACAAAGAAATCTAAATATTCTATACAGACCAGATAGCTTCGATATCAGTTAAAAGCAGAATATAATGTAAATTTTAATGGAATGCATCACTTGAAAAATTATAAATATAAAAATAAAATAATTATACGAAGTATCTACTCAAACAAAATAGTCTGAGTGTTATTATGTCTGCATGTTAAATTACAATTGTACCATTGTACGTAAAAACTTAAAAGAGCATTACGGTATTTGAGAGTATCGCAGTTCAAAGCGCAGAGTACTTTTTATGGCAAGTCATCATTCCACGAGAAACTTGCCCCTTTGTTTATTAAAGTATTTTTATATCAGGAATAAAGTTGATTAAAATAATTATTGATTATTAACATAGTTAATCGAAAAAAATAGAGAAAGGTTTTATCTTGGTTGAAGCAGTGAAATTAGATTTAGATTAGATACTAGATATTATGTATATCTAAATTTTCAGAATAGCTCAAAGAAAGTTTGACTACGACAGGTTTAAATTACTTCATATTAACTACAAATAATTTGTAGAAACCTGTAATTGCAGTAAAAGTAATCAATTTTAAATTTACAATGAATTTGAAACAGCATTTAATCAAATATTTAATTGGTTACTATTTTTGTATTCTCATCGTCAAACATTGACTTTTCAATTAAATGTCGCTTCAGGAAGAGAAAGACCAACATTGGTTATGATGTTTCAGGAAAATTACAGTTTTACTGCAAATAATACAGATTGCATTTTAAAAAAGCAATTACTTCAGGAACGTTATTTATTTATTTATTTATTTTTTGCAAATTAAATAATTTGTTTGTTTTGAATTCTACACAATACTCGGAAATTTTACTAGAAACAAAATAAATGAAAAAATGATTCTATGAAACTAAATTAACTTATTTTATGTTCAATATCAAAGCAATGTTTGAGTAACAGATGTTATAAACAAATTGAAATTGTCTTTAAAGAGAAAAAAATGATTAGAAGAGGGATTTAAAATGTAAATTTAAATTGAATCTCTGACAAACTACTACTTGCTGATCCGAATTTCTCGGAATATAAAATGAAATCACTTTGGAGAGATCTTTTTTAAGTTTAATATGTTTCCTACTTGAAAATCGACTCTTGAAAATTTTGAACTTTTTAACTGTGATTTAGAACTGCGATGATTGTTCTAAGTTGTAAAGTTGCTTCAGAAGCCAAATAAAATTTTTGACAGCAAGATTTATATATAATAATAAATCAAGGATTGCTGTATTTTTAACAGAAAAATATATTTAAATCATTCGATAAAGGATGTGCATATAGTTTGGTTCTGAAGGAGGAGTGGGAGATGATACTGTATAGATCCTTTTATGAGGGATTTTTCCCACTGAGGGCTGAGATTTGCTCGATATTTCAAGGGTCCGGTGCCTCGGGCCTTCTTCGGGAGATGTATATTAATTACATTAAGGTGGAAGCAAATCTAACGACTTAACGAAAAACTAACCTTAATGTAATTAATATGCATCTCCCGAAGAAGGCCCGAGGCACCGGACCGAAATATCGAGCAAACCTCACCCCGGAGTGTGGAAATCCTTCAAAAAAGGATCTATACAGGATGTGCATATTTATAATAAGATGCTCATGATAGTTAACGGTCGGCCAGAGCCAATCGCGTAGCACTGGTTGATAAATGAAATATTTCCACTGCATCTTGCTCGGTTATTATACAGTTAGAAAAGTCCTGTTCAGATTTGTCGTTTTAAAGAAGCTAAAAAAATTAATTACCTTAAATAAACTTTTTCTTATATATATTAATTATTCCTGAATTCAAATATTATGATTTTTATTTTTTGCATTAATTATAACAAAAAGACTTTTTATGAAGAGCATATTTTACATTACATGTTCAAATTATTTTATGACTCAAAATGAATTTCCTAATTTACGTAATGTAAATACGAATAATTTTTGTGTAGGAGTGAATGTCAATAAATTAATCCATCTAATGAGATATATCATTAAACTAACAGAATCACATCAACTTCATCCAAAACCAATGGATTGTTATTTATATCTCATTAATATTCATATTTGAATTAATGGTTTCCACCCCCATGTGGTAAATGACCCGTCATATTGCAAAATGTGGAACAGGTGTTCAATAAAACAGCTCTCAATGCTGTTGATTTATTACTTAATAAATAATTCACCCAACATAAAAGATTGATATTTTTGTAAACAGTAGCCACAGTTAGTTTGAATCATTAAAAAAAAAGACTGTCTTTATGTTGAGTTTTAAAGTTTTGTTTTGTAGGTTTTAATTTCTAATGTTCGTTTTTTAATTGTATTAAAATTTACTGTTATTTTGTTATTATTTTAAGTATAAATTACGGTTGACATCTAAGGCTGGTCACACAGTGTTTCAGATCAGCGCAGAATGTCAGATCAGATTAGATCAGAAAAATTCGGAAGCCGTGCATTTCAATGTAGCTCCCACACACTGCTTCCTCTCAGATCAGAACGCGGCAGAATTTTCCGAATTCTGGAAATATCAACTTGCATGAAAGTGGTAATTAAAATCATTTTTATTTAGTCATTAAATAGGCTTAAAGTGATTGAACAGAATAAAACCTTTAAAATTAAATGTAAAATATGTTTGACTGGGATTGACTGGCATTCTGTTCTGAGCGGAGCGGATGTAATGTATAGAAAATTGCCTGCTCTGAGCTGGCGTTCTGATATGTTCTAAGCTGATCTGAGACTGTGCGACCTGCCTAAACTTTCTTTTAAAGATAGAATTGGATTATACGTACCGATATATGAAGGCCAGAGTTGAAACTCCCAGAATGTAACGCAGATTATAGATTTTCCTTTCCTGGCCGGTCGGTCACATTCAAATAGAAGCGAAAATGGCGGTCGTTGCTTCACATTCAACATTTCGACGAGGAAAAGTTCTCAAAAGTCAAGCTAGGGAAATTATTCTTAACGTTGCTCGTCGATTTCAAGAAGATGTATGTGAGATTTTTGATATTTCCTATTTTTGATAATTGAGATTGATATTTCCTGCGGAGCTTATGGCATTGATACTGGAGAAATTAGTCAATGATAATGTTTTTCCGGTTTCAACATTCGCCGCGACAACTGAAATTGCATTTAAAGACAAATTCCGTGAACTAAAAAAAAAAAAATAAGTAAATCAAAATTCCCAAATAGAAAACAGGCATAAAAACCAATGCAAAGCTGTACGATGGACTAAATATAAATTAAGAATATCAATAAACTAGCAAATATATATTATATAGCATATTGCTGTGGCAGTGATCGTGTCCGAATAGTCAGTAAAGCAGCCAGCCCTATTGATATGCTTGTGTCGGGATTCGATTCGAAATTGGTATTTTTATTTTTTTTAGCACGCAGAATCAGTAGCAATGGTAAAGTTATCTGTCGAAAGACCCTAATTTCATCCTTCACAAATCGTTGGGAGTCTTTATTTCCACCAACGGATCCCAATTAACTTTTAAATAAAATACACCCTCCTCATTACATGATAATGTTGAGCTAACAGTCATTAACCCATGCGTGGGTTGTATGTTTCAATAATTGCATTAATAATTTATAAGAGTTGTTACGTAGTTACAGTGAAATAGTGATTCTTTTAAAAAAGGAAAATCTCGTGATTATCTTTCAAACAATGAACAGCAGTTGTGAGATTTTTCACGTCAGCTGATAAATAATGTTACTTCTTTAATTTACGGCCATGCACACAAATATAAAACTAGATTTAAAATGTTTAAAAAAGATTAAAACACAGACAGTTTCGTTCTGAAAATGTACAGAACTTCCTCAATGTGAATAAAAAACACCAAACGTGTGTGAAATGTTGTTGTGACAACGGAGAGAAATCATGATCGACGGAAAGAGATAAGTCGCAGTAAGTTTTAAGTCCGTAAAAATAAGATACGTGAAGATACTATATTGGAAGAAGAATGTACAGTGCTCAGTGCATAGTTATTCTAAACCAGAATAAGAATACATAAAGTACAATTCGTTCCAGTAAAATTTGAGAAATTAACTCCCTAAGGAGAGAAGTTAATGTATTCAGAAAAAAATATCTATTCAGCGTTCGATTCTCTGCATCGAAATTGTGTGAATATTAATAGTGCAGTGATCTATCAATGGACTTTTCAAGTGTATGTAAAACACAACGTTATCCACAGATGAAAGTTAAGGTAAAAAGTTTACATAGTGATTTTTAACTTATGCCAAAATGGAAGTCGATACAAAGAGATATAAACTCGATAGGCATATTATCTCGATCCGTTGTATCGTTAATAGCAAGATTTCAAACCTGAAGATTATTTATTTATGAAGATTTATTTAGAATATATTTATATTTGTATTGATAAAAGCGTTTGCGTAATAATTTATTACCTACATTAAGAACTTAACTCTGCTAAAATATAATATATATTAATTTGGTCATTTGTGCTAAACTTTCCTTCCACTTTTCCCCCAACACATTGATAATTTCATTAATTTCAGAGAAATCCTGTTGGAATACCGAAGATCTTTATTGTACACCTACAAATAATTTTTCCTGTCTGACCACTTTATCGTGGGTCAATTGCTATTAACGGGACTTGACGGCCTTTGATTGGGTTCATAAGACGTGACTTGGAGCCACAAAATGTCGAAAGGGACATATTACACTGTCCAATCAATAAAGCAGGGACTTGCAGGGAATTAGATGAGTAATACTGAAGAACTGCTGAGGACCTTTCCTCATTAAATCAAACAGAGAATTTTTACGAATCCGAATTGCAGAAAGAAAAACATATTGAAGTATTAATGGAGAAAAAGCGGAATGAATGAAGGATTATTTGAACCTTTATTTGTTTGAGCAGTATTTAAGCAGTATCTTTTAAGAGAATAAACTGTAATAATAATGACTTCCACCTCCGGCTAGAGAATTTTAATTCGCAGTTCTTTGACTTCCACGTAGCACTTATGTAAGATCCATTCGTCGGAATGTTTTATTTGCAAATCATTAGTGGAAACTGTCTTTTCGGAGACTTAATGACGTCTGTGATCCATAACTGACGCCGTAGCTGTCAACTTCCTCAACGTCTTCCTTAAATTAAAGAAGCGTGTCTTAAGTGGCTTTAAGGTTGTTTGGTAATTGAGTGACTCAATACTGTCCTATTTGTGATGCACGTCATTAATTCTTCAAAGACTTATTCGACATTTTACTTTTCACGAATTTCTTAATAAAAGATTGTATTTAGTTGCTCATTCTCTGTTCTTTGTTTACTTTTTGGAAACTTTAAAAACTTTACTATTAACTTGAGCCACTGGTGTAAAATCCAACTCGTATTTCTGGTTTCACGGGTTTTTTGTTTTGTTTTATTTTTTAAGGTCGCTTAGTACAATAATTTCTAAGCGACTTATAGAGTGGTTCCGAAGCGCGCGCACTTATACAACAATCCTACAACATATATTTCAGTTATCTTTACCTAAAATTGGTGAACTGCATCAGTTAATTACATCTAAGACTATTTGTACCCATGAGTTCTGATGGAAATGAATAAATAAATCTAGTTTCATTAAATCTTTTTTCCCGATGCAGGATGTATTCCTTGCGAAGTCTGGGGATTTTTTTCTGTTTTTTTAATCCCAAGTTATACCCAGCCCTATGTCAGGCAGGTTCCTGTTATAGGATAGCGGGACTTCTGCACCGCTTACTCTCTATTGAGGATAACAGCCTGATGCTTTAAACTTAAATAATTAAACCTGGCAACTTTTCCTAAACAGTGTTTCCGAAATGACAAACCATTACCTCCGAAATGAAAAAAAAAAAAAAAATCAGGAGAACAAAAGTATTTATGTCATCAAATTTATTCATATTTGTTGTTACGTAAGCTGCTTTTATTTATTTCACTCAAAATTAAAATTTAGAACACACTATCAGTACCTGCTTGTAATATTACTGGTCTAGTAAGTCTGGGATCCTAACTTTTATAAAAAGATATTAAATATTAATAAATATGAAAATTTGATGAAATAAAAATATTTGTTTTTCAGTTCCTGAGAACAGAGGTTAATTTACATTTTCGAAGATTTTTTAAAAAAGAAAAAAAAAGAACATCTCACATTCCCATATTTGCACCAACGACAAGGTAATATCACCCAGAGCTAGTTTGAATGGGTATTGAGAACTTCTCCCACAAGCATTGTTTTTACCAAATGCAGTTGACGGAGGAGACTAGCAGGACCAAAGCACTACAAGGACAGGGCCTACAGTTCTTAGATATTCTAAAAACGTGAAACCTTGAATTGTCATTGGGAAAAATATTGACTTATTATTTTTTTTTACTTCCTTGGAAAATGAAATTCGAAGCTGATTTAAATCGGATCGATACAAAAAAAAGAAGACAAAGGAAAGAAAAAGAGATAAGATAAGGAAAGAGACGACGTTCGTTATTCCGTCTGAGGGAATTCACAATCTGCAAATAAACACGAATCGTTTGGTAAATGTGGAAGGCTTTAGTTTAGCTACGTTTTTTTCTTACTTTGTGAACATAAATTCACTAACAGCCGATTTCGTTTCTGGTTTTGAATTTATTGTCTAATGCAGGAGATAGATTTTTAGATGTTTATAAGTTTTTTTGTGTAAAATTCAAATACTTAGCACTATTGAAAAATAACTTAAATTACCTAATTAAAATTGTTCCGAAATAATAATTTTAATGCTGTTTTTACTGAAATCAAGGAGGAAAATCCATCTTATACAATATTGAACTGTTTTGGCGAAATAAACCCTTATTGTAAGTTCTTATTTTCCATCAGGAGGTTCATCAAATCAGTCAGTCTTTGAATGTTTGTGTGAATCCCCTTCCCTCCCCCTAATACCTTTTGGAATTGTAAGTTTGGTCTAACTCTGTTGAAACTTCCAAAATGAAAAAATATGATATATTGAACACGAAGCAAAAACTATTTACAACCTGATCATCCAAATGATTATTCTAAACTTAACAATACAGAGACAAACAAAACATCTAGTTATAATCTCCGAAACTCTAGAAATATCAGCTTACATTACTGTAAAATAAATAATAACTAAGAAACATAAATTAAATACTGCAACGTGCAGTGTTTTTAATTTAAAAAAATATCCTCAACAACACTCTAATTCGTAATTAAAAGGGAACTAAACATTTGACTAACAAACAATATACAATAAAATTGGAAAAAAATAAATACAGTAATTAAAAGAAAAGAAAAAATATTCTTAGGAAGGGAAAAAAATACTCTTCTGTATAAACTTTTATAATATATATATATATATATAATCTAAATTTTGAAGGATTTATAATTATAATAAAAGGATATGATTTATAATAAAATCATAATTAACATGGATTATTCTTCTATATAATAAACTCCATGTGATGTTTTATAATAACAAATATATCATTTGATATCATTGATTATAATAATGTAACTTCATGTAATTTCATCTTATGCTGTGTTTGATTATCTTTTTGAAGCCTTATATGTTCGTTTATTTACTATTTGAATTTATCTATTATTTGGAGGTGTTGTTCTATCACTTGAAAAAGGCAATAAGATATTACCGAAATCGTTAGTGTATGTATTATCTGATATATTGTAGTGTAATATGCGCGTGTCGTCTTTACATTTCTTAACAAATATATAGTAACTTTAATGTATTCTGTAGTGTAATGAGAATGATTATATTCTAAATGATAAACATTGTGTATAGAACAAAAAATTTTAGAACAAGTTGATAGAAATTTGATATTTCTAATATGACTAGAAAAAAAAAAAAGCAAAGTCAAAAGTTTACCAGAAAGGTTTCAGATTTGGTAAAAAGAGTTAAATGGATTAAATAGGATTTACTCCGTTCTATATCTGCCCTAATCCCAATGAGATTACCAACCACGTAAATATAGGAAAACAGCGACATAACAACAGCGGTAAGGAAGGAAAAAAAAAAGTCATTATTTTGACACAAGCGTAGGCGGAAAAGATCTGTGGGAATTAATATGAATTTGTTTTCTTGATTTGTTTTCTGGAAATAAATTTCCGAAGTTCTTTTTTCTTTTTTTCTCTCTGGGATTTTTTATTTATGGCGTAGGTATTTGCTTCCAGTGTGTTCGAAGGTTTTTATTTCCATGTCGTAGTTTCCGCTCGAGAGGGATTTGAGACACGTGACATGGATCATCCAATCCGCTCCATTTGATTCGGCGTACTGTATTTCCTTAATCCCTCGATGAATGACCTCGTAAAATTTCCCGCCGCCCTTTAACGGATCGGAACGGCGCCAGGGGGTGACGTCATGCCGTGTTCCGGATCATAACTCATCCGGGAAACGCGTTCCTTCCGGGACGAGTTCAACACGTGGTCGAATCCTCCGGGAACAACTGGGAAGAGACAGAATGGAAATCCACTTGGAAACTGCTTCGTTTTATTTATGAAATTGACCGCAATTACTTTGATGGAGAGATGTCCTGAGTAATTGCAATTTTTATTATTATTGTTATTAGACAATAAAATTGAAATAATGGTCATTAAACGCTCAGCTAAGAGTAGAACAGCAATTTAGAAAATATATTTTAAAAGAGATGTTAATAATACAATTTGTAATATCTATACAGGATAATTGCATTTAATAACGGAATTTTTTCAATATTTTTTTTATTTTAAATTTCTTTGATTTTTTTTTTTTTTATACACATTCATCTATTCATCGAACAAGCAGCGCTGAGGTTAAGTCTGAAGATATGGAGGGTTGGAGATCAAAATAATCGTGTTCGTATCTTAAATTGGGCCATAAGTAAACAATGTACCAAATTTAAAATAAATCAGTTCAGTCATTTTAAGAATGTTTCCGAAAGCCATTTTTGGAAGGATGGAAAGGGACCAAAATAAGACTACCTATGTTGTAAGTTGGGCAATAAATAAGCTACAAAGCAAATTTTAAGGAAATCTGTTTAGCCGTTTTAGTGTAATTTGCATACAAATAGTCAAAGAAAGAAGTAAGATTTTCCGAAAGGAATAGTAGTCTCAGTTAATTAAAACAAATTTTGATACCACACATCCCAATTACAAATAAAATTTATGTATAATTAAAATACACAGGCACTTTCGAAATGGTCTACATTTCTTTGTCAAGTCAAAGAAATGACAAAGAAATGTAGGCCATTTCGAAACTACTTGTGTATTTTAATTGTACATAAATTTTATTTTTAATTGTGATGTGTGGTAGCCTAAAATTCTTCATTAATTCAATTTACATAAGTTAATTACTTTAAATTTTGATAATTTCAGTGATTTGCGCAATCCATCAACAACATGTTTTGTAATGAAGCGTTGACTTTTTTAAAAAAGTATTTTCTGACGACATATTTACAATTTCGATAATTCAAAATTTAAACAAAATTCATGAGACTAGAATTTTTTCCTGTCTTTAAGCAAGCCTTGCATTCTTCAGACTGAACGTTCTGAGTTCATATGTACGAATCAATATGTATAGAAGTGTAAGTTAGATTACATCCACTGGAAAGTACTGTATTGATACAAAATATTAGCACAGTCCATTTCCTGCCAAAGAAAAATTGCTTCAAGACTCATGAAAAAACTGTTATTTTTCAAAAGCTCTTAAAATTATTTGTTTGATTATAAAATATTTTTACGTGCAATAAGAAATATTAAAAGTTAACCATATTTGCACAATATTTACAGATTAAAAAGTTTAAAAACAATAAACACATACTTAACTATGTTTCTGGTTTCCATATTGGTCCAGACCCATTCTCAAGTTATCCCTGACTCGAGATTGTTTTTTGGTTTGACTTCAGATAAAATTCAAATGATTAATTTCTTAACCTGTGAAACCTGTTAAAAATAACTAAACATAAATGGGTCAACTTAAATTTTCTGTCGTCTAACAAACATTCGAATCATTCTGTTATTTTTTTTATATTTTTAAAAATATTGAGCAGTAAGTGAATATTTTGCATCAAAATTAGTAATATTACTTTAATTGATGTCTTGTGTTTATTTGTGCTTCTTTCTTTCTTTCTTTCATACTTTCTTTCTTTTTTTATGCCTATTCAGCTTATTTTTTGATCATTATAACAAACAATTTGTCCTTCATGTTTTTTTGCCCTAGACATACTTAGAAGAAGTCAACTTACTCTAACAGAGCTGAGATCCACTGAAAAAAAGGCAGAAAAAATAGCTCAGTCTGAATCCCCCAATTAGTTGCCATGGGGGAGGGAAAAAAATAACAGGCTGGAGAAATGCAAAGTGATTTAGCAAGCACACAGTTAAATGGTATGATTTGCAGTTGGGGATCTAACGGGCCTTGAATACGTTTCTGGACCTTATTCGGTTCAGTGTCGCAGTCGTTTCTAAGTCATTACCGTCACGATTCCGTTTCTAAGCAGGTTTCAGGATCTGCTCTATCGCGTTTAATTAATCCGGAATTCCGTTTTCTTGAATGCAGTTCTTTCGGTTGAACAGGAATCAAAGTAAATGTGTTTTATTTGAACAATTCATTCGTTCATTTATTTTAGAACAGTAGTTCCCAAATGCTTCCTTCTTCTGATACCGGATTCGTGAAAAAGTTTAAAGTTGGCTACAAAGGATTGAGACTTGTATGGACGATTTAATTAGTGTTTCATTAAAACACAGTTTTTAAGTTTCTGCAGTTTTGTGTATTAAAATTATTTATATCTAATGAATGGGAAGTTAGAATTTAAATCACTTTAATTGAATTGGAATAAATTAGACTAGTAAAAATTAACTTTTGATTCCTTTATGTATCCTTTCTACTGAATTAATGTAAAAACAATCTATTTTAATTTCTCAAGATGAGTTTAAAAAATAAGTCAAATCATCAACTTGAGGTAAGAAGACATTAGAGGCTAAAATTGATGGTTTATTGGACTTTATATCATGACATCATAAATTTGGACTTTGGACAGTGGCTACAGAAATTTATATTCAGAAATTTGTATTAAAAATATTTATATTCAGAAATTTGTATTAAAAATATTTATATTCAAAAATTTGTTTTTAAAAGCGTTATTACGTTAATAATACTTATATGGTGTAACGTGCTTGACACGCTACATGCCATATTTGTTAAGAGTAAAGATTGTTTAAATTAATTCATTCCAAAATGTGTATTAAACGAGAAATGATGTATTTCTTTTTTTTATTTATCACTTGAAGAACTTTGTCGAAATATCGTGAAGATAGAAGATGAATTTGGTAAATAAAGAAGTTTTAATGTGACTTTTAATGATTTTTTTTTCTTTTAAATTAAATTGTTTAAATTGGCAATTATTATCTTTCTGAAATTTCGAAGGCGAAAAAATAATTGTCATCATTTTGGATTACAAAATAAAAAAATTGTTACTATCATATACATCCTTGGAAATTCAAAGAAACTAAAAAATGCCAACTTTCTAATCTATCCTACAGACAAACATGGTGTATCATTCGATCAATCCGAAGGAAGAAGCGCTTTACTTGTTTTAGTTCAAAAGTTATCCACCAGGGGACAAAAAATGCAATTTCATTCAAAAGAATTCAGATTCATTCTGCGACGAATACTTGTTTTTTGATCCTAGAATCCATCTGGGAAAATTTCGTTATCGAAACTTAAGAGAGATACACAACGAAATGTAGACGATAAGCAACGTTTCAAACCTACTTGATATGATCTTCAAATATATTTTTTTTTTTTGTATGCCACAGAGCTAATATCCAGTCGTGATTTTCTTCTGTTTTCAAACGTAAGTGAAATAAATTAATGATCAAGACTTGGGTTTAGGCAATTTTAATTTTGTCAATTTGCTTTTATTGTAATTATGTAACTTGCTGAAATGACTCTGTATGCGAAAACTTTTAAAGAAAAATTAAAGAAAATATTGTCTCTTTTAAGATTTCAGAAAATATTTGTCTGTTGTTGTCTGTCAATTATTACTTATTTTTAATATTACTTTTATGTAAATACATTATCGGTAGAGAATTTATTTATTAAAAAAAATATATAGAAATGTTACTTCCAATTCGTGAAACTGCATTTTTTTGAAACGGGCAAAATTTAGGCCAATCCTCGAATTGATCTCTTAATTCTTCTTTTTTTACGAACCGGGCAAAAGCCTCATGAACCTTTGCCCATTTCAACAACTGACTGTTGAAGATGCTAAATCATTACACATGTTTCATAATTAGTATTAAATTATGAAACTCATTAAAATCTTAGAAAGGGTGAGTTATCGTGATATTAATTAATTAACAATGTCAATGACAAAAAATTACACATAACGAAATAAATGTAACCCTAAATTGTGAGCTGATTTAGATCTAGATTATATTTTATATCTTAAAGTATCCGGCGTTGCCCGGGGAGGGATGGGGTTGCGGAGGGAGCGAGGGTGATTCCTGGTTCTCCCCTCCTCCACAACCCTATCACATTAAAGCTTCCCCAATTGTTCTAATTGTTGCAGAACAATATTTGTGTAGTTCCATTGTGATCACCAGGTGCATATATGGCGCTATTTCAGAGATTTCACCCCTTTTCATCCCCTTGGGACTGGTTAACCGGATTCCAAGGTAGCCCATATTTTCCGCAGGTTAGGAGAGTACTTATGCAAAATTTGGTTTCAATCAGTCGAACGGTGTAAAATTGTATAGAGAACATACAAACATACAAACTTTCACTTTTATATATACGTATAGAAGATAAGATGACAGATGTACAGCAACAGAGAACTTTTCAAAATTAATACAAAGAATCCACTACACCAATATGCTGCTGCTAATATTAAACATTCAAACACACATTAACACAGCCATATCTTTCTTTAAACAACTACCCAGCCTATGAAATGGAAAGCCTTACCCTATGAACTGTACAAGCTTTGTCCTGATCCGGTTATACGGACAAGCGAAGAAATCCGTTCACGGAATGATCAGAAATTAGAATTTTGGGATGTAACATATCTCAGCAACAAAATTAATTCCAATCATATTTAATTTTTTTAAATAGACAATAAAATATCCAATTTATTCTCGTCCCTAATACGTTAGGGATAGTGAAATATAGGACTTCTTTTAAGTATATTTCAAAATATCTGGAAGAACATAAAAAAATAAATAAATATAAAACATTAAACTCTCCCTTCTTTCAACGCGCCACTAAGACGATTGTCAATTTACCTCCTAGTTCTTTGTTAGCCGTTCCAGCATAGTCTTGTGGTCAGAGAGCGGCCTCTCACGAAGCAGATGTGTCGGAACCGGGGTTCGAATCCCGGCGTTGGTATGGATGTTTATTTCCTTTCCTGTGTTTGTCTGCTTCTTCATCTTTCCGTTTAAATCTGAAACCATTTCCTAATAGTTTCCTGAGGAAGGCAAGTGGGAAACCACCTCAGTATCTTTCCCAGGATATTTAAAAGATATTTTTACTGGTTCGACATATAGGAAACTTTTCGACACTGAAAAAGTAGTAATAGTTCCTTGAAACCTTCGTTCTTTTCATAAAACAACTTTGAAAGTGATTAAGCAAAATAAGCTTTTTTGTAAGAAATTTTTTTCCATGATCAATATTTTTTTTTCTTAACCTTTCATTAATTTCTATAATTTCCGTCCAGTTCGATTGAAAACTGGTAAAGATTATTGTTGATACTAAATTTTTGAATGAGATGGGTATATTTGTGATTTGGTTATCTAAAATTTATATAAAACTTTGAGCAGTTTTTAAATTAAATTTGACTGATTTATTTTTTTTTTAGTTCTCAGATTAAGAAATTGTAAGAAGCCATTTTCGGAGAAACGAAATACCTGGAAAAAATTCGAACTTCATTAATATTGATAGTTAGAAATCGTTTGAATAAGACAGCGGAATATGAGACTTTTAAGGATTTTTTTTCTTTTTTTTTTTGTTAGAAAGTATGTTATTATTCAGGTTTTTAGACATTACCATTATTTAATTTTATATATATATATATACTTACAGGTATATTATATATTGGTTGGGCCAAAACCTTTCGCTCGGTTTTTAAGTAAAAATAAAAGACACATTTTTCATTGTCACCAATTTTATTGAACAACGTCTTCAATGGTTTGTTCCACTATCTTCTGCCACCTTTCAGGCAACTTCACAATTCCATCTTCCAAAAACTTTTTATCTTTTTGAGCAGAAAAATGTTGCAGATGCCTTTGGTGTCTTCCAGGGAATTTACAAAACTCTCTTAATGGGAAAATTCAATTATTTCCATTAAGAGAATTTTGTAAAGACCGAAATCAATGGAAATGCGAAGGTGCAATGTCTGGTGAATAGGACGGATGAATCAGAACTTCCCAGCCAAGCTGTAACAGTTTTTGCCTGGTCATCAAAGAAACATGCAGCTTTACGTGCTCGTTTTCGTCCATGTTCAATAGTAAACTCGCGACACAAAATTCACTAATTTTGATCAGTTTTTGTTTTAAATGCATGCTGATATGATAGTTGTCAAGACAATCTAACAAAATGGTCTCGAATGACGTTAAAGACCTAAGCTCGACTAGAGCCAATGTAGGCTACGTAAAAATAAAACCGAACGAACTTTTTGTCCAACGCAATACATATTGCTGTTACTGTTTAAATACATTACTATGTGTATGCTGTTTCAATAAATAATATGCATTATGTATATACCGTATATGCTCCAATAGAGACCCCCGGCGTTTATTCGCAAAACTAGCCTCGACTCCCGGCGCTTAATAGAGACCGGCTGCTATTAGAGGCCGGCCATTATTAACAAAAACCTTCAGAACGCAATATTTTTACACATAATTACCGACTAATATTACAAACAGCTACTTTATTAGAATTTCACATAAGACTGTTAAAGATAAATGGCAATGTCTTTCTGTACCTTTCGCTGTTATTCATCGTCCGAATCCGCAATGACGGTTAGCCGCCTTACCGGAAGTTTCTTCCATCGAGCGAATCTTAAAGGCAATGTCAAATGACCGTTTCGGCGGCATTTTGTAAGGCAATGTACCGTAAGGTATTATGCACGACTATAAAGATACGGACGCTTACACTAGTACCGTAGGCAAATATCAAAGACCCGGCTACTATTTGGCCATGTCCCCTCTGCAGCCCGGCGCTTATTAGAGACCGGCGACAATAAAAGCCTCGGCGTTTATTGGAGCATATACGGTAATATAAATGTACAGGTGTTACGTAATTCATACAAAATGAAATATATTTATATTGTATACTGATTATTGATATATTTCGTAATTACTTTAATATATTTGAGAAATATAATTTATGTGTCACATTTATTTATATGTGTTCGATATAATAATATACATTACATTATTATGTATTTTAAGGTAATGAAATTAATAGATAAGCATATATAAGAATTTCTAACCATATCTATCAGTATTTGCGCATTACTTTTGGAATCAATTCACAGCAGTTTGTTTTATCTCTTCACTGTACATTAGAACAGTACCTCCAATTACACTCAGGTAAATTACCTAATCTGCGATGTTATCGGATCCTTTTCAGGTAAAACGCTGATCAATATCTATTTGAATACACTGAATTCACTTCCTCATTTCAATGGATAATCTGTAGCTTCTTGGTAAACACAACTTGCTCTTAGATTCCTCGTTCTTGAACTTTGATTACTTTGAAAGTAAATTAGCTCAGTTCTAGTGAAGCAAATTCCTCGGGCAAGTCGTCATTTCACTTGATGGCCTCCTGCAATTCTCAATAAAGTCCCAAAGGACATTCTGCATTACATCACATTCCATTGGACAGTTAATGGATGAAGAAACGGAAAATGCCTTAAGTTTTTGTTGAATTATGGTTAGCCTTTAAATTTATCTGTAAATTACAGGAGATTTAGCATTAATTATATAATGAAAGAGCAGCCCTGCATTCCAAACATTTCTGTTCTGCTGGCGATTTACTTATATGATGTCGTGAATCCTTCCGCCTCCTAGTCTTTAAATGCTGTAAAGTTTCCTGCCCTGTGATTGGTGGAAAAGAAATTAAAAACCTGTTCTTTAAACAATAATAATAAGAAAAAAGATTGATATTAATAGGTTAATAATTATTGGTTAATTAATTTAGGACTATTTTGAACTATGTAACAAGCATTGAATTTAGGACTATTTGTTTTCAGCATTACACAAAACAGTAAATTTCTGCAAGTCCTCCTGAAACTACTTTCGCAGGCAATCAATGCACAAATCGTCTTATGTCATTTGTATGTCTATCTGTCCGTCAATACTATGCAAGTATTCGGTCTCTCACTGAGCCGATATTCGTGAAGTTTGATGTAAAGAGATATTAACGAAATTATACGAAGTATTCCAAATTTCATTGTGATTGGATGAAAATTGAAGCTTTATTTTTCGATTTTACGGCTATTGCTACGACCACGTAGAATGCGTGTCCAATCTATTGTTCATGTGAAATAACAAAAATTCGATCAAACCTGGTAATAATACGGTTTCCCCTTGCAGGATTTTCTTGTTTCAAACTTTCAGGTAATTTCAAATCTTGTAAAATCATTTTTGATTCCCAGTACAAAAATGCCAAAAATAGCTTAGTGGATCTTTTAGATGTTGTGCGTTTTATCTTTATTCTTTATTATTAACATTTTTACGCACGTTAAATTTTGCTATTACTTGTAAAATCGAATTTCAATTAAAAATTAGCAAACAAACTCTGCTCTGCTTCAAGAAATATACAATGGTATTTAGTCAAGGTCGCAACATTGAAAGCCACTGCCATTTTATATCAAAAGAATTATTCTGAAAACAAATCTTTTGTTACTGCGTTCGGATACTTTACGGACAACATCTTGCTTCTGTTGCTTGGAATTAATCCGCACTCTGCTTCAGTGTTCATGAATTCTTCATTATCTTAGGTCTCCCGTTTTCTGTTTGTATTTTCTTTGAAGAAAGACTATCTTTTTAAGAAATGACGCAGCAGAATTGAAAGAAAGAAATTTCAAGTGTAATTTCATCAATATCTTGCCACTTCGTTGACTAATTTTGTTTTTATGCTACTTTTATTGACTTTTTCTTTATAAACTGCAGGAGAGCAACTTCTTTTTCCTTTCGCCAATTCATCTTTTTTCCTTGCAATTACATGAATCAATTCCTGAACGTGATCTTATATTCCTAGTGTCATTGTGGGCTGTAGGAAGCAGTGGCGCCCTCTGTAAACAACCTACTGTACCTCAACCTTATAGATTTCTTTCTTTCCCTACATCGAGTATGTGATAAATATCGGACTATCACGAAAACTCAAACCTAACAGGAAAATTACTTTTTCTTAAATCCAGTAATACTTTGAAAGCTTTCCTTTTTAATCTCAATTGATGACAGTGATGGGCTTTCTGGAAAAATCGTGAAAACATTAGCAAAGAACCATTTGGTTGCAGTATAATGATATGATTGGAATCGATTTGCTTGTGGTGGCAGACAGCCAATAAATCTGATGTTCTTGGCAGCTCAAAGAGAGAAATTAGAAAATGCCAACACAATACAAAGGAAATAATAAATAATACACATCTGTCTTTGTGGGTTTTTTTGAGGCATTTAGTAATTCATAGGCTTCCCAAGTCAGAGGAATTTTCGTTTAGACTATTTAAATGAATTATTAATGTGATACTAATGAATAAATAAATGTTGTTAATAAGTAAATATTAAGTAAGATTAAGTAATAAAAAAACCTTAATTTTTTTTATTATTTTTTTTATTTAGAAATTTTAATACAGTGACTTCCAAACTGAGGCGCGTTTCCCTGAGGTAGACAGTTTTATTGCTATAAGGGAGGATACTGAAAACAAAATTATTAAATTTTCATGTGGTATTCTTTGATATTGTCAATTATTATCTACCATACAACTCTATATATAGTACAACACTTTTTAATGAAGATGATGATTAATTTTTTTTTATCCTTGAATGCCTTTTTTTAATGTTCTGATAGTTTTTCTTTCTGGTGACCTGAGTAATTATCTTTAAAATAAATGAAATTTTTTATGTACAGGGTGGTTGATGGCGAAACGTCATAGCTTCATCACAGCATTCTGGAGTTAATTCCATTCCGAAAGTCCAAGTCAACATATATCTAACTCATTAGAGAAATGGACCTATGGGTGCCTAAAACAATAACAAAAAAAAACCCACACACATACAAATGAGAACATGATGAAAGATATTTATTACAGAAAATGTACTAGATGAAGTATCGTTTATTTCAGGGGCCACTTGAAATATCTGATTTGTAAAGAATTTTTCTAAATTAGAACATAAACAAATAAGATTGATAATACCGTTTTCCAAATGGAGATATGGTACTAGAGATTATTTCTTTATTATTGTATTAGAAGTTTGCTTGAAATGCCTTGATTCTTGTGTATTTACTGTAATAAATGCATTTTTGGGTTTTTGGTATGTGGTAGATTTTCTTAAGCTCTCCTTTCCTCTAAAGATTTAGAGATATATAGCATAGGCTTTCTCACTTGTAATGGCCTCCAGAACGCTGTGTGAAAGTTATGCCATTGTTATAAATCATATGTACAAAGAGTATTAAATAGTATTTAATTTTAAATGGAGATGGACAGTATGATAAATTTACGAAATTCTAATTTGTTTTTCATAACCTTTTTTATGAAATGTTTCTTAACTTCTTTGCTCTGCTTATTGACTAGATGCTTAATTTAATCCTGCTTAAGGAGATCGTAAAAAGAAAGAGGTGTTAATTTTCATGTTTAAAAAGTTTTTTTTTTTCCCTATATGCTTCAGGTGTTTCTTTTCATTTAGCATTTAATATTTTTTTTTTAAGCTTTTTTACCTCAGAGGCCCACAGAAGTGGAAAAGTGTAAGTTATGACAAACAAGATTGAATAAGAACAATGCCTGGAGGCTTATTAATTTTTAAACTCATAAACTCTGAATGGCGCCCTTCTCTTTCTCCGCTTCCACCTATCTTATGATCGATGGAAAAAAAAAATAGAGTTGAAAAATTGTCATTTTTTTTTTTTTTCAAAGAAAAATTTCTTCCAAAATGCAGTCATTACCTGAGTTTGAATGGAAGGAAACGGAGGTTGCTTTCAATATCCTTAGCTGAGTTCTTTTAAAGGCGGCTTCTCCTTACGACACCAATGTACGTATCAAGTTTTACGTTACCTGTTTTTTCTAATTTATTAACATTTTCTTAGCGTTCGAAAGACTTGTGGAACTTAGGCCATTCTCTAAAGTGTTAGTTGAATAGCCACTGATATATTATTTAGATGTCTATAAGAACTTGTTCGCATTTAATTAATACTTCTAGATATGTTTGGTACGAGATTTTGTAAGATAAACATACTTAACAAAATTATACTTTTAGGTTCGTTTTTCGTAAGCGTAAAGCGCCTAAACTAAAAACTCGTTTATCCGAATTTGATGGGACCACGCCCGTTTCGGATTATCCGGAATATATTAAACATGTATTGTACATTAAAAAATTACAGTAAACCTACAGTGGGAGCTAAAGCTATTATTGTAGTTACAATATTGTTGTCAAGATATAACAATTTTTGAACCCTTTTCAATATTGATACACTATACTATGAATAACCTTAGTAAAAGAGTTACAGTTAGGCTATATACTGTCCACATTCATGAAAAACTCGATCCAGCTTTCATGAAACTTGTAAGCAAGAAGATTACGAAAAACTTATCATATTAATCCGAAATTTCACGAAATCACCATCAGTTTAAAGTTAATGGTTTTTCTACCGTTTGTTACAGTGCCCCCACCCCTCCCTCTTTTTTTTTTCTTCAAAGCAATAAGTCTCGTGAAAACAATGCAATCCGATTTTGTAATCAATGCTGTGGAAAATGCTTTTGACATTAACTCACCTCTAGATTCGGTTGAAATTGCAACTGTTATGTGAACGTTCCTCAATCGTTAGATTAGATATAAATTTAGAGCTTATTAGAGAAATATTAAGCCATTTTTTTTGTGAAATTTCATTTTCTTTTCCTCAATAAAAATATAGTGTTATCATTCTACGAATTATTTTTAAATTCACCTTTTTAAACATATAAAAGAAAGATTAAAAACGTTTAAATGGTTTAATTTTTATTAATTAATTTTGTCAGTTTTTATAATCCTAAATTACATATAAAAAAATTTCGCATTTTTATAAATAAAATGGATATTTGCGAATATGTGTGTGTATCTGTTCAAAATGTTTAGCATACTTCCAAACATGCTACAAACTGGAAATTTCGCAATTGGGTAGGTTCCGTACTGTAGACAATGTAAAAAGTATAAAAATAAACTTTTTTCTTTTTTGAGGTGGGTGGGAAATCACCATGAAGCCACATTTCATGTGTGGCCGCAGCCCCAAGTGTGTGGTGCCAACCCACAATACACCTGAGTGCAGCGGAGAAGACCACAAAGGGACTGGGAAGTCGTACGTTCCCAATTCCATATTAATTTGCTAAATAAATAAAGCGTTTTCTAACGTTAGATATGAGTTCCGGGGCGAAGTGACGATATCCGGCTAGTATAACATAAATTAAATGAGGCCGTTTCATTTTACAACAAAATATTTTAATTTATTTCTTTTAAAATATTATTTATTTCTTTTAAAATATTATTTATTTTTTCTTGAAAATATATATCTATTTATACAGAGTTTTTTTAACGCTAAAAATGATTTATTAATGAAATCAAGCTATAATAATTATAATAATATATTATAATTATATAATATATGTCAAACATTAGAATAGTTAATTGCTTGTTATTTATTTAGTAAATCTTAGCTAATAGATTACATTCCTGTTGTATTATATATACTGCGTGTAAGGGTTGATGTATTTTTGTACATGTTTCAGAAGAAATTTTCTTCATTTCCAATGCAAATAAACTTAATATTTTTTAATTTAATGTTTTTACCATTAATTGATTTATTATTGAAATAATTAATTTAACATAATTCTAAATTCATTTAATTAATGCTTTAAATAATAAATAAATTAACGCGTATTAATATTTTTGTCAAAACATTAAATTATTATCAAATTTAAGATAACGAAATAGCGTGTAATATCTTCGTCATTTCATTAGATAATATGTTTTTTAATGAGGTTCTACGCAATTTTTTAGCATCCATCTATCAATAACCTGATTATTTTTGTATCGGAGCGTTTCTGCCTTGATTTGCATACAGCGAAAGGTTAGGCGAGTCCAAGTGGTCGACGGTAGGGGTGAGAGAGGAAGGTTTTTAAAAAATATAAGTGGGGGGAAATTGGCAGTGATGGAATCAATAGAATACCGCAGTTGAGAATGGAAGTGGACTTAATCAAATTAAAACAATCTGAGGGTCTCTATTAATAGTAACGATGATAGAGTGGAGTTTTATATAAAAAGCAATTATATCAGATATAGGAAATTATTTACGTCTCAAATTACATTATTCAATTTTGGCTACGAAAACGAATTAATACGAAGATATATTGTGTTTAGAGCACAGTAGATGTAGAGAAGGAAAGGACATTTAAAAAACTACGAATTTTATTATTGGATTAGGTTTTACTTGTTTATGTCTCCTCCAAATTGAAGCACTTTTCGACGCCAAGACCTAACAAGTAAAAATGATCTTAAAAAGAAGCTTAAGCAATTGTAATATAATAATAATAATAATAATAATAATGAAGTTGTTTAGTCAATAAATGTATTTTTTTATCAGAAAGAGTGTACATCTTTAATTATTTAATTGTTATCTAATAAGGAAAATTTTTATTTACAAAATTTATTGTTTGCTAGTTATTATGAAGATATTTCTAAACCAGAATACATTCAGAAAATAGTGAAACACTGTTATTACTTAAGATATGAGAAACTGTTTAAGAAAAAAAAATCCTCGACGCCATTTATAATTTCGGATTGAGAATTTTATTCACTTTCCAATTTTTTTTTTTGTATAATTTGAGAATATATTGTTTGACTTAATCTTCCCGTGTTGAGTTCATTATATCATTCCCATATTTACTTCAGATTTCTTTAATAAGATTTTAATATTATAATTTACCAGCAATGTTGAGATGCTGCATACTTTCTACAAGTCGTGATTAGATCTCATAGTTAATGAAATGTTATCTTATTACTCATGAGCAGCAGATATTACTATAGCTGAGAGTGTCAATAATTGACATTTGATATATTAGATGACGGTTCTGATCAATAAATTCTTACCTCAGCCTTCTACATTCCCTGAAGCAAATTAGTTGAGCCTGTCACTAGCAATCCGAACGGTCAATTCTGAATGTGTAAATTTTTTGTATGTTTGTTTTTCTTTTCAAATAAGAATTATTCAACATATAATACTTAACTTTTTAATATTTTGAAAAATAATTGTGATATCTGCCTCTGGAATTTATCATTTTTTGAAATGCCTTCTAGAGGAAACATTCATCTAGACTACTGAATTTTTTGTTTCTAGTTTCCAGTTTTGCCACTTGGATCGCTAACGACCATCCATTTGTAAACAAACAAACATCACCGCTTGATAAAGAGATAAAGGGGTTGAATTGATAAAAGCTGTGGGATTTCAGGCACCGTAAATAAGTAGCCTATTAGCCTTACTGTGACATGACATGGCTGATCAACCACGCCTGGATTCCAAGAATGATTTGAATTAACATTTGAACATATGCCATTTACAAGCTGGCATTTTTTTATCTGTAAATATCATAAGAAAAAATAAATCTAATACTGAGTTTACAGAACCAGCAGTTTTTTTTTATCAATTATTTTACTTCTTTTTACAGATTATAAAAAACCATTACTGTTTCTTTTCTAGGCGGTGATACACTTGAATATGAGTTCGAATCCCGGGACTAGCATGGATGTATTTCCTTTCTTTCAGTTATTTGTCTCCATTTTCTATTTCTCTCCTGATCTTATTTTTAGGGGTTTGAAAAATACCTCAACCTGCTTTCGGATCCCGCGACTAACTTGGATATTCATGAAATAATTCAAATAAAGAAACATATTCATAAGCTTACTCAACTTAATAATACAGCAATATATCAAAGATCAAGTCTTAGACTTTCAGCATCCATTAATTAATTCTAATACAATCTTTAATACAATATTTCTTTTCTTTATACAGGAAACTTCTTCATGTTAGTGAAGACAGAAAAAGACTTTTTCTCTTCCTATCTAGAATTCTTGATCTTTGTTATATTGGGGTATTATTATTTTAAAGGCATTAACTAATTCTGTAACCTGATAAAGGTTAGGAAAGATTTATTTTTTCCACCTTTGATATCTGATGAAGATCGGTAATTTACCAATTGAAACATTGCGTGGAATAAAGTAGGAGAGAAAACTGAAGTTTATGAATAACATGGATTTATATTTCCTTTCTTTCAGCTATTTGTCTCCACTTCCTCTCTCTCTCCTTCTGTTCTAGGGTTTCAACAGTAAGCCTAGACTGATAGGTACTGTTGGTGGCATTCCCAAAGTCACATTGCGAAGTAATGCTTTCCTGCATTGCTTTCCTTAAATCAGGGGAATGGTTCGGTTTGTCAGATCGAAACATGCCTTGAAATTTTTATCATTTATTCAGGATCTTAAGGAGTTTACGTATAATTTTTACTCCTTTTTTGAACTGAAAGGGAGTTAAAAAAAATTGTAAGAGCTGAGAGCTTGTTGCACTGCGGGGAAGCATCGGGCAGCTAATGTGACATTGGGAACGCCATCCACAGTACAGTAGTGGAATGTACCTATGGTCCTTTCCATCAAAGAATAAATAAATAATTAAGAAAAGCATTAGTTACGTTCCATTTATTTTTATACCAATAGATCAAAAACTGTAAAAGCGAATTTGAAAGCTTTCCACCATACAGGCTGCATTCTATTTAAAAATATCTAAAACAAATTAAGAAAATTGAAAATTAGCACTTTTTTTTCTTTCTTTTGGTATTTATTTTAAACAGATTATACAATAATTACGACAATATTTGTGTGTGAAACGTTTTTTGATAACAGCTGAAACTAAAATTGAAAACACTGAAACGTGAAATCGAAAATGAAATTGAAAACTTAAAGAAATAAGAATTTCTTAAGATACGTTAAATTACTTTTGTAACGTTATTTCTAGATGCTTCTAAATTTTATTAACTTACGACAAACCTGTTTTTTTTTTTTTAAGGATTGTATTCCACAAAATAAATGGAAACTTTAAACCAAACATGTGGGTGTGTGTGTTTTCTTTTCTTTTTCTCCTTCTCTTGTTGTTTGGAGTCTGTTAGCTGATCAAAGTGAGTTGAAAAGCTGTTTATCGGGGAGGGGATTCACGGTCCAACGTCTGTCCCCACACAACCCCTATCATCCAATTTTCCCCCACCCACTTCGCTCCTAATAGTATCCGGTAGTGATCAATTGAAAATGGCAACCTGCTGTGCGGTTTATAGGAAAATCGTAATTACGTATATAAATATCCATTATAAATCGAAAATATTATTTTGTATGGAACTAATTTAAAATCTAATGAATCATCTTAAAAAAATATAATTATCTAAGAAAACCAGAAGCTTAAAACATATTTATAAAATGAAATTAAAATTGAATTTTCATGAATTCTCGAATTCTATAAAAGCCAAATTCATCAAAATTCAGCAATAAAAAAAATGTCAGGATGTTGTTTTTTACAAGATCCCAAATATTTAGGTATTCAAATTTACATTATGGGCCACATCCCATGAAAGATACTGCGACCACAAGGGCCTATAATATAAATCTAATTATCAAATGACAGCAGTAAGGAGAGAAAGATAAGAAGAAAACGGGAGGGGGGAAAAAAGGAAACATATGCCTGGCCCAGGATTCGAACCAGATTCAGGTTCGAATCCCGGGATTGTATCCGTTAACTCAGTAAGCTACAAATAGATTGCTTGACTAATCCTGAAAGGTTAACGTTCATCAACTTTAGTTGTACGTTATGTTGTTATGTTATGTAGTGAATGTGGGTGGCAGAGAAGCCAAGCACTGCGACCGGAGTCTATTGTACTATCCCACGGAAATAAGGACAGATGGAGAGAAAGATTGAGAAAGTATGGTGGAAGAAGTGGAGGGGAAATGGAAGAACCCCGAGAAAACCTGCCCAGCGCGGATCGTCCATCATCACGAAACCCACATGAGAACCGAACCCCGGTACTCATTAGTTGTAAGTTTATATTTACATAAGTTGCTAGTTTTATTAGTTAACTGATATTCAGTTATAGTTAGGAAAACACTCAAACTGTGTATTATAATTTTTAGATAATATTTTACTGTTAAAACGAATGAAAAGTTCAATACTAAATTGATAGTAATTTAATAGAGAGAACTATACATTGACGTTGATAATGTATTCTTATTTTGAATATATTTTATGTTGGCTTACATTTTATCTCTTTATTACGTAGATGACTTGGTTCGGTGAAGGTGTAGGCATGGATGAAAAATTCCTTATAAAAATGATGTCTCAAATCTTTCAAGTCGAATTTAAAATCCAAATTCCTTTACTGCAGACGTAATATTTCTTTCTTTCTTGTAACATTTTTATAATATGTTATTTTTGTAAAAAACAGATTTTCATTTTTTTTTTACTATCTTCAGTAAATTTTCTGTTTTTCTCCATTATTATCTCTTATCTGGAAACTTCATCAAGAGCACGTGGTAGAAATTCTGAAATCCTGCCATTTTCTTCATTCCTTTGTGTTTCATTTTTCTTGTTTAATTTTAAACCATGACTTTGATGAAATCGTGGAGATTTTCTTCTAATTTCAAACAAAGAAGCATTTTCAAAACAATTCTTATGGCAAAATTCTATCTCCAGCTAATGAGCTTGTCTTATCTTTCGTTAATTCCTGTTGCTAAGAGAAAAACAAGAACGTGTTTGCTTATTAAGATGCCTTCGGTTTCCTTTAATACACAATGGCTTATAAATTGCTGTTTTTTTCCTTTTTCCAGTCAGAATGAACTCGAAGATCAATGGCCAATTTCCATTCCTGACTGTGGGATGTTCTTCAGTTAGCAAAGAGACCATTTGACTGATGATCTATTGCTTCAAGCAATTCTTCAACATCCATTTTGTCAGTTAATGATTTGCCTAAACTCTCGTCTATCCTTTTGGAACTTTGTCAATAATTGTCAAGCATTTATCAAATTGTACAATGATTCATTTTTACTATATTTTACTTGGTAAATGGAGTTAAAAATAAATTCTTAGTCTTTGTTTCAGTGTGTAATCAAATAACTTTGACTTGATCTTCTTGAAAAGTGAGAAGCATATTTACGGACAGGAGACAATGTAAACTTTTTGTATTTGAAAAACTTTTTCGTGTGATTCCTTGATTGACAAAAGACAATATAATTGTAATTTTTGTGAAAACTTTTTTCCTGCGGATAATTAGCAAGTGATTGTGGCAAAAAAACTCCACAGAAAATCATTAATAACAGGAGTTCTATTAAAAATTCTTATAATGTTTATGCGAACTTTAATGTGATTAAAATTAATTGGATTTCGATTACTTAATAAATTATGTGGATTTAATCAATGCTTTTTAGAAATGGAAACTCATTAATATTTATGCAGATATTATAATTTAAAAATAAACTGAGACGTTTCTTGTCTGAATTAAAAAGAAAATTGTAGTTATAGGAAACTGTTTCAAATTCATTTAGAACTTTTTTGTTATCGTACAGCTTGAGAATGAAACATACACTTTTTTGAATTAGATATTGACGATGATGATTTTTAGGTGCTTGTCAGTGCTGCAGTGTTTTTCGAAAATTGCTCTATTTAGATAAAAGACAAATCAAAATTTTTCTACCTAAGAAAATGTGAAATAACTTTCTATTGCATTTACGGATAAATTTCAGCAGCCCATTTAATACACGAAATGTCTAACAATTGTTGCTAAAATTTTCGAATTTTCGACATAACAATCAAAATTACAACAGAAGAATAAATAAATAAATCATTACAACTAAACTCAATATCAATATTTTCAGTTGCATGAAAGATTGGGACAGAACCTCCTACTATTTACCCATTTGCAATAAAGATATCACGATTTATTTATTGATTAAATTTGTTGTTATTTTATTTATTATTTTCTTTTATTGATTATTTTTGTACGTATTTTTACTTATTTTAAACAGTCAATTAACTGTATTTGTAATTTGTTTATTTATTCTGGAAACTTCTTTGTAGCGACATCTGGCGAGTAATTTTACAAGATGAACTCCCGTGCTTGGCGAGAGAAGGCAGAGCGCGGGAACGTGTGTAGTTAGGAAAGTTCATCAGTCAATAAATTTTATTTCAGCGAAGTTTTTATAGTTTCTGTTTACTTCTTTACAGTTTGCAGCATATCAATATCTGCAGTTGCTTTTGTTTGATTGTTAACAATGTCGAGGTTGGTTCTCTTTCAATTAAGTGTCAATTATAACGAATGGTAAAATGCAATACATAGCTTTCATTGATATAGTTATACAGAAGAAAGAACAACTGAATCAATACCATTAGTTATCTAATGGTCAACGGAATCACTTAACTAACTTTAAAGCATTTTTTATATTTTTTTAAAACTAAAACTATAGTCAGGATGTTATTTTCTTTAGCTATTACCAGAAAAAAAATGAAAGGAATTCGATACTTATTCATTTTCTACTAAGTTAATCTTTGCTGAAGAGAGATAACAATCCTGAATAGCTGACTGAAAGTCTCAACCGTGATGTAAATTAACAAACTTTATTGTTTCCTTGCAACCAATAAAAAACTTCAGTCAATATTGATTAGAATTGTCTTTCTATTCGGCTGTTTCTAATTAATCTATTTCTAATTTTGGTCAGAAGTCATTTGAACAAGAAACATTTTCAGATATATAGAATTCAATGCAGAGATTGAATTTTCTATGCATTAAAAAAATTCATTGAGGCCGGCGGACTGCTGGCACATGAATTTTCTCACTAATATTTTATTAGTGAGTTTATTATTGTTGTTTTTTGCTTGTGAGGCGCCACTGCGATTCCGATGACTATTTTTATTTTAAAAATTATTTGTCTTGAAATTCAGGAATCAAGAGAAAATTGTCATCAAATGTTGTTAAAAGACACTAAATGCTAAATCCTGTAGCTTTTAAACGACAGAATTAAATAGCAGAGTTTATATGCTTAAACTAATACACTAAAACGAATAGCAAATGATCCATTAAGAGTATAAGTGACGAAAAAAATAAGGGTTCAATTTATAAGACAAAAATGACAAGTAAATGACTGAAGATAGATAGATTAAATCAATCATTCTTTTGTATGTAAAGAAATTAATGGCTACTCCTGGCTTTTATGAAAGAGAATGGGTAGTAAAACAGGAAATATTAGTGTAAAGTAGGTGGCTTTTTTTTAACATATCATTTCCCATTAACAGCAAACTAGAGCCGTGTTGTATTATTAATAAATCCGAAAATGAACAGCTGTAGCAATTTCTAAAATCACCTTCTATTTGCATCAGTTATTTTTCATTTTGTTGGAATTCCTTATTTCGTGTAGGTGGGAAGGTTGTTGCTGTTCTTTTTCCCCCTAGTATTATAACGGCAGCTCTTTATTCGATTTCGACTGTTTGCCTTAAGGCAATGACAGCAGTGCAATCAAGCCTGAGTAAGTTCCATCACTCCCTCTCTTTAACTTCTTCGAAGAGCAGAACTATTCAGTCTCTTCGCTTAAGATGTGCTTTCAACAAATCCTCACTCCTAAATACCTACCTTTTTTTTTTTTGAGTGAAACTCCTCCAATGTTAACGACCTTTTATTTGCGTTTCCTTTTCTGAAATTGAGATAAGCTAGACTTTGTATAAATTCTTTGATTACATCAATTTCCAATTAAAAATATCTCATACATTTTGAAATGAAACGATGAAATAATACACACTTAATTGTTTAGGTGCTTTCAATTTCGTTTTATCAATACGGTCATTGAAATGACAAAAAAAAAATGTGGATTTTATAATAAAAAAATTTTTGTTGCTACGTACTGACTGCCTTAGCAGCATTTTTGATATCTTTGATTGTAAAACGACATTAGTAGTATGTCGTCGTACTTTACGAACTTTGAGTAATTGTAACATTACTGTTAGTAAAAACGTATTTTATAATAACAAAATTACCTAGTTAAATATCAATTTTAATGTGTATAGATGCTTTTAAATAAATACTTCCACTATTTTTGTGTAAACCCTTATATCTCTTTCTCAGTGTGTATTAAATGGTTAATATATGCACGTTTTAAATGCTTTTTTAGATGCTATTCCAATGGCAATAGTTATGACGTCTTTACACGTGGTCGAAAACTTGCTTAAAATACGCAAAAAAAATTTCCATTTGCTAATTTGTAGCTCTGTGAAATTAGCATGGCTTTGTACCTACAAGTAAAGCTTCCAGTAACAAGTCTCGTTTTGCTCTCGTATGGCAACCATCAGTGTCCATTTGTCTACTTCTTAATAATGAATAATTAAATTACATTTCTTAATAAAATCCTAAAAATTTATATTTAATGATATATAAATTGCATATACTGTATAAATTTGCTGTTAATTAAAGTAAACCTTTTAATTGGCCTCAATCTTAAGTATTTTTTTCTTTAACTATTATAATAGTATTAAAAACTTTCTAGTTATCTTCATATTTCATTGGAAAGTATGAAGATCTATTACTTTCTCTGAAGTAAGACTATTCTTATGACTTTAACTAAAATTAAAAATACTGAAGTAATTTTGAATAGTGAAATATGGAAATGGAGAGAGATGACATAAATTTTTATGCTTGTAAGCTGAAATTTTAAGGGCACATCGTTTTCCAATTTATTACATCAACACCTTCCAATTTAATTTGGAATAGTTTGACCCTTTGTGAAAGAGCATGGAATAAAAACAAACCATCACTTCCATGAATGCAGTCTGTGCAGACATTCGAAAGTTGGAATATTACTCCAACAGATCGTTACGTTACGTGTAGGAAAATGGAGTAATTCGCTGGGCTACAGAATAAAAATCTATACTTTTCTTGGAATATGAGCCGTCAGTGGTGTTAAACATCTCAGAAGTTTAAAAAAAAACGCTAGCAGATTCAAGATGTAGAGTCGTGGTATTCTACTTGTCTTTATGAGTGGAAACTGGGCAGTAATGCAAACAAGGTTGCTAAAAAAACTTAACAACATTTTAGAGAGGAAACCATATCGAAAAGTACCAGAATATCATTTGCACCATTAAGAAGAGCCATAGATCCATTTCCTTCATCGCATCTTACTCTAACCGGATCGACATCAAGTCTCTAACCAGTACTGAGACTTGATCAGAAGATGATAAAGGAGAATTGGAATACGATGAAAAGCTCGAGGGTCTTGTGTAAGTCCGCACCTGACGAAGGATAGGATCAAGAAATTAGGATGTGAGATTTCTGACCATTCTTCTTCCTCTGCGGTCTTGAGTCCAATCGACTACTAACTGTTTAAGCACTTAGTTAATGAACTACATTGAAAACAAGTAATTCCGGTAACTGGAGTTGAAGACTTCGACCGTTTAGTAAAGACACCTCTGTTTTGATTCTTTCAAAAAGGATTCCTACAAGCGCCCAGTCTCTAATAACATTGTAATGGTACTTCGTTTGGATGATTGATTTGAATATGGGTAACATTCTAATCTCTTACAGTTGAGGATTCCAACTTTTTTTATTCCATATTGAAAACTCGACCATAAAATAGTGTGCATAAAAAAAGATAAATATATAAACATTACTTAATAATAAACAAGCAGTAGAAATGCATAGTATTATATCAAACTAGTAAAAATCTATAAGATATTTACAAAAAACTTAAGATTCATAATTATTGTTTTAAGCCAAATAAAACCTGATGAAAGTTTGCAATCAAACTATTTGACTTTGAGCAAGCGCCATTTGTCAACAATTTACGAAAACTAAAAAAAATCTAAATTTCATTACATAAAATCTTAATTGAAATATATTTCGGGAGATTCCATAATCCTTCTTAAGGGGAGGGGTTTGCAATTCTAATTTTGGTGATAAATAAAATAGGTAACACACTAAGTAGTCATATGTTATATTTTTACCAAACATATATTTGCTAAATATAAAAAACAAAAACATACATACATACATATTGGGAGCTTTCGGACACTTCAGCAGAGCCCATTGTCAACCTAAGTTGTTACATAATTGGTCCAGGAACATATATGAAAAGTTGTTTAACCGAAATATTGTGAAAATGCGCCGTTAGATTTGATTGGTGTATTTTTTTTCTGTATAGGTCATTGCTGAGAAAGCAGCGTAAAAGCTACCAAAATTATCTTAGAATTAATAGAATTGGAACAATGGTTTCCCCACAATGGTTATTAACATTGTTACCTAATCCAATACAATCTGTGTGCTTTGATATTATTGTAATTAGTCAGATTTAATTAATTACTTTTTTAGAAAACGAATTCTCTACTGTTAATAGAGATCGTTTGGATGTTTTGTTGAACAGAAGAAAGCCTACAGACATAATAACAAATAAATATCATTAACACTACCGGTTTCTCACGCCCTTGATATGTTTCTTCAGGTCTAGAAACACATCGGTGGCGTGAGAAACCGGTCTCTACAATAAAATAAACAAATCTCTGCTGTTTGTTTATTAATCCCATATCACTTTAAAAGCAAACAAACTTTTTTGTTTCTGTAGTTTTTACGACTTCACAAAAAAAAAAAAAAAAATTCGAAGAACAGCATTTTGAAAAAGTAGGCTTTAAATTCTTTAACTTCTTTCTCTTAATACTTCGTTATTTCATACACTTCAGTCGATCTGTTCAGAATTTGATGAAAAAATATTAATAGTAAATTATTTCCAATTGCATGAGTGCTTTTCTATTTTATAATTTTGTTTAAATATTCAATTGTGTTAAGTTCGAAACGAGGGTATTGCACCCACCCCTTGCCTACGCCGCTGCTATCATTAAACTAGAATCAATTCATCTCCACTTCTTGCCAAATCTTCGACGCATAGATACAAAAGTGAGAAGTGAAAAAAAAAATCTCTGCACGAAAATGTTAAAAAAGAAAAAAAATATATAATAACATTTTTCTTCGAAGTAAGGTGGGTCTCCTTTGTAATAATTTCAGGGAATTAGATTGGATCAATAAAGATAGACGCATTTTTACCTTTTTCTTTTTAAAAGAAAACAAAATAGAAAAAAAAATTGCACGACAGTACAAAGCAAATCCCTGAGTAATTGAAATGCAGGAACATTTTTTTGTTCAACAAATCCGTAGAAATAGAGAATTAAATATTAAATTCAGAGAAAATGATAAATAAATATCTTATTTTTGAAAATATGATTAATATAAATCAAATTTAATATCAATTTTTTTTTAAAAAAGAAAATATTTGATTAGGCTATTAATAAAAAATGAAAAGAATTAATAACTAAAAAAAATTAGTAATAAATTGAAACAAAATAAATAACAAAGATTAGTGAGATGCTGGCAGATTCAACTAACAAAAAAAAAACGTAGATATAGTTTGTACTGCGGATAAAATTGTGTGATGTACCAAAGTTTTAACAAAATCAGTAGTTGATTTTCATCTACAGCAGGATATTAAATTGAAGCATGTAGATATACAATAACTGCTATCAATTACTTGTTTTCTGGCAAGCCATCTGCTTCAACAATGTGTATTAGTAGTTTTTTCTGAATGGACAGTTGTATCGATTTAATGTCACATACGGACGGACGAATTATGGAATTGTGGCGTTTGACTTTTGTCTTACCAACTTAATTCGATGTTGAATAGTTTGCAGTTAAAGTCTCATTGACTTTTAATTAATGAAAAACTAATTTCAGGCCATAGTTAAGTCTACGAATACAAAATAATAATTTGACCAGATAAATTGATTGAGTAGTATTTCCATTAATATAATATAATGCGTATTGAACTCTTAAATATATATAACAGTGCTCTCACATTTAGTTGTAGCCTTTGCAAAAAATGTAGAAAAAGCTCTTGCTATCTTGCTATTTATTTACAGTATTATGTAATTCGATTATATCTTAACAAAGTTTTGTTGATATGTGTCGCATTTAGATCTTTTTTTTTCTTTTTGTTTTCTACGAAATGTTGTCTCTAAAACTCCACCAAACCAGTTAAAAACAACAACTTATACATGGTCTGAATTTTATATGGTCAAAAACAATAAAAAGCTGTAAATGTCATTGCTTGATTCGTTATTGATTTAAGGTGCATAACTCTGTTTTGTGAATCGAATGTCGAATTTCCACTCATCCCCAAAAGCTTTAAGGAAATCCTGAATTGATGACATCCAATGAGTATTTTAATGTATAGGTGGATGGGAATCGAAATCACTTCCGGTGTAAGCAAAGCGAATTGACTCCGGTATGTTCGTATTAATAGTATGTTAATAGCAATTAATGGCAGGAGCAATATTTCAGAATAACAGGCAGTCAAAGTAGAGGCTACAATTATTTTTGGGGGGGGGGGGATTAACTTGGGATAATCACTCTTCGATATTCTACATTCGAGAGTAGGTAAAAAATTAAATACTAATTATAAAGATGCTATACTGTTGCCTGTGTTCGTTCTAGCATTGTATATCCTTTTAACCGCTTTTAATATAGGTTGTTGCGACCTCATAACCACTATATTAAGTATATTATATTTAACTAAACCTGAAACTAAGGAATGAACAAACTGTAATATTTTCAATGTCCTGTGCTTTTAATAAGCATTTTCTCCAACCAATTTTCCTCCACTTGAGCACAAATGAATGAAACGTAGATGCCGAGTTAGCAATAAATTTAAAATGCTATGTATTAAAATAGCGACAACCATTTCATTATTATCTCAATTCATAATAATGTGTACCACTCATGAGACATAAAATAGTCAAAAATACAATGAAAAAAAGCTATATAATTTGAAACGCTTAAGGGTTTTCTGAACCAACTAATATAAACTTCTAAAGAAAGGATTCATGAGCGAGTGTTTCACATCTGAACTTGCATTACATTTCATCATTGATATGCGAAGTGCAGTTTTGCTTCAACGTGGGAAGCGAGAGATCACGAGATTCGTCGAGAGATATACATTCGTGTGAGGATGGCTTTATAGGTGTTGGCATTTCATACTCTAAATTTTGGGAATGATTAAAAAGTATTGATAATGAACGACTATTTCTTTTCTTTATCTTATTTTAGCAACACATTTATATTAATCTGTTCTATTAAAAATACTAGATTTCCTGTTTGAAGTTAGTTAACACTGATATTAATTATTATTATTATTATTATTATTATATAGTAACAATAAGAGCTTTATTAAATTACATATTGTGTGTTTGCTTTTTTTTGTTTCTTTTTTTAAAATTCCACAAGAATATGATATTAATATTTGAAATATTAACGAGAAAATTTAGTTAACTATTTGAAATACAATCGGTGGTAAATTCCTATAAAACACATCAAATTTAAAATTTTGGCCATGTTAACGTCGGTAAGCATTAAAAATAATCATAACATTTTTATAAATTAATATCAACAGAGATCTATAAAAATAAAATAAACAAATATATAAATCATAGATTGCATTACAAATAATAAATTTTTGTAACATATAATTTAAAATTTAATAGTAGCATAATAGCAATGAATAAATCTATAATTGCCAATTCAAACAATTTACATTATATAAAACAAGATACAAATTAATATTGCATATAAACAGCTACTTTTTATTAATTTTAGTAATTAATGTATTAAGCTTAAAGCATTCGTATTCATTGATTTATTTTTCCCCTTTTTATTTTAAACAATCATAACATTAAATATTAAATTTCATTTCAACGCGGAATTGGGAAGAAACCCAACTCATTAATTTCGGCAGTGAAAATAAATAAATACACAGGTATATTAGAAATCAAGTACATAAATTTTATCATCAGATTAGATACTCTCCCGCATTTATTTATCCAGAAATTTAAAACGAATTTAATCCGGATATACACTGAATTAATATTGTAACAGTTTATATGTAAATAGTTTTAGAAATCATTTATTTGTATTTATCTGTATACATCTGTGTTTTATTCATTTTAATCTTTACCGTTATTTATTTTAAATCATTCGTTTTCTATTTCCTAATTATTGCTGTTCTGTTTATTTTTAAATTCTTTTCCGTTACAACCGTTTAATTAGTTAATTAATTGAAGTTCGTTATGTTTTATCCAATCATTCTGTATATTTTAAATTAATCTTCCAATGAAATCCAACTTTGTAAAACCCATGTTTTATATTTAATAAAATCAATTCCGTTCAGTTGCAAACTTGACTCGTTGCTTCTTCGCTCCTAAAAGACTCTCACACAAATACCATTACAGTATTTATGGTTTTGGTTGTTTTCAAATATCTGATTTGTTTTAAGGAGAGATTATTTAGGATGAAATAAAGTCAAGGATTAAATAATCCGTGTGTATTTAATATAGAATGAAGGTCCATTCAACGAGTTTGTAAATTTGAAAGTTTGTAGATTTGACCAAGAGAAAATCGTATTTGCAGTAATTTAAAATTTGCGTAATGTGCGTTTAATTGAGAATTTCTCCGCTAAATTATTTAGCTTCGACTACAAAATTCCTAACGAATCAGTCATTGTTTCTAATAAGGAATTGATGTTTATTTTCTTTAAAATGACGGTCGCTATAATAAGAAAAGAAGAGGGGGAAAAAGGTATATAGTTCTTTTGTCTACCACTCTGTTAACGGTGGCAAAACAGTCACAAAATGATATCCGCCAACTTCATTCAGTAGCGTCTGAATGAAGGCAAAAAAAATAGTTGAAAGACGAAACGAGAAGGGGCGTAACCCTAATAAATAATAATTTAATAAACATGAGTTTCCGGAAAAAGTTAAATCATCCCATTGTGTTTCTTTAGACTTTCTTAGCAGATACAAATCAAATCATCTTTTTTTTCTCCTGGGAGGGATGTCACGTGAGAAAGTTGTAGAAGTTGTTGAGAGAGGCGTCTTCGATTCCAAAGGTGGACGATCCATCACACTTCTTAGCACAACCTAATCACGTTAGGGATCAAGTTACGCCTACAAGGTAAAAAAAAAAGGCAGGAGCAGTAGCTGAGAGTTTCTCAGACTACCAAAGACGGAAATGAGTTATTTTAACCTAATAATAAAATAATGTTTTGAATTGCCAGTAGGGAAAAAAATAATCAAAGAAAAAACGTATTCCTTTGAATTTGAATTCTCGCTTCTCATTTTAAGTTTAAATAAACATCACTATATATTATTTCTCAAAGGTGTTTTTTTGTCGGTTCTCCATATCTCCCTTAATACTTCATCAAAAATCCATGATTGAGATATCATTTTGAAGATTACGTTCACCGCTAATGACGAAAAATAAACAAATTGTTTAAAACTAATGGTTTTCGTTAAAAAACTTTATTTTAAAAACCTTTTTATAAAAATGTAGAAGGCGCCATCTATTGACAATCTGCTTAACTAACATGCACGACAGCTGTTGGAGTGGTTTATTACTTCTTAAAGCTGTTTTTATTGTCGGTACGCCTTGAATTACCATTCGGTGATTGATCAAGATACCATGCGAATTATTCGCACGGGTCAACTAGTTATTTAATAATAGCAAATTATCTTCATAAAAAGTAGATTTCTGTTCATGCTACCCTATTAGGAAAATTTTGTTGCTGTTTCAGTCAATCATTACATTAAAATTAAAGAGAAAACGAAATAAAAAAAATGAAATTGTATATGATAAAGCAACTCGTCCACAGCTTCGGACATCTGAGGAAACGTAGGATATAGAAGCACTATATAGCGCTTAACTGCTTAATAAGATGAAAAGAACCCAGAGGTCTAATCCGATGATCATCAGCCACAATTCAGGAAACGAAATCATTGTTCAGAGAGTGGACTGAAGCTAATCTGGGAAAATAATAATTCGAGTAAAATCCCAATTTCCCTTGTCTCCTCCCTGCATCCAATCGAATCTAACCCTGCAGCCACGTCAACAAGAGATTCTACGCGTGAATTTAAAGTCTGCGAGGTCAGAATAATTTTTGAATCTTTTATTTTCTGTCTTGTTTAAAGTTCTTAAACATATTTTTAGTTTTAGTCTTATATCATCGCCCTCGTATAGTGATATGTCAATGTATGGCTTAGTCTCACACGTAGTCCTCATAAAATATGAAATGTGTGTGATTTTTACAATAACTTCTCACAATAAATAGTGGTTTTGGAAGAGTTCTCAATCAGAAACATTATGGTGAAACGCTGTTCTTTCCACAGTAGCACTGGACATTTTGAATGGCAGATAGGTTTTTCGATTTATCAATTGATTTGATACGCTTTACGGCATTACACAGATGTCACACAAGAAGCCTTACTTTCTATGAAATGCGAAGTTATGTAAGGATAAATGAAGTTAGCTTACAGTGAATTGTGGAATCAATTTGCTAAATTAAAAAAAAAACATTAAATATTTTTTTTCTTTTTTTAAAATATGTAATTATTTGACAAAAAAAGAAAACCCTTCAATTTGCAATTAAAATTCAAACATTCAAAGAAAAAACGATTTTTTTTTTTTTAGAGATCACAAGAGGAAAATCTGGGGAGATTTTGGAATCGGCCATTCTAATAAAGAAAGCTTATTTAAACATGTGTACTATTCCCAATGGCTTTCGAGACATATTTCAGTAAATATCATTAACAACTTAACAATATTGCAAAGAAATCTGAAATGGACTGTAATCATATAACTTCTGATTGTCTCTATAAAACCAGGTGATGAAAAAAAAAAAAATGAATATAGGATTCTTTCTATTGGTATTTTCAGTTCTGTTATCAAACAAATAATAAACACTACAGTCTTCCTGTAAAAATGCTTCGTAATAACAAATATTATGAGTTTTAATTTTATTATTAGATGTTTTGTCACATTAATACATTTAAAATTAATATAAGAATTTCTGTGAAGCGAAAGACAGAATTAGATTTTTGTTAAATAAATATATGCTTATTTTTTTAAATTAAGAAATCCTTATTTATAAGTATTTTGTTTAAATTTAATAACCTCATCATAAAAACCAAATTCGCTTTGTTACTACACAAGAATTATGTAGAGTTTTTTGAAAAATTCATTATGTAAGGTATTGTATGATTAATGTTTTAATTATCGATCTTAAGATTTTAAATATAATATTTGTAAATATGAAATTCCTTGACTGACTGACCATTTCTGTTCGGAAATATATATTCTTAAAACTTTCTCTAGTATTAGATTAGGTTTATTATAAATTTATTTTCAAGTCATTTATGTGGAAATGATTTCCAAATTCGTTAAATCTTTACATTACAAGCTGCGTTAGAAAGATAGCAATGATATTGACCTTTAGTTATTGTTTGTTTGTTTTTTTGTATCAGGTCACAATAGTAATCCTTAGTTATCCTTGTTGCAGTGAAGTAACAACAATGTTATTATTTACCATCTAATAATAGTCATTAGAAATCTGTCGAGCTGCAGATCATTGGAAGAATGCATTGTTACATGTCACTTGCATTACCTAATAAAAATGAAAACGACGTCACCACAGTTGTTTTGAGTTAAAGATTGTTCTTTTGTTCAAATAGAGTTTTGTCTTCCTTTGTGTTAATTGGTCTTATTAAGTGTAGTTTAGGTTTTATTTATAGACATTTTTTTCTCTTGATCCTCCTCAAATATTGAATTAGGACACTTTAAAAGTGTGGTTCTTGTGGTATCTTGTGGTTTATTAGCCTTTAGTTGGCAATCGATCTGGCGGAAGAAAAGCTTCCATTGGTCATTGGCGCCTCTTTAACGACCCTCTGACGTCACTGGTGCTATTAACTCTAGATAGAGGCACTTAAGAAACAGGACTTCATTTACGATATGGCACCACTCTAAAAGAGACAGCGACTATAATGACTTAGTTTCATCAAAGCTATGACCCTCCCACAACACACGGTTCAAGTCAAACGAAAAATAAGGGGGAATTATCTGGTTTTATCTGGTTATTTCGATGGTGATCCAGGTATTGTTGTCCATGCTAATGGCCGGTTGCTACAACAAGGAGATGTTTTAATACGAAATTAGCATCTGAAAACAGCTCACTGCGTTCCCTCCGACTCTGGAAAAGCTAACAATGATGGTTTTGTTTCTCAGCTGTTAGGGTTTCATGAAATTAAATCAGTGCTTCTCAATTTGGATGCCGTGAATCTTTGTCTTCATGCCGTAAAGATCTTATATGTTTGGATGCAATTAAAATTAAAAAATCATATTTTTTAAAACATGAAGATAATGGTTTTTTACTGAAATGTGAAGCCTTCTACTATTCCACTTCAATATTTTTTCTCGTTTTTTGTCTGTCAGGGCATCACGCTAAAACGGCTGGAAGGATTTCCTTAAAATTTGTTACGATGCTTTTTTTTATGGAGCAACTTAAAATGTGAGACAATTGTCTTCTCGACGGGACCCCCCTTAAGACGACTGGGTTGTCAAAATGTCTTGTAAACTCTTATCATGTAATATTTTATTGGCAATAAATTGAATTGAATTGAATTATTTTACTCTATCTCCCCCTAATCTTTAAAATTGTCCCACCCCGCATGCTCAGTAAGCGATATGATCCTGAGCATATATCTATTTTTTTTTATTTATTTATCAGCAAGTTTGGATATATATTTTTTATAAATATTTTAAGTATATTAAACACAAATTTACAGGAAATGATGGTGGGATATGGGGAAAAAAGAAAAAAAAATACCACAAGTTCATTATAAGTTTCATTTCTTTTATTGAACAAGTAATGCTTAAATTCAGTGTTTTTCTTCTTTGTTTATTTTGTTTGCCTCTTTTAAAGTGTATCATGGCTAAAAAGGTTGACAGATTTCCTTAAAATTTGAAAAGGATACTTATTTTTGGTTTTAAATTATGAACTCGATATTTTGATCCCCCCATTCCTCCTGTTCACAAATCGATGCTCAGCGCTTTTTTCTCAGTATGTCATTGATCGCTGAACTTTAGTCTAGATATTATTGCTAAATATTAATGATTTTTTAGTTGTTTGCTTTTTTTTAGTTAGTTAGTCTCAGTATGTTAGTTAGTCTTCCTGAACTCCCAAGTTCTTATTATCCTTCACTCTGAATGGGCCGCGGGAACATCCCACGAGTACTTTTATCCTTGGAATATCGTACAAACCTAGAATCTTTGGACTATTTGTCAGTGCCATAGACAGCGGAGAAAGACAAGGAGAAGAAGCAGACAAACACAGGAAAGAAAGAAAACATCCATGCTGACGCCGGGATTCGAACCCAGGTTCCTACATATCTGCCTCGTGAGAGGCCGCCGCCTAATCCACTAGGTCATGCCGGAACAGCAATAATTTTATATCTCTGGAGTTGTGCTGTTTGATGCTGTTTTAAGGTCACTTTTATTAAGAGACTAATTATTTTATTTAATCAATATCCACAGTGATTTACAGTAAAATTTATATTTAAAAGTATTTAAATTTATATTTAAAGTGTTGAAATACGACTAAATTTCAATAACTCTGAGTTAATTTTCTTTTAGTGTCGGACTTTTGTGGATAAATTATTAAGTACTTCAAAGCCAATGGAAATTATAGAAGTATGGAGAACGTTTTCCAACAAAGCAAAGAACTAACTGTCTTGTCTGATATGTTTCTTTGGGACATGTTTTATCTTTCGTACCCAACACAAATCGAAATCTTTAGGGAGGCGCAATTAGGGTTCTTTTGTCTGTATGTGTGGAGTTCTGTATGTAACATCTAGGGTCGGAGCCACTGGAGTTGTACTCTCCATGGCCTGGAGGTTTGGTTCAGGAAAATATCCGACATCCCGTTCAGACCACGTCTTAGGTGGCCTTTGACTATCTCAGAAAATAGTGGCAATTGGACGAAAAAAATAAGCGAAAAATAATATCTATCTACACATCTACACAGCAGAAGATCGATGTTTGTATGTATGGTCGCTTAAAACTGAAAACTACTGAATCAATTTTAATGCTGTTTTCACCATTAAATAGTGCTAGGGATGGTTTATGGCCTGTAGTATCACTTTCCTATTTGAACTGTTCGAGCAGTGAACATAAAACTTCAAAACCTCATGGGTATTTCACGAATTAAGACAAATTATATTATAAATTATATTAATTATATTATATATTATCTTATATTATAAAAGGGTTATTCTGTCTGTCATTGCCGTAGACTTTACGATTTTCCAATTTTGTGACCAAACTATAAGAGATAGATTAGTCATGCAAATGGATAAAATGTAGATCTTTTTAAGACAAACAAAATGCTACAAAAATCTTTCGAAAAAATTCTTTTGTTTCCAAGATGTCGCCTTTTAGAGGGACAGATTTTGAATTTTTCCAATTTAAACGAAAAGTATAAAAGTTGGAAGAGAACATTATATTGAGAAAATGTTAGTATTTGAAAGTTCTATCGAACGATATATCAGTCATTCACAACCGTCTCTGCGTTTGCAAGATACATACAAAAACCCTAGGTGTACGGCGCCAACCCGCAATACACGCGAGTTAAGCGGAGAAGGCCACCACGGGCTGGGAAGTCGTATATTCTCCAATCTAAATATTAATATGATAAATAAAGTTTTTTTTAATGCTATCTATGCAAGGGTTCCGGAGCGAAGCGACGGTACCCATCTAGTCACCTATAACTGTGTTCAATTAGTTTTGATATGGTTTTCTGAATTTTGTAGAGTTTTGTAAATTATGCTTCTTAAAAAGTATAAATCGTCTCTGTATGCCCTAGGGAAAAGGAATGACAAGACTTTTTTTACGAATGTGGATTTCACTCTTTTAATCTACTTTTATTTTCAACTTGTCGTAATTTCTTACTGGATTAATTAGCTTTCATGAAACTTTCACAGCTTTGCAGAAGGATGCTTATAAAGAATGTTTCATCAACATAGGTTTAATAGATTTTCAGTATTCACATTTTATTGATAGCGAAGGAGGATGTATGCAGTGCCCTGCTTACGTGGGAAAGAGACTGCGCGCTGTCGATTGTAGCGTTGGTAGGAACCGCGGGGTGGCGGCAGTCCGGGGTTGATAGAGCTTAAATGACAAAGATGGTCGAGCGGGCATCCTTGCTCGAACGGACATTACGAGGAACATTTTTTGAAGTTTTAGATGTTTGGTGACATTTCTTGAAACCTTTTACAATTCAAAGTGATTTCCATTTTGCTCTATTTAATTTCAGGCATCTTAAGTAAATAATTGTTAATTATTTATCTCGCTGCTGTGCAAAGATATATTATAGTATAGATAATATAATACAGATAATATTTACAATTACCTACGACCCCAGAAGTAGAATATCAAGCGACGGCGCGACATTGTCGCAGAACGAAAATGAGGGCTGCAGAAAGATATCGTATCGAATTTGAGATTCCACTTTTTTTTTTTTTTTTGCTGTCGATTTGGAGATTCCGCTTTTTTTGTATACTTGCAGTATACTTGAGGTAGCCCTTACCTTACAAAAGGCTGCCCACCCCTGGTATAGAATGAACGTTTTTTGTAGGACATAAACGGAAAAACGCCCGCACCCGCAGAAAGTTTTTCGTCTTAGCATCAATCGTTGCAGAAAGATAAAAAACATTCTGCCTCCGGGCCTACGACATATTTAGATATCTTTCAGTATTGCTTCTACACTCATTCGATCTATCTAATATGTTATTATAAACACATATTTATAAGATTCTCTTACTTCTTCTTTGGAAAATCCTGAACGCAACACTTCTTATAAATATAATAGAATAGTTCTCTACTTCAGTAGCGACTTCAGCAAAACACTAACAAACAATTGCTTTCCAATATGCGCCTGGGCGAAGCCGGGTAGTACAGTTGGTAATATATGAACATTTAATACATTTCAAAGTTACTGAAAGAGCCTTGTTTCTGTTTCTAACCTCATTTTTCTCTTTCCCAACAAATTTTAAAATACTAAAACTATACAAATGACATTAAAATTTTGATTCGGGAAGTAAATTTTAAAAGAAATAAATTGCAAATACAATTATTAAAGGATTTACAAGATTTGGGAAGTAAATTAATCATTGTTGATTATTTGATGGCTACTCAAAAGATTTAGGAGACCACTTGAGTTATTGCAAATTCTCTGAAATAGTATCATCAAAACTTGAAGCAGTGCAACTTGAATGGGGTGCAATAGTGGAATTAATTTTTAGACTGACACTGTATTTGCAAGATGTTCCAGGAGCTGGAACTTCTCGGTTTTTCAAACTCCCCCCCCCCCAAAAAAAAAAAGACTCAAATATGAGCGAAATATATCATCAAGCATACAAATTGCTCAAATAGAATGTGTTAAACGAGAAGTAGATTTAATACTCCAAGTCGGTTGGCGTTGTTGCTAAGACACTGGCCTCTCACCTCTGAGTCCCGGGTTCGGTTATCCTATGGGTTTCGTGATGGTGGATGATCCGCGCTGGGCAGATTTTTTTCGGGGTTCTCCCATTTCCCCTGCCCTTCTCCCACCATTCTCTCTCAGTCTTTCTCTCTATCTGTCTTCTATTATGCGAACCCACGGAAATGATCTACTGGTCGCGGTGCTTCGCTTCCTGCCTCCCACATCCATCCCATTCTAATCTAATCTAATACTCAAAGTGAAATTCTTCAAACAGTAAGTGGAGTTCTATCGATGCCTTTCCATTGATGGAATTCTTTAATAGAAAATTTACATTATTTATATTCCGAAGATATTACAAATTGAAAATAAGCTTAGGCTTTACGTTTGTATCATGGCTTTAAACAAAAATTCAAAGAAAAATAACAAAATATAAATTAAGAAATATCTTTTTTTAGCAAAATAAACTAAGTTCTTCAAAAACCTGTTCTTTACTGACGTAGTTACTACATTTGGTGATGAGGAAAAGCTTGAAACTTTTTTTACAATTACTCAATCGAAATGTAGACATAATTATTTCTATATACTATTAATTAATACAAAACCTTACTGTATCATTATAGAGATATATGGTCTAACATCCAGTTTGATCCATAACCATTCAAAACATCGTAAATTGTGATTAAAAACATCACTAAAGGCGTTGGGTTTCTAAGTTTCTCAATCTGGGGCAGCATGATCGATAATTCATCCAAACATTATTTTCTCAAAAAAATAATTATATATTGATCTGATTAGACCAATTAAATCAGATGAAAAGATCACAATATTAAAACCATTCAAGATCATGAACGAATTAATGATTCATTGATTGGTAGTGGAAAGTTTCACTGAAAATAATGCAAAATTTAATGTTTCTTAAATAGTTATTATTAAGTTTTATTTTGTTAAAATTATATTTACTTTTCCGATTTTACTGTTTTTTTCCTTTATCGTAAGACTTGCTAAAAAAACAAACTAAGTATTTGAAACAAGACTATTCATTTGATTTTACGAAATTAAGCTTGTTTGTCTTTTTAATTCACGGTTCCAAGACCTTCCTTTGAATTTTGGAGCAAGTACAAAGGTTTCAGTTCGCCTTTAGGCTGTATTGTAATGTGCGGGAACTTGGAGAAGATTGGCTGTTTATTGCTATGTGTGAACTCAATTAGGACTATTGGAGGAGATTCTATATCCTTCCACTAGAGGGCGACAACGTTGCTCTAATAGATTCAAGAGGAATTGATTTCTAAGGACTACCAGTGGAAATTACCAACTGCAATGATTTACGACGAGAAAAGAAAACAAAATAGTAATTATGTTAGGAAAGCTTTCATGTTACTACATAGCTTGCTGCTGTCTGGTGAAAATTCCACTTTTTGTTGTTTGTTTTTTTTTTTAATTTCTTTGAAATAAAATAAGGAATTGTTAAAAAGAAAAAAATATGTTGTAAAAAGTTTAATATAAGAAATAGAAGCTAGAATGCTTTCTGCAAATGTTGTAAAAAGGCAACATCAACAATCGCCTCTTTCTTCGCAAAACAAAAAAAAGGTAGGGAAAGCGATTAGTAAACCAATCACAATGCTTCGCAAGGTCTTCTGATAAGAAAATATCATTGATATTGCTTTAATTTCCTTATTATTATAAATGTGATTGTGGCGAATGCAAAAGACGCAATTGTTGCGACTGTTGTGATTGTTGTGCTTAATGATAATTTAATGAGATTTTAATGATACTTGTCCTTAAAAAGGGAATAAGTCTTCTGATACTTATATCAGAAGACTAAAAAACAAAACAAAACAATGAAACCTCAAAATAAAATCTGCTATCTTCCGTAATTAAAGTACTGGAATATTATCACTTTTTTCTTTATATGAAGTCCATAATTGTACTATTTTATTTTTGATAGTTTCACAAAATCAAACATTGATTGTTATAGATTTGGAAAAAAAAAACATGAAAAGTTTTGATTTAAATGTGTTAATATGGAGTTTATTTTGTAGGGGATGGAAGCGGTGACGATCAAATATAAACATTTTGATATTAGACCCTACAAAAGCTACTTCCAAATCTTAAGAAATCAGTCCATTCGTTTTAGCAAGGGATTTTGAAGGATGGGAGAGATGGAAACCAAAATGAAATGGGGCTATGTCTTAAGTTTCACTACAACTAAGCAACGTACCAAATCTTAAGGAATTCTTCCGTTCAACTGTTATGGCGTGATGCGCTTCGAAAAAACTGGACAAATATACAAAGAAAGAAGACAAAAAGTGTTCAAATGAGACTTCGCATGCTTGGCGAATTCAGTATTAGATTCTACTTTATCAACAATATTATTATGCTTCCTAATGTTTTCAATTAATTTTCTAAACACTAAACTCTATCAATGATCTGTAGCTTTCGAGCTTCCTTTGCGGAGCTCATTGTCAACGTTGACAATGAGCTCCGCAAAGGAACCTCGAAAGCTCCAGAATCATTTATGTATATTTTAATTTTTAATTGTAATTATGTTTGTATTTTTAATTCATTTTTGTGTGTCGGTTGAAACTTATTTCTTTACTATGAATTACTGAACACACGTAAAAACATTTCCTTAAACTTATTGTAGCACATAATTTCAGTAGTGATTGATGAACTATAGATTACGTGAGGAGGGGATTATGTATTTATGTCTCTTGCTGAATCTTTGTAAAACTACAAGATGAAGGAACTGCTTGTCTATTGCAACTGGTTTTCAGACAGATGTCTACCATTGCTTCTTCTATGTTTGCTGATCTGATTCTTTGGTAGGTTGATAAACAGTTTCCTTCGATTCCAGAAGGTTCAAACGAACAAATCAATGCCTTTTTTCTTTTTTCCAAAGCACTTTTCCAGCGCTTTCTTATCATCGACTTTTACGTCTAAGAATGGGAACAATTTCTCATAGATTTCTCAGTCAGAAAACTTTTTCCTGCTACTTGGAAGTGATAGAAAAAGAAGTCCTTTTATTGAAACCCATTTGGTCGAAACTTATCACTAATTTGAAATAGTATTCACACTTTTTTCCCTTTCAACCCTATCCTTCGGTGTCTGACTTGAATTTGACTTCCAATTTCGTGAAGAGGTTCTTTTTAGGGAACTAAAATCGCAAGAAGGAACCTAGAAGAACTTTTAAAGAATTCGTTTTAATCAAAAAATTAATTTCAACTCATTGTTATTTTTAGAATGAAAGTTATCGATAATATTAGTAAATATCTCTAAATATATTTATTTAATCTAATGCTCAGACATTTGGAACATAAGCCATTTGTCTTTCTCTAAATATATAATCCTGCATAAAATATATATATACAAACCCTGCAACCCCTGACAATAATAATGAGTATAATCATAATAATACCCTGATCACATGACAGAAGTGAGTATAGTTTATAAAATTGAGATTTCGTTTCCAGTTTGCTTTATGTGTGTCATCTGACGAAGGGTCTGAACCTGGACCCGCAACATGTAATGAAGAATTTTTTAAAATATGTGTTTTTTTAAGGTCCCAATTGTAAATATATAATCTGCAATTAGTTCTGTAAATATATACCTCCTCTTCATTAGTACTCTAGAAGGCAATCTCTTCTGTACAGGATTATCTGCGAGAAGGTAGGCTCATTACTTAAATCCAAACTTTAAATACCAATCTTGTAGATTGTAATAGATTATATGAACACAAAAAACCACCCTAATAAAAAAAGTGGTTTTCATCCAACAACAACAACAAAAAAGCGTAATTCTATTAATGTATTATTTCAAAACATTATTTTAAATTGACAAGAGGTCATTTTATAAATTCCTGTATTCCTTTGCAATCCAGTAAGATGCTCGCCGGAAAAGGCTTTTCTATCTGCATCCAACTGCATCAACTGTAAGAAATTTTCTCGCTTGTGCTTTCAAAATACATATTCGTCATTCACTTTTTTTTTCCATTTACTCCAAAGAAAATTATCAAAATGAATCTCAAATATGTCAGACATTGAATTTGCGAAGCTTTCTAAGAAGATTTCTTTTTAAGAAGATTTCTATAGCGTTGCCAGCTTAAACATTCAGTCTTGAATACTATATCATAAGCAGAGAACTTTCTAGAACTGCTAGTTTGTAAGATTTCTAAAAGCCTTGCTCGATAGAATTGAAATTCAAACACAGTTATATACAGTTATGTTAATATCTTGAGAATTCTGCGTCCGATTCGTCTTCAATTTGGAAAACGTACGTTTTTGGTAACATCAAAATGTGTTTGCCTGTTAACATCAAAACCGATAAAGAAACATGCTACGATTTTATTTTAAAGATTGTAGAATGTTACTGATACTATTAGATTGTTTGGGAGGATAAACTTAGACAACGAAGGATACAGTCATTTACATAATTGATTGGTCGACATTTTTCCAGTATTTTTGTATGTCTTCTGATATAAATCGCAGATATCAGAATAAAAACATCAATTATAAGTTATAGAATATGACAAAAGACTCCAGTTCAGAAAAAAAGTTTCTTTCTCCTATAACAAGATAACAGATTTACAAAATTGGGGATTGTCTTTCAAAATCCTATAAACCTAACCTGTTCTAATAAGTACGTGATTTCTTTATACCATATGACTTACAGATCCATATCGTCCTCTTTTGGTATCGGAGAAAAATAAAAGTTTAGAAGTAATATTTTAAGTTGAAAATGCGGTGACCATAATAACTCAAAAATTCGTCCTACCAATTCATCTCTAATGATTTTGGCAAAAATTGAACAAGTACGTAAGAAGCTACGGGTTTAAAGGACCATTATTTTAAACGAATAAATAACTTGTGTTTTTCTTTAACAACTTTTTATTATTATGTACTTTTACCATTTGGATCTATCAAAGTTGGCACGCCAACCATGTATTATTTGTCCCCTTAAATTCGTCTTACTTTTCTTTATATCATTTAGATGATACAAAAATATATTTTTTTATTAATTTTTTACTGTGTTTAGTATACTTTCTCCAAACTAAATAAGGAGATGCCACTTCTGCACTGATAAACACTAGATCCACCTTTTAATGTGTTTAACCACTTTTTAGGCGCTTTTCTCTTATTTGATGCCTTTAGAAAATTCATTGCGGCCAGCGGAGACTGGCACATGAATTTCTATTCTTTTATTTTTATTGTGTATTTCTTGTTTTTTAGTTTATCCTTGGAGGTCCCATTCCTTTCCCTTCTCATCGTAACATAAGGAAATATATTATTTATTAATTATTTAAATCTTATCGGCACGAGTAATTAAATTAATGAAGAGGTTTTCAACAAAACTTCATAATTAAAGAGATAAGACTTTGTGCCTAGAATTTTGATATTTCTGTAGTCATTTTGGAAGTAGTTTGCGCAAAATCAAAAATAATACTTTTAACTTATTCAACAAATGACGCACTAATCAATATCAACACTCAGGGTTGGACAAATTACTTTAAAAAATAACTGTTTCCCCCCCCCCTCACTAAAAACCACTCACTTTTTTAATATATTTTTACTTATGTACAATATATGAAAGTTTTAATTCTTTCAAGTTCTATAGCTGTATTATAATGCTTAGCAACTGTATAACAGATTTTTTTTTATTATTGTTATTATTTATTTTTCTAACCAATTCAAATTTTATAGTCCTACTAGGGAAATATCCCTGCCAGAAAGTCCTGGAGGTTAAAGTTAACAATCTGATTAATTTACATATATCAATAATACATATAATCTACTTATCTACATAGTGCAATCTATAAAAATTTAAAATGCATGTTTCAAAGTACATCCACTCTAATGGAAAATTGCAGATATGCGTAAACGTCTCTGTATATATGTATAGTAAACACACAGGAGCGTAATATGAGCATGTTCACATGTTTATATATACAGTATTAAAAGACATACATTAAGACCATACAGGTTAAAGTAATAAAAGGATATGTATTAAAATATTACTAATCGCTACGATTTCCTATTTTTTTTTTATTTTGTAGTTAATTCTATAGTTGATAAGATGGTGTTTTTAGCTGGAAATTTTGTATGAAACGAAACATTTTCTAAGCCTTCGATTTCATTTACGTCACATTTTTTTTGAAAATCAATGTAAAGATCTTTTTAATTTTCAGAAATTTTATTTAGGCTTTTTCTTGTCATTGTATGTTAAATATACAGCATTTCTAAAATTAATAGTTACAATGTTAAGAAGGGGAAAAATAAAGTATATATTTATTAGCCTACATGCCACGGCATTTACAGTTATTATTTGAATCAAGATTAATCTTCCTCGACATTTCGCGGTAAACAGATGTCCCTTCGTCGATGAAGTAAGCAGGAATGACTGAAGTAAGACTACAGAGATGAGAGTCATATAACAGATAATGATTATTATTCGTTAACGTTGTATCATGAAAATGATATCCCTCAACTTTAATTTACAAATTTCGATATTTAAAGTAATAGTGAGGACCCCCATTGAAATATTGTCCAAAACGGGTACTCAATTCTTATTTAGGCAAAAGTCAGAGTTCATGTGGCAAAGGGCAGAGTGGACGACATTTGGTATAATTTGTGGTGATATTTATCGAATATTTCAAACTGACCAACTTATCAGAAATATATTTGCAAGAGATTAAAGCGAAAGAATTGATAGCAATTTCCGCAAATGAACGGTGTTATTAAAGAGATTATTTAAATTACTTAATGGAGTTAAGTGGAGGAGTTAATTAATTCATCTTTATTTTCAATCAGGAAATGAAAATTAAAGTAATGTTCGCTGCGAAGTTTATGAAGCATTTCAAAGTGAAATGTTGCTCATTCGACATTTATGTCGATATCTAGTTAATTACACAGCTTAACTATTTTCGGAATTTAATTGTTTACTTATCGTAATAGTTAAAGTTAATTACTCAAAACCAAAAACAGCTGAATTAAAACATTCAACAGGTTTTTAAATAAGGAGAAAAATAATTTTAATTTAAGATTGTGATGTTTTTAATCACAACAAAATAACCAACTTAAGTTATTAATATTTTTTTTTCATTGAATGCCTTTAATTCTTTAGATAACAGAAAAACCGAAAAAAAAATGTTTTTATTATATGCATAAAAAAAAAAAAGATTTTTTTTTGGGTTTTTTTTTCGAAAAAAAAATATTTACGACCAAAACACAAAATCAGGAAAGAATTTTTGAACTACTTGGTTTTCTCTGTCTTGGAATTCATTGTTTATTTTTTTTCCAATGCTTGGCCACTTAACGTTTCAAAAGTTAAAGTGAACATAAAAAATTAAATATTTTTTTTTAAAAGAAATAAATTTAAATAATGTATACTTTTTTTGTTTCAAACTTTCTTGACGACGAAGATTAAAGAATTCTTCTCCGGTTTCCAGCGAAGTAAGAATTTTGGAGTGATTGAAGCTTTCGGACGCCATCGTGGAGTCCATCTTCAGACAATGAGAAGCGAGACACGGTGACCTCCCTTCTCATTCCCTGAAAATGGACTCCTTGACGGCGTCCGAAAGCTTGAACCACTCCAAAATTCTTACTTGGAAACCGGAGAAGAATTCTTTAATGATTTATAATATTTCATAACTCAGGCTTATTACAAAAATTAATGTATTTATGAAAATTAAAATTTTCAAGGAAAAATTTAATAAAATATTAAGAGTATCAGTATTTGCCTGAAATAGTTTTCCATTTTGAAAAAGTTAGAAAAGTAAAATCTGTTTTTCTGCCTTAATAATTTGTATGTGAATTAAAGTACAGTAGAGTCCCGAAAACTCGGCACTCGATAACCCGGCAGTCCGGATAACCCCTGCACCCCCTGGCATGGGGAGAAAAACCCCGCGCGCAGACCCGTTACAAGTTACATTTACATACAGCTCATGTATTAGGTATTTTCTTAAGTTTATTTGGACAGTTTAAGTTGAGTTGCAGCATTCTTTGTAAACTGTTTTCAACAGCATTTATTTGCAACAAATAAAAGTATTTCAGGATGAAAAAATCGTACTTATTCTTTTTTTAACACCTTTCCCGATATCCCGGCAGTTTCACAAACTCGGCCACCTTTCGGTCCACATTAGGTCGAGTTTTCGGGACTCTACTATAATTGCAAAATAGAATAAAGAAGACAAAAATTTAACGTGCATAAGATTTAGTAATAAACATTAAAAATAAAAACGCACAACAATTAAAAGATCCACTGAGCTATTTTTTGCATTTTTATACCGGGAATCAAATACAGACTGTTTCTTTTGTTCACTCTTGTCCTTTGTATATGTTTCTTTGGATCCCACTGAGTTATGAGTATTGGCGAATCAAACTAATGAGACCTGGGAAGGTCGAAACAGTCTGTATTTGATTCCCGATACAAAAATACCAAAAAACGCTCAGTGGATCTTTTAATTGTTGTGCGTTTTTATCTTTATTGTTTATTAGAATAAAGAAGCTTTTCAATTATAATGCACTCTTAGTGGCTTATACTAGATTTGTTTGAGGAGAAGGGACAATCCTATTATTTTGGGGTTTTTTTTTTTTGATCAATCTCGGAAATCTTTGAATTGTTAAGTTAAATTCTACTTTTCTTTGTAAATTCGGGACTAGGCGCTTGAGTACTGCATTAGTCGCCTTCAAATTGATGCTAAGAAAAAACAATAATTTTAAACAAACGCTGTTCAGGCACAGCCTCGTGGTCAAGGCGACGGCCTGTCATGAACCTGGATTCAAATCCATGGGTGTGACTCTCTTCTTCCGGTTTCTACAACATAACATAACTTATGTTTATCGCGAGACAATTCTTTAGGTAAGTAGCTGACAGTTTCTGACTCTTGTGGATGCCAAAAAGCGTTGTGCCAAGTGACCGGCATTCCAAAAAAAAAAAAAAAAAAACAAAAAAAAAAATTAAACGTAGATTTCCAAAACAGAGAAAACCAGAAAAAGTAGTTCAAGAATTTTTCCTGATTTTTTTTTTTTTTGGTCATTAATATATATTTTTTAATACGACTTTTTTTTTTGTATTTGAGATATGAAGGAGATTCAGGACTTGAACTGACGATGAGTGTTGCTGCAAAGGTGTAGAGAAATCAACTTTAAAAGACTTATTATATATTATAAAAGCGTTATTTTGTCTGTCATAAGACTTTACGTTTTTCCAATTTTGTGACCAAACTATAAGAGATAGATTGGTCATGTAAGTAGATAAAATGTAGATCTTTTTAAGACAAACATAATGCTACAAAAATCTTTCGAAAAAAGTTTTTGGTTTCCAAGATGGCGCCTGTTAAAGGGTCCAATTTTAACTTTTTCTCAATTTAAACGAAAAGTATAAAAGATGGAAGAGAACAATATAAAAGATTATATTGAGAAAATATTGGTATTTGAAAGTTCTATCGAACGATTTATCACTTATTCACAAACGCTTCAGCATTTGCAAGATACATGCAAAAATGTGAATTTTCGGTGTGTGACGCAGAGCCGCAATACATCCGAGTTATTCGGAGAAGCCACAACGGGCTGGGAAGTTATATATTCTCCGACGATCGCAACATTAATTTGCTAAATAAATAAAGTTTTTTTTTGAATGCTATATATGCAAGGGTTCCGGAGTGAAGCGACGGTACCCGGCTATTATTATTATATATTATAAAAACGTATATTATAAAACGTTATTCTCTCTGTCATTTTGTAAGCAAAATGCTAAATTGCAAATTACTAAAATGTTACTGAAATAGAGAATCTATTCATAAAAAATGAAAATATATTAAACAACTGTCCAACTATACTGATTGGCGACGTAAATATAGATATTTTCAAAATGAATAAAAACAATGTAGTACAGAAATACGTAAAACTTATGTGCAATAATGGTTTCAAAAATAGTCTTTACGGAACAACAAGAAACTGTACAATTCATGGAAATACGAAAACAAATATAGATCATATTTTCATAAATAAACATGATATCAAAACACCAGGAATAATATGTAAAGAACGAATCGGATAACGAATCGGATGAAAATGAGAAAATAACACATCCAAATATAATCTATAAAGAACTAATCAATGATGTTAACAAAACAAAATTCATGAAAATCTACATATATAAAAAGAAAAGTCCTGACTCACTCACTCACTGACTCATCAACGCCCACCCCAAACCCTTGGATCTAGAAAGCTGAAATTTTGCACAGAGATTTCTTTTATGATGTAGACAAAGAATAAGGCCGGATTTTTCGAAATTCGGGATAGGGAATAATCTGGCAAACTGACGATGAAGTGTATGGCGGCAACCTCAGGTGCATGGCGCCAACCCGCAATACACCTGAGTTAAGTGGAGAAGGGCACAACGGGCTGGAAAGTCGTATATTCTCCGATCTCAATATTAATTTGCTAAATAAATAAAAATTATTTTTTTTTAATGCTATATACGCAAGGGTTCCGGAGCGAAGCGACGGTACCCGGCTAGTAAATAGATAAACGGCAAGTTAGTTGAAAAAGAGAATAATAAAAGCTTCAAGTAAACATTTTATCAAAGAGATTTGTTCGTTTGTTGTTCTAGGAAGTAAAGGCTACTTAATTATTTGTTTAATTGGTAATTCTGAGAAACTGTTTTAGTTAAAGCTTAATTTGTTAGTTTGTACACGTTTTTAAAATTCTCTGCTAAGTATTTTACTTTTATATGAAAAATGTCAGTGCATTTTTTTTTTCCTAATAAAATCAAGAAATTAAACTTTTTGTTCAAGGGTTACTCGTTTTTCTACATCTGAATTGCGTTCTTTGCTGTATATTTCCTGTGAACACAAGTTCGCATTTATTAATCTCGATTAAAATAGATACAGATTTTTTCTTCTTATAATGCATCTAATTAATTTATGTTAGGCCGCATCTTACGTCAGCATATGAATTATTAAGTTTATTTTTGTCAGTAATTTATTAGAACTCTTTTAGTTCTGGAGATGCCACTTTAAATCTCAAGACAGAGTTCTTTTTGAAGGTTAGGAACTGTATTGATGCTTACTAATTACAATTTTGTTGATAAATTTTGTCAATTTTTTGTTAAAGATGAAACATTACGCTAATCTAAATACAGTGTAGTCAGGAAGTTTCCGCACCCTCTATTATCATATCATTTGATTAGACCATATTTTTTTGATGGTTATATATGGCGAAACTTATTTACACTTGTTACAAACAAGGTTAATCCCACAGCTCGAAAACGAATGGTATCATGGAACACGACTTCACTTTTTTTATTATTCTTTGTAACGTATTGAAATTAACAATATACAATATGCGATAAAGTGGTGGGAAAATAACGGAATAAAAAAAAAATCAAAAATTGAAATATTGATACGTAGCCATCAAAAGATGGAGGGATTTCACAAAAAGTTCAAAGTTTATTTTTTTTTTCTGATTTATTTGCAGGGTTCGGAGATTTTTAGAAAAATCTTTTTAAGTTTGTAAAAAAAAATATAATTTAATATTTAAAATTTGTTTACTAATGTGCGTATTCCTAACTACACCTTGTAAATTAATTTTTGTTTTCATGATTCGGTGCCTGGTCTACAATGTTCTAAACAGACTCCACGATAAGCAGAAACATAGAAATAATTCTGTATTGAATATATCATTTCACTATAAACCATAAAATGCTTCGTTATGCTTTATAATTAAAACGCCGTATTTAAATTTGAAGAGAGAATTAATATTCTCAATTTATTTTAACTATTTTTAAATTTGGTAATAAATTTTTTGTATGTTGGTAAAGGTGGCCCTGTAGGATGGGACCACCTTTAACTCTCGACCAACGGCAGAGGTTGAGGTCGTTCCGTCGCCGTCCTGCCTTTCATCCACAAGTAGGAAATCTGCTGTTCGTTTTGACAGAGGGCTCTGTGAGCCACAGGGTCCGTTTGGAGATGTAGCAACTCTCAAAAAACAATGGAAAAAAATCCCCGATTGCCGCCGGGAAATGAACGCGGCTCCTCCAGTTCGTAGTGTTTTCGCTTACAGTACATACAGCGAAACTTTTGCGTAATATTATAATGACTTGGTAACAGTGCGTTCTGTAGATGAATCCCCATTATGATCGATTTTAGTAAAAGCTTTCTCTTTGAGACTTTACGGATTTCGCTTTAAAGCATCTGAACATAAAAGAGTAAAAAAAAATACATAAATTTGAGTCTTTCCGAAAATTGATGGTAATCCTGCAATTTAGCCTGCTGAAACACAGATATTTAGAAAGAAGTATCGTTCAGTTAACAACAGTCTTATAAAGAAAATTTCAAAAAGCAAAAAATTTAGCCTACGTCTGTTTCAAATATGTTTTTCTATTGTTTCCATTGCGCAAGCGTCAAAATAGACTTCCGGTCTATAAAATCTTTACAAAGGATTGACAGCTTCTTTTTTTTTCTGTAAAACTTTTACTGAAATTTTCATAACTTCATTAACATTCTAGAACGTAACCAAATCTAACAAAACCGTGGCCTACATTTGACACGCCTTGAAGCTAACAAGTCAGGTTAAGTCGGCTCTTTTCAATAACAGCGATCTGAGGACCTGAAGTGCAAGATTACCACTTTGTGGTGACGCCATTACATTTTTTGGACCCGAAAAATGCTGAGTTTTAACTGTTATATATTATAAAAGCGTTATTTTGTCTGTCATAAGACTACGTTTTTCCAATTTTTGTGACCAAACTATAAGAGATAGAGTGGTCATGTAAATGGATAAAATGTAGATCTTTTTAAGACAAACAAAATGCTACAAAAATCTTTCGAAAAATGTTTTTGGTTTCCAAGATGGCGCCTTTTAAAGGGTCAAATTTTGACTTTTCTCAATTTAAACGAAAAGTATAAAAGATGGAAGAGAACATTATATTGAGAAAATGTTGGTATTTGAAAGTTCTATCGAACGATATATCACTTGTTCACAAACGCTTCAGCGTTTGCAAGATACATGCAAAAATGCGAATTTTCGCTGTGTGACGGCGACCCGCAATACATCCGAGTTATTCGGAGAAGCCACAACGGGCTGGAAAGTCGTATATTCTCCGATCTCAATATTAATTTGCTAAATAAATAGTTTTTTTTGTGAATGCTATATATGCAAGGGTTCCGGAGGGTACCCGGCTATTATTATTATATATTATAAAAACGTATATTATAAAACGTTATTCTGTAAGCAAAATGCTAAATTACAAATTACTAAAATGTTACTGAAATAGAGAATCTATTCATAAAAAATGAAAATATATTAAACAACTGTCCAACTATACTGATTGGCGACGTAAATATAGATATTTTCAAAATGAATAAAAACAATATAGTATAGAAATACGTAAAACTTATGTGCAATAATGGTTTCAAAAATCGTCTTTACGGAACAACAAACGGCCGGATTTTTCGAAATTCGGAATAGGGAATAATCTGGCAAACTGACGATGAAGTGTATGGCGGCAACCCCAGGTGTGTGGTGCCAACCCGCAATACACCTGAGTTAAGAGGAGAAGGGCACAACGGGCTGGAAAGTCGTGTATTCTCCGATCTCAATATTAATTTGCTAAATAAATAAAGTTTTTTTTTTTTTAATGCTATATACGCAAGGGTTCCGGAGCGAAGCGACGGTACCCGGCTAGTTATTTAATAATGAGTTTTATTAGTTATAAAATATTAAAATACTTTATTTTCTTTCTTTCTTTTCTTTTGACTATCAAAACATGATCATTTTATGTTGTTTTGCAATCTGCTCAGTCTACATATATAAAAAGAAAAGTACTGACTCACTCATTCAGTGACTCATCAACGCCCAGCCCAAAACCTTGGACCTAGAAAGCTGAAATGTTGCACAGAGGTTTGCTTTATGATGTAGACAAGGAATAAGGCCGGATTTTTCGAAATTACGACGGGATAGGGAATAATCTGCAAACTCGCCAAGAACCCCAGGTGTGTGGCGGCAACCCCAGGTGTTTGGCGCAAACCCGTAATACATCTCAGTTATCCGGAGAAGGCAACAACGGGTTGGGAACTCGATATATTTTCCGATCTCGATATTAATTTGCTAAATAAATAAAGTTTTTTTTTTTTTTTTTTTTTTTTCAATGCATGCAAGGGTTTCGGAGCGAAGCGACGGTACCCGGCTAGTCTCAATATACAAAAAGATGTTTTGAAATTACGGGATATCTGGCAAACTGACCATGAAGTGTTTGGTGGCAACCCTAGATGTGTGGCGCCAACCCGCAATACACCTGAGTTAAACGGAGAAGGCCATCTGAGTTAAGCGGGCTGGAAAGTCGTATATTCTCCTATCTCGATATTAATTTGCTAAATAAATAAAGTTTTGTTTTTAATGCTATATATCCAAGGGTTCCAGAGCGAAGCGACGGTACCCGGCTAGTAAATGTAATAAATCGAAACTTGAAAGCTTCAAGCGTCGTAAGATTTTTATTTTCCGTTACTTAACTAAAGAGTCGAGTTTGAACTTCCGGTCTCCATTGGGTCATTGACTCAGGGTTGAAAACAGGGATTTGTTTGAAGTAATGTTCCAATGCAATTGTTGTTCTGATGTCACCTGTTTACAGATGCAGGGGTGAATCAACGCAGTGGAACCTGATCCTAATGGAAAAATCAATAAAATACATTAATTAAAGGTTTATTCAGATTTCATAGGATACGAGCTGCAAATTTCTCACCTGATCAGATTGTTACAACAACAATGATTTCTAATACTTCATAATTTTGTTTATCCTTTGTACAACGTTCACCACAAATACGTGTTAGCAATAGTTTTGATAAATTGGAACAGGATTAAAGGAAATTAATCAACTTTAAGCATTAAGCGAATGTATAAATAAATAAATAAACAGAAAGAGAAATTTATAAATAAAACGAACTCTATGCATGTTGAAATTATCTTGCATAATGGAAGTAAAAAACTATTACATCATGGGTAGCGAAACTTACTTAACTTAGTACGATTTTTGAGATGTTAAGAGCCCGCAAGATATGAACAAATATCACACACGCGTTTTATTTACAATTGCTGTAATCCTCGCTGATCGGAAATTTCTTTATTCACTGACTAAAATCTAGCATTAAAATTAAGATTTAAATTCTTAAATATGTTTACTCACCATTAAACTTAATTTTAAATCAATGCACTCTCAGTACATACCAGGTACATAATTATCACGCTTGAAAAAGTTTTTATTTACTTTTTATATTAAGTGTGATGTGAAGAAGAAGGTCAGTCAACATATTTCCGCGAGCCGCAATTATATGTCGCAGAATCCCATGTGGTTCGCGAACCGCGGTTTAGCCATCTCTGTAATACACCAGGGGTCCGGTAGTGAAATGGAAAGGCTTTTGATGACTGCGGTTTGGGGAGACAGGCTCAATCCCGGTGGAGGTCGGAAATTGTTCCACGCTGTATTCCTTTCCAGTCGGGTGCTAGGACCACCCAGCCTTCTGATGAATGGGTTTCTTTAAAGATGACCTCAACTGAGTCCTTCTGGTCAGGAAAATCTGGAAGTCTTACCTCCTGCGATATAGAAAGCTAAAATGTATATACATCTACAACCAACTCACCTTGAATAAATCAAACTTCTTTATTAAACACAAATTCTCCCAAACAAATTCTCCAAACGACGATATTTCGAAAACTATATCAGCTTTGTTTCTCCAGCTCCAAATAAAATAAAATAAAATAAAATAAAATAAAATAAAATAAAATAAA
>JAFIDM010000001.1:17971741-18058975 GCA_023159025.1 Thereuonema tuberculata
AATATTTTAATACTAATGCGATGTATGGAAGAGTGTGTTTCTATCTAATATTTTTGATATGGAAAGAAAGAAGATTGCGGAAAAAAAAACAAAATAAATTTAATAAAATAAGTATATTAAAAAGGCAAATACTGAAAAAAATAATATTTGGCGAAATTATCTGGAATATTTAGGTATTTTTGATTACATATACTATGTTTATATTTTGTGTGTTTTTGGTCTTGTGTATTGATATTTTGTTTATATATTTTTTAGTTGAATAATTTTGGCATGAGAGATTGTTATTTAAAGTTTTATTTTCACAATTAGATTTAGAAATTTTTAATGTTATACAGTATAAACATTATGTTATACAGTAATGTTATACAGTATAAACATTGAAAGAAAGAAATTGTAATTAGAATAATAAGTAAAAAATAATTTGGGAACCTTAAATTTGATTGTAATGAATGATATTTATAATAATTTTCTTTTTGTATTTGATTTTCTTTTTATATTTCTGTGATATATTGATTTTTATATAATTATATAATTGAATCTAATTTAAGTATAATTCGTATAATTGCGTAATTATATAATTTTTATATGATTTTATATGATTAATACTTTTTAAATTACAAATATAAATTATTTATACTTTCAGCACCTGCATCACAGGATTTCATTTTGAAAACCTAGCAGGACTGTAATTTTAAATTTAGAAATAAATAAATAAATAAATAAAATAAATAAAAAAAAAGCAAAAAAAAAAAAAATATAAAAAAAAAAAAAAAAAAAAAAAAAAAATTATTATACATGTGTATAATGTTTTGTTTCACTTAATTTTTTTCTCCTTTCCTCTATTTCTCTATCTGATAAAAAGCAAATAATTTTACAAAATGCTAAATATCTGAAGTATTTTTCTAATTCTTAATTTTTCAAGCTCTTGGTTTTTCTGTACCGAGAGCTTTAACTTCCTTAACAATTCGACAGAAACGACAGAAATGAAATCAACGGGAATGAAAAAGAAAAAAAAAATAGAAATTGGAGACCTCATTTGAAATACAAATAATTTCAATTCCTAATAGAAATTATGATTTTTTTTTCTTTTTAATGACAAATTTCTAGTCCTTGGCAAAATCAGATTAAATTCTCTACCATTTATACAAACCAGAAAATAGACCAGAGAAACTGATATCAACCGTTACAATCGAATATCAGGGATCGAATACAGCAGATCCTTGTTAATCAACCATAAAGAGATGAAAGCGATTTGTACAATGTACTTAATTGAAATTAAATAGGATTTAAACGACACTTCAATTACGATAACCACTCATTTGTAAACACTGTTGCCATCAGGATTCCCTAATTCGTTTTAAACAGTATTCATTCATTAGTTATATTTTTTAAAGTATTCTTCGTTGATTTTATAAACAATAGATTGTGTCTTTGATTCATTTTCATAGAAACTAAAGTGTCTTCTCAAAAACTAAGATTAAGCAAATTAAAAATAAAAAAATGTATAAATCAAACCTAGAATAACTAAACGTTCATCACAAGAGAACATTTGACCACAAAGAAAAGCAAGAATAAATACATATAAAACCTATTACAGGTCTTAAGAAATGGAATCAATTCATGATAAGGGGAGCCCCCTGAGTCAAAGATGAGGCCCCAGAAAAGGAGTTTTGAGCTTATTAGGCTCTCTTCAGCCAGGGCTATCCAGCATGCAAAGGCTCGAAATGCATCGAAGTGAAAAATAATATATTCATAGAAATTAAATGATAACTTTAGGTTAATTATGTCATCGCCCCCCACTCAAGGCTTTATCTTTATTCCCATTTCCCTGTTGTAGGAAAATTACTGCTTAATTACAAAAATAAAAAAGAAATAAACATTTTTTTCACTTTCCATAGCCACTCATTTGTAAACATTATAGCCATAAGGATTCCTTTATTCGTTTTAAACAGCGTTCACCAATTCCTGACATTTTTTAACGTATTTCTTGTAAAGGTTTATCTACAGGTTTGACTAAATAAATCCTTCCTACTTAACGCTAAATCACAAATTTTATAAAAGAACAACAGATGACCCTTATTAAATTATTCTTTTTCATTTCTTTTTTGCAATATAGCATATTTTTTATTCATTTTTCTGTTTTTAATTCTAATATCTTTTCCTTAATGTCTACATTTCACTTCCATGAGGCTCATGAAGTCAAGACTTTCTATTTGTATGCGTGTAAGATGTGTGTGGTTTATATGTGTGCTGTTTATATGTGTACTTAATAACTTTTGAATAGCTAGCTGGATCCTCCTATGCATAGTAAAGGACAAGAAATCACTTACCTTTTTATCGAACAATGGATCGTAATTACTTTAGAATCTTTACTAATTTTTGGAAGCTTTAATAAGATTAAAATTAATCAGATTTATGCAGCTTTAGAAGTAAAGAATAAAACGTGATTTTTCTTTTTGGTTTGCATAGTCTTCTTCGAATTAAATAAGCCAATAAAAATAACAAAAAGGAATTTTAAGGAAAGTAGGTTTCCAGTTCTTTTAACATTAGGTTTTTAAGTGCTGAGTGTTTCTCTAACATTCATTTATGACAATTGAAGTAGAACGAAAAAGAAACGCACAAATATATAAATAAGGTTAATACATTTATTTTTGTTACAAATTCGAAAAGACTTATTTATATTTACCTGGGACTTTATGAATACAAACGAGAGTCGAAATTCTTGTTTGTTTGTTTTTACTAAATAGAATTTGTTGATTTTTAAATTAGCAAAGAACTTACTTTATCATTATTTATGTTTCGTCGAAGAACAATATTTTCCCACTTTGTCCGATGTATAAAATATATATTGAAACGTTGTTGTTACGACAAAGGTCGCAGAATATTAATAATTCATTGGTAGAAAGATGTTCTCTCACACTGGATCATGTCTGTATAATAAATAGCTTCCTTTTCCTTTGTTCATTTGCGAAACAAATGAATTGATTGTTATGAGTGTTGATAGCGATCCTAGCGGACAAATTTATAATTTGTAATTCTGGATTTCTGACGAAATCTCAATTGCTGACGCTTTAGAAAACAGACTTCAAATTAGAAGGAAAGCAGATAGAATTAAAATTTGTCTTTCTGCTTTTCAGAAAAACTAAACTAAAATTTTATTGAAGAAATTGCGAAATCACTCTTAATAAATATCATATTCTACAGTTTGAAAAAGAGCACTTGAAATGTTAGTGATGTAGAATCTCACATGACCCAAAAATACCATACAGATGGGCTTTGCTTACTTTCCAATAATAACGAATATCAAATGATTGTATTTGACGTTATTAGTTGATTTAATTTCTTTTTATTATGAATTAACAATTGCATTCCTATAAAATGAGTTAATCTTATCAGTTAGTAGATGCTGATGCAGTTAATAACAAAATATTAATTTACATTTAGTAAAACCAAAAGCCAAAACATAGAAAATGTTAACATAAGCTTAAACAAAAACATGAAGAACTTCACACACGTTAAAATAATTTCAGCAAAACAAATTATTAAAGTTTTGAGCAAAATAAGACATAATAAGATATAGTGTATAATTTTACAAATAGCTTTACATATATTCATTCACATGGTAACTTAATAGATATGATTTAAACTTCAGTAAAAGGTTAGCAATAAAAATAATAACAAATATTTTACTATTTATTTAATAAATATATTTCAAAATCTAATGTAGAGAATAAATATCACATGGAATAGGTAATTTTCTCTTTTTTTTTCCAAATCCATTTTATTTTACCGGTAATTATTTTTTATTAGTAACATAAGATATTTTACCTTTTTTAATCACATCCGCTGTAAATTGATCAAATGTTTTGTTTATAATCCTATTTTTCATTTTTAATCCAAAATTAATTTTTTTTTTCTTTACAAAAAACAAGAATTTGATATACCAAAATTTTAAAGTTCTTGTGTTCTGTAAATTATTCTCTACTATTTGCACCAATTTAATTATGAAAAATACACTACTTTTTTGCTGTGAGAAAAATATTTGTTATTCAAAAATCAAAATTTGCAATTGTTGACTGTCGATTTTTAAAATTATTAAAAATTAGATTTAAAAGTTTCTTCAAAATTCTATTAATGTTTTGTAATTCTGTTTTATTTAAGTGTATTTAATCTTAAAATTTAGGCCGAACGCACAAATAGTTAAAAAAAGGTTTTTAAAAATACAAAAGATAAAAGAAACACAACGTTTCGACTTGCCTGCAAAAAAATATATATATATATTTAATCTTTTAATTTGCTTTTTTTTTCCCTATTTAGTTCTTTTGAGGCTTAAGCGCAAAATTAGCATTGAAACATCGGTCCCACAAAATAATTTGTCATCTTACTTATTTATTGGATGGATCAATTTTATTTATTTTTAAAATTAAAAATAACTCGAATCAAAATTGAATATTGAATGTGAAAAATAAAAAATAAAATCTCCATTTTCGCAATCACTTCTTGAGTTTTTACAGAGTGTGGAATAGCCGTTTCGTTCTTATTAGAACTCATCATACCCTAGTAAAACTGTAGAAATTTGCCTTTAAAAAAAATATAAGAATTCCGCCAAAAAGTGGTTTCCAGAATTAAAGTGATCGTAGCGTTAAAAATTCTAATTAAAACATGCAATCCTTTTAGCTGAGACAGCTTTTTTTGATTTGTGTAACAAGTACGTACTTTTTTTCTGAATTACGAGTTGAAATATTGACAGTTTCTGCATAAGAGATTGCTTAATTCCTCTTGTGGCTCAGAAATCTACAAGTCAAGGAAGGGCAAGTTTGAGTGACATGTTAATCCATCTTTAAAATTGAAACTCAGAAATGCTGTGGTTGTACAATAAATGGTTCGTGAGGTAGGCTTAGGTGAATCGATACATGACAAGTCAAGTGCTCAGATCAAAAATGTTAAAAAAGACATTTGTCGCCGTTTCCGTTAAGATAACAGCAGAGATTTAATGTAGAAACCAAAAGGTTAAAATATTTTCTTATTATGTGTAATTGTTTTTGAAAAGAATTAATCAGGATCTCACTCAGTTTCATTACAAAATGAAAATATGAATTACACAATATGTAGGCTGTAAAAGGGAGCCTTTTGAGTCAAGCTGAGATCCCGGCACAGCTGTTTCGAGCTTCTTGGGCTCTCTTCAGCCACGGCTACCCAGTGTGCAGAAACTCAAAAAGCGCAGAGTTTTCTTAGAAATTACAAGTAACCTTCAAAAATGGTGAAATATCTTTATGGTTAAATGTCCGTTGAGGTGAGCCAAGATTTTTAATTTCCACATTTGCTGTTGTTTTTAATTTCCTGGATCTAAGGTTTTGAGGATCACTTACATTTCTAACAATATACCAATGTTATTTTATGATGTTTTTGCTTTGACTTCAATCACTGATGGACCATCAGTGTAGAAACATCGAAAACTGTAGTGATTCTTAGGCTCGTTTTCGCATTGGAGGTTCGATTTGTTGTTTCTGAACAAATATGCGAAATGAGTTTAATTTTTTTAAATTGTTTTTACGAAGTTTTTTCTTTTTATTAAGATTTAAAAGATAATAGATGCGATTTTGCAGTCAAATTGTCTCAAATTGTCGGAATCGCACTGGAGCCTCGAAAGATTAAATAAACTATAAAAAATTCACTAAAGAATGTTGGTAAGAAAATTCATGTGCTAATATTCCGCCGGCCTAAATAAATTTTTTTAGCGCATTGAAAACTAAAATACGCATTTAAATATTAATAAATGGATGAGACCAAATCTTTACTAAATGACATCCTAGAACAGCAGTTTCACACTCTTTAGCCTATCTTTGAAGTTGGTCTCATAAATAACCAATGTAGAAATTTTATGGAAATCCGTATATCCGTTGTAACGTGATGCGAATACAAACACGAACAGAAAGACGAAAAATTTTCAAATGTACTAGTAATACTTCGCTTGGTCAGCGAATTATATCACAAGAAGCACTTTAACATTTTTAGTGACCCACTTGGGCGCTATTGTGATAACGACCAAAATCGGTAGCTATTGCATTTGTTGTGTCCGTCCGTGTCTGTCCCCTCCTAACAACTCCCGAACGGAAGGTCGGATCGGCAAACAGACTTCAACATCTTGTTCAGAGGCCCAAACACCTCTGTTCAGAATAAGTATTTTCAGGGGCCAACGCCCCCCCCCCCCAAATATTCGACTTATTTGGCATTGTTTTCATTGGATTTCCGCTTTTAGCTTAAATCTTAGAAATGCAAAAAACTCATTTCAGTTGTCAGCTGTAGCTTGATGGGTAAGGTCTCGGACTCATATGCTGGAAGTTGTCGGTTCGAATCCGGATATCTTTTAATCCTTATAATTTTTTTGTAAAATTATGGATCGCCTTTAAATTTATGCTTTAGCCCAAAATTATATTTACTTATATTAAATTATTCTTTAAACAGTATCAACACGCGTATAGAAACTTGTAAAAAAAATCATCTTCTCAATAATATCTTTATTTTGTTATTCAATGTTAAACTTAATGGAAAATGAAGAAGACTTGAGGCAGTTTTTGAATAGACGAATATTTCTCTCGTAAAAGCTTCGCTTTGAATAACGAAAGGAACCAAGAATTACAAGAAAAACAAAACTGTCTGCATCGATTTTCATTAAGCAAATATTAAAAAGATTGGAACTTTTAGTTGTCTGTTTCAAAATTAAATTTGTCTAGAAAATTTCAAAACTAACATCCTCAGGCAATTTAAAAACACAATCAAAGCAAAGTGTTTATTCTCTATCTCTGAATAGTTTCATTTTCAAAAAGTTAAGTATGCTTATTTTTTATTGATGAAACATCTAATGGTAACAGCCCTAAATATTGAATAACATTAACGATCTTTTGCTCCTCAAAAAAGTACTATTTTGATGCAAAATTTTAGGGAACATTGCTGATTTTAATAATTCCAACAGTTTTATTGTTATTTAGTTTTTTAGGCTGTTAATTGTTTATTCATCTGTGGCTCATAAAGGAATAGTTTTAGGGGGAATTATCACTTGTTTTGTTTGAGGCTTGTAGGAAGCTTGGTGATAAGGATAGCGCATGCGCTATGTTCGTCTGGAATATTTTGTTATCAAATGTTAGCTATGAGCTAAGACAAGGGCCTAATATCAATTTGACAAGGGCCTAATATCAATTTTTCCTAATTTGTCTTTATGAGTCTTTTTAGTCTTCTGATTAGTAATCAGGAGACTAATATTCCCGTTTTGTCTGTCCGTCTGTGGACAGGACAAGTATCATTAAAATCTCATTAGCAACAATCACAACTATCAGAACAATCGCAACAATCACAACAATCGCAACAATCACGTGTTTTGCATACACAACAATCACATTTATAATAATAATGAAAATTAAAGCAATATTAATTATATTTACATATCAGAAGACGTGCGCAGCACTGTGATTGGTTTACTAATCGCTATCCCTACATTGTCCCTACAAAACATTGCATTCCGTAAAGTGGTTTGATTTTCTTTTGGGTTTTTCTTTGAAAGTCATTAATTTTGAGTATTATCTCTGCAACGTTTTGTGACATATTGCAGTATCTTTGCATCTGTTTTTCATTTTAATCCTGTATTCTGGGAATATCGTTGTTTTGATTATTGTTCCTAAAATGCTCAACGTTTCCTCCGTTTTGTTTTTTTTATATAGCACTAGACGGCTACCCGTCTCTTTGCTCCGGAAGTCTCGCATTTGGAAAGGGAAAAAAGCATTTTGTTTATTCACAGAAACGAATTGCATCAAGTTAACTGAAACCTACAACTTAGAACTAAAACTAAAAATATATTAAAGTTGAAATTCTAGAAAGAATACATGCAAATAGAATATCGAAATCCATTGGTAACAGTCGGAAATTTGTTGCCTTGAAACGCGAGTGCGATTCATTGCGAAATTCATTTGTTGGTGGATATATTGCAGGCAAGCAATTTTTTCAATAATATTTTTAGATTTCAGGAATGCAAAAAAAAAAAAAAAAAAAAAAAAAATCTTAGTCCAGAGTTCATTATCATTAGATCAGTCCATAAAAGAATACAAAAGGCGCGTGACAGTTAGTATGGATAGATTAATCCAGGTATCTCGACAATATCTATTATTGAAAACTGAAATATTGTAAACTGCTTATAAATGAATATAAAAGTAATTCGATATTGTATATTACTGTAATTATTTACATCTTTGGCTTACCTTTATTATTATTTCAATTCGGACTTAAACTTGATTTTTTTAATTATTAATTTTACTTATTTGTTTTATTATTAATTGATTTGTTTTATTCATATCTTGAGTAACTAGACTTCCAGATATAATGTAGAATTACGGCTATTTCCACATATGGCAAACTTTCTTTTAAAATAACAACTACATTTAGTTATCATTTTTGTCTCGCTATAATAATTCTTAATTACATTTATCACTTGCAATATTTTACAATTACAGTAAACTCCTGTTAATCTGGGCTAGATGAGACCGAATCCTGACCGGATCATCGAAAGCCCGGATTAAACGGAATTTGCCTTAAAATGCTCATAATACAAGTTTTCCATAGGTAAAACTAAAAAAAATTGGCGTTTTTTCTTTCCGTACAGCTTATTTTTAGTTTTAAGACTATGTACTGCATATATATATATCTAAGTTTTTAACCAACGAACTGATGTAGGATTATCAAATATAGGTCCATTGGTTGAATCAAAGCAGTGACGGTCGGGGGCAGAAATTTCACAAAAATGTCCCCCAGTTTCGCAATTCTTCTTCAGGAGGGTGGCACTGTGAATTGCCTATGAACAACACAGCTTTTTCAGGGAGTTCTTTCTCTTTCAAAAAAATCTCTTTTTTTTAAATCCCGTCTGGATTAACAGGATGTCTGGACTAGAGGATGTCTGTGTCTTGTTTGGTTTTTAATCTGTAACTAAATTTTATTTTTTATTTTTTTTTATCTAATAAATTATTTTTTGCTTTAAGCTTCAGGTATTTCAGGGTGTAATTGGTCACATATTCCGAATTGCTTCTTCTGATAGACAGAGAAGCATCGACTTAAATGATGAGGAACTGTAATTATCTCATGTTGAGCTGAGAATGAGCAGTCGGAACAGGGAATAAGATTTAAAAGGGTTGAAATGTTGGGATCCCGTTAACGTAGGGGACAATAAAAGCTGTTTTTCGTTCTATTGCCCTTCTCCATCTTTTTGTTTTGGAGAGAGAGAGTTTGGACCAAAACCTGCAGTTCTCTTTTGCAGCTTTCCTCACTGTACGATTGAAAAAAGAAATGATTGTGCCTTTGGTGGCAGCCAGAAGTAAAATTAGAGAATGTTATTTATTTTTTTGGGAAAAGGAAAACGTTAACACTGTAAGTTACATTATTAACAATGCTTTTGATACACTGGATAATAAATCATTGTTTTATAATTATAAAATTTGTCCTTATTTAGTCACCTTTCAATCACTCAGAAAGTGTGTGTTGTCAGTCTCGCCTATTAGCCTTTGAACCTGGAACTTCTTAAAACTTAGTTAACGTCTTCAGACGATCTACCTTTCTCATCTGAAATCTTTTCCAAATGATCTTAGTACAGAAATCAGCGCGAGAACGCACCAAAAACTTTCACAGCTCCAAAAAAACGATATTCTTTTAGGCCTACATTCCTTTAAAAAAATAAGAAATCTAAACTTCATTATTACATACACTTAAAATAAGTAAATAAATAAATAAAGGCAGGAAAACTAAAATGTTTGTTTTTAATGTTCTTACATTGAAGTTGGAAACAGTTCGTTTTCAAAAAAACAAATAGAAAGTATTGTATGAAAACTGTATTTGTTTATGTTAATAACGACACATTTTCTCCACTAATTAATTTTGTTGTGTTTGATACAATTTTGCAGTTAGTCTAATGTGCTTACGATATTCACAACCTACAGAAGGAAGTGACCTTTATTGAGTCTCTCAAAGCCTTTGAAGTTCCATTACTTAGTTGACGGAATCACCTTAGAAAATAGATGAACTTAAAGGCTACGCCTACACATTTACTAGGAAATCAAGAAGAGATTGAGACTTAATTAAATCAAACTATTCTGTGCTGGAAATACCACAGCAAATACATTTACGCACTAAGAGATTGAAAGCCATGAAATGATAAACGTAGAAGCAGTTACAGAACTTAACGTAATTACACACAGCAGCAAATTACTGGGAATGGATGCGTTACCAAGTAAATTAATTGCAGAATAGAGTGTCTGTGGCAGAATGCTGCAATATTAAACAAAAATACCACTAGAAATGTATTTAAATCAGTGTACATTTAACCAGTCGTTGTGTACGCAGCAGAGACGAGAAAAGCACTACTAAACATCAAGATACTTAGGCCTATCAGGAATTACAAGTCAGCCATACTAAGTCACCAAAAAGCGACTGAAATGGAAGGACGAAATCTTAGAAAGACAAAGAAAATTCTAAACTGGAGGAATGAGAAGAGATCAAAGAAACGTTCACAAAATAGATGGTTATTTGGAATTAAGGTGTTTTGAGGTTGTGACTGCAGAAGAAAAGCTTTCTAACAAACGAAAGTAACTTGGAACGATTTTATACTGCAAAGAATAGTTGAAAATCATGATGATGATGAGAGACAACTTGATCTCAGTGTCTTTTCAACATCTGGAAATGTTTTTCTTTTCGAAAGGTTAAAAGATTGTTTGTGAAGCGTATGCTTTTCTTTTTAAAGAAAACAATACAAGGAAAAAAAGCATCTTCGAATTTATGACTTAACATAAAGGTCAAAGACAATAGCTTCAGAATTACTGAAAAGCAGTTAAAGCCACAAATGTTCTAAATTGTGTTCAATACTTGAAAATATCAAGTGTTTCTAAAAGCTAACATTTTCTACTGAACCACGTAAATCACATTAATTACGATTTCTAATATATTTTTAAAAAAAATCTTTACAAGTCTATATGTTTCGTATATGTAACATCGTTCATCAGTGGTCATGGCATATATAATGTTACAAGTGCCATGATGTAGTAGATCAATAGATGTATTATGCTTTGTTTGCTAGTTGGAATGAATAAAGCTTTGTAATTATTCCACGTATTCAAACTAACAATAGCGCCAGTTTTTATGTATTTATCTTTCGTTATTTTTAAATGATGTTTTAAATTTTTTATTTGTTTGCACAATGAACTCATCTTGCTTTCCCAGAAAAAATAAAGTTACAATAAATAATTCCTATATATAAAAATTAAAGCAAAAAATTTTTTTTAAAAAACACGCTTTCTATATTACATAATGATTAACATATATCAGAATTATATATAATTCAGAAATAGTTGTATATATATACGCCGCCGCCTAGAGGCTAGTTTTGGTACTAATGGTGCACGGAAGAACATATTGCCTTGGCGGAATATATTAATATAAAATATATATTAATATATTTAAATGCATTGATAAAGCCATACATCTGATTAATTTAAACATGCAATTAATTTATATAAAAAAACAAGAATACAAAGGAATCGTCGACTAGTTTGACCGCCGAGAGACGGTTATTTCTAGAAATGGGATACAGTTGGAACAGAATAAGGAATGAATAATTCGCACAAGAATAAGGAATCACTGATCTGTTTTTAGTGTTTTCGATACCGGGAATCCAGAACAGCTGTTTCAGGCTTCCTAATCTTCATTCTTAATTTATATATTGTTGTTTTTTAATATGAAGGGCCATTTTCTTGTTCACTTTTGTTTTCTTTTTATGTTTCTTGGATCACTGACTGTAAGGTACTGGGCGAATCCAGCTGATGAAGGGTACGAACCCTGAAACAGCTGTTCTCGATTCCCGTTATCGAAAGCACTAAAAACAGATCAGTGATTCCATTTTCATGTGCGAGTATGCTTTTTATTGTAATGTCAATTTTATTTCCGCACGTTAAACTTGTTCGTATCTGAGATAAGCAAGTGTGGAAAATTTCAAGATGATTGATGGGAAGTGACTTAAAAATTGATTACAAGAGTTGACCCGGAAACCAGATAGTGTGAGTTAATAAAAGAGTGGTAAAAAATACAGCGCTATCTGATTTGATTAATTTTATTAACTGATTGCTTTTTAAAGCTAAAAACCAGACAAAAACAAACGCCTTCCAAAGCGATAATAGATCACTTCATACAGTTATCTTTTCATATCCATGAATGTTTGAATAAGAAAGGCTAATATCTCTAGAATATTCTACAGATTGTACAAAACTTACATTCCTAACGAATGTCATTTCAGTCGTTTGGAATAAATTGCTGAAACACATTTCGATTAATCAAGTTATCTATCCTTTTGTTTATTTTTTTCTGTTTATGTTATTTTAGGAGATGATGAACAGCACATAAGCGGAAGATAGGAACTGTCATTTCCGCTGTTCTGTCTCAGGAAATTAACGGAATTGTTCTGTTTCTCCAGCTTTGTGCGCATGCGTCATCTACGGAATCCACACAGTAACAATGGACACTGCAAATTGATTAAATAGAATCGAGAGAGGCTGATCGACCATCTGCAAATGCCGGATATCCGACATTAATTAGTGCGCTTCCGCATTTCAGGCGTTGCTTTTTCTTACAGATAATGATATTTAGTTTTCGTCAGATGAATTTAATTACTGAATTCGATTTCTTTCAGTTTTGCAGCGTTGATTCCAAAACTCGGAGATTTGTACTTTTTTTTTTTGTGCATAAAATGGATTAACTTTTGTTAGATCTGTGGATAATTCTATTGTAGCAGCGAAAAGGCAAAAGATAAGATCTTCGCTTCTACATTCAAGGCTTGATTGTTTATATTTGTGTTGATTTATCATCTCCGGCTTGGCAGTTTAAGTGAATTTAATTATTGAAAACTATAAAGAAACTATTAAGGACAAACTTTAAAGTAAACGAAATTAATATTTACAGTTCGCGTTTACTAAATATGTTGTGATAACTATAAGGGATATGACGATTTGCTATTGCGCTTCAGAAAATAGTTTTACATAAAAACTTGTAGTAAACAAACCTTATCCATATTAAGCATAACGTTTACATTATGAATTTAATGTAACTTTAATATTTGTAATATTTGAATTAACATTGAATAATGGTTTTAGATAATATTAGTAAGTTATAAGTGATTTATGTCAAATAACATATCTTTAAACCTTTATTTGATATTAATTCAAATATAAACGATGTTATAAGTATCTAACAAAATCGTTTATATCTGATATAATTTGAAAGTGTTTATTGAAGGACTATTCTCTGATGAGCAATGGCAAGTTCCACAATTTTAATTAAGGGCATTGCCCTTATAACACGTGCAATGCTGCTAAAACCATAAGCAGACGCGAACTGTTGCATATTGATGAAGACAGGATAACAAAGATGATTTTTAGGCCAAAAATGTCGAAATATTTGAAATCTCACTGTGAAGTAATTTGTATCTGCTTTCTCTCTAAATTACGTTATCCACTATGGATATCACAGATTCAATCATTAGAATTTTAAACTATTTAAAATTGAATAAAAGAAATTTGCTAAATGTAACTTTTATTCTTCAGTTACATTCACGAAAAATAATTCGGTAAAAAATAATATGTCTAACAAAAGCTCAAGATTGGAAACGAATTAAAAATAAACTGGAAAAATTACAAATATTTTTTTTAATTATTATAAAGTTAAGTCTAATGTTTATAGATATTTGGATAAATTACATGTTAGACGGCAAACTATTTTCTAATTTAACTGTGAAACGTCAATTATTGAGTTTTTTTTTCCTTAACTAAACTAATTATATGCAGAATGAGTCCTTTTTCGTTTCTTTTTATCCTTTTGACGTTCCTGATCTGAGCTGCAGGCAAAAGATGTCTTCGATGTGGAAGGAAAAGGCTTCCACGATTCAGGGAATTCGTAACTCGTTATTATTGGCTCTAGTTCGCTGCCAATCCCGCAGCCAGTGATATTGAATCACGTGATTTGCATGACGTCATGCTACCTGATAGATGCCTACTTTTTTTGAAATAAGTTATTACTGTATTTTCTAAAATTGGTTTATTATTTGTTTGTTTTTAAGTCGTGAAAACAACACAAACGATAAATCCTACATTTATTTTCAAATTACAATAGCTGGGCTTATCTAAACCTCCCATTATTAAAACATCAATCTATTGTTTACTTCCCAAGGATTTTCTGTGGCATTTGTCGCCTTCTCGCTCTAATTTACTGACACGGACCCAATCGGAATAGATTTCAAATATAAAAGTTAGAACATCTCCAATCTTTAAATATACATACCAAGTTTTAGGAAGATTCATCCAACAGTTCAGAATTTTTTTTTTCTTGCCAAGAAATGAATATATGCAAATATTCTTTGTTTATTCGAATTATAATATTGTTCGTTTTCGAAAGCGAGAATCACTACTCGCGGACGATTCTACTCCTCAAAGGGGTGATACGCTGAGATGGGCACTTTCCTAATTTTTTTTTCTTGTTAATGTCGAACCAGATAATTACAATAATTATTTCGGTTGAATGGATCTGAAACTTTCAGCCCCCCCCCTCCCCCATAAAAAAATAAATAAATAATCGAATTCCTATGCCCCCGACATCAGGGATTTTATTTTGCATCGAAGAACAAAACTGTTGTAGGCCTATACCTATTTCAAGTCTAAATTAAAAAAAAAAAAAAATGTGAAAATGCCCAAAATTCTTTTGGACATTTTCGCTTTTAAGAAAAAAAATGACGGAGGAGCATTTTTTGCAATAGTATTAATTCTTTCCATAATTCTTTCCCGAAAAGCGCAAATAGAACGCATCTACTAGTAAACTAACACTGATAAAAAGTAAACATCCCCTCTTTATTTCTCCTCACCCCTATTTTGCTGAAATCGAAGGAGACCTGACGCATGTGCAAAAGCGTGGAAGGTTCTCGTAAACCAAACCGAACAGTATCTGTGTCATTATTAGTACAAACAGTAGGCTACTATTTTTCCATTTTCTGAAAAAAAAATAATAAATAATAAATTCCCATTACTCTTCTTTGTGGATTTTCCGATGCGTCCCTTAGTTAATGCTTATGGATCCCCCACCCAAAATTTGGCCAGAAAAATAAATTTTTGGATGAGAAATTTCAAGATGCCAAATGAAAAAGTTATAATAAAAAACTCAAAAGATTTAATAGATAAATTAGAAAATTTTAACAACACCAACAAAAAAAATTTTCATTTGGCTTCTTTAGATATAGTTAATATGTATAACAACATTCCTGTTAATGAAACTTTGTCTCTTTTGGAAAAACACATCTACAAAAACAAAGAACTCTTATTAAAATATAAATTAGATGAATATGTACTTAGAGAATTAGTAGAATTTGTAACTACTAACACTTACTTTAAACATGGAAACAAATTTTACAAACAAACCAAGGGTTTCCCAATGGGCTCACCAATATCTGGCACATTATGTAACCTATTTCTAAACTACTTTGAAAACAATTTGTTAATTAAACTAAAAAAACCAAATTTTGAATATTTCAGGTATGTAGATGACATATTTATAATATGGTTTGGCACTATTAGACAATTTAACTTATTCTTTGAAAACTTAAATAAAAGCTCCACTGATTTAAAATTTAAAAAAGAATTAGAAACAAATGGTGAGTTGAAGTTTTTAGACATCAAGTTAATAAAAAATAAAAACAAAATTGTAATGGAGCACTACAGAAAAGAATTTCAAAGTGATCATGTATTAAATTACCAATCAGGCCATAAAGCTCATATAAAAAAGAATATTGTTGAAAATTGGTTAAGAAGATTAGATTGTAACACCAGTTTTGAAAATGTGTATAAAGAAAAAATTCAGGATATGACTACCCTCCTTAAGAAAAACAATTATCCAGAAAAATTTATCAATGACCAAATTAAATCTTACAATACTTTCAAAATTAAAGAAATTAACAAATTTGAAAATAGAATTTATATCCCTTACCTTAATAACAACAGCTTTTGGTTACAAACTTTATGTAAAGCTTACAACATAAACATTGGCTTTAGATATAATAATAAAATTAAAAATTTGCTATGTAAAAAAGTTAATCAACATGATTATAAGAAAGAAATGGGTTTAATATATAAAATCACTTGCCAAACTTGCCAAAATTTTTACGTGGGAGAAACCAAAAGAACCCTAGCGGAGCGAGTGTCCGAGCACTGTAGGGCCTTGAAAAATAAAAACAAAGACATCTCAGACATAGCATATCATTGTATAACGAAAAGCCACGCTATGGACACAAATGTCCAAATTTTATATAAAGAAACCCAATTAGGTTTAAGAAAAATATTGGAAAGTTGTGTTATTAGAAACTCTAAAGAAAAAAATTTTAATAGGTATAAAGGAGCTATAGTAAATTTTAATACCATTGTACTTATTAGAGATTACTTACAATTTGATAACCGAAAAACAGCCAATATTAAGGAATTAAATTATTAACAATATTTTGAAAAATTATAGATTACAATTAATAAGTCAGATTGTAAACAACAATTAAATTTGTTGTATCACCATGCTTTTATTTATTTATTTTTTGTAACAATAAAATTAGTTAATAGTCACTTTGAGATGTTTAAGCATATTGTAACAACAATTAATTTTATTAATAGTTCATGTTTTTAAACCAATGCTGCCAAGCTTATTCTTAATTCTGTTATACCTATATTATTGACTTGAAAAAAGGAATATGTACAGTTCCTGAAAATTTGTCTCCCTTATTAGTATTTTAATAAATATTTTAATACTAATGCAATGTATGGAAGAGCGTGTTTCTATCGAAACTAATTAATGTTGTATTTTAATGCTGAGAACTGTAATTGGCTATAACTGAAATAGCTTTTGGTTCCTTTATGTTAGAGTACTATTAAAATTATTCACATGCAATAAATTCCCTTGATATCCCAAATTATGGGAGATTCTAAAAGTTCATAAATTAAAGTAATTTTTATAGAGAAAATGAATGTGATGATTGAATCATCTGACTGTTAATTAGTCTAATTATTAGATAATTGGTGTAAATACTTATAAAATAAATACTATTTGGTGACTTTATAGCAATGAAGTGCGACTGTATTTGACGAAATATCACAAATCTTCTTGATGATCTTCTTGAAACTTCATATGAACATTTATGGATACACATAGACTATCTAACGTTTTCATTTGAAATACTTTAGGTGCTTGCCAAAAAAAATCAGCGAGAATATCACAAAAAATCCCGTAGAAATGTATTTGATCTGAAACTTTAAATTACATTTTTGAAATCACCATATATATAAACTAAAGTTAAAAAAAAAATGATTTACAATAAGATCCCAACCAGTTTCTTGAGCCCTCTTTTGCTCAACCACCTGACGATGCGAGCAAAGAGGGCTCAAGAAACCGGTTGTGTATTTTGTTCTTAACTTTAGTACATGTATGGTGACTTGAACTACTCTTTGTACTATGAAAAACACTCGTTAAATTATTATGAAACTGAATTTCTACCGATGTCAGTGGATGTCAGTTTATTAAGAGTCTTAATATCTGCGTGAGCTTTAAATTCTTATTTTAATGAAAATAATAAAAAAAAATTAATTAATATAAAAAATTAATGAAAATAATATAAACGAAAAGTCTCTTTCTTTAAATAAAACATCTGAGGTTATTTTTTCCTGAAAAAATTAATTTTGAAAGAAAATAAAAAAAAACAAACACAGAAGACTTTTCGTTTACATTATTTTCATGTTTTTTAAAGAAAAAAAATTCTAAGGTTTTAAAGAAAGTAGCATCCAGTTCTTCAAAAACTTCTTATTGTAGGCTTATAGTTCTATAGCTTATTTATTCTAAGGGTTTGATCGATATTGAAATAACCACATTCGCAACGAAGATGTTTGTTTAAGAACTGTGCATCATCTTGTGCAGGTGTAATAAAAATCTTTTCAATATTATAAGATCTGAGTTCTATTGTATTCAGTAGCCGAGTTTTTTTTTTCCCTACTAAAAAAAAATAAATCATATTTACTTACGTCTTTTACTTCTCTACTTGTGCCCGGAATATTTATTTGCGTTCATTAGCAATCAAACAGTGCCTTTTTGGAAACCGCTTATAAATTCTCTGACAGTTGCAGAAACTTCGTCCTTCATTAGACTAATGCTAAAGGATTTGGCAGATTCTGAAACGAATATTTCAGTCAAAGCTAAGTCATTAATTCTGAGCCTTTGGTTGAAATTTTGGCTGAAATTCGATTGGTGCTATTTGAAGTGGAAAAATTAAGACACAGTTGGTAATGAGGAGTTCAAAGAACTTAACGTTTTTTTCTTAAAATTTATTTCTTAATTTTGTTGGCGGCCACTAGCTTACAGCTTGCCTGTAAAACATAGTTTTATTATAGTTATAAAACCGCTATTGCTTTTATGCTTGATGATGTCACACTCTGAAGTGGCCAAACGGTTATAGATATTAGAATGAAACCTTCACCATTGTGTTCAGCATCAAAAAGTAGCTGACCATGTCCAAAAAATCAGACCTCTAGGACCACTCCCTGACCGGATGTTGGAGGGAGGGGGGTCAAAAGTGGTCGCTTCCGATAAAGAGGAAAACTGCGATAGACGTCCCCCCAATATCGACCCTTCTGAACACATTGTTTTTGTAACATTGCTCATATTGTGGGGCCACTTTGCTCTTGACACTGTCTAAAAGCATTAATTTATCTTGTTTTATTTTAAAGACTCGTAAAACAATAAAAACATTCATATCCAAATTGTAATATCACACATTATAAATTTTCCATTTTATGATGAAAACGAATGAAATCTTCATCATTTATTTGAACTAGGCCATCTCCCGTGTATATGCGCTATATCATACTAAATTTGATTAAGTAAGAATATTATATTTAAAATATTGCAATGTTTCTGCAATTATAGTTCCAATTGTCTATTTACAATTAAATAGACGGATCGGAAATGAATAAACAATATTAAGATTCAAAAAAAAGGTTGAATACATTCATTAATGATGGGGGGAAGGGGAACGAAACCTAAGTCAAAAACAATATAAAGCGAGTTGTAGTCCCTGTGGCCTTATGGATAAGACGTCTGACTTCGGATCAGAAGGTTGCAGGTTCGCTTCCCGTCGCGGACGTTTCATTGTAAAAATTATTTCTATTTTCCATTCCCTCAGGAAATTGCGCCAGACAGACAGACAGAGAAATTAAAAGATTTTAGTAATATAGATTGCATAAATCCAATTAATGTTAATTTCATTAAACCGAGTGCAATGAATTAGCCAAGATTTAAAATTGATCGTTTAAGACAATGAGATAGAATATAATAGAAATCCACTGTTTAGATTCCAATACATTTCTATGGGTTTCTTTTGTAACCTTCTCTGATTTTCTCAAAAGGACCATTTAGGAAAGATTTCATATGTACAAGTTTGATTGTTCCTAATTTTCGAATTTGCATGCTAAGTTTGAATAAGATCTATTCAGCAGTTAGACACAAAAGTCAGACTTAACGATTTGATTCTCCCTAATTGGCAATTAGATAGAAAGAAAATAAATAAATTAAATGAAATATTTCACAAAATTCATTAAAATACAAACTGCAAGAAATTATTAAAAAAATTCCTTTTCTATAATTAATATTTTGATATTAATTGCTTCTAAACTTCTAAAATATACAGTATTTCTCTTCCTTCAACATGAAGCTTCTTCAGGGTTTTTTTTTTGAGGAAAGATTGTTTTCCAAAAATCATGTGATAAATGCTGTTTACTATTTTTAAATGCTGTATTATAATCTAATTGTTTTCCAAAAAAAGATGCTATTAATAATATGTGATAGATGCTATCACTACTTTAATACCATAAAAATTGTAATCTAATGTTTTCCGAAAATGATGTAAAACTTACTGTACATTTAATGAATTCTATAAGGAAAAAGAAAAGTTTCTTTTCCTGTCCTCAAAAAAAAACCTGAAAAGTTTCTTGTTGAAGGAAGAGAAATATTGTGTATTTTAGAAGTTTAGAAGCAATTAAAGAAAATCATCAACGTATTAATTATAACTATTGTGGAAATATCTTATTCTGATCTACAAAATCCTTTTCTAATGTTTAATCTAAAATTAAAATAAATTGGATAGAAAAGTAATACTTCTCATAATAACTGGTCTATAATTGTTACGGAATAAGATATGACTCTAAAACAGAATCGTATGGGCAAGATTTGCAAGATTTTTTTTCTACATTTACATATTTGAAGGTGTTTCAGAATACTGAAACCTACCTATATTCAAATCCCGCGAATCACATTCTTGATCATCCTATGTTCAACCCGTAATATTTTATAAATGTTATTTTTAATGTGTTTAGCTTTTAGATGTAAAATATCATATGGATGCTAAAAAATTTGCAGAAATTCATGTTTACATGCTAAAACATTTTAAATTTAAATAAGATTATTTTTTTAAAAATAAAGGTGTAGAATCTTAGCCAATATTTAAAATCAGCATATAAGATGGTTTACAAATATAAAAACCTAATTATGTGCTTGTAATAATAATTTGTAAAAAAAATTTTAAAATTTGTCTCTTTTTTTTTTTAATTATTATTATTACTATTATTATTATTATTATTATTATTACAATACACTAAATTGAAGAAGCTGAATATTTGGGCTTTCGGATCTTGGGTTATAAGGCTGCCGAGATTCTATAACCAATGGGGATAAAACCGGTAACTGAACGGGCTCCTCCAGTTCCAGTCAAGTGCGTCATATTGGTCTATCAGTCCCACATTATATAAACGTAATCTTTTTTTATATTTGAAAAAAAAAAAAGAACTTGTTGCTATTGTTCCTAAAATTTATATCATTTAAAAAGAATCTATTTTGCAAATTTAATCAATACTAATTAATTTATAATTGAACAATAAAAACCAGTAAATTTAATTTAGTAGAAAACGGAATATAATTCGTTCTTAAATCTTTGCTTAGGATGTTAATTTATATTTTGTTTATCATTAATTTAAAAAAAAATAACGTATAAGAAATTAACGATGGGGATAAAAACTTAGGTTAAATAACCAATGAGTAACTTACTAGAAATTGCACAATGCAATCAAAAGTATGGCAAACCAATACTTGATTGCGTAATCCATTCTTGGCAAAGTACCAGCAACAACTGAGTTTTGAAGTGCTGTAAAATTATGCTGTTAAATTATCGTTATTCCACAGCAATATCATTTAAAACGTAATTTTACTCCATTCCTTTATCAATCAGTAGCTGTAATATTTGTAAAATGCAAATGTGAGGTTAGGGTTCGGATGTTTTCATTATCTCACTGTTGTTGCTGTTAATGTTTTTGTTTTGTGTTGTTTTTATCCCTTGAGAGAAAATCTCGAGCAGTAATTATCAGTTGGTAAACAACAGGAATAATGATGGCAGTCACCCCTTCGGATAGTGGATTGTTCCTCCGATAATTTCCATAAACATCCATTCATAAGGTAACAGTGATTGGCTACCACAGGAATGAAGTTTAATAGTCTTTCTAATTAAAGCATGACTTAATAAGTGAAATTGTTACGAATGGAAGATTTTTAGTAGCGTAGTTCTAAATTATTGATAACGTAAAATGAGATTAAAATGAGATATACAGAAAGAAAAAAAATTCTTCATCACTTTGGATTTTTCTTAGATGATCTTCGCAATGAGAAATAAGAAACTATGGTACAGCAGAACTTCTCAATCGGTGTTCAATAAGATAATTCTGAGCTTGCATCTCCCACATTCGACAAACTAGTTTCAGTTAGTACAAAGTATCATTATTTTCGCTTTCTGAGTTACATTTCCTTCAGTAAGCAGTGAGTGGGTTTTATTTTCACAGTTTTTTATATCAGAATGCTTGTAAATCTAAGCAAAATTGAAAGAAACCAGTAACATTTGTATGTGTATTGGCACTGATTTATTGATGAAAAAAAATTGAGGATGAGGCATTTCACTTATCGAAAATGAAGTAGTAAAATAAAGTAAAATAAATTGGGTAGTTGACTATCTTATAGTTCGAAATACATAATTCATTTTCATATAGAAATACGTTCAGCACTGGTATCCAGGATGGCAAGTACAAGCAGACGCTCTGGGCGGATACATGTCTTGTCTGCTTCTGTCAACAAATAAAAAAAGGGTACTGATAATCATAGGGCATTTTCTCTTAATTAGGGGGCTTTATAAAAAACCGATCATTTCGAAGAGTTTTAAACCTTCAGCATCGAAAAGAATAGTAATGTTTCACTTTGTATACGAATGGATATTAACCCTTAGATGTTTAGATTAAATGTTCACCAATGCTATTAACAAAATAACCCAAATCTACGTGTTAAATTTTTCTACAATCAGTTTCTAATTTTGAAGACGAATTCCATCGAAAGAAAAACATACATTTCAAGCTTTTTTCACTCAAAATTTTTAAAAGAATGATAATAAAAAAAAGGGGGCTGTTTTCATAAAACGGTTTTAATCTAATCCTGGAAGAATCTATGATTACATTTACCTGAGGCGAAAAAAACAGCGGTGCCTTTATGGGATTTTCACTATTTAATTAAGAATCACAAGAGGGATTCACTTTGAGCAGATACTGCACTTGAACAAATGATTTCTAAAGAATCTGTTTTTGCTTGCATTTGGTAACACAGTGGTTTCATGAATAGTCGAATAGTAAATAGGCTATTAGTTAATGAAGATTAGTGGTTTGTTTTAGCTAGTCTGAGTTCTCATCTGATAATAATTTGTTTTGGTTTTTTTTCAATAGTGAAAGAGAAATAATTGACAGAACGAAAGGGCAGTTTGACTGTTTTCTGTTTTAAAAGATAGGCCTAAAGAAATATTTTCAGTTGAAAGCCTAAGCAATCTCTATTTTCTTTTCCCCATTATTTTATTCTTTGTTCCTTCTGTTCTTACAGTTTATATAGATTTTATTTCTTTGCTTTTTTTTATATTTCCGATCGATATCAGAGAAAATTAATTGAGATGAATTAAACGAATAGACTATATTTTATAAGCAATTATTATTGGCAGTTTTCGAGGTATAAATTCTGACATCCCGAAATCATTCTGACAATTAACTGATAAATTTAGAAAAAATAAAGAAACGTAGAAGTTAATGATTTAAAGAAAACAAGAAAATGCACAAGGTGGACAATAATATGAAAGATATAGATATTTATAAAGAATAATTATCACTTACTACCGATTCTTGTATGTGTATCTTTCATATTATTGTCTATTTTGTGTATTTCCTTGTTTACTTGAAATCATTAATTTTTACTCAATGCATGTTAAACTACCTTGAAACTTAGAAGAATACAAACAGAAAAAGAAAAAAAGAAATCAGAAAAAAAGGTCTTTTGGCTAAAACGGCTGCTTCTTTCCCCGAGTAAGCAATAGCATAGAGGAACATAAAAACGAAGTTATTTCTTTATTTTCTCCAATATTAATAAATTGTCTTCTGAATTCCAATAAATGTTAACATAAAAAGTAAGAACGGAAATGTACAAGACTGCAAAAAAAATATATTGATATGGTTATGTAGGCTACATAACCATTGCTATAATCTACATAACGAACGCATATATGATCATAATTCCATAAATATAACTTATTATTTATAATATAAATATTCGAAATGTTTTTAAACAGTTGACATTGTCTAAATATTAATATTAAAAATAAAATAAAGAAGATGCTTAAAATTCGATTTAAAATAAATTTCTAAATTCTTGAAGAGACTTTTTATTGTTTTTTATATCAGAATAAGTATAAAAAGTGATTGGAACGTAAAAATTAATTATTATAATAGAGAATTCGCGAATTCCATAAATATATATATATATTTATAAAAGTTTCGTATTTTAAGTAATTAATAAGGACCATAGACTTTTATAATTCTTATTAAGTCCTCTCTATCTATGTAAGAACCGTTAAACACCAATTGAATGGGTGAGTTGAAAAAGGTACATATTCCACAAATGTAAACTTTTGGAAAATTAAAAAAAAACTTTATTTTAAGAAAACTAATTTTTTTACAAAAAAAAAATTTATTATCGATTTATACCATTAAGTGAAGTGAATTCATTGTGCTTTGTAAATATATAGATATATAACTTTTTATAGCATAAAACTATGAAAATATATCTCAGTTTAGTTTGTCAATTTTATGTGCCTTTTTAAACTCACTCATTCAATTGTATTTTTTTAACGGTGCAGTTTTTGACTTTTTTTCACAATATTAAATTATAAGAATATAAACTTTCAGAAGAGTAGAAGAGAAGAAAGATAGATAAACAAAAAAAAATGAAAAATGCCTGGCGGGAAACAGGCTTTCGATTGACTTGAACAATATGAATTGGTTGGTATTGAAAGCTTGTTTCAGTGTTCCAATAAGAGACCATCTGGTGTTCTCGTGTAGCAAGCAGCACCTTGTGGCTACATCATCTAATGGCTTCATCCATTTCCTCTTTGTGGTTGCTATTAGTCATGCAACAGTTGACGAAACACACAACAAAAGGAAGAACAAGATTCGATCCAACTGTCTACTATCTCCTCAGAAGAATACTTCCTTTACTGTGAAGTTTCTTAGTAAAGTTAATTACTTAATTGAATATTTAAATATGAATCAAGATAAGGCAGAGTGATGGCAGTCTTTCTTGGTTTTATTGAGATCCTTAATTTGTCTCAGTTTTCTGAGACATTGTTATTAAGTTAAAAAAAAATGGCCTACCTAATCTTATCATTCTCGTATCTTCTTTTCTTTTCGTTCTTTCTTGTGATGTGTGAATATAATAATTTAAGAGAACAGAATAACAAATAAGGCTGCGAAATTTCATCTGAATAATTGCTTAGAAAAAAAAACTTATATTAAAAGACTAAATTTGGTACGACCAAACTAAAGTTCTGCGAATATTGAACCCACCTGTTCAAATAAGTTCTGCATTTGTGTTTGATATCAAACAAAAACTATAGGTAGCTAAGAATTCATTGTTTGTTCATACATTTAATTTATCATACAGTTGTTTTTTGTTCAAGTATTATTAAAATAAAATGTTTTTTCTCGAAAATTGCTGTGTTCTGCTCAAGTACCCCTATCCATATCACGTTATGCCAACTCGCCCCTAGGGGTATGCCAACTAACCCCGCACCCGGGGTTAGTTGACATAGTTGCAAGCTTTTAGGAAAAGTGTTTTTGGGGTTACCTAAACACGGATTTAATTAATGGGTCCTACATAATTTTGTAGTCAAAAAGTTAAGCTATCCGGCACATTCATCAGAATCCCTCTAAGTATTGCATAAAAAAATAGAAAAATCAAAAACCAAAATCTATGCCAAATAGTCCGGTCTCCCCTACATATAAATAGCTCAGTGAATTTGTGTTTTATTTAGTTATGTGCGTTCTTTGTTTTATTTTGCTGTTAAAATACTCTATCTCAACTAAAAGCCGTCACATTGTTCCCCCCTCAATGTTGATGTGGCGTAGCCGCTTGTTCTATCATAACAGTAAGAAAACTACTGTAGCGTCTTCTCCTTTTTTTTATTGACAGTTATCACAATTATTAAATTTATATTAACTTTATTGTGGTCTTAACATTAGAAACTTTCAAATTTATTTACATTAGTTTTTATATTATCTATGATGTTTATTTAAGGTGTTATCTATGACCTTACTGCCGAGTTTCAATTTGGGAAGAGATTGTATTAATTTTAAATAGAAAAAAAAAACATACTTCAGTACAAAATTACAACAATAATCCGAAATAAATTACAACGTTTTTATAAGCTCTAAATTTTTTTTATTATTATTCAAAAGTGTAATCTTATTAAATAATATTATGCGCCATTAAATAATGTTACACGTAATTCTATACAGGAAGGAAATATTCTATTCAGCATTTTTGTTCTCAAAAAATAAATATATATATTTACTGTATTATTTATAAACTAGCCGGGTACCGGAACCCTTGCATACAACTTTAATAAATACAACTTTATTTATTTAGCAAATTAATATCGAGATCGGAAGATATATGAGTTCGCAGTCCGATGTGGCCTTCTCCGAATAACTCAGATGTAATGCGGGTTGGCCGCCACACACTTCATGGTCATTTTATTTTAAAGCGAAAATATAAATCATCTTTATTCCCTAACCCGTGGGAATTTCGAAAAATCGGGCCTTATTCATTGTCTACATCATAAATGGAACCTCTGAGCAAAATTTCAGCTTTCTAGGTCCAAGGGTTTGGGCTGGGCGTTGATGAGTGAGTGAGTGAGTCAGGACTTTTCTTTTATATATAGAGATGAACAAAGAAAGTAAGTATAAACAATGTAAATGTAAATGTAACACTATATTATAAATCTTGGTAATTCATTGACTTAAGTCTTCATAGTGCAGAAAATATCTCAAATTTGAAAGGATTGTGTCAAATTCTAATAGAAATTAATATAAACGGCGTTAAAACTAAAGAAAATGAGAAAAGGATACAACAAGACAGAATGTTGTCATAGAGAGAATCAACTTCGAAAATATTACGGTATTTTATGTATCCAGGAGCAATTACAATATAAATGGACAATTTAAATAGGCCTAAGCAAATTAAGCAAATAGGCTCGCTGAAAAGAAATATGGAAGCCAGAATTTACAGATAATTACCAGTCGTCTTAACTCAGGCAAAGATTAAGCAAAGATTAAGCAGGAATGGTTATTGAGAGTGTCACGAAGAAGAGTCTTCTGGAAAATCTTGTACCACAATTTGACCTGCAAAATAACACACAGCGCCAATGAGAAAATACCGAACTTCCTAATTTATTCAAAGAAGCAGAAATGCTGGGAGAAAAGGGCAAGATTGAATGGGCGGGGCATGTGGAAGAGCAGCGCTTTCATAAGACGATCTGGAAAAGAGGCTGAGGGAAAATCTCCATCGAGAAGAACAGATTGCGATGAGAGATACCATCAGCAAGAACTTCAATAACACAGAACAGAGATAACGTCAGAGAAAGAATGAACGACTGAGAGCAATATAGACTCACAGTTTTGTTTTTATACTCAAAACTCCACCAACACTTTAGAGGTTATTTTTGATGTTAATAAGTTGTATAAATAAATAAAGTAAATAAAGGTAAAATTCTTATCTTATATCTAGTTTGTAGGTTTAAGAGAGTGCGGGTAAATGAAGCTTATTTTGTAATGGCGAGAAATAACAATTCATTTATCAAATTAATTAAGTTCACATTAACTTGAATTTGTTTTCAGAGTATTAGAATAGAATATTGAAATTTGAAGGATTTTTATTAGGTTTCAAGCCCTTCTGAAACAGCAGAAAACATAATTAATAATTTCCTAAAAAGGCAGCTCTGAAGATTTTTTTTTATCTTTCTCCTTTTCCCCTTACCTGTTCTACCTTATTTATTCTTTATATCATGAAATTCGTATTCATTCTGAGTAGGAAACAGAACCTTCGAGAGTTTTCTCCTCAATTTTGACTAAATTTTGCACATTGTGAGAAATGATAAAGTGGGTAACATTTATAAAATAACAAAAATTACAACAAAAAAAATAACAAAAATTACAACAAAAAAACAATATTACTCCAAAGGCAAAGGATTCAGCCACTGAAAAAAAATTGAGCATCGTTGAAAAGTATTTTGAACAGTTAGCAACCCTTGATTGGAACGATCCAGAAAATATGACATAGATAACAGTCAAAGATATGAGTAAGGAAATGTCTACTCTCGACACAAGTCAAAAAAGTCTCTTCATCAGACAAGAAAAACCATGAAGTTCGAAAGAACCTAATGCCTACTTTCCTTAAAATGTCTTAAAATTTCTCTTGTGTGTGTGTGTGTGTTTTAAATCGTGAAAACAATAAAAGCTACATTTACCTAATGAATCCAATTTATTGAATAGAACAGAATAAATCTTTCTTTTTCTGAAAGATTAATTAAATCTTCATTAAATTCTTTAAATCGGATTTATTTTAATCCTATCAAACCACCCTGAATGGATTAGCTAAAAAAACCAAACAAACCTAATATTCATGGTTTAAGACAATGACATAGAAATAGATAAAAAAGTCCCTTTTTTAGATTCCAATGCTTTTCTATGGGAGGTTTTGTCTTCATCCCGCACTGATTTCTCGACAGAGATCCCTTTTGTAAAAAGTTTCAAATAATTTACTTCGATCGCCTTTTATTCTTAAATATACATGTCAAATTTCAAGAAGATCCATCCAGAGAATATTTAATTGTTTGTTCCTTTGAATATCTTTATTTTATATTTCCTCTCAAAACTATATATTTTATATTTTGACTCTCTGATGTACAAGACACTACGATTGACGTTAACTCACGTCTTCATTCATAACAATGATAAGTTATAATTAAACATTAAAAAAAAAAAAGTTTTTTTTTTATTAAAGCCAATTACCGCTTGGCACAATTTTTTTAAGCTGTTTTGAACAAGGTGAAATGTGAGATTTCTCACAAAATCAAAACTCAAAACTCGTGACCAAAATAAAGAAAAAAAAAGGAATTTGATATGGTTTTGTTAAACATCTAACAGAAAGTCAGATATTTAAATTCATCCTATCCCTTTTGATTTATTCATTCATATACAATATTTCGTCAAGAGAAATTTCTTGACTTTCTCAAGTTTCTTCTAAAAAATTAATAATACATAGATTCCAAAAACTGACAATAATTATAACAACAATTTACATATACTTTGATATGCTTATTATGTTTTAAAACAACTTACATACCTTTTGACATGTTTACTTTGTTGGAACAACAGTGAGAAGCTTTAATATTTATGATGAATTTAAATAAATGAAGATAGTTCAGGATGTTGTCTAGAAAGTCAGATATTTTACACTTCGATAATAATGAGCAAACAACCAAAGCAAGTTTCAATGACTTTTTTGCAATTCCTAATTTGGTCGTGATCCCTATGCACGTAAAGAGCTGCTGCCAAGTTGCCGACATTTGGTTCCAATCACGAAAGATTATCAAACGGATGTGGCAATTAAAAATGGATTAATCACATGAAATGTTGAAAAAGTGAAGTGTTGTAAACTGTTGCGTATGAATGTAAAAATAATGCTATGCTGTATATTTTTTTGTAATTTCTACACACTGGGCGATGCTATAACATTATTGTAAATTCAAATATTAGCTTTAAAACTGGATCTAAACTGGATCCAAGCTGGAATAGTGAATCAACCTCACTCGGAGTGGGAAACTGCTGTTTACATGAATATAACCTATTAGCTTTATTCTTAAATTATCAAATGCACTGACTAATTAAGTCATGTTCACGTTTTGAATGACTGATGTCACGTGGACGTCCAGAAATGATTAAGAGTTATGATGAAAGGAGTTGCAAAAGAGTGTTTTTTTTTTTTTCAATGTAGTTTTTAAACAATGCATAAGAAAGAGCTGTGTACATTCAAGTGAATACAATTTTGTGCTACAGCATAAATTTAAGGCGACCCATAATAATAAAAAAAATTAAAAATAATAATAAAAAAGGAAACATATTAATGTAAGGAAAAATTTTAAAAAAGTAAGAAAAAAAAGAAAAAAAATCAGACATTGAGAAAAAAAGATTAAGAGAGAAAAAAAAAGTAGATGTATGGATTCGAACAGAAAAACTTCATTATATGAGCCGCAGACCTTAACTATCAAGCTGTAGCTGACAACAGAGATGAGATGGTTGCATTTCTAACATTTATGCTAATAGAGGAAATCCAATGAAAACAATGCAAATATCTCGAACATGGGGTGGGGGGGGGCCCCTGAAAATACATCATTCTATGGTGTTTGGGCCTCTGAACACGATAGTGAAATCCGTTTGTCAATCGTTTGTTTGTTTAGACACGGACAGACAGACAACGCAATACCTACTGATTTTGGTCGCTATCACAATAGCTCCCAAATGGGTCCCAAAAATGAACGATAGTATAACACAATGGCACTCAGGATCAGAGCGAGTGATCTGTCTGTTGCTAATGGGAAGCGATATATTGTGCTGATTGTTTCGGCACCAAAATATGTAGTGTTGGAGATTCGGTGCAGCTGAAGTCGGGTTTCGGGCATCAAAATATGGGGTGATTTTCGTTGGTGTCCTGGCTCATGAAAGAAGTAGCTTCGACTGAAGTTGGATCTAACTGGGTTCTGTTTATTTAGGGAGAGCAAAAGGGCTTTTATAGAGTATTTACAATGATCAGTCATTGGCTGAGGGCTTTAACAGTTCATTGGGTGATTTAAAATAACATGTGATTCGTAACTGAAATTAACTGAAGATTTAAAATTACAGGAATTATGGGAACCCTCAGCCGTTGAAATTCAAAAGTAAACAAACCAAAAAGAACGTTAACGGTCATAATTTGAAATTTACAACTGATTAGATTGTAATTTATTGGATAGTAAAATACAGTATGCGCCAAAATATACAGTACTGAAAAGATGAACAAAATTACATTATTGTCATCTGTGAGTTTATTTCTCCTTAAAAGAAATTAACATACACGCTACATACATACATACACACACTATTAGCGTGTTGATTTACCACGGTATGCGTAATGTAAGTGTTCAAAGTGTGCACCGCCTCGCTGTAGACAGTGTTCACATCGTTCACGCAGATTCTCAAACATATCCTGAAACAAAGGTTGCTGCAGACTCCTGCAAAAGGAGATGATTTGCTCACGTAATGCAGGCATAGTTCTTGGTGGATCTTCACAGATCAACACACTCTCCTTTAACATTCCCCACAAGTAGGCATCAGGTGGTGTAATATCGGGGGAATGGGACTGGTATGAGAAGTCAGTACCACGTGAAATGATTCGTCCTGTAATGTTTTCCTGCGGCATGGCTAGAGATGCTCGAGCGGTATGGCTGGTGCCCCGTCCTATTGATACCACTGCCTATTCATCTGAATGTTCCTTGCACGACAGAACCTTCTCATATCCTGAAGAAATGGCTCGATCACTAAACCCCTGTAGCGTTCTTGGATGATGGTAAGAGCATTGCCTTACTCATCTTCAATGAAATAGGGGCCTAATAAACCGTGTGCTGAGATGGCACACTTTATCGTCACACGTGCACTATGTAGCGGTTTCTGGACGATAACATCTGGCAGCTCAAAACCAAGGAAGAGAGTTGTCTGGCGATTGATGTAGCCGTTCAAGTGAATGTGACTGTCGTCGGAGAACCACATTATTCAAGAAATCTGGATCCTCGTACACCATGGCCAAAAATGTTCCACAATACACCATCCTGGCTCGCATATCTGCCTCTGTCAAGCATTGTCCAATCTGTATCCGATACGGAAATCCACCTACGTTCTTAAACAATCGGCGAACGGACGTTCGCTGACGTTCAGTTTCAAGGCCGTTCGTCGTAGACTTCGTCGAAGCGAATGCAGCACCTGCTGGAGAACACGTGCGTGATTCTCATTTACTGGTCGACCAGACTTCCCATTCCGTTGACACAGTACACTACCAGAACGACGAAATTTCATAACAATAAACAGCATAACTGTGTTACTTGGTGCTGTCTTATTAAACTCCTCTTGGAATTGTTCTTCCGCCTTTTTCAAACTCGGTCCACCTTCACGACCGCTTTCGTATGAGTGGAAATAATGCTGAACTATGAATACTTATTCCTCCGTCGAGAGACCCATTTCCAACAACTGCACAACACAACTTCCTTTTCACTACTGCGAACACGTGTAGCTAGAGCTCTACCCCGTCGACAAACGCAACCATGTGTTCGAGATGCGCGAGTTTCAGTAGTGTATATTTTGGCGCATACCGTACATATAAAAATAAATAGGATAGAATAAGCAAAATAATTGTAAATATAGTTATAAAAACTCATCACAATATATATATATATATTTTTTGTGGTTGGATGGAGGCCAGACAAAACAGTTATTGCTTCAAGGCGCTTAAAAATCTGAATCTTCACCTAACTTAAGCATAAATAGAATTTCCTTAAATAAATAGGCTTTGAGCGAATTAAAAAAATATAATTAAAACTTTGTAATCTACATTCCACTAAAAACAAAACATTTTCAATTGTGTAACACGAGACCAAAACAGTTACGACATCTGCAAAGTTAATTAAATACCGTTTACGTTACCTTATTAAAGATTAGTGCAATTCAATACTTTTTTTAAGAGGGGGAGGGGGGGGTCTGTTTTCGAGTTTTACAGTTCTACCTAAAAAAATAAATGATTTGCCTTCAACAAGAAATGAAACTTGATTCACATCATTAAACTATCAACACTAAATACACAGAGAGAAAGAAAGCATTTTGAATGGATAAAGGTATTCAAGGAAGTCTTTGATGCAGTAATGTATTTCAAAGGAGATTTTCATTAAGCTCTGTATAATTAGCAATTAATTCCTTCTGTCATTAAAACAAATGGGGTTCTTCTAGAAGACGATTTAAAGACCCCTAATTAGAAATTCGAACCCCCCCCCCCCATTTAGCTTGTGATTTACTTTTTTCTGTTTTTGCCACAAGTTTATCATCAAACTAAATATCTCCGAACGGAAAGGCCTAATTAAGTGGGTCCTATTAAATTTAAATTATTTTCTTTTATGTCTTACAACTATTCATATTAAAAAGGAAAGCAAAGAACCTACGAAAAAGCTTAAAAATAACATTAATTTATAAAGACGAAGAAATCGATTCAATTTACGAATCTGTAATAAAAGTAATCCTTTTCTTCAATTGCTCCATCTGTAGGAATTTTTTAGAACTAAGGCACTGATTTGTTGAAGACGACACTTGATTTATATTCACTAATTTTTTTTTTAACTTTGTTATTTAGTAATTTGCAAAAGTCACTCACAAAACTCTTTAATAGGAATCAACAATAGTTTAATTTTTTTTTATATAAAATATTAAAATCACTTGCAACTTTTCATACGCCTGAGAAAGAATATAACGTGCACAAATTTATAAAAAAATCCATTAGTGGAGATAAATAATACTGCGAATTTCACAATTTCAATTTTTATTTTGTTGCTTTTGTGGTTCATTTGCCACTGCCGGATGTAGAAGTAGCATACATAATATTCCGCACAATCTGAGCCTATCATCAAGGGTAAATCTTGCTGATGATTCATGAAGGATGAAACAGCTGTCTAGGATTCCCGTTGATGATGGCAGTGTGCGAAAGCATATAAACTAATGAAATTTTTTATTTTATAATGTAACTGATTTTGACACTAGATTTTTTTGAGAATTAATAGCACAACAAAGCTGTGAAATCAACTTTTTTATACTTACAAATAGTTAATCGCGATCTAAACGAGAGCAAAACGCGATTTTCCGCTCACACCTGTAAAGTGATCGCTTTGCAGTCAAGCTGCAACTGGCAAACTGCATATTTTCGAGCCCGTTTGAGGTAATTTTTCGAGAGCGTGTAAAGCAGCCATTAGATCTCTTATTACAGCTTTGCCTTTCGTTAACTGTAGTGTTTCTCATAGATATCTTTCTATCTAAAACATAAATCTAACTTTCACCTAAAATAAGAATATAGGCTTCTTTAATGATAAGTGTGAAAGAGAAATAAAAGAGTATTAAGAAAAAAATAGAATCTCAACACAAAAACACATGTTTTGTATTGTACGTGAAACAAAGTAAATACTAGGTCTACTCACAGTTCTCCATCGCAAAGTGGGGACTGAGCAGACAGTGCTGGGAGTCCATTTTCAGGAGAAGAAAAAATGAAGATCAAAATGATCGTGCTGCAAATTTTTTTGGCAATTATTTAAGCCAAAAAATAAGCTACGTACCAAATTTTAAAGAACTCAGTGTAATCATTTAGGTGGGGCTTATAGTGATGTTTTTAATATGGAAAGGATGGAGACCAGAATAAATGCGTGTGTTCTAAGTTGGACCATGAAACAACAAATATACCAAGTTTTATTGAAATCCGTTCAGCCGTTTTGAAGTGATGAGCTTACAAACGAACAAAGGAGAGAAATGTTTAAGCGAAATAGTAAGAGTTCGCGTGGCCAGTCAAACACGAGTGTAGTATTTGCTTATTACAAGTACAACATTTGCAGGTACTGTTTTAAGCAATAACTCGAAGATTGGATTATCGTACCGTGAGTAATGATTTGAGTTATCACTCTAAGAGTTGGAGAGTCTTTGATTAAAGTTATGTAAGCAGGACTTGATACTTGAAAAATACAATCTTGTCCAACAAAATGAAGTGCGCACAAGGTACATTTCAAAGCTTTATTAAGTTGATGTCATTCAATTCATTTATATTTCCAAGTCGACCCGCTGCGCGGTGAAATCTTCCCAGTGCTTTGCTTTCGACGTCGCGCTGAGGGCGTGAGATATTTTGTATTCAATTTTTTTCCTCATTTTTTAATCTTTCTTACCGCTGCCGCCTATTCTATGAAAGATTTGCCAGACGTTTACTGGCATTCCTCATCGGTTTCCATTCCCATACATTGTTGGTGATTTTGCGAAAGTCTAGCCTATCTTCCCTCTGTTTGCGATAGTGGTTCTCTGCAAGTCGGCGTTGATGTGACACTCGAAGTACACTTTCGTAGCTGCTATTGGCAAATCGCATTCTAACAGAAGCAAATCAATATTCCATCGGTCGATTTGAAAATTATTATTTACATGCCACTCTCCGATCAGTTTTCAAATTCAAAGTACAGTACAGAATAGTACGTACTGGTTTTGCTACAGTCAGTTTGTCTTCAAACACCATTTCTCTTCGCATCTCTGTGTTATTGTCTTACACATTTTAATTAAGTGATTAACTTATATTTTACTGTTTTCAAGTGATTAAGAAATAAGTAAGCTAATAATAAAAGTCGTAAGGCGTCAGTGTAGTACATGTAGTATTTATTTACATTATAGTAATTAGTTCTGTAATTAGCCTAGACTTAATTAGCCTAGACTGAAATATGTAGGTGGTAGAGGCCTAACTTGTAGTTTGCGCACTGGTGTTGTTATGATTAAAATTTTTATGTTTATTTTAGTTGATACTGAAATAATACGATTTTGGCATTTTAAATCACTTATAAACTGCAGTCGAGTGAAAATGAACTCGAGTGATTTATTATCTCACAATTTTATGCAGTTAGTACATTGTATATATTTTAATTTTAATGATAAAAATATTAGTGTAAACTGTAAACAGAATTTCACGAACTACAGAATTATTATTGTCGTGATAATGTATTTTCAAAAATTATTGACTGTAATCTTATGGTCATAGTCAGTCAGACCACAGTTTGTGAAGCACTGATTAAAAGGTGACGTTAAATGTAACTATAGTTTGTTAAAACTCGAAGTTAAAAATTCAGAAGTCTGTTAATAAAACAAGACTAATTTTTCAGGTTAATGTTTTTTGTTAGATTAGATTTAGTTATTATTAGTTTATTTTATATTCTAGTAATAATTGACTCAGTTAAATTGTTGCTCTAAGCTCATACAGTAGAACATCGATTATCCGAATACCAATCAACCGAAACATCCTCGGTTAACCGAAGGCGTTTTAGTAGACAAAAATCTAGGCATGGAATTAGGAAACTGAACATCTAGGGTGAAAAACTGTCGGCTGATACTGAAGCAGCTGCACATTTTAAAGAGTCTTTTTAAAAAACACATTGAAAAGGAAGGTTACAAAAAAAACCAATGTCTACAACGCAGACGAAACTGGTCTGTATTGGAAGAAAATGCCAACAAAATCACTAGTTTCTCAGAATGAAATGTCAGCACCTGAGGTTTTAAGGTAAACAAATTACGCATCACTGCTATGATATGCAATACAATTTGACTGGTACAATTTTTTCGTAAATGATCGGCTATCCGAAATATCAGTTATCCGAATACCCCCCCCCCCCGTGCCGCATTGTTTCGGATAATCGATGATCTACTGTACATTACTGTACATTAGAATGAATACGAGTAATTCTCTAAGCTAGTACTAGTTTTTTATAATCTTCTTTATTTATATGCCTGCATTTATACAACTATGTAAATAGTACTACTTTATTTTTCTGTGCAAACAACTGCATAAACATCAAGTTAATAAAAATAAATATTGTACGGTAATACTTTAGAATTATTCCTATTAATAACCACAATATTTCTGATACTAATTCTTTCCTTGTCCGTTACTGAAAATCAAAAACTCTTTCGAAATCAACAGTCTTTCAATTACTGTTTCATTCATTCTACATTACTTGGAATAACCAACCCCGACCCCCATCCCCGCTATTTCTATCAACTCGCAATGTTTACTTCGGTCGGCGGGAAAAAAGCCTCCTGAACTCCCCTGTCGGATTGAATGAGAAAACCCGTTGCATACGTTGTAGGAAGATCAAACGCTTGCTTTTACTTTGATGTGAATCTCGTTAACAACATTGAGAACGTTCTAGCAGTGTTTCCTGTATATTCACTCGCCCTAGTAACTGCTAAGCGTTTTATTTTAAGCTTAGATTTTTTTTTAGGTTAGAAATTAAAAAAAAAAAAAAAGTCCAAAACAATAACAACAACAACAAAAAGATTTTATTATTTTTTTTCTATTAAACTTTAAATAGTTCATTTTTTCATAATAATTTAAATTTAAAACGAAAGATTATTTTTAACAAAAAAGTAAATTATTGTTTAGTGGTACGAAAGAATATAAGAAGTGTTAAAATAATAAAAAAAATAAAATTTTACATTTATCATGCTAAACTATTCTTTAACTATAATTTTTATTTTATAACTTGTATCTGAAGAAAGAGTGGGCCATATCCCAACAGGATATACTCGTCTGTGAGATATTTTCCCCACCCAGGTGAAGTTGACTCAATATTTCGGTTCGATTCCTTGAGTCTTCATCAGGCGAGTAAAACTTCATGTAAAACTCAGTATTTCCTGACAAAGGCACAAGGAACCGAGTCAAAATATTGAGTCAGTCTCACACAGAGTTGGAAAATCCCTCATAGATGAGTGCTGTTCGGTTTTGTTTACGAGAGCCTTCAACGCTTTTGCGCATGCGTCAGGTCTCCTTCGATTTCTTCAAAATACGGGTGAGAAGAAATAAATAGGGGATATTTACTTTTTATCAGTGTTAGTTTACTAGTAGCTGCGTTCTATTTGCGCTTTTCGGGAAAGAATTATGGAAAGAATAAATACTATTGCAAAAATAACAGATACTAAAAAAAAACACAGGTCTTAGGAAAGTGCCCATCTCAGCGTATCACCCTTTTGCTTGGTAGAATCGTCCGCTAGTACTGACTCTCGCTTTTGAAAACGAACAGTATATCCCATCTTTATTTTATTTATGTGCGCATGCGAAGCAGTCTGTATGGTAATATAATAATGTAAGCACTGCATTATGAAAATTTTAGCAATAAGATGCTATTAGAACATAAAATATTCTTTCCTTAAAATATTGTTAATTTTTGTTTCTTTGTTTTTGTTGAACTCTTGAAAACGACGGAAACGAAAATTTATCATTTATTTTTTTAATTTTTTTAATTTTATTATTTGCCTAATAGAAATTCCTTTTTTTTTTCAAAAAATTAATCACTTCCGCATTACTTACTTAATCCAATTAATTTTAATTAAATCCCAGCTTCCGCACGAGGATTATATTAACGGATTAATATGCATTGTTAGGTTTGCACAGAAATTCGTTGTTTTGCTTTTAATGGTTTTCTATGGGAATTTTTGTTTTCCTATACACTATATTCTCGAAAAGGATCCTCATGAAAAAAAACTCCAAATATAATTGTTGGGTGGTCTTTTTTCAGTAGATATACAAGTCAAGTTTCAAGGAAATCTATTCAATGGTTCAAAAGTTAATAGCGAGAAATTCAAGGGGCCTACATGCAAACTTAAAGATCCACACGAAAACTGAGAATTTAATGAACGTTCCTTTCCAAGGAAAAATAGGTTAAATATTAGAGTAATAAGTTTCAGAAAGGAATTGCGAGTCAAAATATGCTAGGAAATTATACTGATAGAATCTTTCTAATAAGGTGCTTTCTGTTCATACCGAAATAAAACGTAAATGAAAAAAAGTCAATTCAAAGTTTTGTGGTAAATACAAAACCAAGTGAAGCGACCATATACAATCTGCAACCTATCAAACGCTGACATTGTTAAAAGTGACTCTACTATTCATTGGCGCGCAAACTCATTTATTCAAGCCGTTTTAATTCAAGAGGCACTTTCAAGCGATCCAGCATTGAGTTTATTTAGTATATCTATGCCTCCATTTATACAATTCTGGTGACTCTTTGAGTAGTAAGTTGCCAGTGGCCACATTGGCCCAATGGGTATCAACTTCTTTCTCAGCTTAGTCGATTCCGTTGAGATGGAACCGAAATTTGTCCCAATTACCATTACTTATCTGACGTAGTCAATAGCCATTTAAAACCGGAAGTGGCCAAGACAGGAAATGGATTTCTCCGAACCTCCAGGTCATGGGGAGTCCAACGAGGCATGACTCAGGGCCTTCGACTCCCGGTTTGGACTGTGGAGGGCGTTCCACACACATACACACACATAGACACATAACCGACAAGGAACCCTAACAGGCCCTCCTTAAGAGATTGCTAAAACTTATATCAAAATACAGTGCATCTTAAAGCCAAGTAATCACAACAACTATGACTACAAATGGAGGTCAGACGGTCTGAATGAACATTTGGTTATCTAAGATATCCTTGTTTTTTGTCTTCTTTGTTGACGCAGAGAGTATTTTAGGAGCAATGGCACTGACTTAGCATATTTATGAAAAATTGGTAAAATTCTTCTTTTTTTTCTCCCGTGTGCAAAACATGGATGTTTCATTAAACCCTAATACTGTATTCATCTACAGATTCTACACGATCAAATGATTTGAACGTTATCGTAATTGCCTAACTATACAACGAACTGATTAAATAAATAATAGAAAAAAAGCTCTATTTAGCGCAAAAGAAAAATAAAACCTCCTCTCTTTCTGATATACTGTGTTGGCAATCTAATTCGGATATAATGAAATAGTATAAAAAGGTTCTGAGTTAAATGCAATGAACTTTCCTTTTCATTACGAAATGGTTTTTGGTCATTTTCCGAAATTGATTAAACCTCAGAGATCAAGAGGCAGACAATTAATGCAGCGGAGTTTTTGAAATTCAATCTATTATTGATCCTAGTTTCATTATCTAGAGTTAGGTTGTAAAAATACGGGTCAAAATCCTGCTGAACTTAAGCTAAAAGGCGATTTATATATTTATAGCAGAAGAAATGTTTAGTAGTTCGTATTTCCAGATGGCTTTGAAGTAAGGCTCAGAAAGATTCAGAAAGATGGGTCAAGGAAATAAGGTTTTGAAATATCTGCTAGTAAATATTTTTAAGCATTGTCAAGATGAGGGATTCCATCAAAAATCTGTTAAATAAAGAAGCTTTCTGAGAAAAGGGAAAAAGTTGTCTTTTAAAAGAACAAATAAAGAAGTTATTTTGTGAAACGGGGTAATCACAAGAAAAAAATAAAAATAAAATGTAAATTAAAAACAGTTTTAATATTCACTTATTGTTCGTTTCTCCAATGAAAGACTTTTGTTGACGTAATCCGCTTATGGATTAATGTTTCCAGAACGTAACAGTGACGTCTATTGCTAAAATTCTTAACTAGTAAATGATTGAAAAAGTAGACCGTCGCACAAATATTTGAAAAAAAAATTTCTTAAAAATTTAAAAGAAAAAGAAAATTAAAATAGAACAACTAGTTTCGATTTAAAAAAAAATCATTGTCAAGCTCGAGGAATTAAGAGTAAAAACTGGAATATATAGCATTAAGGTTATAAAAAGGTTTTTTTTTTTTTTTTTTTTTTTAAAAGCTTAATGCTCTATATTCCAGTTTTTATTCTTAATTCTTCGACCTTGACAATGATTGTTTTTAAATCAAAACTAGTTGTTTCATTTTAATTTTTATTTTTTTTAAATTTTTAAGAAAATTTTTTTAAAATATTTGTGCGACGGCGTACTTCTTCAATTATTACTATATTGCGCACGTTAAAAGAAAGTTTTTAAATCTAATAAACTTAACAAGAACATTCTGGTTTTTGCATTTGGTACAGTTACAAATATATTTTTTATATTATTGTTATTATTTAAATAATTTTTTATATTTTAATAATTTGGCTTGTCTGTCTAATTTTTTCCCTCGCATATTGACAGTAACTTGCTGTTGAAAAGACGCCATTTTTATGTTTGGCTTCATGATTTCCAGGCGAACGTAAGTGATCAGTTATCGCCATATAAGGAGATAATATTATGTCATAAAATGTTGTATTGACGAATCAGCCGTCGCAAAATCGGGGAATGGTAACAACTGAAAACTGTTGTAAATGAAGCGAATTACCCTACCACTGTACATTTGAAATTTTTCAGTGTGGATCCTCGGAGACATTTTGCACGTGAATAAAAATAAAACATTTGACGTTTTAAGTAGAATAGATTTTCAGTTCTTTCAGTAACTTTTTGTTTTTCCTTATCTTTTATATTTTATTTGTTTTCATTTCCGTCTACACTTTCAAAGCTGATGAGTTGTAATAACCACAAAACAGCAGCTTTCAAAGCAAGAGTGGAAGCGTTGTTATTTGATGAGACAACGAGTACGGAAGAGGGTTCGCTCTCTACGTATTTGATCTGAATAAGTTGCGGTAACAACTTGGCGCTTAATTACAATTGAAGGGTTCGATGACGACGCTTTGTTGGAGGGTCTTCGATCAATGGGAAGTTAATTTCTTAATTGGAAGAGATTAAAGAGCAGCTCATTCATTACCCTCTTGTGATCGAAAAATTAGAATCAAAGGAAAACAAGTTAAAAAGAGTCAGCTTGCCTTTTCGAAGTTGCGATTAAATTTCGTTCATTTGCTATTTAAAGCTAAACAATTCATTTCATATGACTAAAAAATTTTAATTTAACTAATTCCAATTCGCCAATTAAAGAAGAGAATTTTAAGTTAGTAAAAATATATCTTTTTACCATATTTGTTTATGTATAATAACAAGAATCGATTGAACAAAATAGGCCTAATTGTCAACCTTACACTGCACACACACGTATGTACATTTAAGCTTTTCTATTCATTCTGTTGTTTATGTAGCATAAAATGTGGTAGATAGATAAGTGTGGAGATTGAAGGTTTAACATCATTTAATGACGTTCTGGACTAGTTGAGATTCGATGGTCAGCCCAATGCTCACCCGCCTTGTTCCCATTTTTTTGTACAACATTAGTAATCTAATGTAAATTTCACTATACTACTAATTTAGAATAAGAATTTTAGAAAATAATGTAAATCTTTTAGAATGTAAGGATTACAATGTTACTGAAGCAATATGAAATTTTCCAAGCTTCTTACTGAATACAATTGTAGCCAGAAAGCATTTCGAAATTACGTAATGAAGTTTAAAACAGTTTCGCTGTTCATTTATGCTTAAAATTGTTTACATAACTTCTCATCATTTCCATTTACATTTCGTACACATCAACTCGTATATTAAAGTTTGCTTTATGAATTTAAATATAAATATTTGTATTTAAAATGGAAATCGTAGCGTTGTTACGTAGACAAATGTGAATGCATCCAAGTAATAATTTAATGTTCATCGGAAACGCAGTGATGCCTCAAAAGAAAAATAAACAATAAAAAACTCATTAATGAAAAATAAGTGAGAAAATTAATGTGCCAGCCATTTGCCGGCCTCAATGAATTTTTTTAAAGCATAAAAATTCAAACTACGCATTTGAATTATTAATAAACAAAAATGGGTGAGACCAAATTATTTACCAAGTGACATCCTGGAATAGCTGTTTCACGCTCTTTGGCGATCATCAGCCAGGAGCAGTCACCAGTAAAACAGCAAGGTCTCAGTACTTAGGCTAATATTTTTTCATACCGAGGGCTCCGTACCGATAAAGAATTTGGTCTCACCCATTGTTGTTTAATAATTTAATGTATTGAATAAATTATTAAGTTAGTTCTTAGGCCATGATTTACATCTTTTGTCTTTTCAAAGCATATTTTGTTTTCTAATTTTGTTTGGCAACTTGCTTACACTACAAAATACCTTTCTTTACATATTTATGAACTTACTTATACAAATTACTAAAATCGTAAAAGAAAATGTAAAAAGATATTCGAAAACATGTACATTTATTATTACTAAGGATATTGTTGTACACATGTAATAGCTTTATCTTTGACCATTTACATGTCTTCGTAACACATTTGTACGAAACATGTTAGCGAATTAGCTAAAATTTTCATTATATTTTAAATTATGGATTTGCAATTTATATTGTTTTATAAGTTGTTTAAAAAAAACTTTATTCTACTTAAAAGAAAATGAAACATTAAAAAAATGATAAAAAATTTTTATTATTATAAATCTGATTATATTCTTTTTTTTTTTTTTTTAATTTAACATACTTTGCTGATCACATTCTAATTCCAAAGCTTTGAAAGATTATTTCAACGTTCTGAAATAAGCGTTAACTATTAAAAATTGTTCTGAAAAAATTGATAGAATTTTTCCATATATTTTACATTTTTAGCGACCCATTTGGGAGCTATTGGGATAGCGACCGAAATCGGTAGCTATTGCGTTTGTCTTGACCGTCCGTCCGTGTCTGTCCTCCCCTAACAACTCTGAACGGAAGGTCAGATCGAAAAACGGACTTCACCATCGTGCTCAGAGGCCCAAACAAAGACCGTTCTTTGGCCCAAACACAGTAGGAATGGGATGTTTTCAGGGGCCAACGCCCCCCCCCCCCTTCCCCCATGATCCAGACATTTGCAATTGTTTTCATTGCATTTCCGCTATTAGCTTAAATGTTAGAAATGCAACCAACTCATTTCAGTTGTCAGCTATAGCATGATTGGTAAGTCGCCTGACTCATATGCTGAAGGCTGTTAGTTCAAATCCGTGTTTGTACTATTTTTTTTTTTCTCAGTGTCCGCGGGGATTTTTTTTTTCTTATTTTTCTAACTTGTTTTTATTTTTCCTTACATTAATGCACTTCCTTTTTTATTATTATTATTTTTAATTTTTTTTATTATTATGGGTCGCTCTTAAATGTATGCTTTAGCACAAAATTATATTCACTTGTTTACATAATTAATTTATTAATAAACTCTATTTTTGATTTTGGTTTATATCCAATAAATAAAGAACTATGGAACGAAAACTTTCCGTTCGTTGTCTAGACCTCTACGATCAAAATAAACTCAAAAAACTATTTGTCCTACAATGCTGAAACTTTCGTAGAAAGTCTAGGGGCTTATAAGGAAAATCAATATTGATTTCTGTGAAAGTTGGACCATTGGGTAAAGAGCTACGAACCAAAAAAACCCGTCATGCTTTTTTCCTTATAAATAACTTTTGATTCTTTCAGTGCGTATATTTAAAAGTTGCCACTCCAACTAAACCGTATTTGATACTTTAAAATTACAGCAAACATGAATGCCAGAAAGATCTGGGCGTTTATTAATGGAAGTAAAAACAATAACTTAATAACGCTGTGTGGAATGAATGAGGATGTAATGGATGGGTGTGGTCGACCGGTAAATAGATAGTAATAGTCATCTGTGTAATAGTTGTTTGTAGAATGGTAGTCGCTAATAGAAAAGACAATGAGTACAAAAAGAAATTCTTAAAAGTAACGAATTACTGAATTTGTAAAGTGCTAGAAGTTTCTCACTAACGAGAAAGGAAATAATAGAATGTTCTTGTGATTATCTGTGTTGATAAGTTACTATAGCATCGGAAGCGCAGTGGTGCCTCAAAATAAAAATTACACTATGAAAAACTCTCAAATGCGCAGTTTAAATTTTTATGCTTTAAAAAAATTTATTAAGTTATCTGCGCACTGCTGCACATGAATTTTCTCACTAATTTTTCATTGGTATTATTAATAAATAACAATGGCTGAGACCAAATTATTTACAAGTGACATCCTGGAACAGCTGTTTCACGCTCGTTGGCGATCATCAGCCAGGAGAAGTCACCAGTAAATAACATGGTCTCCGTACTGAGGCTAGTATGAATGATACATCGGAAGAGCAGTGGTGCCTCAAAGAAAACAAATACACAATGAAAATCTCACCAATGAAATATTATGAGAAAATTCATGTGCCAGCAGTGCGCAGGCCTCCAGAAATTTTTTAAAGCATAAAAATTCAAACTGCGCATTTGAATTATTAAAAAATAACAATGGGTGAGACCAAACGTTTACTAAGTGACATACTGGAACAGCTGTTTAACGCTCGTTGGCGATCATCAGCCAGGAGAAGTCACCAGTAAATGACAAGGTCACCGTACTGCGTTTGCTACAGTTATCTTTTAAAGCAAATACCCAAGATTCATTTTGATAATTATTCATAATATTTGAAATTTAAAAAAATTAAAAAGAAATATAACTAGCCGTATGACCTGGGAGGCATTAAATCATCTACACATCTCATCTGATCTCAAAATTTTTAAAAAACAAAACATAAATAAGCATAAATAAAAACAACTTCGACAGAAATCTGATCATAATTAAAGTCTCAAGCCTAAGATTGAGTTATTATAAAGTTATCTCTTCAATATGGAAAGTTTTATGATCGCAACTTTCGTAATTTTGAAATGAAGAACAAATAGACAAACTTAAGTAGATTAAATTCATTCTTAGCTTTGTTTATCATTTGTTAGATTAGATTCGTTACGAAAAGTGAGTCCTCACCTGTCAAATGTACAGACCTACGGACTGTTTAAATTAAATGAAAATTTGCAACCTATGGTTTAATTAATTGTTATAAAAAAACAATTCTCATATATCCACAAGTCCATGAAAACCTGAAGCAACTCAAGGAAAACCTGGAACAAGCAACAAATGAACCTGTATCTATCGATTTATTGGCAAAAAAGTAAGGATTTAAGGAATTCCAGGCTATTTCCGGACAACCATACCGTGGAAGAACTCTTAATAGAAACAAGCTTAGAAATAATGAATTTGATGATTATTAAGTGAATCTATGAAGGCTAACTGTATTTGTTTAATTAATGCAGATATATTAATTCTAAATTAGTTGGAATTTACTTCAATCAAAAGATATGTGGATTAATGAAGTGCTTATTGTTAATGACTGTGCATTATTTTATAAAATAAATATTAAAACAAAAACAAATAACAAATTAAAATATTTCCTCTAATAGAACAACAAATAATATCCAACTCTGAAGTAGCTTTTTTTTTACTTTTTTTGTAATTGCAGATGTTGATTGGCTTTTTGTATAATTACTTATTATGTAATTCTTACGTAGTAACAGTATTACGTACGAAAGCGTCGAAAGTCCTGGGAATCCAGTTTTGAGTTATTCCCAAACATCCACTTTTCGGAGGCGCCCCAACTACCCGAAGAAGAGTCTAAAACTGACAAACCAAAAATAAATAACAAATATATAAATATACCAAAGAAATAACTCAGAAAACATAAGCTGAATTTTGTTCATATTTTGTTGCTTTCTCTGAGCTGCAGATACTGGATACATTCAGCTGATGATGGCTAATTAAACAGATACAGGCTGTCTTGGATTCCGGGTATATCAACAATTCTTAAAGCCGCTGAGGGATTTTTAATTGTGTGGGTTTTTATTCCTTTTTAAAATTTAATCAATTTAAACTTTTTGTTTCATAATTACAATAAAAATCTAACGTGCCGTTGTCAAATAAACAAGAAACCAACAAGGCACCAAAGGAAAACAAAAGATTTCGCCCCTGAGTTATCATCGGTGGGAATGTGAGACGTCCGTTTCATCCTCTATATGGACTCATCAGCCAGACAAACCCCCGATGAAAGCTTAGATCGCGAAACCAGATAAGGGATTCCACTCACGCACCCGGCAGTGGGATCCCAAGATGATAAAAACACAACCAAAAAAATCAAAACAAAAGAAAAAGCTCCAATTTCTAACCAGCGAATCCATCAGGCACAGAGGAAATTGAAGAAAGCAAAGAGTAATAGGAAGCCACATTAACTACAATAAAAATAATAGCTCAGAGACGAAGTGTTTTGTTTACCTATGGTGCCTTGTTGGTTTCTTGTTTATTTGATAATGAGCACGTTAAATTTTTATTGTAATTTACGGATTTTTTTTTCTTTTGTTTAAGTAAGAACTTTAACGTGCTTAATTATAAATCATAAGAAAAATAAATAGTACAACTGTTAAAAACACATAGGTTTATATATAAAATTAAAAGATTACAAAAAATACATAATTACATGATTTTACAATGCTACAAAGAAGTGAAACGACGAGAGAGAGAAAGGAGGATGACAGTTAACGAAGGGCGTAGCAAAAACGCTTGAAAAGCTTCCTGTAGCATCGTAAAATCATGTAATTATATATTTTTTGTAATCTTTTAACTTTATATATAAACCTATGTGCTTTTAACAGTTGTACTATTTATTTTTCTTTCTTTTGTTTGATTTGATTTTGTTTGTTTTTTTAGTTTGATTTTGCTTGATTGTGGTTTTATTGTGTTGGGATTCCACTAGCAGATGCATGAATGGAATCCCTAACCTGGTTTCGCGCTCTGAGCCTTCATCAAGAGGCCATAAAGAAAACGAAACGGCCGTCTCAGATCCCACCGATGATAGCTCGGGGCGAAATCTTTTGTTTTCCTTTGGTGCCTTGTTCGTTTTGTTTTACAATTTCTTATTACTAGTTACTTGTTTTGTTAAAAATAATAAAAAAAAGCAATTAATTTTAATTTATTTTTTTTTTCTTTTTGAAGGAAATTTATTAACGTTTAAAATATTTTTATATTTGTGAAAAGTAAGTCCCAAGTTCGGTCAGGAATTTCTTGAAGATCTGAATAAAAACTTACAATACTTAATTTTTGAATTAAGGAACTTTACAATTGGATTAATACAAATGATCATTAACTTTTAATTGATAGCTTCAGAAATAAACGAAATTTCAGTAATTATATTTTAATCTCGTAATTTATGATCTTGTATTTACTTTTTATTATAACTTGTAATTATATATTTTTTTTCTATTTCTTTTAGGTAAGTAATCCAAAACTTCTTAAATCGTAAGTACTGATCCTTTCTTCATTTGTTTCTGAAATTAAATTTAGTTCTAATTTAAATTTTTTAAATATTGACGTAAATGTTTTACATCATTGGGAAAGTAAAAAAACGCAATCCACATTCATGTATTTGGTTGAAATTTTTCTTAATTTTGGAGAAAAGAGGCTTCTTTTCTACTTTTTCATTTACGTTACTGAATATCACTAAATGTGTAATGAAGTGATAAGAATATAAATAATCAAACATGTCGTGTGTGGATATAAAGAAATAAAAATTACATTTTAAACACAGATATTTAAAAAATTATATAGGAATATTAAAGAAATACTAAATAAATATTTCGCCTTCACATATTTTCCGGTCACGAAATAATTTCTAAATGTTTGTGTGCATTTCAATGTGTTGCACATTTTTTTAAATAACTTTATCTGTCTATATTTTAAAGAAATTATTTTTTAAATAAAACTTTACATAGTATTGATTTTGAAAATAATGTTATAGTTTACCTTGTATAGTTTATAGTTTATGTAAATTTTTACATTAAAAATTTATAAAACATCCATAATTCAAATTTTATGAATAAATTTGTGTCATAAGTGAAACGTCAATACTTGTATATAATAAGCGAAGAATTATTACATGGGACTAAAGGCATTTATTTAATTCTTCATTTGTTATATAATTAATAGAAATAGAGTGTTTTAGCCTCAGAGTATTCAATATATCCATTCCATTGTAAAATAAACATCCGCCTTCATGTTTTCGTGAATTTGTTGTTTTTGATCTTTCAGAGAATTCTTAGCCCAGAGCGTTAGATGGTATTAAACAAAAAGTATCTGAGGGAGTTACGAAAATAGGCCTCATATAAAAGGACTGAATGTTGAAAAAATCATTATTTGAAAGTATCTACGTTTTGTTAATATATTTCATAATTCAAACAAATGTTGTCTTTTGATTAAATACAGAAGAAATTAACAAATTTTTGAAAGTGGTTTTTAATTTATGTAATTTCATTCAAATATTCCTCAAATTTTTTACTTAAAAAAAGCTACAAAATTCATGACAGAATTAGCGCTTTACGAACAGAAGATGTAATCTCAAAGAAGCGTTTCAATACATTAGAAAATACAGGTTCAATTTTCCCAGATTCCAGATACACTAACCTTTACCCGTTCGTTGCAAATACGGCTTTTATTATTATTATCTTAAATGCGCAAAAGGGTGAGTCAAAATGATTTGAATGATTTCGAAAATTCACTGTAAAAAATTGTATTGACTATTTTAATAAATGAATTATGTATTTGGATACAGCCACTTTGGAATTTTTGTTTTCCAGATTTCATAACTGTTGAATATGAGCACCTTTTGTCACACGATAAATGTCAACACGGTACTCAAATTATTCAAAAAAAAGTTACGTTTTCTAGTAAAGTGAAGATAAATCAATTGAATTTTTGTTGCCGAATATCAATTAATGAAAGTAATTCTTGTAAAAGTAATTACTACATGGAAATATTTGTCATTATCTTAAATAAATAAAGTGTTTTTTTGGGTTTTTTTTTTTTTTTTTACGTTACAAAAGTAAGGGTTCCGGAGCGAAGCGGCTAGTAAACTATAAAAAAAACAAAAAAAAAAAAACCAAACCAAACCAAAACAGAGGTAATGATCAAGATTACAGTGTTATAATATTACAAGGGGTATGTAATGTTTTACTTTAACTTGAATCAACTTAAAATCAATGAATTAAAAGCAAATAAACAACAAGTATTCTTAAAATGTTAGTTTATATCTTTTCTTATATTTATTTATATGTTTACATCTTACCAATTTACCAAATAATAGGCTTAGCCTTCAGCTTGCTTCGTTTACCAACCCCTACTTTACATTTTGAGACTATTTTAATTATTTAGGTAATTTACAATTATAGCTTAAATACGGGCAAGTTGGCAAGCAGGAAACATTGAGTTATATCTTAGTATACATAAAGAAACGGTAGAATTAACATGTATATTGATTTATACATACGTAAATAAAATTCAATCAATTATCATATTTCTGTAGAAAAACAAAAAGATTAATCAGAATGAATAACAAAAGGAAAAAAAAAACCTAATCTAAGATTTCTTACAATTCGTGCTTTCAAAGTTCTCAGGGAATTTAATGTTATTCGAAAAAACGCGATTGGAAAAATGAAAATGCAACATTGACGCAATTGGTTGGGAGTCTTATGGGAAATGAATTCCCGAAATAAAAAAAAGAAGAAAGAAAAGCGCTTTTGAATTCTTTTGAAAACAGTTGGATATAGAATGATGGAATGGAATTGGATTTGAATGTTTAATTTAATTGAAGTAATTCCGTGAACGATTCGATCTGAAAGCAATTCTCTTCTTTTGTTAGATTCTGACCAATTCCATTGCAGAGAAATGTGGAAATTTCGATGGTGGAATTCCTTTTTTCACATTGAAAGAAGCTTAGACAACAGTTCTTTCTCTCTGTGACATTACTGATACAAAAAGATTAAGATTAGCAAATAAATATTTACCGTTTGTATGGTTTTAGCCTATTGTCCAAGGCTTATCCTCTGTCCGCGTGAAACAACTCTGCTCTCACTGGATTGAGATTCATGAAACTTGATGTGTAGTGAAAATAATGAATTTTAATTATCCACCTCAAATTTCATTGAATTTGGATGAAAATTAAAGCTACAAACTTAATTTTTACTTGTACGTTTCTTATTTTCTTCGAATATATCTTCATCTTATGACAACTTTTGGATATTTCTACTTTTTCGTCATAAATGGCAACAGCGCACAAAGCTGTTAATTAAAAACACATAACAACAACGAAAAGTGAATGCGCCTAATAAATACTCCAGTTTTACACTGCAAATCCTTTTTTGATAATTACCAGGAATTAAAGTGAATGAAAACAGCAAATGAAATAAATATGTAATTTGAACAGAAATACAATTTGCGAAATACAAAGTTACTGTGTGTGTGGTTGATACGTTAGAGTACTGTGAATACTGTGTGCAGTAGCGCACCCCTTGGGGTGGGGTGGTGGTGGGGGGATGGGGGCTGAAGCCCCCGAACCCAAAAATAAATAAAGAAAGAACGAACAAGAAGAAAACCTTTATTAAAGCACTGACGTGTCTATCTTTTTATTTTGAAAAGTGATCTTTGTACCAATTTATATTTAAATAAAATATAATTGAATGAACTCTTTACAACATTCTTAGCCTCTCCTCACCCCAAAACTTTAATCTGGGTGCGGCACTATGTAATCTTCAAAATTACTGAAAATTAATGCACTGTTCTACATCGAACTTCGAATTATTATCATTAGGACCTGGATTTTCAAAAAACATTTTTTTCCTCAGCCCCAATTCCATATTTAAGTGAATACAAATAATTCTCAGGTTACTCTGATTCAAAGAACACTGTTTTTATGTATATAAATGCACATTTTTGGCTTCTTTTATAGTTTTAGAATAAATTTTAGTAAAATACGACATACTTAAAATCATATATAAGAACATTTGTTTCTCATATAAACTTTGTTTAAAAGACAATAGGCAGTCTTTTTATCTGGTCAAAAGATTGTGGCTGGCTTTTTTGATTTTTGTTGTCTGGATAGGTCAAGTCATATTTTGGTTACGTTCGACTAAAATAGTTATTATATGGCCTACGAGTAAAATGTCATTTGCATATCAATTTTTTTCTGTGTTATTTTACGTAAGAACTAACTGTTCCTTTTTATAACTGAACCAGCAACTCACTAGAGATCATTGCGCAGTGTCTTAATCATAATGGATGCTTGATTAGATTAGAAATATCTCAATCGATAATGAAACGTTTCAAGAGTGCAGAGACATCTTCTAATTACTGCATTGCTATTTTCTTTTCTAAAAACTGTTAGATAGAAATCAAAGGATCTAATTACTAATTTATTAGTAAGTAGTTAAAAACAAAATTTTCATTTTAAAGTAGATTCTATGGATTTTGAAGCAAAATGTTTTATAGCTAATTCTTAATGAATTTTTGGAAAATCGAAATCTAAGTTACTCTACTTCTCAAAATCTTACCCATTTATTTGAAGCAATTGTATGTGAATTTCAAGAGACCTTTTTTAAGATTACACTTCACTATTAGAAAAAGAAATTTATAAATAATGCCTCATCACTCTTAAAAACACAAATATGCTTTATATGCAAATTTTCTTAAAGATAATTCGACTTTCCTCTATCAAGAATCTTTTATTTATCTTGATAAAGGAAGTAGAATTATATTTCCGAAAATTTGCGTATAAAGCATATTTTAAATATTTACTTACGTTTTTGAGGGTGATGAGGTATTATTTACGAATTAAAATGACTTTTAAGAGAGATAAGGAGGAAATATGGAAAAGAAATTTATAGTTACCGAAATAGTATTTACATAGATTCTTCTTTTAACATCTAAGTAAGACATTATAACGGGAAAAATTCATCACTTTGTTTACGCATGACAAGTAAAACTATTTTCTGCTGCATAGCAAGACTTCTTTTCCAATCGTAATATTGTCTCTTTTAGTTTACAGCTTACATTTCAGAGCTGATTTGAACTGTATTTCAGAAGCAGATTATATAGAATTTAAGAACGCTATTAAAATATTTAAGCGAATACATCCAAATTCTATACACACTCCTTTGAAACAGACTCTAATATTTCTTGATGTTCATTGTTTGAGGAATTAAGAGAGCAGTCGTTAAGAACTCACTTCATCAATGAAATACTAGGTACATTTTAAAGGCTTAAGTTCAATTACAGCGTTCATGATCCGTTTTCCTCTTTTTATAACTATTTAAAGAGCAGAGAAAGAATTTCATTTAAAAATAAGTTATTCCTTTAAATTAAAAGGGAATTAAAAAATTGAATAACAATTAAATTTCATTGTTCTTTTCTTAAAACACTTTTTGATATTAACTTAGGCGAAATTCCCTCATTCTATTTTTTTTGTAACCAAGATATTCCAAGATACAAAAGTAGAAACAATAAAGGTATAATGACGAGCTAAGTAAGAACGAAACTTTGCTTCCAATGTAGAAGGTTTTTGTAAAGACAAACGGTCGCATGTAACGACACCATTAGTCGATTACCTTCCTCACCAATTACCGCTTTGTCGTAAACTGGAGTTCCTCAGAAAAGACATAAAGGACATTCATTAACCCACAAGAAAGGGCCCCCGCCTCTGTCATCAAGTTCCTACTTAATGTCAACCTACTGTCAATCGCCCATTAGATTATCTTACGCTTCTGAGCTTCTCAGGCACAAATTGATTCTCGGGTATTTAATAGTTGAAGGGCTTCAAAAGTAAGAGAAATGCAAAAAATTTAAGTTTGAGAAATAAGATATTAAGATTAACTCTCACTTGTTCGTCCAGTAGAGTTGGTGGGAGGAACATTAATTAGATATTTCACTTTCTTTAATGATATGAAATAACTTGATATTTAAATTTATTTCTAACCTTCTAATTTCTTAAAAATCTCAAAATTTTTTTGTAAGAAACCAAAATAAAAATAAAATAAAAATGTTTAAACTAAAATGAAGAAAATATTTTTTATAGAAACTTTTTTTGTATCTTTATTTAAACTTTCTAAACTTCCGATTTTTTTAACAATATCTAAAATTACAAATGAAAATAGTTTTATTTTTGAATATAGGAATAAATTTAAAAATATTTTGTGCAAAAAAATAAACAGTAATGACAAAAAGTTTGAAATAGGTGTTGTGTACAAATTAGACTGCTTGAATTGCGATTCTTTCTATCTTGGAGAGACGAAAAGAACGGTCCAAGAACGTATGGGGGAACACGAACACTATATGAGACAAAAATTAGTAAAGGAATCGGAAATTGCAGAACATTGTAAAGACAAACAACATTGTATTAATAGTGAAGTAAAAATTTTATATAAAGAAACAAATACAAAAATTAGAAAGACAATAGAAAGCTTATGTATTCGCAATTCGAAAGAAAAAAATCTCAATTGAAATGGAGTTGAAGTAAGTGAAAGTTTAGTAAAATTGGCTAGAGACATGGTTAATAAAAACATTTTAACCTCCAATAAAAAGGTAATAATTGAAAAATTAAATAGTTAATAGTCTTTATATATAATAATAGTTATGTTTTTCGTTGATTGTTAAGAATTTGTTATTATTATTATATTATAGAATATGATTCCTTCTTAATATTGTATTAACGTTTAATTGTTAGTATGATATTTTAAGGTCATTGTAATAAAAAGAATCTCGCTTTTTATTGTTATCATGTAAAAGGCTTGAGAAAGAGGAGACGGGGAATTATCTCCTTGAAAATTCGTTTTTTCCGGTAATAAATTTTAGTATTGTGACATTTATTTCGGATGTGTGGAGGATATTTAATAATACATGTAAAAGAGAAGATTTAAGGAAGAAATATGGGTCGCTTGTATATAGTAAGAAAATAGTTTTAGTTGGGTGTCGAATCTCGCGAACAAATCGGTTTTGTGACTGCATATAACTGTGTTAAGACGGAAGTAGAGATGGGCAAAGTCGTTCTTTTTACTGAACTAGTTCTTTTTATTGAACTAGTTCAAATGAACTAAGTCGTTCTTTTTACCTTAACAACCAAAAAAAAAAAAAAAAAAAAAGGTTTTCAAATACTTTTATAACCAAAAAAGAAGGTTTTCAAATACTTTTACAACCAAAAAAAAAAGGTTCTCAAATACTTAATATAAAACGAAATAAACCAATTCCAATAAGCAAAAGTGGAGTGGTAAAAGAACGAACTAGTTCATTTGAACTAGGTCGTTCATTGAACTAGTTCTTTTATACGTTCACGTTCGTTCACGAACTACCCATCCTAGATGGAAGGGATTCAGTTAAAGGGGAAATGAACTTACAACGAGAACTGTAGATGACAGAAAAAGAAAATACTGTAGTGTTTCTAGTATCGGGAGATATATTTTACCAGCGAATATGAAGAAGCCAGTAATCAAGAAACAAATTACATTTAAGAAATCGATTTGTGGTTGATATAGGGAATTATTAGCAACTTTTATGATAAAGAACCTTAGGCGTTACTTTGGAAAACTCACATGATTTGAAAAGCTCATATGTTAAGAGTACATGGAAAACACAGTATTATTGTAAATATTAAAATAAAATACATTGGTAAAGGGAACGATTATTATGAAGGATTTGATGAATTATTTTAGATAAACGACGTTAGACAAAGATCCACGTGAAGAAAATTAAAACTGTGCCACAAGTAACTTAAACATCTCGAAAAGTTTTATCAAAAATGAAATGGATGAGAGTTCTTTCACTGCTGGCCTGTAATTTAGAAGAGATGACTTCATTATTCTGAAAAGCGAAAAGTTAATTAAAAGAACTGTACATTGTAATTTACATGGAAAAGTGATGATGCAAAGATCATCTACTTCAAGCCGTGGTGTTAACGTTCACACTTCTTGTCAGAAGTTGTCTAGCAGTTCGTTAGTTAGCGAATAAATATAAAATTAGAAAATTGAAATGTCAGTAGCCAAAGTAAAGTTTTGTTTCAGAAAACCACGATCGACCAGTTTTTGGTAAAGAATTTTAACTAAAATTAAAAAAAAAATGTTTTTACATTTAACGATTCCTACCTTTATGTTGTTACTGTGTATTAGTTTGCAAATTGTGAATTTGTTATCTTCCCTTGACTGGGCTATGTTTTGCATTTCAATTTTAAAATTTTCCACGAAAGGAAACAATATAGAACTAATTCCTTGTTTCGAATATGACATTAAATTTCTGAACAAAAGTAGGTTTTGGCGAATTAAAAATTAGTGCTAAACACCAACAAAAATAACCCGAATGCTGAAATATCGTTATTAAATTTATCTTCTTATTAATTATTTGTATTACATATTTTTCTACAAAGGATATTGTAATAAATAAACAAATAAATATGTAAATTCCGTTTTCTATTAGAGGATAGTTCATTAGACTACAGATGGACATTACACAGAGGTGGATTTTTACATGTAAAATTATCTTTAAAAAAAAAATCTAGAATTATTGAAGTTAAGTAAGCGAAATGAAGATGTAATGTTATGTATCAAGTTAAATAAGATTTAAAAAAAAAACCATAAGACTGGTTGAAGCATTGGCTGTTGGCGATGTTTCCTCTTGTAAAAGAAGATATCAACGCGGCTTTAATTAACTCTGTCTTACTTTTTTTCCTTTTTTAGGGGTTCCTTAATTATGGTGGGCTTTGATCGATGAAAGCAATTCGTGTTGTAACCAACCTCGTGAAAGATTTCCAATTTAATTTACTAAAATCGGCTTCAGGAAAAAGTTTCCCAAACGCCTGCAAGATATTTTGGTTTTCTTCAGTTCCTGTCATGTGTGTTAAATTTCTGAAAAGAGAAGCCAAATTATAAGCTTGTAAAGGAGTGAAAAGTAGTGTTAAAAAAAATCCAAAATTTGTCTGTTACATTGAACATTATGAAACTGAATCAAACAAGAAAATGTAATCATTACGAAGTTGAAAATTATATGATCAATGAAATTTAAAATTTTAGTCTACTTTCTAAAGAAAAAAAGGCATGTCAAATCACTCAGTGTGTATATGTATGTATGTATGTATGTATGTTTGGATGTGAATGTATGTTTGTATATATACGTATGTTTGGGTGTGAATGTATGTATGTACATATACCGTACAAGCTCCTATAGAGGCCCCCGGCGTTTATTTGCAAAACTAGCCTCGTCTCCCGGCACTTAAAGAGACCGGCTACTATTAGAGGCCGGCCATTATTAACAAAAACCTTCAGAACGCACTATTTTTACACATAAATACCGGCTGAAATTACAAACAGCTACTTTATTTGAATTTCACATGCTACATAAGACTGTTAAAGATAAATGGCAATGGCTTTCTGTACCTTTAGCTGTTATTCGTCGTCCGAATCCGCAATGACGGGCGGCAGCCTCACCGGAAGTTTCTTTCGTGTATTCCACCGCGCGAATCTTAAAGGCAATGTCAAATGAAGTTTCGGTGCATTTTGTAAGGCAATGTACCGTAAGGTATTATGCACGACTATAAAGATACGGACGCTTACACTAGTACCGGTACGCAAATATCAAAGACCCGGCTACTATTAGAGACCGGCTACTATTTGGCCGTGTCCCCTCTGCAGCCCGGCGCTTATTAGAGATCGGCGACAATAAGAGCCTCGGCGTTTATTGGAGCATATACGGTACGTATGTTTGGTGTGAATGTATGTATGTATGTATGTATGTATGTATGTATGAGTGTGTATTTATGTATGTATGGAAATTTTGAGTGTTAAATAGCAAGAATTCGTCTACAGTACGGGAAAATAAGAAATTGGTACCTTTACAAGACAATGTCACGAGTTTTAAGGATCCAAACAATATCTGATTTATTTTATCATTCGTTTTTACTTTCTAAACTGAACTTGATTGTTTTCTGTTCATTAGATTAAAGTTGGAAAACTAATACACAAATTTGGTTAAATTGAAGACAATCAGAAAGTTTGATAGTCTAAGGATTTTCATCAAGTTTTGTGATGGTTGCCTTAAGTGTAATACGATGTTTTTTCTTGTTTTCAATTGTTCTCAGATCTCCCACTCTGCCAAATAACATTGGCGCCAAAGTCATTTGTTCAAATGAGCAACTATAATCAATTTAACTTTCCTATTCTGCTTTTCATCGTTTTCAAATAACATTTGTGTATTAATTTATCACGTAAATTACGAGGAGAAGCTGAAGTAATACAGGACTAAGGCATGATATATAATTGTTAGGTTATTTTTTAAATATTTAGATATTTATTTAGGTGAAACCGGAGATTATGGTTAATTACGGAGATTACCAGGCTGATTTGGACTACTTTATGAGTTTTGAGAAGATGGCTGCCTTGGCACTACTTCTAAGATATATATTTTAGTTTTTCCATTAACTAGTGAAAAATACAATGAGATTTTCAGGTAAGCTTATTTGAAAATGGTTTTGCACTATCTTTTCTAGAAAAACTAACCCTTATCTAGCTAACTGCGATCTTGAGATAAAAGTATGCACCATCATGTTTCCCAGCGTGGATTCGGAAGTAGATGTATCTTTACGAAGACGGTGCTTGGGAGTACCGTATTCTCCGGTTTAACCTTTATTTATTTAACTATATATACTATATATATAGAATGCTTTTGTCAAAAGAAGATGCATAGAAATCTCAGTCCATTTGATTTTTACAAACACTCTGGGGACACTCAACGACCATGGGTACAACATGACCCATAAAGTAATATAAAGAACACATGTCGAATGCTATTACTTGAATGGCAGAAAATAATTCTACCTTTTTCTGAGTAATGGCAACCATAGAGAGCAGCTCTGTCAATAAAACGACAGGGAAATTGATAATTTTTTAACAAGCTATGTATGCAAACTTTTGGACCACCCTGTGGTGTATGTAGGCTATGCACACATAAAGCGGGACAGAAAACGTTTTATTTGTTAAAAAAACACAAATCAAAGACCATATTTCTGTTTCTTCAAGATTAATGTCATATACTGTGTTACTAGAAGCTATCATTATGAAAGGAAAAGGGTGTGATGAAGCCAATGAGTAGCAATCGATAAAACGTAATTGGATCCAAATGTAAATGTATTGAGTCTTTCAGTATTAAAACTAGGTTATGGAAAACATGCCTTGGAATAAATAATAGGAATTTCAGATAAAATAAACATTACATGGGAAATTAACTATAAATGCTCGTTTCAGAAGTAAATTAATTCTCATGCTATACAGACAGATGAATGAGAATTATTTTACTTCCTTTCATTTATCTATTTGATTTTTAAACATTAATAAGTTAAGCCAAAAGTGAATTCAAAATATACACTCCTTTGTAAAATTATTATTCCAGTTATTCTGGATTTTTTTACCAATCTTTGTAAAATTATTATTCCAGTTATTCTGGATTTTTTTACCAAACTTCATTATAATTCCCTTTCTTTCTTTCTTGTCTCTTTATGTATTTTTCTTTGATTTCATAATAGATTATCTCCTTTTGAAAATATTAACAATCAGAAGTTCTATATATTGTAGTACTTAAAGCCTACTTTTCTTAAAATCTTGTCCTGAAAATTTCTTTCTTTTTTTTTAAGTTATTAGAATTAAAAAAATTGAAAAGCATAAGTACGTTTATTTTTTTGTTCAATTTTTAATAAGACACATGTACTGAATTTAAACAATTAGAAATCACGAGCGGTAAGGTCAACGGGATTAAGTTCAGGTCACCCGACATTTATTCTCTTTTAATTTCCGCGAAAAAAAATAACCCGGTCCCCTATTTTACAAAGTGTTATGTGAATCTTGCGACTTGTCTGGAGGAGAAGTACCTAATGTCCAGAATATACTATAATTTGAAAATAATGGTATACTTATTGTTTTTGTCATTTTCACTTAATAAAAAAATGTAAATATAGATTTTTTTTAAGAAATAACATTTTGATGAAAGTGTGCTTTTATGTTCTTTCTTTATGTTAACAAACTAGTTATTGAGTCGGTCCTAATACCAGAAATCTTTTCTAAGAAGATTAACTCGGAATCTTAAGTTACAGAATATTCAAGAGCGTTGAGATGTCATGTTTTGTGGTTACACCGTTGAGAGAATTTCGTCAAATTTTCTCATGATTTATTCACAAACATAAATTGTTCGATGATAAATGTTGAATCCTAAATTATAGAGATCAAGGACACGAGGCCGCAATTCTTATTCGAAACATATTCAATACTATTCTTCGTGTTTATAAAAATAGGGACTGATCATCTCGTAAGCTAATACAATGAAACAAAGGATTTTTCAGTTAAATTGATTTTTTTTTATTTGAAAAAGAAATATACAGAAGATGCCAAATGGTCAAACTGACAATAATCACTTGTCTGTTTTAACTAAGCAGTCGAAAGTGCAAGTTTTGTAAAATAAATCCGAAAGGATACAAAACTGAAAATTACTTTTTTTTCTTAAGAATTTATAAAAAATAAAAAATAATTAATTATTTCGAAGATTAACAAGTCTTGCTACAAGATTTTAATTAGTTTTTAATATAATTTAAAGAGTGTATGTATATGTACAGTGAGAGATAGAGAGAGTATGCTATTACATAGGATGGCGCACCTAAACCCGGCCCCAAAAGGTCCCATTTATACCTTTTATACCAAAATATACTTTGAAACCTTCTGGGGCCGGTTTTATGTGCGCCACCTCTATATATTTACATACGAGGCAAAATTCATTTGATAGTTAAAGTTTGCTTTATTAAACTAAATACTCCGTAGCAGCTGTAATATTGATCGTTAACCAAATTTCAAGTTTCAGTGAAGCACCACTGGTTCTTGTTTTGTTTTTTGTTTTTTGTTTTTGTTTTTTTTTTTTTTTGTTTTTTTTTTGGGGGGGGGTTTCCTTGTGTTTTCTTGTTTGACTTATCTCGGTCTAAGCTAGACCATGTCCATGAGGTGAAACTGTTTCAACTTTTCAAGAATTTTATCAGGATTCTTTGTGATGTTTCTTTGGTGCACCCAATGTAGTGAAGAATGTGTTCAGATGAGGCGTAGTAATAATGTCATTTGTCAAATGCCTTGGTTGTGTTATTTATTTGGGGAATTCTAAAGCGACTTCGTAGCCTTGGTCAGTATGGTTTGCCCTTGTTTTAATATTTTTTGAGGCTTTTAGGTCTTTATCTTAGGCTTAGATTTCAATGTATTTGAGCTCCTGGATGCTTGGTTCTTGCGTGGTACAGCCGTGTTTGGCTATTTTTTGGGAGGGAATACGTGCAGACTTGCACCGTGTTTTGAATAGACGTCTTAGTAGCTTATAGATTATTCTTGAAGTTTTCTCTTTTATGTCTCGGTTTTGTACGCTGCTTTGACTTTCCTTCAGAATCCAGAGGTCTTTGTTTGGTGACTCTTTAGATGTGTCTTTTATTGCTCTAACTTCAGACGGAAGCTTAAACTGAAACTCAGATTTTTGATTCTGATCTCCTTTGTAAAGCAGTTAACAAGATAAAAGCACCACTTCGAGTATTACAATCTTATCTTCAACTTCCATCAGTGTAGATTTTTATAGTATTTATAGGGATTTTGTTTAGTAGCTCAAGGGTTTGCTGCCTAAGTAGTTCAGAATCATGGTCTTGTTTAATGACTGTTGGCGAAGGATCGGGTAAAAGTGGACATTAGGTAAAGGTTTATTTGGTTCGTGGGATATTTAAGATAGGTTTTTTTTTCCAATCTGTGAGCAGTCATTTTTTTTTCTTTCAACATCATTAAATGAGTCTCGCTTTTAAGCCTAAGATTGTTGTTCCATTCTGAAGGAGTCTTGAGGTTCTGTGGCTCTATTTATAATTTTTAATTTATTATAATATCTGATTAGATTATAGAAGAGATCTAAGTTTAAAGATTTACCTCACAGAGAAAAATGTCTTTGGGGCAGGAAGTTTTAAGGCCAGTGATGATTCTAGCTGCGCTTGTTTGTAACCTTTCCAATATTTCCAGATTGATTTTTGAAGCAGTGCAGTTTATTTGACATCCATATTCAATAATGGATGTAATTAAAGTTGTCTATATTCTATAATCTTTAATATAATTTTTTTTTAATTTTAATATAACTTGTAAATAATTTACTCCTAGAAATCCTATTAATATAATAACACTCCTTTAATTCCCATAATATTTCGTCCCTCTTTGCGAAGGACTTCATCGGATGGTACCAGAGGACAAGAAATTATTCTCCTTCCTCTACACTTCATAAGGATTACAAATAAGAACTAAAAATAAAACATTTTCTTGTACAAGTTAATAATTGGAAACTATCGTATTCACTAGCATAGTTATTAATAATGATAACAATTAACACATTAATAATAATGATGCTTCATAAATAACAATACAGTGCAACTTGGATAATTCGAACGTCTTTAATTCGAAATCGTGGTTAATTCGAAGATTTCTCTTGGTCCCTTGAATTTCTTATTAAATCAATGTTAAAAAATCGTAGATAATTCGAAGTTCAACTTCCTTAATTCGAAGTTTTTTATAAAAAATTTCGAACCATAACGACTTTTCGGCGTTTCATCATTAAGAAATTCGACACGTGAAAACTGAAATCCCCTTCCCGCCACCGTTCTACACGTGACGCCATTCGACAAATGACGCTTCAGACGCCATTCGAGCTTCCTGCTGTCAGTGTCACCATGTCTTTCAGTAAACCACGCGTTTACAAGAATTTAACGTTCGCTGAAAAGGTCGCCGTCATTCGCGAGGTGGAAAAGGGTGTGAAGAAGAAATGCCAAATCGCCAACGAGTACGGGAATTTCGTCGGTACATTGAAGAACAAACCAACGTAAGTGAAGCTGTTTTCCTTTCACTAAACATGCTTGATGATTTTGCTAATCTTAAGCGACTAAATTCTACAAAACAATCAGACATTGCACAATTTTTTGAAAAACTATAATTTTCTGTATTGAATGTAATATGTACTGTAGCTTACGTAATATAAATCTTATTTTGTTTACATACATATAGTATTTAAGTCTTTCATACCATGATCTTTCTGAATAAATATTTACTTATTGACAGAATAATCTTTTCAAGCATTTAGTGGACCTGAAAGTAAAGTTAAAAGATGTAAATTGTTTAATTCGAAGTCTTGGATAATTCGAAGTTTTGTAGTGGTCCCTTCAGCTTCGAATTATCCAAATTGCACTGTAATAACAATGCTAATATTACTTTCATTACATCATTAATATCTAAAAACTTATTTTTTCTTAAATTCTTTAACATATCCAAATGATGAACTACTCATTTTAAGAAACTTATCCTTATTAATACAATTTTTGCTATTGATCAAACATGACTCAATATGAGTCTCTCTTTTTCTTCAGAAATCTCGCATTCAATTTTGATAATTGGATCTGGGTTGTGTACTTCTTCCTCACAGTGATCTGCCCAGTCAGAAATTCTACTTTTTTTTATTCCTAAAATCTCTAATATGTTCCTAAAAGCTTAAAGAAGAGATTGGCTGAACATATTTGCATACTTTAAAACTTTGGAATTGAATGTAAATACCTCTTTCTTTTGATATCAAATTGATAGTTATTCAAAGAGCAATTGTATCAGTAGGTAATGATTATGCAAATTGTCTTACACAACGCTGTTATTTTTTAACTAAAATCGAAATCTGGCACAATTTCTTTAACTTTCACAAATTCACCAACCAAAATGTTTAAAAAAAATTGTATCAGTGTTTCTTATTTTTTTTTCTAATAATTGCACACATTACACAATCACAGTTACCCTTTTATTATTGAAAATATTTATTTACAGATTCGGGAGATCTATTTTCAGGAAGTTATTATCAGCAGTTTTGTTTGAGTGGTTACTCATTTTCAAAATTAAGCCCTTGTGGTGAAATGAGGTACCATGAGACTGATACGCCTGAACGTGGGTTCGAATCCCGGAACTGGCATGGGTTGACTTTCTCTTCTGTGTTTCGTTTTTATTGCCTTCTGCGGTGTATCAGGGCAATGATTCTTCAGCTAACAGTTCACATCTTATATCTCTTGTTGAGGCCAAAGTTTTAAGCGTCAAGAATCTGGGCATTGGAAACAATGTTTTTTTTGTTTTATTGTTTTCACAATATATTATAAAAGTTATCTTGAAATGGGATCTTATGTAAAAATGAATAGAAGCTTAAAGAATTTAAAGTAGAAGCCATATTAAAACTGAATTTTTTAGTACAAGAATAATAGTTGTATTATGATATTTACCTAAACTCGTTCATGTTAGGAAATATGTTATAATCGTTGTATAAAAATATATTTTATCATGATTATTATTATGTTTATTCTAAGGTAACAGCATTTCATAGCTACGTCGATCCTGTGGAATAATGCCGTATCTGTGACCCCGTACACTGAAGACGAAAATCCACAGGTGCTACGAAACGTTTTCGTGAGGAGAGAAGATATTAATTTATTAAAATTTTCACTCCCTCATTGATAATTCAATATTGAGTAATTATTAATTACAAGTTAGTTAATAAGTGGTAATTAACGTTAATCAATAATCAGTAATTATCAACTAATTAAGTTAAATAATAATTAGTAATTGTGATTTAATAAACAGTATTAATTCACTTATTAACTAATAAATAAAAATTTATTAATAACTAAATAACATAATATTATTATTAATAACTATAATAACAGCATAATTTAATTAGTATAGATAGTTGACTAATACACTGCAAAATGTCTTCATGATTTTTTTTTTGTTTTTTTTTTGGCTTCTATTTTTATGGAGATAGTTAGAAAACATAGTAACATTGTTTCCAATGCCCAGACTCTTGGCGCTTAAAACTTTGGTCTAAACATGCTTCGTGTAAACATAAGTTAACAAAGCAAATTTTAACACAATCATATTCAGGATTTTTTTTTTTACCTTTTTTAAGAACAATTCGTCTTTTCAGCCACTGATATTCAGAGAGTCCACAAATGTGTATTTCCATCTCTCAGTCGTAACATTTGAACCGCTGGACGGCTCATCTTGAAACTTGGTTTGCATACTGATGGATTAGATATTACACAGAGGTTAGAACGTCATGAAATCTTTTCCAAGTGTCGAGAAATTAGCAAGAAAAGGAGACAAACAGTCAACATAGGAAAGCTTTAAAACTAAACAATCGATTTCTCTCGATATCTTAAACAATGGATCTCTAATCGATTAATTAGTGCGTGGTTTGAAAGAATTGAAATCAATCCGATTTACACAATTGAAATAATTATAAGGAAAGTTGCTGGATTTTGCTAAGAATTTGATTGAAACAATTTGCATTAAGTAATAGGACTTTAAATAACTTTTTACTGAAAATGGAAAACTTTTATTACTCGTATTCAGTTGATTTTGTAACTTTTGAATGGAGATGCAGGCTTTTGTGGTTTTCACTACATCAAAAAAAAAAAAAAAAAAAAAAAAAACGAGAAAAATACTAACGAAATTTTAAAGAATAACATTCAAGTTAAGTAGGCTTAAGCTCTTTCACGACCTATTTCTTTCGAAGCTGTATAGATTTATTAAAATATATTATGCTGAGTTGTTCTTTGGGTCGTAAATAACAGTAATAGACATGGTTAAAGAGTTAACACATCTGACTCTTTATTTACAATAACAGGGGTTTATACACAGTTATAACGCATTCCTAGCTTACAAGCCCATTCCATCAGGTCCGTCTATGCGAGAGAGCCAATTAGAGGAGAGCTCAATTCCAAGACGCTTCGCTAATCCCCTTAATCCAGTTCATGATCTATCAGTTTGTAAGTATTTGTAAACAAGAAGGATATTTAAATAAAATATAAATAATAATAATCATAATTAAACTCATAATAATATTGCCAAAAGTTGACTGATCGCGAATCATTGTCAAAAGATTGGCAAGCTATGTTTTGCTTCGAGGCATGGCTAGCTACAATAATTGGCTTCTTCTGCGTATAAAGATGAAATGAAAATCACGAAACCACGTTTCTTTATTCCGTCATTTACCAAAGTTTCTCCACAGTTGAGTGGGGAGTTTAAACATACCTACTAATATAAATCATAGAATGCAATTGATCCAACTCTGTCAAAAAAAGTTACTGAAGAAATTATGAAAACCTTTTAGATTTAGCTGAAATTAGGTAATGTTCACATTTACTAGAAAAACTTTCACAAAACAGACATATCTGACTGGGCAGATCACTGTCAAAGTTGTAAACATAACCCAGACCCAATTGTCACAATATTATATCACATTATCGATGAAAGGGAAAGATTCATGGTTGAATCTTGTATTATAAACTCCTTCCCTTGTATCAATAAAGATAAATTTCTTAAAGTTAGCAGTTTTACTTTAAATAAATTTAAAAAAATATTAAAAATGAACAATGTTTTTTGTAAATAATATTTCATCTGATTTTATTGTTTATTTATGCAATTTTCATTGATTCCACAATCTTATTGTTTTTTTATAAGTTAAAACCATTGTTATTCAAAATTATTCACTAATAGCTATTTACATTTATTGTTATATGTCACAAAATCTATTGTCTAAACTACAGATTGTTAATGTTTATTTAATTAATGAAATTCTTTTTATGTAAATGAATTTAAAGAAGAGGGATAAGTTATCCTTATCTTTCTCATCTGAAGAAGTCATCTCACTCAGAGTTGACGAATTACAATGAATAAACTGTAGTCACAGGAGTAATTTGCTGTAGTCTGTACAACGTTCACAGTTACTTTCATATTTGAATTTCTATACTCAAATAAAGAAAAATATGCTTTTAGTTCTAGGAAAACACGTGAAATCTTATTCTAGTAGCGCATTTGCCAGTGTAATTACATCGAAATTCTTTTTTTTAAATAAAACCATTAATACAAGGCTTATGCTTCTGTGTCACAACACAGGCTTTACAAGACCACAGCAAAAGAAACAAAACTGCGTGAAATGAGTAAAGTATTTGCAGATTAGATAGATTTAGGCTTGAGACCAAAGCCTTACGTTGCACTTGTTCTTTTAATTAAGTCTTCTAAAGACCTCCTAAGAAGAAAAATGATAAGATCGTGGTTAAGCCTGGAGGAGACAGAGTTCAAGGGTCATCACTGAAAAGAGCTTTTATCTGGAGATTCTCGAGAATCTGTTTTGCGTAAGTGAAGAGCACTTGGCGGTGGAAATTAAGCTGACTGTTATTAATTAATTTCTTCAATTTAACTTGTATTCATGCGCGCTGACGGAAGCGGTCCTTCACAGCAAGAATGGACAAGAACGCACAGATGCAGATAATAAGATGCAGATAATTTACTGTTTGCAAGGAAAGAAAAAAGATTTCATTGAAGAGACAATTGATACTTGGACATTCTGCACCACTTAAATTTGCAATAGATAGAATCAAAAGTGGACCGTATTAACACTCTTGTAAATGGAAAAATCTTTTCATCTAATTGCGCTGAAAGGTTGCGTGTTTCCCAGTTAAATTGAAGTTAATTCATTCCTGTGAGTAGTGACCTATAAAATTAAAGTTGAACAGACTGTAAGTAAAACAACCTGTAGGGTTTTTATACGCAGAAAATGGGACATAAAATATGCTTGTAGAAGAATGTATGTAAATCTGCATTCTTGATTTTTTTATAATTAAAACGAGTATACGACATATTATTATTATTATTATTTAGCTGAAATTTTTACATGTGTGAAAATAATCTAAGGTAAAAATAACAATACACAGACAAGAATATTTAATTTTTTTTTTAATATACTTAACATTTAGGAGCCTTTCGGGTCCCTTTGCGGTAAACCCTCTTCAACATACAATTACTCTTGAAAGGGTCACTTATATACAGTAAGGTTAGTACTAACAATCAATAAGATTAATGAAATCGTAATTAAATGTTCAGTTTCTAATTGGTGCCAAGCATCGTCAGAAACTACGTCGTAAGGTGGAAGGATAGTTCAACTCCTGATGTAAATATTTAATTCTGAAAATTATGTCATTCTTCTAATTTATCTGCAATTATTTTTTTCTTAATAATTTAATCTTTTTGAAAGTCTCAGTTATTAATATACTTGTAAATGTTACTAATAGGTTTTTTAGTGTTGTACGAATCTAATAAAACAACAAATTAAGATTGAATAGTCTCTCGGACATCTTATTCCTCTTATTATCCAAAACTAAGAAATTATTAAGTTTAATAGAATATCCTGTCTTGTAGACATAACGTGCAATGCAATTAGAGCCATCAGTGATACCTGTTTTTAAGATAGGAAAATTTATTTTCCCGATTTTTAAAGCTTTTTTTAAATTCTTGTTTGTGTGTTGTTATTTTTACCTTACCTTGTATTATTTAGCTCTTTTCAAAACAGCGTTTGTTTGTCTTGGTTGTTTGGTTATTTGTTTTTGCTTTTGTTTTGCCGTTTTCGGCATAGCTTTGTGGTCAAAGCGACGGCCTTCCATGTGTCAAAGTTGTGTCGGAGCCTGGGTTCGAATCTGGGCGATGGCATTGATATAACTTTCTCCGTTTCGTCCGTTTCCGCTGGTGTAAAGCTGGTTCGCTCCCTGTGATGCATCCTGGGTAATTCATGGAATTAGCAACTTTGGCAGCCAGACAATCGCATTGATCTCCTGGCTACTTAACGCCATATGAAAAAAAAAATAATTAAATAAATAATTTGTAAAAGGCTTTGCAGCCGGAGCTGGTTTGAAGTTTCAAAATCAAAAATTGATTAGAACATGAAATATGTTTTAGTCAAGTTTGATTCGTCTTCATCATATTTATGTATTTATATATTCATCTTATGCTAAAAAATGGTGTTGATTCACCCAAGGATGCCTTAGGAACAAGTCCAAAGCAACTGTAAATTATTTACTTTTGATTTCGACAACCAGCGGCGCTATTATTATTATAAGATAATTTAGTATATTGTTGTTGTTGTATTATAAGAGGAGCTGTTCTTTTGTTATTTCTTTGTGTTCTATGCACAGGACAATGCTTGCTTCTTCCTCAGTAATTTTATAATTTGAATACACTTCAAATAATAGTCACTTCAAATATGTGAGGTACTTGGCTTGGGATCTCCTTCTCTCTTCATAAACAAATGTTTATGAAAACTGAAAATCACTTTAAAAATGTAATGATTGATAATTTGCAGTATTATTATAATAATTTCTGTCGAAAATGTAACAATTTAAAATTAAAAAGTTTAAGAATACGTAAATAATCGAATATTTATTTAAACTTTCTTATAAAACAGAATGTTTCACATTAAAACAGAATGTGCGTTCAGGCGTAGTCTTTTGGTCACAGCGATACTAGGCGTGGGTTCGAATTCCGGGACTAGTTTGAATGTTTTCCTGTGATTTTTGTTTTTCTGTGTTTCGTCTCATTCTGTGGATATAATCTCGTGTGGTGTACCCTAGGTAAAATTCTCCCGTAAAATCTCCACGAAATTTCTCCCTGTTGAAGTTAAGAAGTAATTTTAAGATTCCAACATCGCTCGGGGAAAAAACCATATTAAAACCATTCTTTATTGACTTACATTTTTTTAAATGCCCAGCAATTTTGATTTTAATTTCCAGTATTTGGTTTGAAGCAGAAACATCAGTCCAGAAGCAAGAAAACTGAAATAAATATCTCCCAAAATCATTTATACATACATGTAGGCTGTATAGATAGGAGAAGGTCCAAATATAGGCTAGGGTCTAAATATGGGCTAGTTGAAGTATTCTTTGAGGTACTGCCGCGAAGTGTAAATAAACTGAAAATGTATCTGAGTAATAAAGAGAAATGAGTGGAACAGTTGGTCACCTAAAGTCAAGTTATTCAGACACAGTGTGGTGTTAAGTGTCAATCAACCTATTTCATTACATTGAAACATTTCGCAGGCACGTTTTGTAATTTTCTTAATCAAATTCTATTGAATAATAACTGATTTGCAAAATGCTTGATATTACTTACATTCTAAACTTGTTCTATTATAGTTTATTTATTGCGTAGAACCACGTGATAATGGCGGGAACGATCTTAATGTTTCTTACCAAATGGTCTAAACACAGGCTACCTAAGAAAGTCTAAATAGGGGCTCACCCATATTTATTTATTTATTTGGAGCAAAAAAGAATTGATCTACGATTTCTTCTTTTCAGAATGCCCAGAAGTACTCCGAAACATTATTCGAAAGGATAAAAGAAAGTTTAAAAAAATCAATCTATCTGAAGATGATAGCGACCTAAAAATTTCACAAGGGGAGGGAACTTTGGGTTAAATGTATTCAGTGTTTTATGTGATTGTGCAGGTTCTGAAAAGGACGTTTGTGACTTTGAAAATAGACAATTAACATTTAATTTTATTGTTTAAGCATTTTTTTCACATTTTTAAATTGTGTATTGCAGTAAATTTTTGTTGGTAGCTCGTATTTGGACCACAATTTCAAAAACCGGATTTCTGTAACTTTAAGAAAAAATAAGCAATTTTTTTTTTTTTTTTATTCTTTGTTTATTTCAACCTTTTATGATAAAGTAGACTCATTTTCGATATTAAGTAAACTGGTACAATTTAATTATCTTAATTTTTTCTTGGTGAAATTCATACAATAAAAGTGGTATCCCATATTTGGACATCCTCTATAATATAAAATTGAAGTGTTAGTTTGGGTTGTCCGCAGTTGTCTTATCTCAACTGATACAGAAGCTTGTATCTTGTGGTTGCTAAAACCATTGCTGTGAAAAATAATGGAGAAAACTTGTAGATCTTTCATTTAGAGCCAAAGAGTAATTACCTGGTGTTTATCTTAATGACAGAACGCCCTCAGGAGAGTAACTACAGTCATCAGGAAACTTCATAATGTCAACAGGATCAAATATACGATGATAAAAAGAAGGAAAAGTAGAAAATAACGATTTCGTCAATACACTGGAAAGAAACAAAAAAAAACCCGGTTAGTTTAATGAGCGAGAAAAAAAATAAAAGAACATATATTTGGAATAAATCATTGATTTTTACTGAAAAAATGTTGACTTACTTTAAAATTTCTAAACTTTAAGATTGAAACGTATTAGATTTTTTTTCAATATATTAATTATGTTTACTACAATTTGTAGAAACAAAATTTATATTTTGTGAATTATCGTTTTCTAAACTTAGGAAAAACCTAAGTATAGTATTTTTAGATCTATGTAACCAATCAGATCTGGGAAGAATACAGTCAATAGAACAAACAATTTAAGGTTACTCCAATTGAATCTTGTTGGTCATAATGTTTAATAAATTGTAGAACCAGCTTTATCTGTAATTTAAGTTGACAATGGGCTCTGCAAAGGAAGACCGAAAGCTCCACAGAATGTATGTAAATTTTTAATATAAAACTGAACTATTAATACATTTTAATCAGTATATAGACTATATTATGATTTATTCCAATAAATAACATAATATTGGCGTAACGTTGGCACTGTTTGGTCCAAACAATCCCCAATTGTACATATGAATCTGTGTTCCCTGGGAACTCCTTTTTTAAGTTGGGCTATACAATAGTATGTCTGCGTTTATGTAAGTCCTTCCGTACTCGGTAATAACTCTTGAACCGTTGTTGGATCCTCTTGAAACTTCGCATGCATATTTCGAACAAGAGATGCTGCTACTTCTGTATTTGGAATTTTTTTCCCTGTTGAGTCTTGCCGGGAAGTTAGCGCTTGAAGATGGGTGGAAAAAATCCCATATAATCTTTTAGAACGGAAACAATGGCTTTCCATTGGTTTCTTAAACAATACATAAAATCATTTTAGTAATCCACTAATTTTCGCGTGCTTTGATACGATTTAGACAACTTAAGTAAGTAAAAACTATCTATTTTTGGATAAAAAAGTAAGTAACTCTGCATTTTTGCTGATTGTTTTCAGGATTTACTGTATTTCAAAAATAAACGATTACTTTTGCTGTTCAAGATATTTTAATGAAACGAAGAAAAAAAATATTCTAAGAAAAGTGGTTTTTAATTTATTTCAGCAACATGTTGTCATTGCATCTTTTAGCAATTTCAATATTTGAAGCTCGAAATGTAATAACTATTTTTATTACTTTACGTACATCATTTAAATATAATTGAAATTAAGAATTTTTATGAATACATTCAGAGATTGTTGTTAGGATCACATTGAAACCTTTAATGTTGGGTTTTGTGGTCTATTTAGACTTTATTTATTTTTTTAATATTTTTTTTTTGGAAGGGAAGGACATGGGGACTATTTTAATTTAAAGTTTTGAAGGAGCTCAAGTCTAATATTCCCTTAAGGGCGTGTGTAATATTGCTGTCTACTTCTTAACATATGTTCTCTGAGAAGAAAACCTAGCAAGGCTACACTAGCATTCTAATGCTGTAAACGCCTTGGGTTTATGCGTACAACACAATTTTTGGCTTCATTACTACAATGAATCTTCAACTGACGGTTTTGGGAAATGGAGAATCAAATTACTTTCCTTTGTAATGCTTAACAAATATGAAATATAATTATACACTAGTAAATTTAATAAATTCATTAATTAATTATGTGAAATAAGGTCTAAAGGTGATAAAAATGGCAGAAAAAAGCTACATTTCCGTGTTTTCCCGGTTGCAAGAATACATATAACCTCGATTAAAGCTGTTGTCGAGTTCTGTCGAACGGTGTAGGTCATTGGTCCCGCAAACGGTTAGTTAATTAGTTAATAATGAATTTGTTTGCTAGTTAGAGTGAGTTAAGTTGGGATGGGTTGAATTAACGTTGCATGTTAATGTTACATGAATGTTAAGGCCTTAATCTGTATTTCGTAGGTCCTCTTCCCCTTCCCCCACCAAACCTTATGGAATAGGCTCTGTTTTCTTTCGTATTTTTCCTTTTTTGGCCAGTTGAGATGACTTTTATTTTCCCCAAACCATTTTGAAGACATTTTTTTATTTTGTTTTTGGCTGTTGGAGATCGCTTCCTAACTTGGTCCCAAAATAAAATCTTTAATGTGCTCCTGGTTAATTTTACGGAAACTTTTTTTTTTTCGTTTTGCTTGTACCTTCTGAACTCATATCTACAGGTTTGCGGAAGAGATGACCTTAACCGATGTTACGCCCAATCCACGCTTCCTGACATAAGCGGCGTGGTCATTGGCGAGCGGGAAAACACGAAACTGTCCCAAAATAACAACATTGGACTTTTTACATTCTTTAAAGAATTCATTTCATTTATTTGTTTGATTAATGTGACTTGGAGTTTATTTATTTACTTATTTGCTTATTTATTTATTTACCTTTTTTTTGGTTGGAGGAATTCTCAATAAAATTGTAGTCCGTTTTCGTTTAGGAGCCTTAAGCGCTTTTGCGCATGCGTCAGGTCTCCTTCGATTTCTTCCAATAGGGGCGAGGAAGGTGGGATGTTTACTTTTTATAGTGCTAGTTTACTGGTAGCTGGGTGCTATTTGCGCTTTTCGGGAAAGAATTATGGAAAGAATAAATACTATTACTGAAATAATATATCTTTTTACAGGTACTAAAAGAAAAACAGGTCTTAGGAAAGTATCCATCTCAGCGTATCATCCCTTTGCGGAGTAGAATCGTCTGTGTTGTCGTGGGTCTCGCAAGTCAAAACGAACAGTATATCATATGTTCGGGGAAAAACATTGAGAAAAAACATTGAGAATTCCGGCACTAGATCACTGTTTAAATTCAGTATTGCTTAATTAGAATTTGAAATGGGAACAGGAAGGCTTTTTATTTTTCGCGTAAAATCGTTGAATATCACGACAGCTGTAGACATTTCAATATGCTCTCGAAACTTTGTTAACTTCAGCATCTCCCTGTACATAGCAAGCAAAAAGACGTAATCATTACAAAAGACATTTTTATGTGTGGTCTTTTCGGGTGTCATATTTAGGTCGGGATTCCTCAACACTTAAGTGCGCGCGCGTGTGCGTGGGCGTGCTGTGGTGGTTTGCTCAGTAAAGTCATTCCCTCTCTGCTGAATGGGGGTTGTGTATGGAGGGTCACTTTGGATACAAATGTAAACACATCGTATAATTTGAAACGAAGAAGGAAAAAAAGAAAAAAGAAAATTGCGAAGAGTTTAACTTGAGAATAGAAAAAGAAAGAGAAGCAGGGGAGGGAACATTGATCGATGTCACTGAAAGGAAGACAGGAAACACGTGTTTACATCGCTCTTGCACGATTTGGGTTGCCTAGCAACGGGGCAGCTTTCTCCAGCCTGTCTCCCCTCGTTAGGATATTGGAAACTTCCTGTTCAGGTTTCGACTGCTCTGAGTTAATGAAAACACGCGTGAATTTGAATCAGATCAGTTCAGGAATGCTTTACAAGTGCTTTAGAATCAAATAAAACAGGAAATAGTTAATATCTGTAAGGAAAAAAAATCACTTTGATAGTGCTTTTTATTTCCCCTTAGATACAGTCCCATCGTTCTCAGATGGATTTGGCGATTAAGATGAGGAAATGGAAGGAATTATAGGGATTTAGTGTTTATGTCTGTTTTCGGTTGATGCATTAATTGGAAGCATTAGAAGCAAAATGGGTGTGGCTTCTTAATAATTTTTATTTTCTTTAATTAAATTTCAATGATCTTGCTACTGAACTGTTTCAATTCCCCTACATTTTGAATGATTATTTTGAATTGCAGCTGAAACATTGAAAAACATATAAATAAAAATACACAGGAGACGAGAAAAGACCTGTTCTTATGAGAAGTCACACAGTAAAGAACGTGTAATTGGCAAATTTTAGCCCCTTAGAATAAAAAGTCCATATTTCGAACTTGGATCTCAGTACTTGTGTTATAGTTTTTTAGCCTTCTTTTCTAGGCAAGCAGGAATTGCCAAAATCACTAAGTGTGTGTGTAACCTGGTAACTGTTGAACCGTGTATGGATTTTCTGGAAACTTCGGTATATCTTTAAGAACAAAAAAAGACAATGTCACTTTTCTATTTGAATTATTTTTTCTGTATGGGTCTTCCTCGATGAAATCAGCGCAAAAAAAAAAAGATGAAGAAAAGCTTTCTACAGTCATGTCTAACAATTTGGATTAATTCTTTTACCTTATCCGCTAATTCCGCGTGTTTTGATAGGATTAAAATGTATTAATCGTAGTATCTAAGCCAACTTAAATCAATAATATTGATTTACTTAATTTTTTTCCTTCAGAAAATGAATAATATCAACTGTTTATTCAGCAGACATCATTTGTAAAATAAACTCAGTTTTCTTCATGGCTTTTGTACTGTCCGTTTACGAATGGCAGAGTTACCACTGCGGGACGATTTTACTCCGCAGAGGGGTGATACGCTGAGATGGGTATTTTCCTAAGAAATTCTTTTGGACATTTTCGCTTTTAAGAAAAAAATAACGAGGAGCATTTTTGCAATAATATTTATTCTTTCCATAATTCTTTCCCGAAAAGCGCAAATAGAACGCAGCTACTAGTAAACTAACACTATAAAAAGTAAACATCCCCTCTTTAACTTTCTCCTCACACCTATTCTGAAGAAATCGAAGGAGACCTGACGCATGCGCACAAGCGTTGAAGGCTCTCGTAAACAAGAACGAACTGTAGGTTATTAACAGAAATAATAAATAAATAAATAAATAAATAAATAAATAAATAAATAAATAAATAAATAAATATCATCTTTGAACGGAAGTAGACTTTAAGATTCTTTCAAGAACTTATTATTTCTTAAGAACAAGTGTTCAGAAACTAACATTGTTAATTCATAATCTCTTTTGGTAGCTTGGATTGGATTAGCTGAAGCCATGTGTTTCAACTAACTCCTTAAGATCCTTCGTAAGATCAATACTTTTCTTTCTTTTTTTTTTAAGTCCATTCACTGCCTAGTCTAAGATAGAAAACATCTCAGATACTGTTAACAAGAACAGGAAATATTTTTTTATCCCATCAAACGTCAGCTGTCACCTGATGAAATTTAATATCTTTCAACATTCAAAAAGCTTTTTTTTTCCAGTTCCATAGATTGGATTTTTCTTTTCTTTTTTCATCTTCATCTTTTTTTGTTTTAAGTCATTGGTTTTATTTTAAAAAAATAATTTTTATTTTTGTTTTAGACTAATAAAAAAAGTATCGGGAAAAGATCATTTTATAAGGATCATTATTTCTATGTTGCTTATAGATATGAAAAAAATTCCAAATATAAGTTAATACTAGAAAGAAAACAGTTTCTGGAGGTTTCTATGAGCTCATAATAATTCGAGAACTTTTATCTGTTAAATCAAGCACAGTAAGAGAAATATAGAAAATAGATTTCTACACTGCTGGCAATTAAAAGTATAACACCAGGTAGAATGCATTTGATCAACCCGAAATTTGCATGATACGTAGATCATGGGAGCACATGTAAATGATTAGCAGCCAGCACATATGCAAATAATGTGAGTTAGTAACGTCCCCTGGAAGCAGTGTAAGAGAGGATAACAGAAAGTCACTGTGCATTATTGGAATTGTGTTTGCTCCTTTCTTGTGCGGCTTCAGTATGACTCGTCGAAAATTACGGCAGCCATATCAGCAGGTTTCCGACTTTGATCGCGTGAGAATTGTGGCATATCGAGACTGCGATTATTCTCGGAGAAATTGGTGCTCGTGTTGGACGGAACCGGCCACAGCGATACGAATATGGAATCGATGGGTCGAGAAGGAATGAACTCACCAACTTCAAGGATCCCAACAGCCCCGTCACACCGAATGAGAGGATATATATCTTCTGCGCATGACTATTACGCACAGCCACATCAGAAACATTAGCTAAAGTATTAGCTCGTCTTTCCTAGAGTTGCAGCTTTAATGGCCAGTGTATTTTTAATAAGATATTTTTAAAAAATGTATATATATATATATATATATAACTAAGCCGGACAGCTATCTGAAATTTAAAAAAACCCAATACAAATTTCAGAAAGCTGTTTCTGTGAGATCTGATTTTCTCACTTCATCAGCGGCATCTGGTGTTAAATTTTTGAAACTAAACTAAAATTTAGAAGTAATTATAGCGCATTATTTAAAGAAAATTGCTCCTTTTATTATATATATTCTTTTTTTAAGTTTTTTTAAATTTTTTATATTCTTTTTTATTTTCTTTGAAATTATATACTTTTTTTATATACTTTTTGTTTTTTTATATATCTGTTTAAAGAAATAAATAAAAATAAAAATAAAAAGGAGCAATTCTTATAAATAATGAGTACATAAATTTAAATTAAAAAATAAATATAAATATAAATACCTTGTAATGTAAAAGAAGTTTTACATTAAAGAAGTTTTACATTTAATATAAAAGAAGTTTTATACAAGTTTCAATATATTATAAATAGCACACAAAGTATTACTTTAATTAAAACTACTATAAAAAAAAATGCGCTATAAATTTGAGAAAATATATCTTTATCAGAGACAGTTATAATAAATAAATTCATATAATAGGACTTCATATAGTTACAGTTCGTTAGAAAAATATACAGATTACGTTTTATATTACTTATAAGAACTGCAATCAAATATAGAATAGAATTTTAATATTTTTTTATAGTCATTATAATAAAAATACATAATAAGTTTCCTTCTGTTGCAGACCATTATAAAGTAAAAACTATTTATATATAACAGATGGCATTTGGAAAGAAAGTTGCTTACATATATACAGTTTTTCTTGCTTGAGATCTTAGTGGAGGGTTTTTCCCAAGTAATGATTCAAGTAATTAATCTAATATATATTTGAGAGAAGTCATAACTATGAGACTAATATCTGTTTCGCTTCAAATTGACAAATTAATTTAAAACCTTATAATTGCTTTTTAATTAATTTCATCTTTTATGTTCGTTTAATGTTATATTTCGTAATTTTCAAAACTCGATGTTTACAATTTTTGTTATTTTGAAGCAGTTTCTATTAAATATCATGACTTTGTTTGCAGACCTTGAATGTCATAAAATTCATAGGCAGAATGGTTGCTCAGAAGGGTTCTCATCCAAGCGTCCCCTGGGGCTTCCTCAGATCTTTCTGTCAGAAGAAGGTTCTTTTTTCCCCTAAAAGGTCGAGTATCTGTAGCTCTCATAGGAAAAAAAAATCTAGAAATTGATCTTCAGGAAGAAGTTAAAAGTAGCCTTAGGTCATATCATGCAATTAGACTAAGTAGAAGCTCAGGCATCCACAGCATAAAAATTACCTCTCCCATCGCTGTCTGTTTAATTTAGGGGAATGGGAATGAGACCAAACAGACAGTGCTCATGTTTTAAATTGTACTATAAATAAGTATTGTAGCAATTTTAAGAAAATCAGCCCAACGGTTTTAGAGTGATAGACAAACAGAAGATAATTGTTCAAGTAGAATAAAAGACTTAACTAGGTATAAATAAATAAAGAATAAAGACTTAACAATCTTTTAGTTTATAGGATTTAAAAAAAAGTATCACTAATTCTCTTCTTTTAAGGAAAGAATGAGACAATTTTACTGAATAAAAATTTGTAAGTGAAGAAAGGATTAACAAGGGAATTGCAAGAAGAAAAAGAATTCTGAGGAGTCGCTTGTTGTGTTTGAGTCGCTGTTTATTTTTTGTTAAGGTAAGTTTGTCCCTATTCTGAATAAGTTTTTGCTGAAAAACTGAAAAGTCTCCATTGGATTTTTAAGGCCAAATAGATGGACAGAACCGCTACTGTGACAACTGTCTACTGTGAAAATAGTATTCAATCTTATAGGAAAGCATTTCATTCAAGATATGAATAGTCAACATATAAATAGTGTAATGTTCCGGCGTATTGTTATTAAAGTAATTTTTGTTTTGTTTTTTTGTTTTTTTGTTTTTTTTTTCCTCCTTTAACATAGTGTGAAATAATGATAGTCTTGTAAAACAGTGTAAGGTGTCATTCACATTAGGCAATGCAATTAGATGAGATACATGTCTTCTTTGTGATTTGCAACGTGCAGTGAAAAGGGCGCCTGCAGTCTTCTGTGTTTACCAAAACCTGAAAAAAGAGTAAAATAAATAATTAAAAAGCACGATTATATTGTTTTTTGTTTTCAGCTCATTTTCTGCGGGTTTATGGTTGACTGGATATTAATTAAAGAAATACCTGTAACTACGGTATGCGCCAAAATATACAGTACTGAAACTCGCGCATCTCGAACACGTGGTTGCGTTTGTCGACGGGATATAGCTCCAGCTGAACGTGTTCGCAGTAGTGAAAAGGAAGTTGTGTTGTGCAGTTGTTGTTGGAAATGGGTCTCTCGACGGAGGAAAAAGTATTCATAGTTGAGCATTATTTCCGCTCATACGGAAGCGGTCGTGAAGGTGTACCGAGTTTGAAAAAGGTGGCAGAACAATTCGAAGAGGAGTTTAATAAGACGGCACCAAGTAACACAGCTATGCTGTCTATTGTTACGAAATTTCGTCGCTCTGGTAGTGTACTGTGTCAACGGAATGGGAAGTCTGGTCGACCAGTAACTGTTACGACAAATGAGAATCACGCACGTGTTCTCCAGCAGGTGCTGCATTCGCCCCGACGAAGTCTACGACGAACGGCCTTGAAACTGAACGTCAGCGGTACGTGAATCGGTCAATTTTAGAACAAATCAAACCAGAACTGTCTTTGGAATCATCTACGCTAAGGCTGAGGCTTGCATACTTCGGCCACATAATGAGGAGATAAGACTCCCTGGAAAAGACTCTCATGCTTGGGATGTTTGACGGAAAAAGAAAAAGAGGAAGATCGAGAACAAGGTGATTGAATGTTATCAAGAATGATATAAATTCGAGTTTCCATGATTTAAAGAATGCCAGTAATGATCGTGAAAATTGGAGGAAGTTTGTCCATCGATCATCAAGAGTCGTACACGACTGAATGGATAATACAACAACAACAAAATGTAGCAGAGACCCAGCAAAAACTATCGCAGCTGGTTTTCCAGCACAAATATGCCCTCAAAAATAACAATGTTAATTACTTTACAGCTTAAGTAAAGTCATTAGCATAGCATTAATTTCTCGTCTCCCAAGGTCATAGGTCGCGAGTCGGATCGCTTGTAAAGAAAATGTAAGGAGGCATGGTGTTAAAACGAGTATCTCCGTTCATACCCTGGCCCATTACGGTTTTCAACATAACAAATGTACTTCCCAGTGAACATATTTTTTTTTTCTCGAAAGGAATCGGAGACCTATCACGGACTGCTGAGATTGTTGAAACTCGCAACGGTACCGTCTCCGATTCCCAGTACAAAAACCAAAATTAGCTCAGTGAATTTAGTTATGTGCGTTTCTGTTTTTTGCTGTTATGTAATATTCTTGTATGCACGTTAAATTTAATTTCAACTATTCTTCACTGTTAAAGATTCGTATCATCGAATCGAAACCGGTTCTGCAATTTTTAATTGTTAAAACTTTTTATCTACATTTGTGGGTCGGCGTCCGGTTTTCAAGAATAAAGAATGTTTCGGAGTCATCAATACAGCATTGTACGTGGATAAATTGCACATTGAAAATTGACAGCTTCTGATGTGTCTTTGTTGACTAATGATATCATAAACATAAAATAGAAGAACAGTTGATCAATGTTCAATAGAATCACACTGTCTAAATCCAATAATCAATAAAAATATATTTCCTAATTCATTATTTCATCGTTTAATCTCAATAATGAGATAAAAAAAGGATTTTCTAATTAATTAGTTTTCCTTTTTCGATATCGGATATTGAGATAAAATGATTATCAAATATTTTCGAATTATTGTTGACAACGGAGAAAACTTGCATTAAATCTAAACATCCCTGGACTTTTCTCGGAATTTTCTCATTATCCCTGGATTATCCCATGCTGGATTTCTTCACTTTTGAGTATTCTCATAACATTGTTTTTTTTTTTCTTGTGTACAGTACTCAAAGTACAAGTACAATGCACGTATCCAGAACTGTCGGTCAATATCCATCAAGTTACAGGAATTCATGTATCATAAAAGACTAACTCCGTTTATCCGTTCTTGATAATTTACAGTACAGTAGAACCTCATTATAACGGACTAATAGGGGCTGAAGGTTGTCCGTTGTTATAACAAATAATTCTTACAGGGGTGTAATGCAGCAGGGTGTACATCTATGAAAGTACAATAGTTAGCTATAAAAAGTATTTATTATATAAAAAATTAAAAAAAGCGCATTCAACATAGTAGGCTAATTGAAAAAGATGTGTACGTATGCACTGCATTAATCTTTAGAACAAGAAGGTCCTGGTTCATGTTGAATGGTTACATTCATTGGTTTGAAAAAAATAATTTTATTTTCTGCTGGTTTTGTTTGCTTCTTATTTCTTCAGTTATTAACTGACGGAGGTGCCGTAAGTGTTCGTAATATGCAAACATTTCCCACATTTTCAAACACATATAGTTGGAAATGTAAAACTCATCAGATAAAATAAGCATCCTTTATTATTATTATAATTTTTTTAAACTGTCCGTTATAATCGATGTCCGTTATAATAGAGTCCGTTATAATGAGGTTCTACTGTACTTCAAAAGTTGGACTGGTTTGGATTATTTCCTTGTTTTCTTTTTTGTTGCCTTTCGTTTCCGTGTTTAATGTTTCCAAGATGTGATCTTGGATCTTGTATTTGATATTTTCCATATTTGGTACCGTATTCCATATTTGATACCCTATTCCATATTTCATAACTTATTCCATATTTGATACCGTATTCCATATTTGATACACTGAGCTTAACCTCCCTTGCTTTTGCGTAATTAATATCACACTGAAATCTGGCTTATAAAACTAACAGAACTTAAACCATCCAGCTGTTAGTTGCTTTCGCAATAAACTGAAGACTTACAGTGAAGAAAGAAAATATAAATATATATCGAGGTTTCTCATACAATACGAAATGGAAGACCATCTCTTCCAGCAATCTAGACTAATTAGGCTTCAGCTGTATTTTGACAGACTAAATATTTTTACAGCAATTTGTTATAACTTAACAAGACCAGCAATCATTATAAACTATAAATTTAGCAGAAAAATTTAATCTAAAAATCAAAATTAAATATGAAAATCTTTTATAATTTCTTAAATTTTCATTGACTTTCTCTTCAGGAGAAATTTTCCATTAAATTTACAGGATTTTTAATACCATGAAATCATGTATTTTTTTAGTGTTAATTAGACAATTATCAGTAACATGAATTAACAAAAGCTAAGATCTATTCTTAAGCTTTATAAAATAAACATCTTAATAAACGTCTTAAGAATCCAATTACAGGTGACTATATTTTTACCTATCCATTTTTATTTTTGGTCGCCTTTACAATTATTCGAGACAGGGATTTCTCTGCCAATTTTCTGTTGAACGAGTCAATGTTCACTTTTACTAGATACAGATTTATCTAATCGTTTCATTTTCGCTTATAAGAGATTTGATTGGAGATATCTACTGTTCTGTAAACGAGTCATTTTCACTTATACGAGATATAATTTGTCCATTAATTTTTCTCTTAACGAATGAATTTCCATTTGTACCAGACGTGGAGATATCTACTCATTTTTTTTTCTTTGAACTACTCAGTTTTCGTTTATACGAGATATCAAGCTGCATTTACAGTACACTAAATATACTCAGTCTAAATGCAGAGTATTCAGATAACCTCCGCGATATCCCTTTGTGTTCAATTCATCAAATTTACTATTTTGTGGTTCAGAATAAGATATTTCCGTAATAGTTATAATTAATATGTTGATAAACTTCTTTAATTACTTCACAATATTTCTCTTCCTTCAACAGGAAGCTTCTTCAGGTTTGTTGTTTTTTTTTTCTTGTTTGTTTGTTTGTTTTTTTTGAGGATATTGAAGAGAAATATTGTATATTTTAGAAGTTTAGAAGTAATTAAAGAAGTTTATCAGCATATTTACTATTTTGTCCGTTCCGCCACGGCCGAGCGGTCTAGACGGCGGTCTGCCGTGTGGCCATTGTGGCGGGACGTGGGTTTCTAATCCCGGCTTAGGACATGGATGTTTTGCTTTCTTTCCTGTGTTGTCTACTCCTTCGTCTGTCGCTTCTTTCGCCGTCTATGGCATCTTTGGGTTTCCCTCTGTTCTGGGATGGTGTCAGGAAGGGCATCCGACCGTAAAACCCCTAGCCACATCCGAATATTGGGCAAGCACGCCTTGCTCCTCAGCGACCCCACGCGGTGTGGGAAAAACCTGTAGGAAATATATATATCAACATGTTTACTATTTTGGGATTTAATTTCTTGCATCATTGGTTCTAAGAGTATACAACTATTACGAAAGAATAACAATAACAAGCTTGTTAATCTGATACTGAATTTGAAGTTAGGCTTGAATTTGTAAATATTCATAGCTTACTATAGTTATTTACTTTGATCTTGGAAAGTATCAATTGGTAAATGTAAACTTTTTGCTTGATCTGAAAAGTATCAACTGAAATTTTTCGATACCTTATATAATCTACTTTTGTCCATCAAATATAGCCTTAAATAGTCAAGAGCATTCGGCGATAACATATACATACATAGAATGTTACCAGAAAATTCGTTTTGCATATTGAATATATACATTGTACGTTCTGAAAGCATATGCATTCAATGCTAACTTGTTGAATCGTAATTTGTCTGTTAGAAACCACGTGGTCTCTTTGTCACTATGGTAGATAGAGGACGGGCAAAGGTTCCTTGTAATAGAACTTTAATTGGCAACTTGTTACTAAAAGGTGATGAGTAAACAAATCAACAAATGGACAGATACTCTTGGCTATTATAAATCTTCATCATCATCTTTCCTTCTTGCTTTTTCTGAAAGAGGAAGCAAAATATCACCGAAAAGTCTAAAGGAACATTTGCACGATTTTCTCTTGGGTGATTAACTCAAGGATTATCCAACGCAAATCTATCACAGCGTTCTTTAGATTAGCAAGGACTCAAGGGATGAAAAAAGATTAACTCCGTTGTGATGAGTCCACTGAGAGATCATCATCATCATCATTATTACACAACATCAAACAACAAGACAATCAACAAGGATTTATAGCCTGGACTAAGGTAATCTAAGAGTAGCCCATGATGTACACTTCCGGGGAAAAAGGGGTTTGCGTTGAAAGGAAGATATCCATTAAATAAATGTTTAGAATTCTCTATATAAGATGCTTATATTTAGAATGATAAGCAATTAGACAAAGTAAGTATTCAATTTACCATCATTTGTCGCAATAAAGAATTAGAAAGGAAAATTGATTGTTGCCTCAAGTGCTAGGATGGCCATCTTGTAGTGGATAAACCTAAAGAGGTGCATTGCATCCCTGGTGATAATAATAAAAAGTAAGCCTACTCATGCAGAAAGTAATAGTCAAAAATCAAATACTAAACCTTCACTCGAAAGAGTCCCAATATCTCAAAATTCTGATTGAATATTTTTCTATCTTTATTATCGTATTTTTTACACTAATTGAATGGAGGTACAAAAGTTGTTTGGATCATCTGAACTCATGTATGGAATGTAAAATGTTTACACCGTTGAGATACAGGAATATTTAAAACTCTTTATTATTTTTTTTTGCATTAAAAAAAAAGCTCTGATCTGATAATAAGTCTTTCCTTTTATTCTTTTCCTAAATTGACGGGATATTTTGCTATGAACCAAGAAACTCCTAAAACTCAACAAAATTTAAGACTTTTTTTGAAATTAATCGATGAATAGATTTTTCTTAAAATAATGAAAAAAAATCCCTTAATAGAAAAGGCATTGTGGTCTTTTCCAAGCCTCTGAAGGACTTTTTTTATCATTTGTGTTCGTTTGATTTATTCAATATACATTACAAACCCCGTTAGACCAACAAATCACAGCATTTTTATCTGGTTCATTTCTTCGGTTAAAAGGAATTCAAATGACGTTGTCTCTAAGAGGTAAACTGAGAGAAAAATATCGTTAAGGGATTTTTGTCCGTTTTCCAACGAAAGCGAGACTTCTTTTATAACGATATTTTGAAGATCCAATGAAAAGAAAGAATTTAAATAAAAAAGCGGGAAGAAACGAAATATCATTCTTTGAAAGAATAAAAAAGGGATTTATCTCAAGAAAAAAAAAACGGATGATAAACTGCCCGTCTTCGTAATATAAAAAGAAAATCAGTAACAAATCTGTTATACTTATTTGCATTTACCTCTAGAAACGCGCGAAGATGGAAGAAAAAGAAAGAACGGAAGAAGAAAACCTATTCTATCGCAGACAGTAAACTTTGCATCTCTTAGAAGCCATCGAAAAGATTTCGTTAAGAGACACGGAGTAGTTTATCATAAACCATTTTTTATAAATATTTCATAAACCATTTAATATTATAACAGAAAAGGATAATGAAAAACAAAATTTAAGGTCCATAATAATTTATAAATTAAGAAAAAAAAAACACAACTGGACAGTAAATATGCTTTCGCAAACTGAACCAACTGGAATCCTGATCAGCTGTTTAATCCTTATTAGGAATCATCAGCAGAATTTACCCTTGATATTTGGCTCAGACTGCGCGAAGTTAAAGGGATACTTTTCTCGCACCTTGAGAACAAAAACAATCAAATAAAAAAATAATCCTGTGAAATCAACAGTATTGATCCCTTATCCTATCACTGAAAGGCATTAAGGAATTTAATTATAATAAGAAAAATATCGTAAATGCAATGAATAGCAAAATTGAACGTTCATAATAATTTATAAATTAAGAAAAAAAAAAAAAAACTCCTGGGATTAATCCTGTGGATTTCAATGATATGTATTCAAGATTGTTCATACATTAGATCAAGCTTTAAATATCCTTTGATAGCTACAATAATAATCATTTCATAGGGATAGAAAAACGAATAGAAGAAATCCAAATAGAAGAATAAAAGCAATTGTAAATAATTGAAATGAGGAGTAAGACGCTGAAGGCAAAGTACTTTATGGCATAATATTAAGCTATTCTAACACATCAGTGCTACGATTATACTAAAAATTGACGAGATATTTAGTTATTTTAAATTAGAATTTGATAAGGAAAATGTTTCAATTAAATGTTTTGTAATTAAATGTTGTTTGATTAGAAAAGGCTTCTGATATCCAGGAAGAAATCTGAGACAATTTTTTAAAACAATATTCTCAAGAATACACTCTATTAAATAACAATTTTTATTTATATCTATCTATTAAATAAGTATTTTTAATCTCGTGAAGTCATATTTTTTGCAATTTTCCAATAGAAAAGCGAGGCTTTCAAGTCAGTCAGACTGTTTGTGTGTATGTGTATGCTCTCACAAGTAAACCTTCTCTCCTTTTGATACCGGTTTTCCGGAAACCCATACATTTTCTGAAAGCTTATGTAACAAGTAGAAAAACTGTGAAATCTTAGGGGCAGAGGAAGATGCGTTTAGGAGCTATAGGACCCACAAAGGATCAGTAAAGTGTGTATAGATGGACATATTCCAGTTGATTAAGTATACTTTTTATAACGGCGGATACTTGGACGACGAACCTGGAATGTGGATTGCGCCAATGGATTACTGCTTCGATTCATTGACAAATGATGAGTGTGCAAAGTGTGAGGCTATCGCTTTTGTAAAATGTGCCCATTGTGAACTGTCTTTTTGCCCGTCGCACTGTTTCTCTTGTAATAGATTTTGTTTGAAGTCAATCACAAGTCACATTTTCAACATCCGAACGTATATTGTTTCTTTTCAACGAGTTGTTTCTTCTTTTATATTGAGATCTCCACCTTCTTACCGTATTATTAGTTCATATAAATACTTGAAACGAGCATTTTAGCGACTTTTGGTGTCGCTAAAATATTTTACGGATACTTTGTGGATCCTATAGCTCCTAACCGCTTGGCCCTTTGCCCCTAAGATTTCACAGTTTTTCTACTTGTGACATAAGCTTTCAGAAAATATATGGGTTTCCAGAAAACCGGTATCAAAGGAGAGAAGGTTTACTTGTCAGTAATTTTTGAAGGGCTGGAAGGATGTGCTTGAAACGTGGTATGCATATTCGAGGATTAGGAACGATCTACTTATAATATTTTTCCAAATGAGTTCCTAGTAATTAGCGCCTGAAGGCGAGATAAATTCCCATAGATAAACGTTGAATTGAACAATGAATTTCTAAGCTATTTCTGTTAATATATCTTTGTCTTAAACACTGAATATTAAACCATTTACTAATCCATTACACATGGTTTGGTAGAATTAAAATGTTAATCGTAATTAATATTTTATGAATAATGAGAATTTATTAGTTATTTTGAGAAAATAGATCACTGACTTTATTTATATTAAATATATAAGAGAATTTGAAAATAAACGAAGGATTTTTCGTTTTGTCGTGTTTACGACTTTAAAAAATTAAAAACAAAAATAATTTTACAGAATACTTTTTTAAGTAGAGTAGGCTGTAAGGTCTTTGAATTTATTGTTTTAGATTTAAAATTTAGAATCTCATATCTTTTCGAATATTTTCTTGTGAAGAAATTACTGAGATGGAATGATCATTTGTTTGATTTTCCATGTTTCTTGTTTTCCACACTGGAAGGCGCTTTAAGGAAGTTAGGAAAATGCCTTCGGATATTTGAGTTATTAAAGAATTGACAACGAGAGAATGCAATTTCATATGTAAGAAGATTGGAGGATCTTATCGGGATCACGAAGATAGTTGTTGGATAAGGATTTAATAGCAAGTGGAATCTCAGAAGGGAGGTCGGAGATATGGAAAAGATAAAGAAACTGGGTTCTTAATATTTAAAAATTATTTTCATCTGATTAAAAGGAAAATTCATATGGAAGTATGTTATTCAGAAATGTATCTACGGGAGATTGAGAGGAGATGAAGGTCGAATGACAGATGGAGATAGAGAATCAATATAAGGAAAAAAGGAGAAGTATTTCCTGACGTTACATCATAACAGTTTCCTCAATCTATATTTAAATAATTCAACAATCTTCCTTATTTTGATTTGCAATGGTATTTGCAAGATATGAAAACATAGATTTCTCGTCGGTATTCTATAAATTTCCTTGATAATTATTGAGCTGCCTCCTGAGATTATCAGAGTGACAAAATACTAAAATAATGAGGAAAGCTTTTAATTATGGATTTTTTTTTACTGATGTAGTATTAGTTAAAAGAAGTCTTAATAATATTTTAAGTAATAACGTACCAGAAATAAAGGATACATCGATAACATGATTAGCCAGCGAACAATTGTCCACAGATGCATTTAAATGGAATTAATGATAAAAAATGCAACAGAAATAAAGTGTAAAGTGTACAAAAAAAAAATAATTTTCTTTAAGTGTAATGTTTAATTGAA
>JAFIDM010000001.1:18059375-18100554 GCA_023159025.1 Thereuonema tuberculata
ATTTTCTTATACGCATTAGAAGCCGTTGCGAAACATTGTGATTGGTTTACTAAACGCTATCGCTACCTTGTTTAAACTAGGGTATGTTTGTATGGTGTGTCTGTGTATAAGTCAATCAATCTATCTATTGTATCGTAAATAGTTTTTTAACCATTAGATAGATCTTCTTAAACTTCGGCATGCATGCATGTTTAAGAATTATCATTTACATTTGGAAATCTGACAATCTTAAATCCGAGATTAAATATAAAAGTAAAAAAACAATCCAACAGGAAAAGCATTAAGAACTAAACAGTTAACAGTCAGTGATACTGAATTTCTATCGACAACTAATAATGTACTTTAAATTTATGCATGGCTTGACTTTTTAAATGTTAATTGAACGGAGAGAAAGATACTTTGCTGATAACAATAACTGGTGAAAGAACTTCAAGCATTTTTGATTCTTAGATACTTAGTTGTTGTTTCAATAGCAATGAGGAAAATGGGGAAAGGAAAAATGGAGAATATGGAAACGAAACATGTCAAAATACTAAAGCGCAAAAATGATTTGTTGGCTGAAAATTTAATAACTACTAAACTATGTGGTTCTCACCATTTGGTAGACGAAGAAGAAGGGATAGTTTATGGTCACTTGAGTACCTAAACTAATACAGTGATAAAAGCAGTGAAGAAAAAACTTCAAAAACCTCACGGGGATTGCACCAATTAAACAAAACCGGTTATGTAAAAAAACGATCATCCAGTCTGTTTACAACATTCATAGGGCCGACAGTCGTCCAGTGTTTATAAACAGTTCCACGTGACTGCCTCTCAGCGGACTTTGAAATTTTACTGATCGCCACCAAGAGGTGTCTTCAAGCTTCTGATTGGAGTCGTAGTGGCTCCTACTCCCCCGCCTTAATATTGTTTTTTTTCCTCTGCAGGGTCCACAGGCCATGCTTCCCTACTGCATTTCATTGGTCCTGGTTCACATACAAACCGTCGGTCTGCAGTGTAAAGACATTCCCATCAATGGGAAGGAAGCGTCAGGACTTTTTTAAATACTAGGGTTATTTTATGCTTGTGTGTTTAGATAATGATTCATATTTAGGTAGGCGTGAAATTTGTAAACTCAGTCTTTTTGGAATTTGTTTAAAAACGTAAAAGTTGTAAGCTCTACCGTTCGTTTCGCTATACTTATTGTTTGATTATCACCAAGGCGAAGCCCATCTCAATGCATCCAGTCCTTAACATACTCAGTCTTCAATATTTTATGGTATTCACTTCACTCATATTCTTGTAAGAAATAATGAAGAAACTGTTCGGCAACTTGTTAAGGCAACTTATTCTAACAATTCGGCACATCAGTTAAATTCAAAAATCTCTGATTAAATATTCAGCTTCAATTATAGAATGAAAATCTCAAGAGATAGCATTTAATAAAAACTGTTACTTTTTTTTCTGTTACTTTTGTTACTTCTGTTACTTTTTTGTGTATCTTAAACAAGTAAAACACAGCCATCTTCTGTATTGTCCTTCCTTTTGTAAGTTCACGCTATGTGATGAAATACTGAGAGATCAATTTCTCAGTTTTTATTAAATGCTACTTTAAAAATCTTAATAACAACAATACACAAGATGCCTCTCGATTATGTCTGATTTCATATTAGTTGTTTTTTTCGAAGGTAAGACCAGAATGCAGTTGTATAAGTGTTTTCGTAAGTTACACCTGTTTCTCCCCACGCTTCTTTCTCCTCCAAACGGGTCCTAGGGTCTACCCAGCCCTCTGTAGAATGGGTACCGGGTTTCTTTCCCGGGAGTTAAGGCGGGTGGGCGTTGGGCTGACCTCCCGACCTCAATCTAGTCCCGTTGGTCACGAAACGCTGGGAGCCTTACCTCCCGCGCTCCCGTGGACCTGCAGGGCCTATTTATGCGATTGCTTAACTTTAACTTTTAATACCTGTTTCTCCAGTCACAAGATATTGAATGACAGAAATTATTTACATTTCATATTAGACGAATTAATAGTAATTAATAACTTCATTATTGTTCAAATCTTACACAGATTCACAAGCTTCAAGCAAGCTTAAACTATAGATTACAATATAAGTGTTTTTGTTTTGTTTTTTGTAATAAATTTTTACAGAAATCATGGCAGAAATGTTGGAGATAAAAAAAGTTGTAGAGAAATTTTAAAAGTGTTGTTTTTTCAAAATAAAAAGAACTATTGTATAGACAACTCCGTTTTATTTCAGATGGGAGTACTTAAATGAAGTTACATATAAGGTTAAAATTTAACATGCGTAGCTACACTAAAAAAGAAAATTAAAAATATGCTCAGAATTAAAGATTCTGAGCTACTTTTTTTTTAATTTTCTCATTAAATCTTTACTGTTCGGTTTTGTTTACGAGAGCCTTCAACGCTTTTGCGCATGCGTCAGGTCTCCTTCGATTTCATCGAAATAGGGGTTGTTTATTTTTTATCAGAGTTAGTTTACCGGTAGCTGCGTTCTATTTGCGCTTTTCAGGAAAGAATTATGGAAAGAATAAATACTATTGCAGAAATGCTCCTCCTCTATTTTTTTCTTAAAAGCGAAAATGTCCAAAAGAATTTCTTAGGAAAGTATCCATCTCAGCGTTTCACCCCTTTGAGGAGTAAAGTCGTCCGCTAGTGGCGGGTCTGCCTTTTGAAAACGGACAGTAATTGTGTACGTTTTTATGTTTATTTTTCCTTGAATTTAACTTTTAACTTAATTTCGACCTTTCAACTGTTGTATAATTTCCTGTCCTGTGATTGGTGGATAACAAATTCACAATTTCATTATTTAACCACGAACAAGTCAATTGATAGTTTTAAACTCAAAATCAAGCGAACTCGTAAAAAATTTGCAATTTTATCAAACGCTCGCTTTGATGCTGCTAGTGATTAGCGAGTAAAACCCATTTACTCAAGCCCTTGTAATTTGATGGTCACGGCCTCCTCGACGAAACACTATTGGCTTACAAATAACTTGCAGGAGAGTTGGTACTGCCCAGGCATTCCCAGTGGAAGCGATGCCCGCATTGGGTTCATTTACTACACCCCTATTTCTCACAGGGTAAGTCGAAAATACCAATTGCGTTCTATACATAGTTGATTCAGTACAGAGAGCTCCCAATTCTGTCCAATTACCATTATTTTACTGGCCAGCCAATGACCAGCTAAAACCGGAAATATCCTGAACTGGAAGTCTGATTTTTCCCAAACCCATAGACCATGGGGAGGCAAACGAGATATGACTCGTGGAGCTCCAACTCTTAGTTTGGGCTGAAGACGGCGTTACACAAGCAAACACATACAGACATGAGAACTTTAAGAGCTACATGTAATTTTTCATACGCTGTAGGTGGTCGCAAATAGGAAAATTAGATTAGCGTAGTCTGTTTGATAAACATTAAACCTACATCAAGGATGCTATAACAGGTCTGTTTTAGATTCTGAATTGGGACTATTTGCTTTGCAGCGTACAAAAGTAGTAAACTCCTTTTTCTCACAGAATAAAAAGTACATTGGTTTCTTTTTCTTCACAAGGTGCTGACCAGTGCAGATGAAGAAAGGAGAAATAAACCTTGCTGATTCTACTACTATTCCTAGGCATTTGATGGAGAAACAGTTGACTCTTAATTTAGGTTCGAACTGTAGCGAAGCAACTTCTTGATAAATTGGTTGAGTAAAAGCCACTTTGTGACACCATCAAAGAGCAGTCATCAAAGTTTTAAATGAAATTGATGAGCAAAGAACTTTCAGGTGTAACTCCATTCATTCGGAGTTGAGAGATCGGCTTCATTGGTTTATTAGGTAAGGGATGGCTTTGATTCCCCATCTTTACATTGCATTATTCACCAGGAAGTGAGTTGTTTTGGGAAATGTTCGGACCACGGGAGATGTAATGAAATGCGTGAATTTGATTTAACGGAGGAAATCGATTTACCGGAAGTTCCGGTAGTTTCTAACAGAAATTAGAGAGGAATATGAACACAGAGAAAGAGAAGATTTACGAAATATATTTATATAATTAAGTGAAATTAAAAATTTAAAAAAAATTAAAAAGAAAAGCACAATGAAAGGTAAAGGAAAAATTAATGTGCCAATCTTCCGTCGATGGCAAATGACTTTTCACAAAGATTTAGAAAGAAAAACAAATCTCTGTCGAGCATCTATCATAGTAAATGTATTTCCCAAAGGTCAACACCTTGAGATTTGTGAATAGTATTTGTTAATAATAAAGTGTGATTTTCAGCCATCCGAAGTCAAACTTAGTTTTAGCTGAAAAACCCAAATTTACGGAAGTTATCCACGAAACGATTTTGAGGTAATGTCCCACTTCTAAGCTCCGCCCCTAAAATCCCGTGAACAGATGTCGACTTTTTTGTTACTTATTTGACAAACCCTTATCCTGACGTTGTTTCTACAGCTTTTGCCACCAACTTTGTACATCAATACCCTAAAAGCTGTAAAACGTTTGTACCATTATCATGAAACCCACATGAGAACGGAACCCCTGTCCTCACAGGTAAGAAGAGCTTAAGCTTTTTTCTGACAGGCGTCATACCTTGATTACATCAATTGTAATTTGAAATTCGTTTATGTACTCTCTCACGTAAATTAAACTTGAAAGCTATGATAGAGAAAGTATCCAAATTTCCTTTTTTTATCATAAATTACAGTCTACTTTTCACGATTGGGTGTCACCTTTACCTTAGCGAAAGAAATCCGATGCCCATTTCTTCCGAACCTTGGATTCATTCGGAGGAGAAATACCTTGAAAAAGTTTCGACTTCCGCCGTGAATGGAAATAGGCTCCTGCAGACGGAGATCAATGCTTCTATCACAGGGCTCACATAAATGTACTAACTCCGTAACAAAGTTCAAGATTTTCTTGTTTTGAGAAGTACCATATTTGTATTCATGAGTGTTTCTCTTGATCGTCTCTATTTACAGAGACTTTTTTTAAAGATGGTTTTTTAAGATGATTTTTGTTTGGTTTTTAGACAGAAATTCAATAGTGAACATATAAACAGTGATAAGTAATTGATGATAGATACTTTATCTGAATTTCAAGTGCTGACATGAGAGGGTCATAAACGAATTTCAAATTATAAGAAAGAAACCAAAGTATGGCGAACAGAAAAAAAAAAGGTTACACATTCTAGTTTAAAGACATGATTATATTTTTTTATAGTTTTTCAGTATTTCAGAAAAATTTTGAAGGTAACAAACATAAGCACCCCTGACAAAAAATTTTGGAATTCTCACATTAGTCTTTAATAGGAAATGATATCACCACCAGCTTTAATGACAGCGTGATTTTTCTGGACATGCGTTCTGATACTGTTTCACTGGGTCTGTCATTATACTGTAGAAGCAGTTCCTGAATTGTTTGAAAGCAATTCGTGACTACCAAGCGCCCCAAACGTCTGCGGTCAACCGTGGTCGTCTCTCTGCCACTGCTCCTCCACAACGAGATTGATTGTATCCATACTTTTTCCTCTGTAAATGGATACTGCTAACTATGGATTCAACAAAGCCAGAAACGATGGCTCTCTTTTGTCGAACAGTCACGTCACGTTTACGACCCATAGTTCAACAAACACTTAATACTTCTTCATTTTACACACAGCTCAGACATTATCAGTTATCATTCAATACTGTACTTATAATTATCTGCAAGATTGTTCTCATTCCTCGTCGTTACGCTTATATAGCTTTCTTTTCACCGTTCCATAATCTTTTGTCCTTTCCTGTTGATGCGTTTGCCGCGACATTATCGAGTTTGTATATCCCAGACGCGAAGAACCTAGGCTCCAGCAATGGCCGCCATTGCGAAGCATTTACCTAAAGGTCTTCTTCGGATTGAAAAGAAGTCCTAACAAGAAATCTTTAAAGGTGAAAGAGATGAAAGTCTCTGGGAGCTAATTCCTTGCTGAAAAGTAGATGTTCCAATATTTTAAAGAAAAATTGGAAATGCGGTTGGACATTGTCAAGGAATGGAATCATACGATCTCTCAGAAGTAAATGATTCGATTTTCTTTAACCATGAAAAGTTGTAATTCCCCTCCCTTTCACCTGAGACCAGTTTTCCAAGCGATTCACCATATTGAACTTCCGCTGGACATCTCATGAGCTTATATCGTACTACGAACTCAATTCGAGAATTTGAATTCTTAGTAACAACTCTAGTGCAAAAGTCAGCTGATCTTTCAGTCTATTCGGTGTATTAATTACAGAACATACTATCTTTTTTTTTTAATTCTGATCGGATCTCAAATAAATAAACCAATTAGTTTGAAAAGATTTTCAAGTTCAAGAGATAACAACTCGATAACAATAAAATTCGAAATTGTGTTTCGTTAAATATGGTTAAAATTGAGTCGATTCAATTGGTAAAGTGAAAGATTTGTCAAACTTATTTATCAAAAACTTGGTTAGAGAAATCTGACCTATCCTAGGAAGAATTATTGGAAATGGAATCGCAAAGTAACAAAACAAATAAAAAAAGAATCTTTTCTTTCAAATAAACATTCGTGAGTTCTGGAAACTGTTGGGAGTGATGAATTCTTGGAACTAAATAACTTCTTATGTTTCCTTATGTTTGAATGCACTTTCTCTTTGAAAACGATCAAAATCTTCACAAAGAAATCGATTGATTGAAATTCTCTTTCATATCTTGTGAATTTCTCGTGAAATTCACTGAAATTTAACTTCAAAGAACGCGTGATCTCAAATAAGTTTTCAAATCTTCAATATAACTGTAGAGAATGACCTTAAGTTGATTGAAGTGCTTCTTTGGGGCCGTCCATTAATTACGTGAGGTGTTTTTTCAAAAATTTGGACCCCCTCCCTCCCCCTTTTTGAGATTTGGTGAGATTTTGCCGGACCCCCCCCCTCCCCTTCAAGTAATTAATGGACGACCCCTTTTATTATTATTTTTTCATTAGTTTACTTTGTAAATTATTAATACAGCAACTTGGATAATTCGAACGTCTTTAATTCGAAATCGTGGTTAATTCGAAGATTTCTCTTGGTCCCTTGAATTTCTTATTAAATCAATGTTAAAAAATCGTGGATAATTCGAAGTTCAACTTCCTTAATTCGAAGTTTTTCATAAAAAATTTCGAATCATAACGACTTTTCGGCGTTTCATCGTTAAGAAATTCGACATCTGACAACTAAAATCCCCTACCCGCCACCGTTCGACACGTGACGCTTCAGACGCCATTCGAGCTTCCTGCTGTCAGTGTCACCATGTCTTTCAGTAAACCATGCGTGTACAAGAATTTAACGTTCGCTGAAAAGGTCACCGTCATTCGCGAGATGGAAAAAGGTGTGAAGAAATGCCAAATCGCCAACGAGTACGGGATAGCGCCGAATTTCGTCGGTACATTGAAGGACAAACCAACGTAAGTGAAGCTGTTTCCAATCACTAAACATGCTTGATGATTTTGCTAACCTTAAGCGACTGAATTCTACAAAACAATGAGACATTGCACAATTTTTTGAAAAACTATAATTTTCTGTATTGAATGTAATATGTACTGTAGTTTACGTAATATAAATCTTATTTTGTTTACGTACATGTAGCGGTTAAGCCTTTCATACCATGATCTTTCTGAATAAATATTTACTTATTGACAGAATAATCTTTTCAAGCATTCAGTGGACCTGAAATTAAAGTTAAAAGATGTAACTTGTTTAATTCGAAAACTTGGATAATTCGAAGTTTTGTAGTGGTCCCTTCAGCTTCGAATTATCCAAGTTGCACTGTACCTTTAGCTTTGTTGGAATAAAGGTAAGTAATGTATTCGATTTTATTATACAACGGTAAAGGTGTCGTGCCGTGCCGGCATGGTCGTGCGGTCTAAGGCGGCGGCCTGCCGTGAGGCCGGTGTGCCGGTACCCGGGTTCAAATCCCGGTCGAGAGCATGGATGCTTCAAATTTCCTTTCTTGTGTTTGTCCGCCTCTATTTCGCTTTCTCTTCGGTCTGACGTCATTCCTTAATGGCGTCCTGAGGAAGGCAAGCGGGAAACCACCTCAGTATCTGTCCCTTGAAATTCTCGGGAGTCTGCTAGGGGTTCGCCATCTTCGGAACACTAGCCCTTCCTGGAACACGGATGCTTTGCTTATGAAGCTCGCACTTCGGTGCTTTGCATACTCATCATCGTAGGTGTCGTGTTCCACTACAGACTATGAAGTAGCGGGATTCAACGATACTCGACCAAAGGGACTATTCCAGATTGGATGATCATTCTGGCTCCCGCTCGCCTCTAACCCCAATAAGAAACCCCCTGACATTTGACAGAGGGCTGGGTAAATCCTAGAGTACGTTTGAAGGGTAATAACTGTGACAGAATATCCGACCAATATCCAACCATCGCCTAAATCTCCGACAAACACCATTGTGCTATCGAATCGCAGATTTCATTAAACTCAAATTAAATAATAAATACAGTACATGGTTGGCGTCCCAATTTTCGAATTAAGTACGAATCAAACAGTTTTACCAAAGGACAATTAGATATAAAATTTTAACGTTTGTCTTAAATTAAAACAATATTCAAAACAATATTGCATCAATGAAAATTCCTACAAACAATAATTACCATATGCTATCTATCGATGCAATAGAACTTTTTTGTTTCAAAAATTACGAATTCCTTCACGAGGCTTTAGAAAACACCATTCCATCTAAGGGCACTTATCTTTTAGAGTTAATCCATTACGTTACTAATAATCAATATTTCATAAACAATAATAAGGTCATAAAACAAACCAACGGGATTTTCATGGAATTATCGGCATCAGCAGCTGTAGCGGAAATTACCCTTCAACATATTGAAAATAAAGTGTTCACGCAATACCATAACAATATCGTCTTCTATCAAAGATACGATATTTTCATAATTTAAACAATAACAAAAACCAAGCTCATAACCTACTCTTTCAATTCAATTCCATAAATAAAAAGGAACACCAAGATGCAACAGGAAACTTACCAGATCCAGAAATTATCCATTTCTGGATATCTTAATAACCAATACAGGCAATCAATTAATATTGCAACCATATAGAAAACCCTTCGCAACTATAGTTATGCTTTAGCAAATTAAATCCAACCTCATACGTATGAAAATAGGGCATGCATTTAAGATTTGCTCTAATGAGGAATTATTTGAGGTCCCTATTGACAAAATTAAGCATTAATTTATAGAGATTGGCTATCCAATCAATTCTATACATACAGAAACTAAGTAAAGTTTACTAAGTATCTACAACAATGGAATATAAAGGCAGACTCCATTCTTACTTATACTAAATTTCCCTATCAATCAACTTTAGCTAAGTTTCTAGAGAAACAATGTACAAGGAGTGACATAAGACGGATATTCTTTAGTAATAAACTGTCCTACACAGCTTGTACCCACAAACACACTAAAGACATTGCCGAACAAAAAATTGCATTTATTTAGTGTAAGACCAATATATATACTGTTGTATTGGCAATATCGGTAATACCATAAAACAACAGTTTTTGAGAAACGAAGTGCCATTAAAACAGGCTCAACACACTCTTCATTCTGAGCTAAGCACTCACACGATGAATTACATACAGCCAACTTTAAAGAACCGATAATATTATGCTATGAATCTAACAAAATCAAAAGGGAGGTTATTGAATCATATTTCATTTCTCCCTTTACCCGTACAATTCGGCACTTCCTTCAACATTAAATATTACCCTAATAATCCAGCCTTTAATGAATTTAAAAGAAATAAAATGAAGAAATTGAGACAACGGATAAATAACATTTCATAAAATTAATTCCAAACCAATAATATTTTTATTTCCTTTTTGAGTAATAATCAGCAGACAGCATTAGGAGAATTCCGTATTTGGAAACATTAACACCATTTATACTTTCTCCACCACCTCGGCTTCGGAACCCGGATAAACAAGAATAGAAAAAAAGGTTTATGAAATTCCCCATCAGAGGGATCAACAAGTAACCATCAACCAGTAATCTGATGATACTCTGAAGACTTCTACTACACAGAACTTTATTTATTCATAGTGTGTAATAATATAATTAATTATTTAAGACCATCCACACAAATAAGAAAGATGTAATTTATAAATCAAGACATAATAACAGTGACATGTTTCGAAAATTCATCGTCAGACTGTAAATAAACATAAAACGGAAAAACATAGGCTTATAACAGCCTTACAATACAGAATATCGTAAGTAATTAACAATCATTTACATAATAATTAACATTAACGCAAGTTATAATCTAATACCCCTTTGTTAGATAGCTCATTATTATAACAATTGGTGGTTTTAATAATGACTGACTCGAAGAATTTACGCAAGTAATCGTCCTTTTGTTGGCCATAAACAATTGGCTTGTTTGTCCTGTGTCCGGTATCTCTCTGATGCCTTGCTGTTAGATATTTGAAATCTCTCTTTTCATTAGCAGTACCATGCTCATTCATTCGAATACAGGTCTGTCTTCCCGTTTCTCCTACGTATTTACAGTTAGAGTCCCATTTTCACATTTAATTCCGTAAATTGTGTAGAATTTGTCCAAATTATTAACTTTCTTCCTGTTACTGTACATTAACTTTTCAATGGTGTTTTTGGCTTTATAAGCTAATTTTATGTTGAATTTTCCTAGTAATGGTGCTAATCCAGTATTAATGTCCTCATCATATTACATTGAACTTTACAGCTGCGGTTCCATCGAGATATAAGGTCAACTTATATTGGAATATTACTTATACAAGAATTACAAAATATACGTAATATTTACACTTGTAACAATTATCCGGTGACTTTCATAAATAAGGTGATTAATAAAACTTTAAAGGACAATAGACATAAAAGGCACATCAATAAAGAAGATAAAGCTGAAGTAAAATACATAGCACTACCATATGATGAGGACATTAATACTGGATTAGTACCATTACTAGGAAAATTCAACATAAAATTAGCTTATAAAGCCAAAAACACCATTGAACAGTTAATGTACAGTAACAAGAAGAAAGTTAATAATTTGGACAAATTCTACACAATTTACGGAATTAAATGTGAAAATGGGGACTCTAACTGTAAATACGTAGGAGAAACGGGAAGACAGACCTGTATTCGAATGAATGAGCATGTTACTGCTAATGAAAAGAGAGATTTCAAATATCTAACAGCAAGGCATCAGAGAGATACCGGACACAGGACAAACAAGCCAATTGTTTATGGCCAACAAAAGGACGATTACTTGCGTAAATTCTTCGAGTCAGTCATTATTAAAACCACCAATTGTTATAATAATGAACTATCTATCAAAGGGGTATTAGATTATAACTTGCGTTAATGTTAATTATTATGTAAATGATTGTTAATTACTTACGATATTCTGTATTGTAAGGCTGTTATAAGCCTATGTTTTTCCGTTTTATGTTTATTTACAGTCTGACGATGAATTTTCGAAACATGTCACTGTTATTATGTCTTGATTTATAAATTACATCTTTCTTATTTGTGTGGATGGTCTTATATAATTAATTAAACAGAACTTTGATTGGATCATTTACATCACTTCAATCCAAATGTCATGCGATTGATCTGTACCTCAATATTTGTTTGTATAAATTGGCTACTTTTTAATTGACAATCGATTAACAAGGAAGCCACGTAGGCTTCGAAAGCTTTGCTGTTCAGTAATGTATTTTTAATGTTTTTAATTATACTTAACTTTTTAAACCAATTGTGTGTTCGGCTTTAATTGTCTCTTACATCCCTTTATAAGAAAATTAATAAATTTAAAATATTTCTATATAATTTGTTTTTAGTTTTTCGTATAAGCGGGATTTCATGATGTAGTATTTTTTCAACTTTGTGATTCCGATTTCTATGAAAGTTTATAGGTAGATCATATTCTGTAATAGGTATCTACCATTGCAATTTCAGATTTCTAGAACATATAACATATGCATTTGTATTAATAAGGATCACTGCTCTTTAATGATATTTTTTATCTGCCAAGTGGTCAAAGTGACGGCCTGACACTTACGAATCTCAGCAGTGGCTTGGATATTTCCTTCTTTTTTTCTGTGTATGTTACTCTTCGTTTCAATGACTTGTTCTCAATTTTCATAACATGGTCCGTGGCACAATTTAGCCTCTATCGCTCTTGTCATTAAGAACCTATTGAAATATGTCTGCTATCAAAACAAACAAAGAAACTAGATTTCTATCTATTGCTCAAAACAAATCTTCCTTTAAATCTTCCTTTAAAAACTTAAATCACCTACCTTTAAATTTGAACTCCACTACAGTTCAGTTGAACTATATGAAAGAAGAGCTTTTGATGACGTAATTTCTTTATAGATTGATGTTTCCAGGATGTAACAGCGCGATCTATTGCTAAATCCGTAACTGAATCTTATAATCATTACAAAAATGTATTCTGGTTTTTGTATTTTCTACAGTTACGAATACATTTTTATGTTATTTTAGTATTATTATTGAAATAATTAAAAACGCTCCCCTTGCTTGGCTATGCAAAGTTTGTCCTTTCTTGGTCACGCTTATGCCATCACAAATGACGCCATCTTGGACTGATTGCTCGGAGTTCAAGTTGATGACGTCATGACTGGTGGCGTTTATTCCAGAAAAAAAAAATCGATCGCTACGGAATGACCATATATGGCAAACCCTTCTTTTTTGAAAAATACTATAGATATGCAGTAGGCTTTCTTAGCAGCCAACCGAGATTATTGTCTTTTCTTGACAATTTTTGGTAAATTTTTGATCAGATTATACTAAAATCAGCAATCTAAGGTTTCCTTTAAAAATTTCAGTTTTCTAGAATATACAGTTTCCCAGGCGCCTTAAAATAATTGCAGTTAAGTATTTTTTGTATTCTAACCGTTTTCTGAAATGCTTATTAAGAAGAATTATACAGATTGCAACATTCTCTAGTAGCTAATTACCATGTGAATAGAAAAACAGATTCTGTAATTTTTATTGATCGTAACTTTAAGTGAGGTCCTAAAAATTACTCTAGTGTTCAGTCGTGGCCCTTGAAGATGTCGTCTGTGAACCGAAAAATTCCTTCACCTTTACTCTACCATTAACTCTATGACTTCAGTAATGTGGGACACACCACCTTTTCACTTGAAACTTTCTTGGCATTCTTCTTTGGCAAGATGGTCATATCTGTAAGAAATAGCCCTGATGCATTATATTAACCTATATACAAGAAACTTGGATACAACTTGGGCTGTAAAGGGTCACTCTTTTCGTTCTTTCTTAAAATCATTTCGTTTTCAATGGATTTTTTTTTTTTGTTCTATGTTATTTTTTTTACTTTTTTTAATTTATTGTTTTTTGTTCCCTCCTTTGTTAAAATGTAATTTATGTTCGATTTTCTTACAATGAATATTTATGTGTAGCGAATTAGAAACATTACAATTATTTTTTTTAATATGTTATTTATTTTTGGAGATCCAGTACCTCAAGTGGTAATGCGCTTGACTGAGGCTGACGCAGCCGGATTCAATTCCCGACTGGGATGGACAACTTTTTCCCCTGATTATTTCTTATACAGATGGACATCTATTATTAAAAAAACTGAATTATCGTGATTGAATATAACAATAATGCGTTGATGTATTTTACTAGTGCATATTTGTATTATTATTATAGTATTGAATACAAACTTTTGAAAACTGCTGTCATGTGATCTTCCAGGCCTGATTAACGATAACCTTTATTTGTTGAAGCCAACTTTAGATATAAGAAAATTAAGATAATAACGTAGGTATGTCAAGTGCCTGTTAGAGTGAATAAACAAGCATAACTGTTACAATGTGTTGAAACAATTTTTTAGCGACCCATTTGGGTGCTATTGTGGTAGCGATCAAAGTCGGTAGCTATTGCGTTTGTCCTGTCCGTTCGTCCGTGTCTGTCCACCCACGGACAACTTTCAAACGGAAGGTCGGATCGACAAACGGATTTCACCATCGTGTTCAGATGTCCAACATTGTAGAAATAGGTTTTTTTTAGGGGCCAGGCCAATGGAATTTCGCTGTTTTAAGTTCTCGGACTGATGTGCTGAATGTTCAAATCCCAGTATCTACTTTTTTTTTATTTTCTCCTTCTCTGAATCTTTTTTCTCTAAATCCGAGTGGATTTTTTTCTAACTTTTTTTTATTTATTCTTTCGCTAATGTACTTTCTCTTTTTATTATTATTATTTTAAAACTTTGTTATTGTGGGTCGCCCTTAAATTTATGCTTTAGCACAAAATTACATTCACTTGTTTTTTATTTAAACAATCATTCAAGATTTTAACAATCAATCCAGATAAGAGAAATCTTGTAGTTTGTTCTAAATATCATTGGTTGAACTACTCAACAAAAAACGCAACAAAACTTGTTGAAGTTCGTTTATTTCGTAAAATGTATTAAGCTTACATCTATAGTCATATGTAAACACTGCAAATTTTTTATTTTCTGAAACAAAAAAAAAGATGAAAAACCAAATACAAAAACAAGAACAGTACCTGAATAAATGCATTGTCTTTCCGATTCCATTATCGGAAGGAATTGGGAACGGCCGTTTCCGTCCTTCAAGGGAATCATTAGCCCAATCCGCCTTATCCGATAGAAGAACCAGAAAGGCAGGTCTTATGTGAAGATCACCGTCATATCTGGCAGTGACCCCCGAGACCAAAAAAGGCAACAAAATTAATTGTTGTGTTGTTACACACAATCTAAACCTTTACCTATAACTTTATCTTTGGTTCTTAATTATCTCATAGCACGTTAAATTTTATTATTGTTTTCGAAACCTTAATTCCTTTTTTTTTTTTTTAAATCTTTTTTGTCCTATGAGTTATAGGTAAAAGTTTTGATTGTGTGTAATAACACAACATTTAATTTTGTTGCCTTTTTTTGGTCTCGGGGATTACTGCCAGGTGTGACGATAATCTTCACATAAGACCTGCCTTTCTGGTTCTTCTATCGGGGAAGGCGGATTGGGCTAGTGATTCCCTTGAAGGACGAAACGGCCGTTCCCAATTCCTTCCGATAATGGAATCAGATATGCAATTCATTTATTTAGGTGCTGTTCTTGTTTTTGTATTTGGTTCTTAATTATCTCACAACACGTTAAGCTTTTTTAAAAAAAGATTAAATTCGGAACTTTTACTTGAATTGTATACATTGAGTTAATTTTAATCATGAGATTTAATTCTTCAAGACAACGAGATATCAATTGAAACAGATTAGAAAATCCATTGGGTAGATATCAATGCTTTGCTGTCGCCTGCTAGCGTTGATTTCCTGACAAGAAACCATCTGGAAAAGTGGTTTCATATTTCATTTCAAATATGAAAGTGAGGTAATTTTTAGTACTGGATATGCATACCATGTTACAAGAAGATCCATCCAGAGGTTGAAAAGTTATTATACCACTTCCATACTCATACATAGATTTGAAGAGGATATTTTTTCAATTGTAAACTAGGCCAAAAATAGCATTAGCTAGATTTTGTAGTTCCAAATTTTTTGTTCCATTTATTTTTCTCTTGTATAAAGTAAATTCTAAAATGATTTACACATTAAAATGGATTTGAATACGTTTTTAAAGCAGGTTATTTTTTTAATCTATTCCCAAATCTATCAACTTTATTATTGACATTTCTAGCACCTTAGCTTTGCTGATTAAATGTTGCTTTGTTTACAGAATTCTTATCAAAACCAATTTTTTCGTCCACTGAAGCAATGATTTAGATAAAACATCAATTCCATTATTCTGTTTTCTGTGTTGTTTTACCAACTGGATGTAATTTTGAATTATTAAATTGACTCATTTAGTTTTGAATAAAAATTATAAATATGTCGTATTTTCATACAATAAAACAATTCTTTTGTTGGACTTTAGAACATGTCCTATCTTTGGTTTTTACGCAATTAATCTCTAAAAGTACTTTAAATTTGAGTGACGAAAGATGTCGCTGTAGGGCCCGGTAGCCGAGTGGGTAAGGGCGCTTGGCTGCGGGTTGGAGGTGACGGGTTCGATTCCCGGCCTCGGCGGAAGGTGGGAAGTTTTCTTCTCCTTTCTCCTCCAAACGGGTCCTAGGGCCTACCCAACCTTCTATAGGATGTGTTCCGGGTTTCTTTCCCGGGAGTTAAAGGCGGGCGGGCGTCGGGCTGACCTCCCGACCTCAACCTAGTCACGTTGATCAAGAAACGCCGCGAGCCCTTGGGCCTGCATAGGCCTGTCGTGGTGATCCAAAAGAAAAAAAAAGATGTCGCTGTGTGCGCAAAGGATCACTGAACAGGAATCTTAGAATTATTGTATTCAAGATGGCGCCATCGGCGTTTAAAAAATTCGTAACAAGGTTTGATGATCTGGACAATCATTTTTTTTATCTTTAATGAAGATTATTTTATGTAAGAGTATTTCCATGTACAATACCAATGTTACCCAAAATATCCATCAGCTATGACAGGTTAATAATACGAAAGTACCCGAGATACCATCATTACATTTAACAGAAAAATAAAGTACAAACCGTGTATTGGAATGATTTTTTTCAACAATAAATAGAAATCAACAAAGCAATAAACGAATGATTTGAGTTATTTACGTCTTAGATCAAGACTGCTTCAGAAACAAAGAATAACGAGAAATTAGAGGGAAAAGAAAAATCGGACCAATCAGGAATGAGGGCGGTAACATGCAACATCTTCCAATGGATGGCCAGCTGTATGCCACCTGGCGGTGACCAAAGGAACCACACATGATCATATAAACAGATCCACGTGTTACTTGCAAAACAAAAACATGTTTTTTTGTTTTTTGTTATTGTGCACCAGGCTATATCTTTATTGCTTTAAATAGACTGTACGTAGGAGATTCCATAGTATTGAGAAAGGACTGCATTGCGGCAGTTCGAAACTAGTCTGAGCCTTTTTAATGTGTAAAACTTTTTTAACTTTGCATGTAATTCGTTTTTTTTTTTTAATTTTCCTTCCAATTTTAACACACATAAAAAGAACTTGCTTTTTGTTACATCTCTTTTTAATTAATGTCTTAACTTATATTCGCACACGTTAAAAAAGTTTTAGATTTATAATATTCTACAACTTTATTGATGGAGTGCACCAATCTTTCGTTAACTTTGACGGTTCATTAACGTTGATGGTTGGTGCATCAACTGGCATTTTCCGTGCACCAACGTTCGTTAGAGGTTTAACAGCTGTTAAAATTTGACGACTCATCAAATGCCAGTTGATGCACCAACCATCGAAGTTAACGAACCGTCAAAGTTAACGAAAGCTTGGTGCACTATACAATAAAGAAATAGTACTAAATCAGTGGGATTGAGCAGTGATTTGGTACCAGAGTTGCTTCATTTCTACACCGATAAACGACTCCAAGGAGTTATAGGTAGTAAAGGAATACTTTTTGTTGTATTTTACTGAGTTTCCATTCGTATCCACAAAATGGAATCGGTTGATAACTTCCAAGCTTCAGTAATGTCAGAAAACATAAAAATAAATAAACACTTTCTTCCAGATCTATAAGGAAACGAACATCATGAGGGCATTTAATAAAATGATCTACCTGGTAAAAAAAAAATAGAATATTCCTCCAACTGCAATTCCTATCAGAGTTGAACAGATTAATTATAAGATTTATAAATTATTTAAAACTTCAATTAATTAGACTATCGATTGAACATTCAGCCTGTTTCGAAGCGACATTTACAAAGAATAATGTAAATATTTTATGTTTACTGAAATATCTTAATTTCAAAAATATAGCCATACACCTATTTAAACAAAAACACATTTATACAATTTAAATTAGAATTCAAACGCAACTAGTTTCTCCACCGAGATGTGATATTCTCAAGGCTTGAGAATACCACCTCTCGGTGGAGAAACTAGTTGCGTTTGAATTGTAATTTAAATTGTATAAATGTGTTTTTGTTTAAACAGGTGTATGGCTATATTTTTGAAATTAATTCACAAAGAAGTTGTTATTTATTAACTAATTATTAAGGATAAGTCGGTTATTCATTACATCAGACGCTATTACTATAGTTTCTTGCAAATATTACGATCACCTTAATTTTAACGGTACAAAGTCGGCAGCCATAATTAACGGTTAACTACCGTTTTTTCAACAGTCAACTTCTTACAGTGTATACCAATTAAGTTTGTGCAACTTCAGTGCTAAGTTGCCAAAAACTTGCAAATCTCCTTGAAAATTCGTTTTTATAGTAATGAATGTGGTATTATGACATTTATTTTTGATAGTGTGGATGATGTTTAGTAATATATATTATGAGAGAAGATTTGAGGAACAAATATGGATCGTTTGTATAAAGTAAAACTTGATGATTCTTACGTAAGTTGAAATTCTTAACAAAACAAAATGAGAAATAAGAGCAGCACAAGCTTAAATAAAAATTCTTCTTTGACATTTTACAAAAATCACTAACATCTTCATATATACATTAAAAGGTCTCAGTATTTTACTATGCGACATCTCAGGATAGCTATTTCTCGCTTTTTAGAGTTCATCAGCTGAGAATAGTCACTACTAAAACAACAAGGTCTCAGTATGGAGGTGATTGTAATATTTTTGGTTTAATTATTGGAGCTTCCACATTTTTGCCGATTAATCTTCATGTCTACTTACAGTCAAATGCTGCTTTGATGATTATCTATGGAGAATTTTATTGTAATGAATGGATGATTCATTATTGTAACTAATTATTATTGACCTTTTTCTCTCACGCTGTAATGGGTGCATTCATTCAGTGATAAAAATGAAAACATTGAAGATGCTATAAATCAATCTCTGTTATAAGGTTAAAGTTGGGATTATTTTGTTTATGGCATTATACAGAGTATTAAATTTTCGCAATTCCTTCGCTGAACAAAATATAGTAATACAATCATAGTAATACACTCGTAACATCATTACGAGTGAATGTTTCATATTGTTGTAATGAAGTCAAATTTTATGAGACTATTGTTGTTATATTTAATATCGTTTTCAAAATTGCTGAATTACATACGTCGACAAGATACATAATGCATAGTAGTATCAGTGCATTTTACCTTCCCAAACATTTATTGTTTATTTGAAAAAAGTTAACTCAGAGCCGGTATATAAAACATTTTAAAATGAAATAATTCAATGCTAATGCTCCAGTTGATCTATATTTTATGTTACTGTGACGTTGCTGTTTCGTTTTATTTATTTATTGTCAATTTGAATGAGACATTTCAAAACTATTTCTACCTATTCGTTGAATTATGAAGAATTACAATAATGCTGTTTTAGTAAAGAAATTTTCCACTTTACAGGCCACGGGATTTACAGGAAGATTTAGTGTTTTTTCTAGGAAGTAATTTGGTTAATGATGAAAGGATGAAAAATGAAGCTTTTAAGGATTTTTCTTGATTAACGTCTCATTAATTCATCTTTTCTTTTTCTTCAATCAATGTCCTGTCAGTTCAATACCGATGACATTGTAAGAAATGAAGAATACAGGCATCGTTGTAATAAACCCTAAAGGCTTCGTCTTTTGTACATAAATGTCATCAAGTCTTTTTCAAATTTTTTTAGTCATTGCTCACTTTTTTGTACCACAACTTGTCAAGTTAGTCGATTATATCGAAGGAGTTGCTCTAATTCAGTTGTTCAATGCTCAGCAACAAACATTTTTAAAACCTATGAAGTTTCTTAAGATAATAACGTTGTAACAAAGAAATAGCGTTATCGTGAACAATTGATGTTCGATAACTTTAAAAACCAACAACTCATTTATGTTTTGAAGATGTAAAGTACATTAAATAAGCTTATTTTTGCGATATTCCTAGCTAGCATATATGGTATCCACAGGTCGAGAAATATTTTTCCTAACTGCATCACGTGACAGTGGAATCCAATTCTGTTCCACAATTCTCATAAAAAAGGAGTGGTGGAGATATTTACATTTTGATTAAAATACCAATATTATTTTTCAACGACGGGTGAGAACAAATTGTTTACCAAACTGATATCCTGGAACAGCTGTTTCACGCTCTTTGGCGATCATCACCCAGGAGTAGTCACCAGTAAACAACGAGGTCTCAGTACTGAGGCTAATAGGAATAATCATCGGTAGCGCAGTGATGCCTCAAAAAAAAAAAAATGAACAACATCTCCCGGTGGACTGCTGGCAAATGAATTTTCTCACCAATTTTTCATTTGTGAGTTTTTTTTATTGTTTTTTTTTCTTTTGAGTCACCACTGCGCTTCCGACGAATATTATTTTTCACTTATATTTATATTTAAAAATAAATGAGTTATTCTCCGTAGACTAGCAATCACAGATTTGCTATCCACACACTTCTATTTTGAGCTACTGCATTTCTTATTTTTGATTCAAGTTAGAAGCAAAATATCTTCTTCTCTTTCAGAAATAATGAATTCAAATCATTCCTTATTGGTTTATTTGTTCATGTTCAGATTTACTGACTATTAGGTTTAAGAACTTTCCAGAAGTGGTTTTCTGAGTTTTTAGTCTAAAATTTAAACTAAAGCCTGTTATTACATTTTTAGTTTATTTTGTAATACGAAAATGAGATTTATCAAATAAACAAGTCTGTAAATGTGTATGTATATTCCACTTCCCCTAATAAACTTTGATCGATCTTCTTAAATGTTGATATGAACATCCTTGGATGATCTAACGCATATATTTGAAATCTTTTCCAAATGGGTCGTTTCGAGAAATTACCGCCAGAGGGCGATAAAAAGCCCACACAGAAAAGCATTGGAGTCAAAACAATGAATTTCTATGCTATTTCTGTTAATGTCTCATACAATGTTAATTTCTGTTAATGTCTTACACAATGAAAATTAAATCCTTTTGCTAATCATTTGCGCGCTGTTTAATACGACTGAAATTATTCCAAATTCACAATTTAAGTTAATAATGTGGATTTAATTTTTTTTTTTTCAAGTAGTGGAAAATTTGTACTTGTTTGAATTATAATTACGATTTGTTTGGTCGTTCACTATTTTAAAAAAATAATTATTTTTTTTTTAAAAAGTAGGATTTAAAATATTCTAATGTCTTCTTTTAATTATTACATGCCATTTATATTAAAATGAACATTTGGAATTTTATGAATACTTATTTTAACTAATAATTTATATTATTACTTGAATTACTTATTTTATTATATGTATTAAAATTATTATTATTTTATTTATTTTATTATAAGTAAAATAATAATAATACATACACTAAATTCTATTCATTTTATTACATGTAATTTTGGATTTAAAATAACAGAAATTGTGTAACAAACTAAATTAGCATCAATCACAAAATCTTGATAAATCCATAAAAATTATCCTAGCAAACTAAAAGTTTGGGTAGTTACTCTTTAGGTTTTGTTGTCTGCTTTTCAATAATTCTGACACAAATTGAAGCTTTGATTATACGTGAGAGTTGTCATGACAACTATATTTTTTGTTTTGTTTTGGAAATAAAACCGACGGATTTGGATAGAATTATCAAGATTAAACTGGTAATTTACCTGGTTAACAAAGATATCTTTTTTTTTCAGTATTTAAAGTCAACTTCAGCTTTTGGGAACAAAGTTGTTCTGGCTTTAATTCCACTGGAATGATTAGATGAGGATGAATCATTATGATTGTAATAATCTCCACCCGTCAACTAATGGAATGGACCGAATCATTAGAACTCGTTGTGATTGCGTTGGTGGCAATTGGAATGGGCTGTTATTACACATTAAGTACGATTTGATAGCATCCGATATTAAAGAAGGATTGTGGCGACCCAAGATGACATGGAAGACGCAAGGTTATGATTTGGATTTAGTCCATTTGATTTTATGGGTTCACGGACCTAAGAGCTTTTAATACTCTTTCCACAAAAGCAAAGTCGTGCCATTTTAATACCGAGAAACAACTTCGTTTAATTTAAATATTACTTAATGTCCTAATTATTGTTAATTTTAGAATTCAATGAAATACTAATTTATTTTCAGGAACTTCAAACGAGAATTAATTAATTTCTTTTTTTTTAATGGAAATTAATGAAGTGGAAAATGCAGAAAAGTTAACCAATTAAATTTGACTTATTAAAGGCTATTGACTTTATTATTGTTATTCATTCGCTGATGTTCAGCCACAACCTTGTGGGTAAAATAGCGGCCTGCCACGAGGATGTACTTTCGATTTGAAACCTGGGTTTCGATTTGAACCTTTGTCTGTTCCAATACCTGAGCAGAATTTGAGTGACTTTCTCCTTCTCTGTTTTTTACATTTCTAGGGTAAAATGTCAACTGCCTCCTATGATGTAGGTGTACGAATTTCAGATTAACCTCCTTCTCCTTACCCCACGGTAACTTGAAATTTGCATTCAGATTACCGATAGATAGGATGAAATCCCCTGGGATAATTTTAACCACTATCTTAACCACAAGGTTGTGCCTGAACAGCAGAGAATGAATAACAGTAATAACGGCAATTATCCTTTAATAAGTCAAATTTAATTGGTTAACTTTTCTACATATTCTGCTTCATTAATTTTCATTCAAAAAAGAAGTTAATCAATTGTCGTTTGAAGTTTCTGAAAGTAAATTAGTATTTCATTGAATTCTAAAATTAACAATAATTAGAACATTAAGTAATACTTAAATTACGCCTTAGGTAGGATGAAATCGATTTCAAATTACCTCTTAGGATAGCTTGAAGGTGATTTCATTCTCCCATCTCTACGATTTCAGATTACTCCCTCAAAATATTTATTTAATGATTTTTGTTTAGATATTTATTTGATACATAAACACAAATAAACTAGTAAAACATCAACAAATAATAATAATATTTTATTTTTATTTCTTTATTTAATTTAAATTACATTTCAGTCCCGTTAGGAATAAGAATCCCTATCAAACGGGTTCTGGGATTAAGTAGTTTTACAAAACTAATTAAATATATTAAAAAAAAAATACATAATAAAAAAAAGTGTAGTTAATAGATAATGTTAGTGTAGATTATATAATGATATCTTATAAAGTTTTAATTATAGAAAATTGTAAAATTAAATTACAAAATTTAATTATGGAATTAAAAAGAGCCGTGCTGGCGTGGTCGTGCGGTCACGGCAGCGGCCAACCGTGGCGACCAGTGCGCCAGTACCTGGGTTCGAATCCCGGCAGTGGCATGGCTGTTTCTTTCTTCTTCTGTGTTTCGTCCAACGCTGTTCAAGGGATCACAGAGGTGACCTATGTCAGCGGATTCTTCTCATTAAATATATGGAATTAAAAATTATACAAAGAAAATTAATCTCAAAAGTAAATACAATTGTATATATAATTATACCTTACACATAAAGAAAAACAAAAAATAACATTTAATACAAAATGCAATTGAAACCTCATATATATGTTAATAATAATAATAATAATAATAATAATAATAATACGCGCGAAGAATAGGAGCTTACATATCGCTTACATCGATTACAAGAAGGCATTTGATTCTGTCCCTCATTCCTGGCTCCTACACACTCTTCATATCTACAAAATACACCCCAAGATCACGGCATTCTTAGCTGCCACGATGAAGAGTTGGAACACAACATTACACCTACGCACCTCTAACACCTCCATCACTACAGATCCCATTCCCATAAGGAGAGGTATTTTCCAGGGAGACTCCTTGAGTCCTCTTTGGTTCTGCCTCGCCTTGAATCCACTGAGCCATATACTAGATAACACAAAACACGGTTATAGGCTTACCACAGGCACTGTGACACCATATAAAATCACACACTTACTCTACATGGATGACATTAAACTCTATGCCACAAACAATGCACAACTTACTAATTTACTACAAGCCACCACACAGTTCACCAAAGACATTGGGATGGAATTTGGAATCGACAAGTGCCGCAAGTTACACATAACACGTGGGAAGACTTCGAATTTTGAGGGTTTTGAACTAGACCATGGGTTGGCCATCCAATCCATGGAAGAGGGAGAGACCTACAAGTACCTGGCCTTCCAGCAAGCGCGCGTCATTGACAACGCAAACATCAAAAATGCACTGAAGAACACATACCTTGCTCGAGTTCACAAAATCCTCAAAACACAACTCAACGCCAGAAATAAAATTAAAGCTATCAACACTTTCGCCGTTCCCACACTAACATATTCGTTCGGCATAATTCCATGGACAAACACCGAACTCGAAGCACTACAACGCGCAACACGCACTACATTCACGAAACACAACATGCACCACCCCAAGTCCGCTACGGAAAGGATGACTCTTCCCCGCAAGGAGGGAGGCCGAGGACTCATCAACCTCATCACCCTACACGAAAAACAAGTACATACACTTAGGGAACATTTCCACCAAAGAGCAGAAGACTCCTCACTTCACTCAGCCATTGTCAAGGCTGACACACACCTCACACCCCTGAACCTCGAAAACTCTTCTCCAACAATCACCACCCCTGACACCCACACTCAGCAGCTGCGTGAATCATGGGCTCGTAAGGAACTCCATGGCAGACATCATCACGAACTCAGCCAGCCTCATGTCGACATGGAAGCGTCGAACAGATGGCTGACGAGTGGTGAGCTGTTTGGGGAGACCGAAGGGTTCATGATCGCAATACAGGACCAAGTCATCTCCACACGCAACTACAAGAAACACATTCTACACGATGCAAACACACATGACGACAAATGCAGGAAATGCCACACTACGCATGAGACGATCGACCACATAATATCAGGCTGTCCCCTTCTCTCTCAAACAGACTACCTCCACCGACACAATCAGGTTGCGTCGATCGTTCATCAACAACTAGCACAAAAACATTCACTTATTAAGAGCACGGTCCCGTACTACAAGTACATACCACAAAGCGTATTAGAGTCACCCTCATATAAACTATACTGGGACCGCTCCATTCACACAGACAAAACCATACATCACAACAGACCAGACATCACACTTGTTGATAAGGTCAACAAACAGACCTATCTAATTGATATTGCAGTGCCTATCAGCAAGAACATGCAGAAAACTCATGCAGACAAGATCAGTAAATACACTGATCTAGCACACGAGCTCCAGAAGCAGTGGAGGCAGGATCGAGTACGTGTTGTACCCATCGTTCTGTCTGCCACTGGTCTGGTGCCTCACACATTGCACCACAGTCTCAGCACACTAGGACTTCACAAAATCACTTATGCACAACTGCAGAAGGCTGTGGTACTCAACACTACACGCATAGTTAGGAAATTTATGGACACAAGCACACATCCCTAATCATTCTTGCACACATCTTTACACTTGGCAGTATGTGCTTTGGTCCTTGACCCGCCATATTGTTTTTGCTGGGGAAACCCAAGGTTTGAAACATACAATAATCCATAACAACCCTTATCCTCATTCACCTTTAATACATTTTTAAACTTGGCAACATGTGCTTTGGTCCTTGACCCGCCATGTTGTCTTAGCTGGGGAAACCCAAGAATAGAAACTTTTATGTAACATTAATGATAATAATAATAATAATATTAAGAATAATAATATTTATAATGATGAAGTTATGATGAGTTTATTTATTACGTTAAAGGTAGGGGGAGGGGCGAAACGTCAACAGTGAATGGGTGATATTTTGAATTATGGTTTAGACTGTTGGGTTAATATAAATAAACGACAGATAGAGAATATTAACAAATTAACAATGAAAATATTTAATAATGTCTACAAAAATTTTAAATATAATCAAAAGAAGAACAATTAAGGATAAGAAAAAAATACAGAATATTAAAAATAAATGAAAAATTTATATATAAAATAATAATTAAAAATTATTTTGAGGTTAAAAGAGAAAAAAATTTACTAGAGGAGGAATCAAAAACAAGATTTAATTGGTACAAAATCTTTGAAATTGATAATATCAAAAATAATTATGGATATAGGTTAATTAACTATGTCAAATACAAAATTTTTTGTCAAATAAACTTTAATCAAAAAGATACTCTGACATTTAAGCAAATAAAACAGAGAATGATCTCGGAGTAGTGGATGGATTAATTAAACATTAAGATAATTGACAATTGAATGACTAATGAAATAATACTAAATGATAGACTTAATTTTTATTATTAAGTATTTAATTAACTTTTAGTTAATATATTAAACTCTCAGCCCCATACCACAGACATACAGATATTAAGTATACCTAATGGGACTGATAAAAATTTAAAAAAAAAATCGATTTCAGATTATTGGGAAGTAACTTGAAATTGGGAGTAGCTTGAAGTCTTGACACCGGGGGTAAACATTCTAATGCTTATAACAATAAATAAAATGAAAATAAATAATTCATAGTTTCTGCTCCTTGTTGGTTTAAATGGCAGGAGTCCGAGCATTGGGAAAAAAATGTTCTTTCTCTGTTTTAGTAACGGCAACAGAAAAATCTTTTAAAAAAAGGTAATGATTGCATCAAAATAAACGATCTGTCAATTTTAGGATGTTATATAGTATACGTAACGGTAGGGATATATATATATATTGCCGGTACGCACCGAAGTGCGAGCTTCGTAGCCGAAGCCTCCGTGTTCCAGGGAGCGCTAGTGTTCCCAAGATGGCGAACCCCTAGCAGACTCCCTAGAATTTCAAGGGAAAGATGCTGGGGTGGTTTCCCGTGGCCTTCCCCAGGACGCCATTAAGGAATGACGTCAGACCGAAGAGAAAGTGAAGAAGAGGCTGGACAACACAGGAAAGGAAATTGAAACAACCATGCCACTGCCGGGATTCGAACCCAGGTACTGGCGCACTGCCGCCACGGCAGACCGCCGTCGAGACCGCACGGCCACGCCAGCACGGCAACGGTAAGGATACAATATTTTTTTTTCCATAGGATGTTGATAGTCATAACTTTTTGGGGGGAACTTGATAAACTGAGAAGCAACAACGGTTCCTTTCTCTCTAAATAAATAATCATTGACGTGATCAAGATGGAGAGTGGCAATATTCGCATTAAAAATGAGATCGCCCAAAATATGTACAGCGCTTTTTTGAAAAGGAACCTTATTCAAAAGCATCGTATACATGACTTCATCTTGGCTAGTTAAAGTTACGATACGGGAAGAGGGTCCATTGATGATCCAAAGCCTGTTTCATCTACCTCTTCCCTGCGTTGATCGTACTTCAGTTTATACTCAAGACGCTGATCAACGAACAAGGAAACGACATCAAAAGCTCCTTACAGTTCTGTATTTAGTAAAAACGACGAAGAAAGTGATCTGAAGTTGGGATTCTTGAGATCCTCTCTTTTGGCTCCAACAGAATATCTTACTTGAAAAAAAAAGTAAGTATTGTAGTTCTTCTTAGTTAATAAGCGCCTTTTCTTTTAATATTTTTTTTTAATTTCCTTTCTTAGAAAAACTCATTTTTGAAAGATTGGGATCTAATTTCTCGGATGAGAATCTTAAGGAAAAAAAAAATTGGATTCTTTTTTTAATTTCCTAAAAATTATCTCAGAGATCTAAGCTATCTGGTTTCATTCTTTTTTGATCATTAAAATTTTTTTTATTATAATTAACTACGATAAAAACAATATCTTTCCAGATAAAACAAGGAGAAAAACTTATTTAATTACGATCCAGTTCATGTCTCATTTTCTACAAGTAAGGATTTAATAAAATATAACATATAATTAACCAAAAAAAAAAAAAAATAGAAGAATATTTTTTGTAAAAAAATCAAAAGATAAAAAACGTCCTATTTCTCTGGAAGCACGTGAGATACAGGGTATTATTATATTTGTGAGATTAATCCGCTGACATAGATCACCACCGTGACCCCTTGAACAGCGTTGGACGAAACACAGAAGAAGAAAGAAACAGCCATGCCACTGCCGGGATTCGAACCCAGGTACTGGCGCACTGGTCGCCACGGCTGGCCGCCGCCGAGACCGCACGACCACGCCAGCACGGCTTAGAGAGATACAGGGTAAATGTGATATCAAATGAAAGGTCCTGATGTGAAGGAGAACAGCATGTTGATTTTGTTAAAAATATTTTTAATAACAAATTTTATAAAAAAAAGTGATGCCTTCTGGATCCCTGTTTCTGCGTCCTCCTACAACTAGAAAGTGGTTAAATCCGCTCGTATCGACAATCTACGATTAGAAATATAGTTATTAGCAGATCTATATTCCCAACTGTAGATTTTCCAGGGGTTTTATTAATTATTATGAGTTCTTTATGGTTACCGCTACTAATACGTAGATGAATAAAAACACTCAGAATGCCTATGTTGAGAATACATATTCTATTAAGAGAATATCTCTTAAATACTATCACGAGACCGGAACAGGAAGTAACATCAGATGAAAGTCGTGTATTTTTCTCCTCTACAAGTCGTACGGGTTTAGTTAAGTATGACTGTCCAAATCGTAGTTTGGGCTGCAGAGATGATGACAGACGAACGGATAGAACCATCCCCTTTACATTTTATGCATGGGGTCTCTAAACAAATAAAACTTATTAGAATATTTAAAATGAGGCATTTCATTTTCTCAATTTAGGACTTGGTTAAATCTATCCATACAACCAATATTTTTTTTCTGAAAAATTGTTTAAATAATAAATGAAAGCTTACATTATTTTATTTAATGTTAATTATTTTAAATGAAAACAATTATGAAACTTTACGTAAATAAAGTAATAACATTTTTGAAACCTAAATTTTTTTTTTTATAAACCGTGATTTCTCTTTTAATAATAAACAAATTGAAAGTTCATTTTTCATCTGTTATTGTTTAATTATTTCCTTGTAAGCTTTAAGCAAAACTTTTCCATCAACAGCGATTGTAACAATCTTTCCGTAAATTTCCATCGACTTTTGTGCGCAGACGATGTTTCTTTGCGCATGCGTGAATGAATTTCATCATAGAGGTCAGGTGGAAACTTTATAAATGTTGCGGCCAATGGCTATTATTGTCAGGCGGGAAATTACGCCTCCATGCGTTGTGCAAGTGTTATTATAGAGTGGGAATTCAAGCGTGTTTATCTCACCGGTTCCTATTTTTTTTTCTGTAACATACTGTGTGAATTTTGGTCATTACCCGGAATTTCTTCACTCTGACGAAAATAGCCTAGCAACTAAGATTTTCCCTTTTATTGCTGTACTTTTATCTTATATAGTATACTTTTCTCTATACAAATTATGCTGTCGTCAAACCCTCAGCTATTCATTGCATAATAGCGTTACAACATGCAGCGTTAGAGGACTGAAGAAGAGTAGAGACAAAAATAATTGTGCTTTTATTTTAAAACGGACATTAAATAAACAACGATCGAAGTTTTAAGAAAATCTGTCCAGCCGTTTTGTCGTGATGCACCTATAAACAAAAAGATAAACAAAGAGGAAAAAGGTTCAAGTGGAACAGTAAGGCTCACTTAATAAGATACTTTTGGTACGTCTTTGAAACAGAAAAAGTTATTCATCAAAAAAAGAAAAGGGAATTGTAGTTGACGTGGCAACTTTCGTTATGCTTCCTTGATGAATCAGGAGAATTTTTTCAAATAGAGTATATTTTAGTGCTTTTATAGATAATTAATTGTTTATATGTTAGATATTTGGCTCTATTTAATCTGAAGCAATGGAAACTCAGAAGGATTTGCACTCATGTATTTTTAAAGTAGCAGCATTTTGTGGAAGTAGTAGTTAGATATTTTGATGACAATTAATATATGAGGGATATTGGGGGGAGGGAAACGCCCGAATTTCAAAGCGTAGAGAGTAGAACCTATTTTCTTATTTACTTATTTACTAGCAGGCTTTCGTCGCTTCGCACCGAAAACCTTGCATATGTAATGTAATAAAACCCTTTATTTACTTCGCAATTAAAAATCGAGATCGGAGAATGTACGACTTCCCATCCCTTTGTGGCCTTCTCCACACCACTATCACTTGAAACCTTCCGCAGTTGGTAATAAAACACGTGATCATTAGAAATTAATGTTATATTCTACATTAAAGTTTAAATTTAACGTATTTATTACCTCCAATGTATTTATTACCCGTATCGTATATTTATCACCCTAGACATCGCCTAATAGAATTAAACGCACTCGGTTTAAAACTGCGGTGGCGCCATCTAACGACAGCTTTAGGAAGTTTTTCATTTTGGGCACTTTTTCATTAATTCCACGGAAACTACTTAATGGACAGGGATGAAAGCAGCCTATAGCCTTCTCCGTGTCATAGACTACCTGCATGCAAAATTTCATTCTGATCCGTTGCGCCGTTGAGGCGAACTTACAGATTTTCACTTTTATATATTAGTTAGAATTCATTTATTTTTATATTGAAAAGAGACTTCGAATTCCAATTCCATTTGAAGTTTTGAGCCTTTCTTTTGATTGCAATATTACGCTCCTGCTTTTTCGTGTATATTTTCTGAAAATTTAATAGTACAAGACTATTTGAGGTTATTATGCACCAGGAAAAAATATATTAAAACGGGATTAAGTCGTGGAAGCAGGAAATGAAACACAAACTGAAAAAAGAAAGAAATATAAATAGCCAAGCCAATTTCGAGATTCGAGCACTGGTTGAGGCTCCATTTACAGATTTTACCTCAACAGTATTCCACGTACCTTTTCAGAGAATTTTAAAATCTTCGCTGTAGCTTTCGAAATCCCACAGCACGAAAGTATGAAGTCTGGAGAGTATCAGGATGTGCTAGAAGAGGAAACGTCATATAAATAAAATATACAGATGAAATAAAAAATGAAGACATGCAATAAACTTCTATAGGCTTATAGGGGTGTGAAAATGGAACACTTTTTGATAAGGAACATGGGTCCGGAAACGCACCGATTCCCTTTTATACTCCCTTTCTTATTCATTTCAATATTTTGAATGTTTTGGCATATTTTACTTAAAAATGCAGCGTAGTAGATTGTTGCGTATACCATTGTTGTCGTTAGCAGAACACGTAATCATCACGTGAAATCAGTAAGCTCCATATCATGCTAATTTGCGTTTTGTTGTTTACTGAAGTTCTACAAAATGACTGCGTTACTTTTGCTATAATGCTTGGATTGAAGTTGGTGCCTTCACATCAAGCATCTCTTGTAATCAAGATGCAATGAAACACAACAATAATCTCATGTTAAGCTTACTGGTTATATATTTATATACTATTTTTTTTCAAGATATATTAATATGTTTTTATTTAATTGTTCAGCCGATTATCTGACTCGAAATCGAATTTTCTTATAGTAAGAGTTATTAAATTTATTCCTACCCTAATTAATGCTAATAATGCAATGAAGGATTGAGTATCCGTATTAAGTGCGGAAACGCCTAATTAAATAATCAGGTTAATGTAAACAGATTAATTTGAAATTATTAGCACATGTCTAGAGGAGTCGGTTCATAGAAATGTTAGTTGAACTGGATAGAGTTTATAAAGGAAATTACAATGTCTAATCCACTTTAGGTTTAACCAACGCCCAGATAATCCGTGTAGCAAATTATCTTCCTACAAACTTTTTTTATTTCTCAACAGAATTCTTGGACTTGGAAATTCTTCAAGAATTTTCTAATAAATACAAAATTAGATTAAGTTATTAATGCAGATATGTTTGATTTCTTTGTGTAATGAAATCTCCAATTTAAATTCTCTACAGTTACTTTTTTTGGCTAAAAGTTATTAGATGACAATGAAGCGGTATCATTTGAAGGAATATGACGATTTTACTGCAGGGATGAGTTTCGTGTCATTGACTTCAATAATTAAGACATTTATGATTTGAATTTTCTGGACAAGAGATTAAAGAAAGACATTGATATCTGCACATACAAGAACAGATAAAATGTTTGAGATTTCCATTCGGCTAGCTCAGTTTGCAGTGTATTAACTGGCAGCGCATTAAATACTGAATGATTGTAAACCATAGTCCATAGAAAAAAATATGAAAGAATGCTATTTTATGTTAGATGCTAAAGATATATTCAGTTGTAAAATAAGCACTTTAAAATTATGAATTAAGTGACCAATTCATTAAATTATGAATTTTAAAGTGCAAGATCTTCAAAGTGTTAGATCTTTTCCTTAATTCTTTCTATATAACTACAAGGAATAATTACAACAGTGAAATAAAGTTTCATTCTCCGCTCCATGTAAAGTCCATAGAATGTTCTTGAAGGTATTTAAATTTTCTGTCAATTTTATCTGTAGTAAATTCTACGCAATCTTTGGTATGGAAGGAACACTGACAAGGATTTCGCTGAAACGATAGGAGTACGATAGAGCTTCAATATAAAAATAAAATAAAAAATAAAATTCAATAAAAATACTACAAGGAGAGGGCACATCCAAACAATATCAAATATCTTGAAATTGGTTGAGTGTTGGCCCCACAACCTATATATATTTTTGAATTACTCCATGTGTACTTTCATCTCACGGAACTGCATTAATTCTTGGGGATATACATCCTGTACCTATCCATGTTATTCTAATCGAAGTTCCTTTTATTTTAATAAAGGTTTTAATTTTTTTAACATTCACATTCTCTCATCTCTGCTTTCTGTGCATCGTGGCTAACAAAGACACTAACTAATAATTTATTTCCTGTAATCGTCGCAAAATAAAGAGAGATAATTAAAATTCACTGTTACAGTGAAAGAAATTAATAAATGTCATTGTTGGACAAACAATGACGATCACGAGAAACCTAAGACTGGCTCAGTTAACTGTTGCTTTCCTAAGCTTACCGAATCCTAAACTTGCTTTGCAGAACATAATGACGTTGTTATTTTACCTCGTAAAGTTGTATGCTAAACGTAATTTGAAGTTGAGAACATATTTAAAGATATCAACAGTGAATATCCAACTTAAGAGTAAATACTAAAGAAAAACATCCTTTACAGAGATAGAACTAAATCAATAGTAAAACTAAGTACGTTTCTTAATTTCATTTATTTATTTCTCTCCTATTATTTCCGGGTTCAAACTTGTTGTTATCAATTTCATTCATTAACTTTAATTTCCGAGAATTTTGTCTGTTTGTTCTTTTCTTTCAAACAGAGAATCCGATGCCGGAGTCCAATGAATTCTCTTTCATCTGCTCTCGCTTTGTTGATTTCCAAGATACAACACAGTAGCTGATGTTTTATTAATATTTGACTTCAAATGGATTGGTTCCATTTGAACCAATGTAATTGTTATATAATAAAATTGTTATGGTTTGTTTTCCCCTCAGTTCCTGCTAAAATTCTCTGAATTGTTTTCTTTAATACAGCCCTTCAAAAGTTTACTCAAAGAGTTTTCTTTTGAACCTATCAATTATAAACAAGGGAAAAATCTCATGTGAAATTGTTTAGGTTTTTATGTAACATTAGTTACTAGTTAAACAGACGTGTCAATAGGAATATGAAATGTATTCCTTGAAAGAGGTTTTTGGCTTTTAGATTAATAAAATGACAGTTTGTTATCACTTAGTGAAAAAGAAGATTCATTTCCGGATTGATACTAGCTCTAGACTTATTTGTTAGTTTTTCCTGAATCTTCACGATCTGACAAGATAACAATCTGAAAATATTGGAAAATTTACACTTTAAGTGCTAAGTCGAGGGATACATTGTTGTTGTACTGTCATATGACAATTTAAAATTAAATTATATTTTAGCATTGACTGTCATATGACAGTACAACAACAATTTTAAATATTAAAATGATGCCAAGACTCTACTAATGAAACTAAGTGTATGGTGCATTTATAACAGTTGAAGGCTTGCCAGCTATTAATAAAATCCACAAGGCAGAAGGCAGAAAAGAACCGAACAGCAAGTGTTTAATTTTATAAAGAAACCAGCTTATGTCTTTTTCTCTAAAGACGAAGGAACAATTGCATCACAAAGACAGTATAGTTAATGAAATGTCACATTTCGAAGGTAAAAACAATGCAACAACAGGATGTATGGAGTAGATTAAATGGGTGGCAGATATCCGGATCAAGAATTAACTTCTTATAGTTAACGGAAGTATTGTACATGTTAATCATCTCTGTAAGAATATAAGATAGCTTGACTTACCGGAATTGTGACCCTGAAAGTCGCAATGGAAAATGGCTTAATAAGCATTCACGGACTTAAATTTTCAAATTATTTCATGTATCATTAAGTTCACATGAAACACGAGGAGCAATAAATTATAAGGTGTCCATATTCTTTCACACATTGAATTCCTACATTGAAGATTGATTTCCATAGTATTTGTCCTCCATTTATTTTTTTTTTTTAAATTAAAAAATAATTTTTAAAGAGATCAATGGAAACAGATTTATGTTGTTGTTTTCAATAGATGTTGATATTCATCGCAATAGTCGAGCATATTTTGAAGTAAGATCTGACAGCTTAATCAAAAATAAGTAGATGTGAAGTAGTAGTTAAGATATGTGTTAATATGTATTTAGCGGCATTTTAAGAAGATTTACTAAAATACTTAGTCTTGTTATTTATGTAATTTTGTAGATTTTGAGATTTAATGCTTTTAGAAATTCATTGAGACAGTCAGGAAAGCACATGAGTTCCTTTATTCATTGTTTTATTTAATTTGTGTTGTTTTCTTTTAGTTTGGAGGAGGACATTTTTATTTTCTACTTTGACTCTAGCCCTTCGTAGTGAGATCTTATTGTTTACTGGTGACTACTGCCAGCTGAAGATCGCCAATTAAGCGAGAAACATTTGTTCTGGAGTCACCTAGCAAATACTAGGTCTCACACCTTGTTATTTGTGGATTATTTCTCTTTACAGTATCTTGAATATTCTATGACTCAATACGAAGCTTATTTTTTTGAAGCTTAATTCTGTAAAGTTTAAAGGTTATTTTTTTGCAATAAAAATTTAATTCCAATTTAAATATATATTGAGATGTTTAGTTGTATTCTTATGATTTTACGCTGAAAAAACATTTGCAAATTAATTAGCTTTTTAGTCTTGTGTTACTGTGCTCATAAAATCACTTTTTGCTGTTCAGATCCAAGATATTTTTCCAAAGAAATGAGTTTTAGTGTAATTAATAATACTTTAGTTATGATTTACGTCATTAGTCTTTAATAAATGGGAATATTTTGGGACATTTGGACCCAATTAGAGGAGATTGAAAAATGAACTGTGATTCTTCTTGAGCTTAACTGTTTATAGTTTTTGTGAAGTCGATGATGTCCTACGAATATGGATTCGAGCAACTATCCAGCCTCAATGGAACATGATCTTCCACTCACACAGACTCCCAACAGTATTTGCCAGTGAATTATTCATTGAACTTGAAAAGAGGCTGATGATGATGACTTCAAATAAAACCAACAATGGATGCCGGATTCGAATCGTAATCAGCTGTAGTTGATCTCTGAGTTCAGTAGTTTTTTTCCAAAACTTTTTAACTACCTTAAAATACAAAGTTCTTTTAAACAAAATTATGAAGTTGAGTTCAGGACCGTCTTTCTAGGCAAAGTAATACACTAGGGCTTTAAACATTGTTTTTTTTTAACAGGCTATATTGCTATTTGGAATTTCAACAATTATTATTAACAATTTGTAATAAAATAATGAATGTAGTTATTTATTATTTTAAAGACATTTGAGAACATTCATTGAATAATAATAATAAAATCAAAATTAACTTGCGGACCAAGTTAAACTTCAAAGAAAACAATACAAAACCGCACAATAACTAAACAAAAAAAAAATCACTGAGCTTATTTTGGATATTTTGCTGGGAATCGGAGACGGAGACGGATTTCCACACCCTCTTCAGCCCGATCCCGCCCAGAATAACCCAGCTCAGTGAAAAGGACAATACACTAAACGGACAAACAATTAAAAGAATGACCCCTCAGTTCAAATATATCAAAATATCAAATTAACAATAATAGAGGATAAAAACAAATTCACGCTATCAACTCACTTAGCTTGGTAAGCATTCATTTACTTAATGTTAGAAGTAGAAACGAGATAATAATTAGGGTCTTAAAGGCATACTGCAATAAGAAATAAGATTATTAGGAGAAATAATTATTAGTGCCTAAATTGGAGAAGACCAATGATTCATTAGTTTCCAGTGAAATACTGACGTTACGATTGCAGAACTTTTAAGATTAAATCTAATAGAAGTCGTCGGCTAGTGAACTATATATTTTTTTATGTGCTTGCCGCAAGATAATCTGATAGAAGTGAGTTGCTGATCATCGAGGATTAGTGATAAAGTCAAGGAAAGGACATTAACTTAAAGACTTTGACTTTTACATTTATGAAGATTTGAAATAGTTGTAAGCTTGAAATTATCAAGTTGTATATTAAATTATCAATAGTTGTTAATTAAATCTACAAAAAGGTTTCCGAGTTGTGTAGTATTTTTGGTATAAGATAGTGAATATAAGTAATTACTCTGCAAATCTATATTATTATTATTTTTTTTTTACAAGTAAAACTCGTAAATTGAAAAGTCAGGGAGAACACTGGACAGCTGTTTCGGCATTATTAGACTTTATCAGCCGTAGCTAACCAGTTTGCAAAGACTCAAAATCGTGCAAGGGGAAACGCAGTTTAAAATAGAAAACTAATGATCAGAAAAACAAATACAAAATCAAAATGTTGAAAACAAAAAAAAATATAAAAAGTCGTTTACGATCACGGCTTTTATTAATTATTATTCGATCATATAACTTCGTGTCTTGAAATTTCTGTTCTAAATTTATCGTTAAACTTATACTTTTCTAATCGATAAAACAAGTTCAATCTAAAGCGCTGTTGACAGAGAATAAGGATGCTAAATGTCAAGGAAAATGTCAAATACACAAACAACATTCACTGGGGGGATACGACATTTCACTGAGATTTATTGGACAACAAAATCGAGAGCCTTAATTGGCTGATATCATAAAAAGTAATAATAATAGAAGAAAATAAACGACATTGATCGCGGAACAACACCTTTCTCTTTATTCGGGGCAGATTTTTTTGGTCGTTAAATTACTTGACGGACAAGAGAATCTGGCGATGACATCCCAGGTAATATTTCTACCTCTTGAGAATGTTTATTCAGAGCAGACCGCGTTCAATTCCCTCGGGTCAAACGAAGCTCTAATAAAACGCCGCGTCCTACAAGGGTCTTACACGATGTCTAGGGAAGAGGAACTTGTTAAGGGCACAACTAGGACCAGCAATTTCCACAGAAAATTAACAATGACAGCACTTGAAGTTTTGATTTAAAAAGATGGGGGAATCTTTACGAAGTATAAAGAAACCAAATCATGAAATCAATAAGTTTTAAAAACGTTGTCAAGTTATTTGTTTAAAATCTAATTAGGATAGAAAATATTTAACCAATTTTAAAATTCAATGATTAAAATATATACAAAATTGAGATAAAGGTTTAGATTTAGGTTTCTTTTTTCGCGGTAAATATATCCTAAAGGATCACCTAGCAAGAAAAAAAATGTGAGATGGAATATTTTCTCTAAAATATGAGTTACAAGCTGAGAATAGGTCTTTATTCAATGATATCTGTATTATAATATTACAATAAACATTTCCATTTAACACTTATTAACAAAAGGGGTCTACAAAACCTTTCTTCCAAGCGTCAAAAATAGCATGTTCGATTTTATTTTGGCGTGGATGGAAGATGTATTTAAACCAAATTCTTCCACAATCTTCTTTCTTTCCATATCAAAAATATTTCTGTTATACCTATATTATTGACTTGAAAAAAGGAATATGTACAGTTCCTGAAAATTTGTCTCCCTTATTAGTATTTTAATAAATATTTTAATACTAATGCAATGTATGGAAGATGTATTAGTTAGACCCGATCATTTTTGATTTCAGTAGCAACAATCAAATGGTCTCATCAATTTTGCAATGTAATGACCTATCAATGCACCCTCTAATCACGAATTGAAGAGCTTCAGCATTGAAGACCGTCATAAGCAGCTAAAGGTCGTGGGGCAACACTGCGGCAGACCTTCTCAAGCTCGAAATGGAATTGAACTTCGACCTCAATGCGTTCCTACAGGTCCAGAAGGTATTGTGGCTTGGTTGTGTAGACTTGTTCACGGGCATATCATGCAGATTGGTGCAGAACTCAATCCTTTGGTGAGGATTATCCTCAGACAGTGCGTTCAAGGAGTGAATAAGATGTTGTACTGATGCATGTGCAGTGGCTCGTTGAAGCACTCCAGTGCCCGTCTTGTATTAGGATGCTGTTACTTTTGTGAAAACGTATTAACTGCTCTCGAAATGGCTGCCAGGAAGAAGTTACCGGGTCCAACTGATCACCCTGTATAATGTTTATAAGCAAGAACAAAGAATGACATATTAGCTGAAAAGATGTTACAAAAATATCCATAAGATCTGAAAGCCTACTTTCTGTAAATGGGGGGAGTTTCTTTTTTAAGTAGTAACAATCACAACAAAATTACCAATAATTATAAATTATAAAATTTTGAAATATAAATAATTATCTTAAGTTTCCATTTATGAAAATTCCTTAAATCAACAAATTTTATCCTAAAAATTCAACTTAGTTTAACCAAATCAAAGCGCGATCAAACAAAACCAGATGACTATAGTATTTTTAAAAAAGAAGGGTTTGCCAAAAATCAAGCTGTGCGAGGTTTGCCAAACCTCACTCTGTACTTTCGAAAGGGGGGTCCAATTAAGTGGTCACTTTGGATCAACCTGAACAAATCTTATAATATAAACTTGAAGCTGCGTTAATTTGATCTGATCATTTTTGAAAAGAGGAAATGGAAATAAATTTATTTCATTTATTATGAAATAGAGGAATGTTCAGATGGAGACATATTTATCTCTCGTGGAATTCAACGTAATTAATTTCTGATTACTCGAATGAATTTGGTCCTTTGAAATTAATTAGGCAACAATTAAGGACATGAAATATAGTCATAAACAAGTTATACTTGATAAATTTTAATGAAATGTTTAGGAATTTGTTTAATTAAATTAAGAAGCTTAATACGATTCATTTGACTTATTGTTTGATTAATTAAGTAATAAAGAGAGTAAAACAATTCATTCATTTTTGTAGTATAAATGTTAAAAAAAAAAATAAAGAAAACGTGATTTTGATGAAAATTTGTATTTATTTTGTTAAGATGGGTTTAATTTTGATCAGGGCCAAATGTTTTATTGCCTTTGAGCCCGTTTTAAATTTTATCTTTTAAAGGAAAACACATGTACAACGATCATACAGCTATGATAATTCAAATCGCTTATTCAACTAACTACAGTAAAACCTCGATATAGCGCTCCCGCTTACAGCACTATCCCGTTCTTTACGCTCCTTTTATAAGTGTCCCTGGACGTTTTATATATAACTCTGTATACTTATAACGCTTTCAAATCCCGCTTGAAGCGCTTTTTTTGTATCGGAAATTAGGAAAAATTTCTTATAAATTGTGAAATTTGTAATGTTTTAGAAGTGTAGTGAAGAAAGTGCCTACATCCGCTCCGAAAATATATTAGTGTTGCTCCTAGTGGTGTATCAATTGATGTTAATAGTTACTTGAACCCATTGAAAATGTCATAATTCATAACAGCAGCAAACACACGGTAATCCACAATCACAAGATTTTTTGAATAGGAAATAAGCTCATATTTGCACTATATCTATTGCAGAATCAAGTAATGTTTCCTGTAAAATGGTGTCTAAATATTTCCTCATCTCTTAAATCATTTCCAGTCTATAGCGCTATCCCGCTTATTACGTTTGTAGTTCATGGTCCCTTGACGAGCGTAATAACGGGGTTTTACTGAATTTGGATTAAATATGGGGCTGTTTCCAACAAAGCATGATTCTGTAACTGAGGGAAAGTTATCAAAAGTTGGCGTATCCTTAAAGAACAGGAAATCGATGAACACATCGATGAAAATCTGTAGGAAAAGCAAACCTGTAGAATCAAATGGAGGATGCTTCAGTTAAAGAGTGAACTTATGGCTGAAATCGGAAAAACAAGAAAATTTGTTTTCATATCGCGGAACACATCGCGGTAGCGCTCCGATTGGCCTGCAAAACGACTCAAAGTTTTACAGGCGTCTCCTGCAATTTTGAAAAGTAGGAAGCTAATATTTTGTCGCAGTGATCATCTGCTCGAAGTCGTCAATATGTTCATTGATGTGCTACTCTTCTACAATTTCCAAGAGTCGAGGTTTCTAAAGGTTTGCTATATTCACGGATTTTTCTCACCATTGAAATATTTTTATATACAGTAAAACCCCGTTATTACGCTCATCAAGGGACCATGAACTACAAGCGTAATAAGCGGGATAGCGCTATAGACGGGAAATGATTTATTAGATGGGGAAACATTTAGACACCATTTTACAGGAACGATACTTGATTCTGCAATAGATATAGTGCAAATATGAGCTTATTTCCTATTAAAAAATCTTTGATTGTGGTTTGCCGTGTGTGTGTGTGTGTGTGCTACTGTTATGAATTATGACATTTTCAATGCGGTTCAAGTAAATATTAACATCAATTGATACACCACTAGGAGCAACACTAATATATTTTCGGAGCAGATTTATTGCACTGCCCGCTATTTCACGTGCCTTTTTTTGAATGATTGGGCCACTTAATGGCACTGATGCATCACGGGACTGATGAATCCATTCAATTAGAATTTCCTCGGCATCTTAATATTTTCCACACTTTACTTTTTTTCCGTTTGCAACCACCTTTCGCTGCATCGGTAATTCCATTCTTATTTTTTATTATTGTTCTCAGACAGGATGAGGGAATTCCTAGAGATTCTGCGAAATCCTTCTGACTTAGTGTAGAATTCTCGTCGTACTTACGGAGAATTTCCAATTTTTCACTTATAGAAAGGTATTTCCGCTTCGAAATTTTGCACTAACTTACTGTATCACAGACCCGCACTTCAAAGAGTTCAAAGATTCCCTCCTACCAGGGAAAGAAAAGAATCTTTACAGTGTTACATTTCTTTTCGATACAAAATTTCCGATA
>JAFIDM010000001.1:18110554-18170412 GCA_023159025.1 Thereuonema tuberculata
GCTAAGTTTCATTTATTTAGCTTTTATACTTTGGATTTTATTAATACCTAAAATACGTCGATTCCGTCACTCACTCACTGACTGCCTGACTCATGATCATCAAAACCTCTAGGGTACTTCCTGAAGGCCTAGAAAGCTGAAATTTGGTATGCAGGCTAGGATTAGCACAGAAATAACAAAAAAATTAACAAATCCGTAACTTTCACCCTGCAACCCCTCATAAAGGGGGGGGGGTCTGGTTATGTATTATCGAACCCTCATAGCTTCGGCCTGGATAATACTAGAGAGCTCAAATTTTCAGGATAAGATGCAGTTACCATAATAATCAAATACGCTAAGTTTCATTTATCTAGCTTTTATACTTTGGATTTTATTAAGATCTGAAATACGGCGTACCCTCAATGCTTCGGCCTAAATAATACTGTGTAATAATGTGATTTCTTACAAAAGTGCAAACAGCTTGTATATGCAAGTTGACCAATAGAAAAACAGAAAAGTAGGGTATTGAAAAAAAATCCATTTTCTAAATAATCTTAGAACTAAATTTAGTTGTAACAGATAATCCCACCCAAAACATTTCATGTAAAATAAGTTGCCAAGACTCACTTACTCATAACGCTTTCACTGTTAAAAAGTTATCAGATCTCATCTTACAAAAAGAAATGAAATCTCACCCAAAACACTTCGTGTAAAATAAGGTGCCAAGACTCACATGCTCATGATGCTTTCACTGTTAAAAAGATATGAGATCTCATGTAGAGCCAAGCCCCTAACTCTACAAGGCCTAACTCTACAAGCCCTAACTCTAAAAACCCTATATCTTGGTCAAAAAGTATGGCTTGGCCGTTTCATGGAACTATTTCATCCCACCCAAAACATTTCATGTAAAATACGTTGCCAAGATGCTCATAACGCTTTCACTGTTAAAAAGTTATCAGATCTCATGTAGAGCCAAGCCCCTCACTTTACATGCCTAACTCTAAAAACCCTATATCTTGGTCAAAAAGTATGCCTTGGCATACTCCATATCCTTTACATAACTGCATGGGATTGTCTGTGCGACAGCCACGAAACGGCCAAGCCATACTTTTTGACCAAGATATAGGGTTTTTAGAGTTGGGGCTTGTAGAGTTAGGCCTCGTTGAGTTAGGGGCTTGGCTCTACATGAGATCTCATATCTTTTTAACAGTGAAAGCGTTATGAGCATGTGAGTCTTGGCACCTTATTTTACACGAAGTGTTTTGGGTGAGATTATTTTTCCTTTACTGCTTTCCCTCTGTTATTTGATAATTATAGTTATAAAAATAGTAATAATAATAAAATTAAAATAATCAATTTTCACAATTGTCAAAAAAAATTCTCGATTGTTAAATTTCCTGTTAGATGGCGCCAGTATCATTTATACAATAGAATCATTTTTTTTTTCTATTTGAAACTATTACATTGAAACTTTTTTTTTTTTTTTACGAATAAAGAAATTGACTGCAAACACACATAACTAGTTTAAAAAGTTTTAACACTAAAAAATATATTGGAGCACAACCGGTTTCATCCTATACGGACTTTGACGAGTGACAGCCTATTTATTTGATTTATTTATTTGATTTATTTACTTTTTATTTATTTACTTTATTTTATTTTATTTATTTTTTCTTATAAGAAATTTCATTTAATGTTAACTTACCTGTGTTAATTATAAAATGTCACTTCAGTTTAATTTATTTGTATAAAATAAGTCAAAATATTGTTACATTAGAAAATTAGATCTCTTTTCTAATGAATATTTAAGAAATTTGATATTAACATATGTAAACCATGCATAAATCTCAATTGCTCCTTCAATCGTAAGATTAAATTGAAAGAATGCTGAACTATGTTCGGTTATTGCCTTATGACGTCATTGATCGTAACGTCATAGTTGACTATCGTCATCTGAAGGAGGAACTCAGTAGGCGTCTTCTCTGTCTTCCACTTGATTGGGTAGAGCTAGAAAAGAATTATGAGACAGACTTGAATACGAACCATTTATTTTATTTCACATTTAATTCTAAAAAACAATCGATATAAGGTTATTACATTACTCTGAGTTTTCCTGAAGAACTCCAAGCCTACTTTCCTTAAAATTTTAAATTCTTTATCATTTATTTTTAAGCCCTTAAAAAACTAATTAAATCTCAAAATCTCAAAAAATACAAGTATTTATTGTAAATTTAATCCCTACTGAATATAAACAGAATCTTTACTTTCTTCTTTTAAAACTTTAGAACCATCTGTAATCCTGAAATATGCACACTAAGTTTTAAGGAGATCCATCGAAGATCCTTGGAAATTAAGCTGTAAACTAGAAACTAGACGGGTACCGTCGCTTCGCTCCGGAACCCTGGCATGTATAGCATTAAAAAAAAAAGCTTTTATTTATTTAGCAAATTAATATGGAGATCGGAGAATACATGACTTCCCAGCTCGTTGTGGTCTTCTCCGCTTAACTCAGGCATATTGCGCGTTGACACTCACACGGGGGGTTGCCGCAAAAATACTTCATTTTTGCACGTATCTTCCAAACGCAGAAACGTTTGTGAATGACTGATATACCGTTCGATAGAACTTTCAAATACCAACATTTTCTCAATATAAATGTTCTCTTCCAACTTTTATACTTTTCGTTTAAATTGAGAAAAAGTCAAAATTTGACCCTTTAAAAGGCGCCATCTTGGAAACCAAAAACCTTTTTCGAAAGATTTTTGTAGCATTTTGTTTGTTTTAAAAAGCTCTACATTTTATCCATTTACATGACCAATCTATATCTCTTATAGTTTGGTCACAAAATTGGAAAAACGCAAAGTCTTATGACAATGACAGACAAAATAACGCTTTTATATAATAAGAATATGAAATTCGCTCGTTTCCTACATTTTGATTTATAATTAATTATTTCTTTCTTCTATTCTTTCATAATTTTTTCCATGATGCACAAATCCTGTTTGACGAAAGGAGTTTGCTTTCTGTTCTTTATCAAATCTGTAAAAGATATCAAAGAAAGAATTATTCAAGAAGAAGAAGGGAAATTGATAACAACACTACAAAAGCAGAAGAGTTGCTTTGGAATTCTTATCGCGATAAAATAAACTCAACTGGAAATTGTTGAAAAAATTTACTTTTCCTTATTGAAAAAATAAAGGCCAAACAATACCTGAATATTTATCAACAGAAACTGAACATGGCTTATCGGATGTTAGCAAAATCACGGTTCAAGTTATCTGAAGACAATTCACATCAAAAGGAAATTCAAATGGAAAATTTACCTAATGGATAACTTTATTTTAGGAGAAACTACAGTTTATTGAAATGGACTTTACAGTTATCAGCGCAGCAATCTAAGAATCAGAAACATGACAAAAGAAAAAAAATGGTCTCTTTTATAATGTTTAAAAAAAAAGTAATCTAGCACAGTTCTTCTCAAACTATCTATGATGAAAGACCAATAATATATACACTCCCGTATTTCTTCTTCAACTCCTTTCTTTTGTAATGTACACTATTAAATATCTTCTACGACACAAGAAAAAAAATGTTTAAATACCATATTTTATTCCAAAACAGCAAATTTTCAAGGAGAAAATAAACGTCTCCCCTTTTTCAATCCTTTTTACATATAATAATAAGTCGCGAGATTTTTTTAATTACAATATCTATAAATACCATATTAACAATTAATAACATTAGTACAATATTAGGGACTATCGTATTCTACTTCACAATAACCACTAAGACTTAATAATTAACGAATGATATAAACACACTTTACATTCAATTGTTTTTTAACAATCCAATTCTTCAATTATTACCTTTATATTGCAATTTAAATATTCTTTATCGATCAAAATCTCTAGCTAATTTCACTATATATTCATCCACATTAATCCCTTCATTTTTTATACGAATCACAAAGGAAAAAATAAATTTGTAATGAATTCTTGTTAAGGAATAGGTTAAATATCAATCCCTAACAATCCGAGGAATTTTTTTTGATACAAAAAGAACGAAATATTACGGAATATTAAAGTTGTTATGATGAAAGGAGTTCAATATGAATATCATTTATTTATTTATGAAGAAGTTTATTATTAAAATCAAAACTTTTTATCGAATGATTGAGTCATTCAGCTATGCAGCAACATCATCATCTATTTCGTTAATTGTTGTTGTTAAATTATTAAACATCTGATAATAATCTGTACAAACTCTGTTCTTCCAAGCTTCTAACTTCCATTTTATCCTTTGATTTTTATCTGCCACTGATAAATATGTTGCTTATTTCCCTTCCATGGAAGTATTAAGATCATTAACAATAATAAAGATATCAGCCACATAAATAAGCCTAGCTATCAAATTAACATTTTGGCAGCAAACAGGGTTTTTTTTATCTTTCAAAAACATTTAAGAGTCAATTCCTCAATTCGAACATTCTCGACAGAACTTTTCTTCTCTGTAACCATTGTACCACAACATGCGACAACTGTTGTTTATTATCAGATTCCGTCTAACTACCTAGCAAAGAGAATAATCTCGACTTTAAAGCTGTAGCTTTTACGTAATTTACTTTTGTTTAGTTCAGCTGTCATGTTTTTGTAGCAAATGAAGCATTTTCTGACCCAAGATTCTTAATTTGAGTAAATACTCCAAAATGTTTTCTTATCCATGAACCATCAAAACATACACCTTCCTCTTCAGAAGACTTCTCCCTTATAACTGGTCTTTCCACTCATTCTTATCAGTATCTCTTAAACATGTGGCAGCCGAGCTTTCAGCTAATTGAAAATCTTTATGGCCATCTTTCAGCTGATATTCTTCTAAGGCAGAGGTTCTGAACTAGGGTAAGGAAGCCTTTGTGCCGCAAGAAACTTCTGAGGGCCATCTGAATCAATATATCTCACTTTACTCTTAGCCAAATACTAAATAAATTCTAGAAATCATACAATCTATGCAAACAGAAATCTGAACTATATTCTGTCCCATTCTAACAATGAAAATTACAAAGTATTAATTCACATTCAAATTAACTTCAAAATGTTTCAGGGTATCTAGAAATGTTTAAAATAGACAGTTTTACTGAATTGTAACTCATAAATGTTTTACATCAGATTCATAACAGCAATAAAACCAATGCAAAAGGCACGTGTCGTTGGAGTTTAGTAAGAAGATTTGGTAGGATTTCAGCAAATTTAGAAGTATTCCATTACTTCACAATTTACGTTTTCTTGTATGTTCCAGCACAGAATCCTTTTAGTTAATTATGTTGTTTCATAGTCATTGCCATGTACAAAATTCCTTTCCTTTATTTTTACTGCATTTTTTTTTGGTTTCTGCCGTTGTCTCAAACACCATCAGTTTCCGTCAAATATCAGTGTACTGTCAATGATAGCTGTCGATATAACTTTTTTCTCGACACCATTCAACCCCCCCCCCAATGTTCATAATGCATCCTTGACTTCAGGACTGCAGCTGACCTGCAAGGAGCCACTGTGTAAAAATAACCTTTCCATTAAAATTTTATTTCCTAAATTTTTATTAGAAGCAGGAAAGTTTAGAATTATGACGTATTCGGAATGCAGAATTGATTAACACTTAATCTGGCTCTCCGTATCACTTTTTGCCTCGTGCACTACTTAATACCGGTATGCTGCGCCCCATCCGGATTTATAGGCAAAATCTTGATCACAATTATTAGATGTATCAATAAAATCTACAAAAGCTACAGATTTCTACCGAATCACAGGACTTATCATTCCCATACCAGATACATTGTTTTCTGTATCGTTATCTGAAGATGTGTCAAAGAGTTTTCTTACACATTTTACATCCACTCAGTTATTATCACTTGATTGTCAGCAAAAAGAAACGAGTACATTATATTATTATCAATTAGAATCCCCATCTTGATATGGACATCCCAATTCTTTAATAGTCTCCAAATACATTTTAAACAACATAGGAGACATGTATGAACCCTTATGGTAAAACCAATTTAAATTTTCCTAAGATCATTTTTCGACTTTCACTACAGCACGACAATATTCACTATTCTTTGAAAACGTTGTATAGTTCATCTTTTCCTATTTTTTTAAGGATGTCCATAATTGAACATTAGCAACCCTTTGTTCATCATTTTCTTTGGGATTTGATGGACTATGAATACATTATCGAGAACGATTTTTCCCCTTCGTAAATTCCCTTCGATTTTTTTGCTGAAATCTTTTTGTGATTTGATCCTCTACTGGACTCTTTATCATCTTGTTTAATGGACTTCGAACTTGTACTTATGAACACTATTATGTTAATTCCTCTTTAGTTATTCATCTCTTTATATTCATCCCCCCAAATAGATCGTTTGGGTAACATTGAAAGGATCGTTTAAAAATTTATTTACCTATTTCTGAACAAGAGATTATTTCTTTGTATTTGAAAACTTTTTCGTTTCGACAAATTCAACATGGCGACTCTTTGAAATCGTGATTCTTATATGACCTCGTCAGTTTCAATGAAAGTTATATTGATAAGTTTCTTAGTTTTTGAATTTTTCTTACAATTAGTATAAAATTAAATATTAAGTAAAACTGCTATAAGGAAACTGGTAAGGGTAACTAAGCTTCAACTTCGTGAATGAGTTTTAATTTCTTCAAAAATTGTAAACATTGAATTGGTAAACATTATGTTGGTCATAATACGAAAGTGTCGTAAAAGTTCGTATTAAAAACCCAGATACTAAGAAGTTTGTTTTCTGTGCTTTTAGCAATTAATAGAATCTATTAATACTAATATAGAGAATTATTACTTTTCTTGCAAATAAGAACTAAAATGGCTATCAAAGAAAAGACTTTTTCACAAACTACGTCTTCTTTCTCCTTGACTCGAATGTTACAGCGGAAAAGCATTGATTTGTTCTACATTTTTTTTTCCTCTTCTGTTGTTTTATGCTTGTTGTGTGTTTCTTTTGTGAGCTATAGGTGTGGCTCAGTTGACAACTGAACACTGGTGGAAAGTTTCTAGGATCGATTCCCACTGCAGAACAGAAGTTTTTCCACATTTTTTTTATTCCGTTGCACTATTGGCTTCCTGAACTGCTTATTTCAAGATACGTAAGGGCATTGGGTTGCGTTTTACAAAGAAAACTTCGTTCATTAACTTTCCTCCGTCTCACCAAAGACCGCATTTATTGTACGCAAAAAAATATAGATATAAAAAATATCTGAAATACATAATATATAATATAATGACTATGGATCGGGTAGCGAACGCTGATCTGTCGCGAAGTTCGGAGATTTTTCCAAGCTTAATTCTCCTCTAGATGTATTCTAAAGTTTACTCAATCCTCTTAAAATTTAACTAATTAATTTTTATTACGAACGTTTTCTTTTGTTAGGAAAAAAGTAAACTGTTACTACCACAATAACACAATAACTTACTTATTTCAGCAAGTTAACAATTGCAATAAATTATTGTAAAACACTTAAACAATAAAAATGTGACATAATCTTAAAATATAAAAATGAATGCTTCTTTGTTCCGTATGCCTTCCTATACCATTCATCAGATTGCGATGAAACTTTGGTGAGTTGTTGTGCGCACGCCCGCGAAGGTTTCTGAATTAGTAGAACCATTTTACAATATCTGGAGCGCGAGGTGTTTCAACAAATGAATGTATTTCCGGTTTCAACGTTTGCAGTTTCCGATGCGACTCGCATTTACAATGAACATCAACAAAGCACAGGGACAATCGCTACAAGTGTGTGGAATAAATTTGGAAAATCTATGCTTCACATATGGGCAGCTGTATGTGGCCTGCTCACGCGTCGGAAAACCTTCTGATTTACTCTTGTGTACACCAGACGGAAAAACAAAAAATATTGTGTATCCAAAAAGCACTTCAATAAACAGAATTAATACACACAAACTTTCTTTCTTTGAGTGGCATTGCAACGCCTGCCGAGTACACCTAGTAACTAATAAATTCTTAAAATACACACGTAATGAGAGCAAAATTTTAAAAATAGTTAAATGGAGAAAAGACGAGGAAGATCATCATTTATATTTTGAAGATGAAATCGACAGTAATAATGCAATCAACAATGGAAAAACGTAATTTATAATTCTTAAAAAGAGAAAATCAATTAATTAAACTTTTTTTAAGTTTATCTTATTACTTTTTGTAATTTTTTTTATTCTGTAAAACTTTTCTACATTTAGTTTGGGAGAATTAAACATATATATACCCATATCCTCGGTTTTATAACTTGTTAGGTTCCAGACCATTGTCGTAAAGCAAAAATCATTGTAAAATCAAGTACTGTCTTTTTTTTCTTTGTTTTATTTTTGTAATGTATAAAAGTAACTCCATAAACTCTTTCATAGTATTTAAATAATTTATTTAAATACAAAATAGCGAATTTTCGGGAACATAATATTACGTAATTCCCTTCTTCAAGCAAAATAAGAATTCTTATTTTGCTTGAAGAAGGGAATTAGGCCTACGCAATATTATGTTCCCGAAAATTCGCTATTTTGTATTTAAATAAATTATTTAAATACTATGAAAGAGTTTATGGAGTTACTTTTATACATTACAAGACTATGAAAAGAAAAGAATTTATAGAAGAATTTGGTGTAAATATTTACAGACAGTTTGTTTTATTTTGTTTCAGAAGTATGTCATGTATGTGCAGTGAAATTTAAGATGTCGGTCGTAGTACGGCAAAGGGATAAATTATTTTGTATTTGAATCGCAAGACAAAAAAAAGAAAATGAAAGTTATAAACAGTTTCACATTCACTTAATCACAAAGCTGTAACATATCTTAAGAAATGCAAAGCGTACCGTGGGCAAACTGTATCATCTGGTCGCCGAAGTGATAACCACGCCGCAAAAAATGTGGTATCGAAACGTGTCGTGTCGTGTCGTAGAAAGTGTTGATCAACTGTCGCAAAGTAAGACAACGCTCGCACTTGAAAGCTGTCGTATGAGCGAAATGTCGGACAGCGGGATATGACTCTACAAGATCTTGAATAACGAGACCAGTAAGAGAAAGAAATTACATTCTTACTTAGATATATTTCTATTTAGATATTTTTCTCTTAAATTATGTTATATGCGTATATATATTTTACTACTATATTCAAATACGATATTTTCCCTTTAGAAGAAGTTGTTAATGTGTGTAAGCTTGTTACAGTCTCTTTCTACCGGAAAAAATAACGGATCCTCAAACACCTCCATTTTGCTTCACTAACTCCATTCAGTCATCAGAAAATGGAGACACGAAAAGAAAACGTTCAAACGAAATCTAAAGTTGTTTTTTTTTCTTTTAAAAAGACCTTGATGGTAAACAAAATTACAACAATCAGTATTTTCTACTTAATATTCTTAATGGCATGATTTCAATTATATTTTAAGTGCATTTTAGGCAGCATTTCAGTGATGTTGTTCCTCGCATTATCGTCTGCAAATCGAAACAAAAGTGTTTTCTTTCCTTTTTTTTTTTACTTTCTGCAATGCTCATTTGTCATCAGTGAGGCGGAACTGGGAAATGCTGACGTCATTGGAAGTTGACGTAGTTTGTTTGGAGTGGTTTTTTCGAGTTGAAGGCACAACTTTCCGACAGAATGAATACAATTCTTTCATTTTCAGTAATAAATATTGACTGAAATACGAAGTTAACACAGTAATAACTTAAACTATACGTGTGACTATCTCGGAACCTCTTTTCCTTCAATTCCAAGATCTCTACTACTGAGAAATTAAAAGCATTTTTTTTATAATTTAAGCTTTGAGTTCTTCAGGAACTTTATTTTATATTACTTTTTCTCCTTACTTTAATTTACAAGAAAATTATTAAAATTAAATAAAAAATAATTGCAATACTGTTTAACAAAACTGTATTTCGTTTTTGAGGAAACAATAAGAAAATAAAAACAGTATTTCTATTGAACTCTGTAGATGATCCTGACCCAAGCAAATACAGGTGACTGCAAACCTTTTATTTCTTTTATATATTTCTTTTTCCAATACATCTAAAATTCTGAAAATTTAAATATGAACTTGTGAAGCATCTGGGATTTATATTTTCTTGTTTTTAATTTTCAAAATATTCTGTAATTAATTAAATTAAAACTCAAAACACAGTCATTTTTTGGGTGTTTACGAGATATTGCTCTGTATTTTCAACTCAAAAAAATTTAACAAAAACCCAAAATGATAAAAAATTTATAAAATATTGTTTTGTATTTAAAATATTTATTATTAGTTTAGCAATTAATATTTAAAAAAAGCAATTTCATCTCACACAATTTTAAAAAAACTGTTGCACTAATAATAAGTATTTTAAATATAATATATTATTTTATAATTTTTTTATCATTTCCGGTTTTTGTCAAGTTTTTTTAATTGAAAATACCGAGTAATTACCTCGAAAACACCAAAAAAAATTTACTGTTTTGAGTTTTAATTTAATTACAGAATAGCTTGAAAATTAGAAACAAGAAAAAAGAAATCCCAGATACTTCACTAGTTCATATTTAAATTTTGAGAATTGTAGGTGCATTGGTAAAAGAAATATGTAAAAGAAATAAAAGGTTTGCAGTCGCCTGCATTTGCTTGAGTCAGGACCTTGTCTCAAACAAAACATTATAACAATTCAAAATCGATTGCAAATTCTCGACCACAAACAGAATTGAATACTAATTAAAATTTGAATTAAAATTAACTTTTATCCAAATAATGCTGTATTAGAAATACTTAAAATCTTACTTAAAGTACTTTTATATTACAAGTTTTGTTTTTGGTTGAAAAACTCAGGGTGGCGCACATAAATCCGGCTTCAAAATAATAATACAATAAAGAAATGCCTATTGGGGCCGGTTTTATGTGCGACACCTTGTATAAATATTTACGAATGATATTTTAAGATATTAGATGATTCTGTAGTTATACACTAAAAACAATGTACAGGTAAATTTAATTAGTTTCTTAACACTGATGCGGAAGTACAATGGATGTAAGAAAATGACACTCCTCTTGTAACAATGGAAATTATTAAATAAACTAATTCAGTTGATTAAATATTAAAAAGAATTTTTACATGTGTGAAAATAATTTAAATTATAAATAACAACACAAAGACAAGAACATTTTTTTTTTCTTTTTAAGAAAATATACTTAACATTCAGGAGCTTTACGGATTCCTTTGCCGAAAACCCCTCTTTAACACCTATTTTATTTAAGTTGATTAAATAAATTATTTTAATTGTAATTACTGAGCAAAAAAGATGAGACGGATAATGCTTATTTTGTATAAAAGAATTGTATTGTCCAAGGGAAGTATTAAAATAAAAAATAAAAAAATAAATGAATGAAAAATAATGAAATAAATGAATGAAATAAGCAATAGTGTCAGCTCGCAGTTTTTAATGTCTTAAAGTTTAACAATTATTAATATGTGAGTTGACCTCTTCATTTTTAAATACTTCAAATGACGGAAACAGTTCGTAGTTCACAAATTTAATTCTTTGTACCCATTCACGTCTGGCTTGAAACGAAGCTATCCAGATGCTATCTATGAAAGTTTCCGGCACGAAAGACAGAAAAAAAATCTAAGTGTTACTTTTTCCTTAAACTAAGATCGTACTGTAATTTAAAGTCTCAAATAACATTTTATCTCAAACATACATTGTTATATTATTATTAACAAATGTAAATTTATTAAAGTAATAAATCTTTCTATTGGATCAGTGGTGTTGCACTGGGCTGCGGCTGGAGGAGTCAGGTTCACTTCCTCGCAGACGTCGGCCGTTTTCTTTTGGTGTTTCTCCTCCTGACGGGTCCTAAGGTTCGCCCATCCTTCTGTAAAATGGGACTGAGTTCTTTCCCGGGGTTAATGTCGGAAGAAATTGGACTGATCACTCAGCCCCACTTTCATCTCAATGATCGAGGAATTGTTGGGCCTGTAAATATGATCCTTTAACCTTTCATGAATTCTTTATCGTTTACAACATAATAAATTTCCAGCCTTCTATTTTTTTTTTTTAAATCACTTTTCTTTTTATTGTTTTCTTACATATCCTTATTTCATTAACATGAATAAATCACTAGCTTGAAATATTTATTTCGACATCATTAGAAGGGGCTTACTGGTAAGAACATTAGTAAAAACACAAAAAATAAACACTACAATAAAAGGAGAAAGACAGACTTCTGAACCTTGTGGCTTTTTATAGCTTCTTTTTTAAATTGAATTAAGTTTGTTCCTAATTTCCATTGTGTCCTAATCTAGAGATTCTTTCTGTGACTTTAATCTGTAATTGTTAGTGTTTTATAATTCACAGAGCCACTTCATTGTTCACTTTTGCATTCTCTTTGTTTATTACTGTAACAGTTTAAACATAGTTCAAGCTGATGAGGAAAAATGACGTGTAAATCCTATTCAATTAACAAACAAAAAAATAGTCTTAGGTTCTTAAGTTCATGTTTTATTTCAGTCATTAATTTTAATCAATAATTTGTTGATTGCAAGATTTAATTTGAATAAACATGTCTTTCGGTTTCAGTTCCTTCGGTTATAAACTCATTAAAATAATTGAAGTTTTCCTGTGCTTTTCCTTCACGTGACTTGTATGGTAATAATTTATTCATTCTTACACTTAAGAAGTTCGTACACTTCAAAGTTCAAAAGTAAAGAGTACTTTATATAAGATTAAACGCGATTCTTCTGTTTCACAGTATACAGGAGACAAAGAGTACTACTTGCAATTGCTAAGTGAAATTTAAATGATATTCCTCTAGGATTGATTCGATGTTAATGTACAGAGCTGAAGAGTGCTTTTGGTCGAAACTGTATAAGCTCAACTAGTTTTGAAGGGTAATTCAAAGATATATAGCCGACACACCTGTTTTAAAAAATTGATTTAATTAAAAATAAAAAAGTTACAAACACGACCCGGGTTTCGAATTAGCCTCCTAATTCTTTGACGAGTTTGTGGAAATTTCATGGATACATAGTTTTATACAGGACATGACGTCATTATAATTAACCTATTGTGTACGTGGGTGTTGTTGTAGTGTACTGGCGGAGGAAGTTTGCAATGGCTTGCAACGGCGGTGGCTTGTAACAGCATACTCAGGCGCCGGCGGTGGCTTGTTCCGGTTGCCTTGGTTTGGGTTGATCTGGGTGTACTTCGATCGGCCCCGATCCGGTTCGCTGTTGAAATCGTGCTTGGTGTGTTAAAATATGCTTGAATTGGTTAAACCTCTGGGAATACTGCTTCTGTAATAAGATAAAAATAAAATAAAAATAAAAAATGTTTGATAATAAAAGTTTGTGAGAGAATTTTTTTTTCGGTTCTTAACTAGTTTTGTTGTTTAGTATTTGAATATTAACTGTGACGAAAGTCCTTTTATTGACTGAAACTTAAGTTTTTTAATTAGCAACGAAGAAATTGTTTGTAGCTCATTCATGAAATATAATTTTTGTGTACTAATAATTAGAGCAGTGATTCTCAAAGAGTGACGCGAATATTATATGAAAGTAAATCTTAAAAATGACAAGAAGCCAATTTGAGATTTATTTTATCCATGATTAATTAACAGTAAGACCAACTATTAAAATAAGATAAGTTTTCTACAGTTTAATTTTTTTTAGTTTAATTTGAATTAAATTCATTTAGTTTTAGTTTTAAACTCGAAAACTTTTTTGTTTTACAGTTCAGTGCGAACCAAAAACCATTGATTTTCAGATTAAATTATAAGCTGCTAATCCTAGTTTGTTTTTTATCTTTATATTAATCTCCTATTCCGTAGCTTTGCAGCTTACAATATTGATAATCTCGATGTTCTCAGAGAAGAACCGTTCGTAATAAAGCGTGCTTCAGGATATGTTTTACAGTGAAGCCCATTTTATGATCGTCAGGGGGAGCTTTTGTTTATACTTATCTTTTAACTCTTCGCATTGAAGAGACTCACTATTAAAGATAGGAAAAACAAGGAAGGAGGAGATAATAAAAAGGAAATAGGAAAAACCTCAGCAGATGGGACATTTCTACGTCAATCCCTCACCCCTTCTTTCCGACCATAAAAGAAAAAATGATGTAAACCGATGACGACGTAGAAGTTGATAGGAATAAATATACTGATGTTTAGCTAGTTTTCTAAGAAAGCTAGGCTCATCATATCATTCAGTCTGTCTGTGTGTGTGCACATGTTTTCTCCTTATTCTCTTTTTAACCTCTGGATGGATCTTCTTGAAATTTGCGTGCATATTTAAGAAAAAAAGACAATCTACCTTTTGTATTTCAATTATTTTTCTTTGTAGGTATTTGCCGAGAAATCCGTGCATGAAGATAATAAAAATCATCGTACAACAATAAAATGTCTATAGTGGTTATTAATCCTTTTAGCTAATCCGCTAATTACATATGCTTTGGTATGATTAAAAGAAATTGAATTTACGCAATTTAATCAAATAATGGGGTTTACTTTTTTTTCAAATAAAGAAACAGTTCTAGTGTTCATCGAAAGCGCTGTCGTGCCTAAAGATAAAAAATGAACAATTAAAAAACTCACTAATCGGGCTATCGTGGTGGGAGGTAAGCGCCTTCTAGCACCAAAAGTTGCCCTCCAAAGATATATGTCAAATTAAAATTTGTACAGAGATTTTGATTCAGTAATACTTTATGTAAAAGCCAAAATCAGCAAGAATGTATATTATATATTTTTAATTTTTAACATATACTTTAAACAAATTGTGTTCATATACTTTAAATAAATCCTTTTCAGAAATGTTATAGATATATATTATTTACATATATATTTTTTTTAACTAGCATTCGTTTTTAAATAATTTATAATTGATAACTCAAAGAGTGATTACACATTCAATAAAATTTACAAATTTTTAATATATTTATAAAAATTTAAAAAATTCTGATTTTAAAAATTAAAAAAAATCTCCATTCTGATTTTTTTTTGAAATATTATTGGAGATTTTGTGTCTCTTATTACATTAGCAAAATTTAATTATAATTTATTTCTCTTTTCTTTTCATTTAATAACTGAAAACAAAACAGAAATAAATAGAAAAGGCTTTGTTTATCATTGTAATTAGTTTTTGCTATTACAATATTTACTTTGAATTAAAACATAGATTAAAATACTGTATTTTCTTAAAGGATGTTATTTTAAGAGATAAAAGAAATGCATTTTGTAATATCATTCATTATATTTATAATTGGAAATTTGACCTTCTTTCGTTTGGATATTTTTAAGTTACTGCATCTAAATCTACAAGAAATAATGATGCTGTGGACCAGTGGGCCAGTCCTCAATCATTCACCGTCAGATGGTGCACTCTTTATTTCTCTTCGATTTTCAATTCTTCTCCCACAGAGATAGATTTTATTTCCTATTTCCATTCATTATATCCCTACAGCATCTGAAAATTTACTGTAGAACTAGCATCAGTATCACTCTTTAACAAAGCATCGTTCAAGGAAATGATGAAATCCATCTATGTTTGCATTTGAAATGTAATTTTAAGTCCAGTAAATGTATCTGTCCGTCCGTCTGTAATTATGATATTATTTTTATTGAAAGCAAAGTTCCAATGATAAGTTTAAGTCTCCAGTGTCAGCTTCACAATTTAGAATCCTCGTCTAATTCTTTTCATTGTTTTTTATATTAACAAGGATTCCTCTCTTACTATATTATAAAAGAGGAAATATTAAAATAAAAAAGCCCGTTGTTCAAAAGTACTTGATATTTATGAAAATATAAACATATAACATTAAAGAATAAATTGTTTTATGCAAACGTTTTAAGATTCACTCTCTCTTTTCAATTGACAAGGAGACGTCGTCAGATCGATGTTGCAGAAATAACAGGTATATTTTTTATTGAACCTACAGACAAAACAGAAAGCTTCCCTCTTCTTTCTGCTTCTTCCGAAGAAAATGATTATAAATAAATTTTAACTATCCTAAAACAAGCTCTTAATAAGAAAATCTCAACCTATACACCCGGTGGTCGAACGGTTTATAGTATTTTAGATGTCAAGTTCGAATCCAGGGTGTTCGATTTTTTTTTAATCGTAGAAGAGGGGTTTATTTATTTAATTATTTATTTACTTATTTATTGTTTATAGCTGCTGGAATCACTTAATATTTTGTTGTAAGCTGTAATTGCTAATAATTAGTTTAATAAATTGTTATATTTTTGCCAAGAATAATCTCTGTATATAAAAAGAAAAGTCCTGACTCACTCACTCACTGACTCATCAACGCCCAGCCCAAACCCTTGGACCTAGAAAGCTGAAATTTTGCACAGAGGTTCCCTTTATGATGTAGACAAGGAATAAGGCCGGATTTTTTTTCGAAATTCCCACGGGATAGGGAATAAAGAGGATTTATATTTTCGCTTTAAAATGACCATGAAGTATGTGGCGGCCAACCCGCAATACATCTGAGTTATCCGGAAAAAGGCCACATCGGGCTGCGAACTCGTATATTTTACGGTCAATATTAATTTGTTAAATAAATAAAGTTGTTGTTTTTTTTTATGCTTTGTATGCAAGGGTTCCGGAGCGAAGCGACGGTACCCAGCTAGTTAAAATTTAACGTGCGTCGAAGTAATAACTTTAAAACATAAAGAAACAAAATGCCAAATACACAAATTTGGTTAAAAGTTAAAAAACTCCATCTTTTTTGATATATTTCATTTATTATCGGTGATATTTCGCGGAATTAGGATCTTTCCGCTTTTTCAAGCCTTTTTTAAAAACAACAAAGAGTAACTTCCATTACATTTCTTAATATTGATACTGGTATGTATAATACAGATATATTATTAATATATATAACATTATTCTAAAAATACATTACTGTCAGGAGAGGAGAGCAGTCGTGGCTTTCTTGTCAATCTCTAGATAATAATAACAAGTTTTCAAGAAGGTATACGAAGTTTTTCCTTCCAATATGCGAAGTTCGAATGTGAATGTATGCAATTTAATGTTGTTAGAAGTATTTGACGTAGTTGAAATCTATCTTCCCTTGTTGTATTGCGCACTTACTACCCTACTGCTTACATATGATGAGAAGAGGTATTAACCTAACAGTGACAAATAGTGGCAGTTCAATTTTTAGAGAATATATTTTATATTCAAATAAAATATACACCTAATGGATATAATATAGAATGAAAAATGTGTACTTATAGTAAAGAGTAATTTATAAGAATCATAAATTAGTATTAATACGTATTTGTGGAAGCATTAATGTTGTATTTGATGAGAATAGATAATTCCTTATTTTAAATGATTCCACAAGTTGCATATAAAAATGATTGAGATTTGTCTTAGGAATCCACAGGCCAAATATAACAAACAATCAAGATCTATGACGCAAAACAGATCGGAAAGAGATCTGGAAACAAATAAGATACAGCAAGTGGAATGGATCGACCACGTTCTGAGGCTTAAAATACGAACATTGCGAAGAAAGCTCTCGACTGGGCAATCCGCAAAGGAACTGAAGAAGAGGCCAGCGAAGAAAGACATGGCACGGCTCTGTTAGACGACAAATTCAACAGCAAGGTGGTCAGTAACAGCAGTTAAGTGGTGAGCATTTATTAAAGCCTCTAAAAAGAAAAAAGGAAGGATAATTAAATGATTCGGTATATACAAGAAAACATAAAATAATTAAAGTAAATAAAGAAATAAATCCCATCTCTGTAATTAATTCTCTAATTAAAAAAAAATGATCTTTACTGGATTTGAAGTCCATAACTTAAATACCATATTTTTTGTTCTGACGACGTCTCCTTGTGGAATAATTGTTTATATGTGAAAATATAAAGAATGTCATCTTGATTAATGTATTTATTTAATTAATCTCACTACGGATAAAATTTAACTTATGTGAATACAGTTATTTTAAGCAAGTGTGATAGCTTTCTTAAGTTCGTCCTTAATTAATCTCAATTTATTTTAATTTATAATTATTTTAGGCACGCAGAATACAACTGGGAATTCTTCTAGAAACGAGGTGTATTCTGTACTGATTCCATTCTTTAAATGCTACGCTGTAGTTTTCAATGAAGGAAATGATATTTGTAAATCAGAATATTGGCACTCAAGGGAAAATTTAGAACAGATATTTGTTACTCTTTTTTGGAAAGGGATTATAAAAGAAAATATCGAAAAAAAAAAAAAAAAAAAGTAATGCCTGTCTTGTGGCGTTATATTGTGATTTATTTTTTCTTTATTTTTTTTTCTTTATTTTCACTTTTGGAATCATGGATCTCGCACTAATTTTCAATGAAAGAGTTATCAGGCAAAGTAATTACATTAGTAAAATTCTTAAGTGCTATGCTCCGATATAAAATAGTATTTTTTAAGTACCATATCATACATATTTGGGATTTTTTAAAATGACTATTTTAGAGTTTTCTAGTAAAACCCTCAGTGAGAATATTCGATAATTGGCACGTCAACTATATTCTTTATTATTTAATTTTGTTTTCATGAAAATGATTGGTAGCTTTTCAAATTTTCGGTTTTTTGAATTTTCGGTGCTAATGACGAAATTGCATTCCATCCTTTCTATTATAAAGAATTTTTGTTTATTTATTTATTTATTTATTTATTTATTTATTTATTTATTTATTAAATTTATATATTTATTTAATTATTTAATTTATATATTTATTTAATTTATTTATTTATATATTTATTTAATTTGTATATTTATTTAATTTCTATATTTATTTAATTTCTTTATTTAATTTATTTATTTTATTTATTTATTTATTTTACCAATTTTGAGCTTAATGATTTCTTTTCTTATTCATTCTTCTATATTTTAATCTACCGATAAATTTTGGATAGATTTTTTTTCCCTCTGTGCCTGCGTTGAAGTAGACGTAGAGGAATGACTTCTGGCATCTAGAGCAGCTGCTGTGCGTTGATGGTCTATTGACCTTTGAGGCCATTGGTCAGAGAAACCATTTAACACATCCCAATTAATACTTGCACACAAATGTACATTCGCGGAATTTATCAGAATTATATTTTAACATACGAAATAAAACTTATAAAATAAAACTTTCATAGTAAAATCTAATAATAACAAATTATGATTATATTAGAAAAATATATATTTTTATAAAGTAATGCTAAAAAATTATCATATGAAAATTATCAGTAACATCTTAAATGAATTAAAAAAATTAAAAAGGAAAAAATTATTAAAAAGTTAATATTTAATATGCTTATTTCATATTTAAGTTTTGTATGAAATGATATTTTTTTTATAAATAATACAAAGAATCATTTTTTTCCAATGCTGAACATATATAAGATAAAATTCATTCAAATTAGCTTATTTATTAATATACTTTCAAATTTAGTACATTTGATTTATTAGTATATTTAATTTATTTGAAAACTTTTATTCTTCAGTCATGATATCATATAATAAATTTTTTTCATGAAATTCACATTTCCATTAAATTAATGTGTTGATAATTATTACATACATACTTACATATTATTATTTCATTGATAAGTTGTAAGTAATACCTATGTGAGGAAAATAAATTAACGTGCATTTTAATAATTTTTTTCCACAAAATAAGTAATAATTATTACCAGACTTATGACATATTCTTAGCATAGAATTATATACATATACTACATAAGTCTTATTTTATTCTGTTCTGTGTTTTCCTAATGGAATTAAGACTCCAAATTATAGTTAAAAATTACCGATTATAATTAATAATAATAATAGTTGAAATGAGAAATTTTCTTAGCAATTAAAGAACGAGGTTTTGATTTTACTGAAAATTGTAAAATCAATTTCGTAATATTATCGCGAATTTATTTATTAATTAAGTTCGTTGTTATGTTATTCTATTTACTATTTATTTTTATTGATTATTTTTGTATTTATTATTAATTATTTAAAAACAATAAATTAACTGTATTTATAATTTGCGTATCTCTAGAAGTTTTCTGAAATCCAGAGAATTCTGGAAACTTCGTTGTAGCGCCATCTGGCGATTAATTTTTAAATATAAACTCCCATGGTTGAATGGAGAAGGCAGAACACGGGAAAGTCTGTAGTCAGGAAGATTCATCAGAGCGAATAAATTTTTATTTTATCGAATTGTTGCAGTTTTTGTTTATTTATTTCAACAAATATGTGACAATATAATTAGTTAATAACTTTTAAGTGTTACAAAATTCGCTGCTCCATCCCCTGCCCTCTGTAATAACTAAATCCAGACTACCATAACTGTTGTTTTGTATATTTCATCCGTGACCTCTTGAAAATCTGGATTCTCTCCTATTTTTAGATAAACCTGTTGTTAAAAGTAAGATGAAATTCAGATTAAATGAACCCGTAAGGCTCTAAAATCTACTCTTGGCATTTGGATTTGGTCAAAATTAAATTTCTGAATTTTTAAGTTTTATTTCAATCGATCATTAAAACTTTTCCTAAAATTCATCCAATCAGTCTGTGATGTCCTTCTAATAACTTTCGAAACGGCAAATGGATCTTCTTGAATCTTGATATGTGGATTTAAGGACAAGGGACGATTTAACTTTCTTATTTGAAATAATTTCCAAGAGGAAGATTGTTGAGAAATTAGCGCGGGAACATAACAATAATTACTCAAAAGGTCGTTTTAGACGTGTCATTTCAGTAGGATATATCGATGGCAACGGAAGGATAGATTGCCAGTGAATAAAAAGCTTTCAAAATTGATCTTACATTCTTCCATAGCGCCTTCCACCAGATGGAAAATTCACACTTCTCAATTTGTCGTCACACCTACGTTTTAGTTATGGAAATAAGCATTGGGTAATACAGGGTGATTCACGAAGATATGCAGAAACTTCTGGAGCTCATTCTACGTGTAAAAGTAAAGAAACAAAGATTTCGCCCATAATGTAGTACCTTGGGTGAAATGAAGACTTGCTGGAAGTCTGGGAAAGTAAATTAAGGGGCGAAATCAGTGGTTTCTTTATGGTTGTTTATCTGAAAAATCGAGTGAAACATGTCGCAGAACTGTATCTCCCAGTGGTTTGAAGCTTATCCCACGTGGAACCTACAAAAAAGTTGGCAACACAATAATAGCTAATAGAGTCCTTTGACGCCTGTACACTTGACTAAAAACAGTTAAAACATTTAAGAAAATTTAACACTTATTAAAAAATTTAACACTAATTAAAAATTAAAACATTTAAAAATTTAAAAGTCTTAGTTACAATTACATGATTAATTACCAATTACTGGTTTCCTCCCCGAGAGGGGAATTTATCAAATGTGATCAAAATTAACAACAGGTGGTTTAAAAGGTTCAATTGTCCAAAGGGGAGGAGTTATTAGTCCATGTGGTTCCGAAAAGGATGATGAGAAAATCTTGTGTTGTCCTGGCGGCAATAGGAGTTGTTGTGATGAGAATTGAACCAATTGAACCTTTTAAACCACCTGTTGCTAATTGTGATCACATTTGATAAATCCCCCTCTCGGGGAGGAAACCAGGTCATGTAATTGTAACTAAGATTTTAAAATTTTTAAATGTTTCAATTTTTAATTAGTGTTAAATTTTTTAATAAAGTTAAATTTTTTTAAATGTTTTAACTGTTTTTAGTCAAGTGTATAGGCGTCAAAGGACTCTATTAAAATTTCACAGAACAAATAAAAAACTTTATATAAAAACAATAACAGCTGTTCAACAATAATGTGAATTGCATTGTTTTGATTTATTGTGAGAGCTAACAACTGAGGTGTAGTCCATGTGCGTATTGTTGTGCTACATTATGGGCGAAATCTTTTGCTAGCCATAAATCAATATCGAAGCATTTCCGGACCTATGTTTATATAACTTTTTTTCTTTACTTTTACATGTAGAATGAGCTCCCGAAGTTTCTGTATATCTTCGTGAATCACCCTGTATAAATAATAATTTAGTCAATGCATCGAATAAGCGACAAAATGTTTTTAATTAAATAAAACAAGAAGTATTTCATTTTTTTCATCTTTTTGCATTTCTTTGTTTCCAGCTTTTAATATTTCTCGTTAAATCTCGACCAACGACGATATGTATTCGAGATTTCAATCTCTCGCCGCTTCAAAATTTCAGGCTGGAATTCAACTATCATTTTGGTTAATAATGTAGCTTCTTCTGGAAGCATCCACGAAAACAAAGGGAAAAGATGACCTCTGTTACTGAAAATCAACTTTGTAGTCAGTAATTTCAAATAAACAAATGTCATGTAAATCATCTTGATGTTGTAATCAGTCGTTGCTTGGTCCTTCAAATGCGTCCTCTATCGGAGTTGTTTGGAATCTATTGAAGCTTTGTTGATTGGTATTTCTTTTTCTCTTTTGCTGTCTTAGTTGTCTCTTGTTTATCTGGATTTCGGGGAAACTGTTCTGATTGGTGTGTTTTCTTCTCATTGTTATCGTGGTTACGTCTTGTTACGGCTTTTAAGTTTGTCTCGTGTTCTTTTCTTCTCGTTTTTTTTCATTTCTTTATTATTCCCTTAACTGTTCCCTCTTTGTTCATAGAATTTCTTAAATAACAAGGTAAATTATTGATAGGCAATTTTTGGTTGTACGGTTGTAATGTGGAATTAAAATATGATTACTATTATATTTGTATGTTTGCCAATTATTAAAGTATTATTGAAATCAGGTGCGTGGTTGGTTTCTTCACAGTGCCTGCTTTTGAATGATCCTGAGCTATTGTTGTTCTTGATGGTGTATTCATTTTGGTACAGTCTTTGATGTAGTTTTAAGCCACTGTTTCAATATGATAACACGGATTTTTCTTGCATGGTACTAAGTAAAGGCGTCCTTTTTGATCAGTCTTTTTTATTGGGTCTCTTGCATATGGTTTTGGAAATTGTCTTTGATTATTTAATTTGTAACTTACTCTGATGTGGGTGTCTTGGAAAATCTTTATCACTTGTTTGAATAATACCGGATGATATGCTTACATAAGATTAAAATAACTGGACAACTTAGCTAATTATTTGCAGATTTAATTATTATTTTTTTTTTATTATTTATTTATTAAAATTAAAATAATTTCTTACGGCATTCCAATTTAAAAGAATTATTGAGACTTATCATTCGTACTATTTCACGATTTCTATAAAAAATGATAACTTTAAGAAAAGCAAGCTCGATGTTCTTTCGGTTACTTGTTAAATCTATTTTCTTTACATTATTTATACATTTTTATTAATATAATTTACGTATCTCAATTTTGTTTTAAGAGGATCATCTGCTAATTCTGGCACCATTGGTTCCTTTGTCTGTTTTATGCTGATATCGTGGTTGGAATCTGGTGGTGACAATTCCGCTTAGTTGATGTCTCGAGTCAATCATCTTATTTCTTCCATTTCCTACCAATTTAGCTGTGGGTACGAGTAAGTCTTTGAAGGCAACCGCAGATGACATTTTCTGACCCTTCCCCCACCCACCATTCTCATCTCGTGTCATGAAATAAGATGACGACTCCTTTCCAACCAATCGATTCCACTTCCTTCAATCTCTTTGGCAAATTCCAAGGAAGTGAAATAGTTAACGGAATGATAAAAATTCGTTCTTGCTATTTACGTTTCCTTCCATTTCACTATAAGTTTTCGCAATAACATGGAAGTATCTTGAAATGTTTCTTAAAAGTTTACTTCATTGACTTGAAATAAAAAATATAAAAGGCAGGCACGATTGAAATTGACATTTCTGTCGCTCGTTAGATGGCGCCAATTTTTATAAATATCTAGGGGAATGAATCTTGCCTTGCCCGGTGCTCAAGAGACAAAGAAATAACAAATGAACATAATATCCGCTTACGCATTAACTTTAATGATTGGTTGGTTATTTAAATTGAAAATCAATATTTTATATTTTGGTTGCTATTGTTCCTAATTCGTACTTAGTCAATCGAAGTTTGAGCATAGCTCTTATAAATATGATCGAATCAGAGACAATTTGACTAAAACCTATTCGTGTTCTAATTATTAATCCTGCTGCACCAAGAAAGAATGTTTTCCATATAAGGAAACGGTCGAAACTCATAGTTATGTCTGGAAGTCATCATAGTAGTGAAAGAAACATGACGAGGATCAAGTAGCTAGAAACAAAAAAAAAACCGACAAATATTTCACAACCAAGCTAGGGTACAATTTTGAATATTTTCAGTATTTTTAATTAGCTACAGGATGATACAGGTGCGGTAGAAGGCATGATGGTATTAATAAATACTGTATATATCCAGTTTACCTCAAAACAACTAAATAAACACTTGAATTACTTTCAGCAGCCTCTTGAAATTAAAATAATTAAAATTAGAAGACTAAGTTTGAAATAATAAGATAAGAAGCCATTTCAGTTCAATATCAATTATATTCTAAATAGGTAGAATTCGATGTTCGAATTTCCTTCTTACTTGTTAGTCTTAATTCTTCATTAAATAAATTCTTCTTGATACAATAAAGTTCTTCTACTGATTTAATGAAATACTTTTAACATTTATAATTTAACAGTTCAAATGTTTTCTTTATTAAATCCTCATCACCTCACACGATCTGTATTCTGAAACAAACATATCTGTTCAACGAAAATATATCTTCAGGGAATGAAGTTGAATATTCTTATATTTCTGCAATCCTTTCTAACTTGCTTCTGCATTATGCCCCAAATCCTTTTATGACCGGATGAATTTCCTATTTTCGTTCTGGAACATCCTATGTCTAGTTGCTTAGTTACGATGTTCGGACGTAATATTTTTCCTATTTATATCTTTCTTTCCAAGCAAATTCGTGTAAAGCAGCCATTACACGAAATCTAATGTTTTGAAAATCAAAAATTACTAATAAGCCGTCTCAAAGATGATTAAGATCAAGGAATTAAATTATTTACATAAAATAGACATACAAAGGGACAGAATCACAGACTTACGATTTCAAGTGAATTTAAACTGATTAGAAGAATTACGTATTTGGAAGGCAGTGTAATAGGATAATAACAGAACATTAAAAGTTATCATTTAGTAATTTTCGATTGAATATCTTTTGAAATCTTAAATGGATCGAATGTCTGCTTCCTTCTGTTTGAAAAGCATTGATGTTGTTATTGACCATAGAGTCACTCCCTGAGCGAAGTCGTATTCTGCCACATAAAGTCTGGCTCTGCCTTAGAAGAAAATAGCTCCTTATAGAACTTCATTATCAGTGAAAGTTTACATCTTTAATTATTACAACACACTGTTTTATTGATTTTTACATAATACAGTTAATAATTTATGGGACTATACTTTTAGTCAGAGACTTAAATTTTCATGTATATGTTATTCATCGCTCAACAGAACGAAGGAATTCCTGGTACTTTGTAAAAGCACTTCTGAAAACCAAATAGAATGAATAGCATAAAAATTTTCATGGATTAGCCTTAATCCATGTGTCCCCAAGCAATTTCTGAAACGCTGGGTGGGTCTTCTTGAAATTTGATATGAATATTCGAGGATTAGGAACAATCTAACTTTTGTATTTGAGATATTTTCCGCATGGATACTTGTCAATAAGGCACCTAAAATTCCCATAGAATAGAATAAGTATCTACGCAATGGATTTCTATGTTATTTCTGTCTCATTGTCTTAAACAATGAATATTAATGTCACGAACACTATTCGTGCCCCGAGCTTCGCTCTTCTCCCTAACATACTTTTAATATTTCTAACATTTTTTCCTTTTCCATTTCTAACTTTCCATATTTCTCTCTCGTCGTTTCTCAGTCCTGGCGTCGGTCAGACTGAAAGTCCCCGTCAACTCGGCACCATGACACTTTAAAACAATGGTTTAACGACTTCGGGAAGGGCCCGAGAAAGCTTTCTCCCAACTTTCTCCCTTTTGTTATGTGCATCGGGAACCCGGGAAAACAAAGGGCCTGATGTCACAACAACGAGTGATCTGCCAGAAGCAACTGTGGGGACAGAAATGTCTCGCCACCCCTCCCGAGAATATAATGGCGGGCCCCGAGAGGAAGAGAGCGCAGTATCCGAGCAGTATCCGAGGAGAATCCGACAAGCAGCGGCCAAGAGCAGGAAGCGAGGTTTGGGGAAGGCGACACGGTCCGCGGCCAGCGGCTCCAGTCGCCAAGAACCCCACCCGCATTTTCCCCTGCTCGGAGTGGATCCACGACGGAGGCAAGCTGCATTTCAGAAGGCGAGGCGCAGGTAAGACTACCCGAGTACACGCGGCGAGCGGTACCGGTCGTCGCAGAAAACCTGCCCGCTTTCATTTTTACTCGGAGGTCTCCCCCTAAAGAAGGTCGACGGCAGTGCATATGCGGAAAGGCGGCTTCCAGAGAAGACATCGCGGACTCGTTCAGAAATACGCTTCCGCCAGTCTCCAACCCAGCCGCCTGTCCGCTTTTGGCTGTCGACATCTCCGGAGATACGCAGACCGAATCCGATGCTCGCAAGTGTGCCTCCGTAGTGCCCTAAGGATTCCGTCGAGACCGTCCCGGCCGTTCATCCCCGTCAATGAAGGATCTCGTCATAGTGCGACCAACGAGAACTTTATCAGCCCAGGACTGATCCGAACGGACATTTCGAGAGTGAATATGTGACCTATCTTTTACTTTATTTTGTATCTTTTCTGTCAGTTTACTCTATAATAAAATCTTCCTTTGTTTAACCCTTTATCTGAGTTTTTGCCCTATTCTTTAATTGAAAGGCGCGGGCCTTCTGATAAATCCCCTGTCGCTAGGCTGGCTTTCCACGGCACCTCCCCTTTTCCCGTCCAAACACCTCATTCCCTACTTACACACCTTTCTCCCCCCCTTGTCCCGTAGTCGTGGTTTGCTTAGGGATGCATTAGATGGCGAGCGCCCTAAAACAACACGTGATATTAAATCCTTAATCTTTTGCGATGACGTCACCCCATTAAATTAATCAGATTTAAACACTTCGGGTAAATATTTTTTTTTCTCAGAAAGTGAAAAAATAACATCTGAGAAAATAAATTTGGCAATAAACACACATATTAAAAAGTTAAAAAATATCTAACACATTAAAAATTTATGTAGAGGCACGACCGGTTTCGTCCATCTTCAATACAGGAATTTAGCAATCGGAAAATAACATCTGCTTAACAACTGTTTGTATTCAATAGATGTTAAATTTAAATATGAATTTATGCTTTTCATAATTCGCGACTCAAAAGAAAAAGAGAAAAAAATTAAGCAATCTATTTTATGGAAAGTAAACTTTAAGTTCTTCTGAACTTCTTTATTAATATCGAGAGACTCGATAACATTGAGACCAGAGCAGAATTTAGAAAAATCAATAAATAAATAAATAAGAAATAGCGAATCGAAACCTTCTTTACTTAATTCAAGATTACGTTAAAATAAAACCAGCTAAAACTAGAAACGATTTTATTGACACTTATTCTCAGAAATGGGAGAAAAGAAGACATGATTCAGTGAATAACCTTCTTGATTAATGCCCCCACAACCTAGTTTTTCTGTCATTCATTGATTCAGTTGAGGCGCAGATGGAAAGGACAACGAACCCTTTTCTCTTTATTTACCAACTGCTTAATCCTTCCAGTGACATGTCTTGCCATTCCCCACCCCCATCTCCTTTCCTTTAGGACGTGTTTCTCGCTCTGACGTAGCAACACATGGAGGTAGACGATATGTTGCTAAGTCACTCCAACGAATTCTAATTCAAAACGGATTTCGGTTTCGTGTTTTCTCTTTCCTTGAAATGATAAAAAACGTTATGAAATAAAAAGCCTTACTTCCTTACAAAATTATCCTTAAAATACCTGCTCTTACAATTAATAGAGTAACAAAAGGATCAGTATGATCACATTGTATCAAACAATAAATTAAATATCGAGATGTCACACATTAAACATACATCCTGGATATAGTTGAAAACAACAATAACTTACTTACTATTAACATTATTACTCTTACAATCAATTGCTAATACATCTCATCCTTTCTACAATTGTTTAAATTCATTAAATCTTACAAATCTTTTATTATTATTTACACAGGATTTTACCAAATCTTTTGCCAAATTCACTAATTCTTTTTGAACCTCTAATCCATCATTACGATTAATATTAACATTTTTTGTGTTTCTTATAAAGCTTTCTGTAATTTTCCTTGTTTTAACATCCTTTTACATATACAATAATCTGACTTTATTTACGATAATTTACGAAAATTTGTTTAAATAAATATATTTAACTTTTGAAGAATTATTTATTGAAATGCAAATAAATAGGAAGGAGATAAGAAGAAAATATGGACTTAAAACATATGATCACATTGTTTCGTTTCTAATGTTTTCCTAAGGGAATTTTTGTTACCTTAACTTGCAAAGGACCTACACAGAAGACATTTCAAATTAAAAAGTTATGTTTCTAGTCCTTACATACTGCATGTACACTAAGTTCCAAAGAGATTCATCACGATTTCATTCGGTTATTTATTCTCTATCGGTTCAAAAGTTAAAGGGATACACCCACATACACAGATTAATTTGATGAACCTCCCTCTCCTAGACTACAAAAAATCTGTGTTTTTGAATAACATTTCTAAAACAAAACTGACTTGTCTAGTTGAGGCCCGCGATAAAACTGAAACGCCTTATTGGGCTGTATCGAGTTTGAGACTACAACTAGACATTGATATCTTCTTCTGGCGATCACGAATGATAATTCAAAGATTATTTTGCCTTGTAATAGTTATTCTGAACAAGACAGTCTTAAAATTCTAAAAAAAAAAAAATGAGATCATTGTATAGAACGGCAAAATTTTTGGCACCTATCCTCCTCCAAACCTATGTCAGTTGATGAGCCGCTAATCTGATCGAATCGATGTTCTACAGGTACTCAAATAGCAGCTGGTGTGCACTAAGCATATTTAGAAAATAATTCATCTGATGGGTCATTGATGTCGTGTCGTGTTTCTAAAAAGAGCTGCGATTGGTTAATAACATTTAACGTCACTTCCAGAGCACTTTGTGCATGCGCAAATATTTTCACAATGGCGGCTTCCAAGTAGGAGAAAAAAAAACAAACCTAAGCCGAATTTTTTACTTTGACAAGAATCGTCAGATGAATTAACTCTACCTAATATTATCCTCGGAACTTTTAGTAATGTTCATCTAATTCATCGTTAAATATTACAGGAATCGAATTCCTTGTCAGCCATCTTGAAAAAGATGATCAGCGTGGGGGCTGATGGGATTTTTCTAAGTGAGGACAACGGGTGCACACCGTCTACGACGCTCTCAGATTTCTGTGGATCATTATATATATCAAGGACATTTCAATGTCCTTGCTAAGTCCACCGACTACAATCTTGAGTAATACCAATAATGACATCATGGTATTTGGTAATACGGCGGATCGTGTGCATCCCATCGCCGCAGTCACATTGTGGAGAAGATGTTATGTTCAACTGCGGATCACTGCTAGGCGAATAGTGGCACTGACGTACGCTTTATTTTCATTAGGTCGGTGCGACATGATTAACGAATCTTAGTTATCAATTCATTTTTACAGCAATCTAAAAATGCATCGAGTCATTATAAGTCTTATAACAGTGGTTCACATAATCTGAAAAGAACTGCAGATGTTTCTTTCTGAATTTTTAAGATGAATATTTGCATTTATTTACTTATTTCGAATTTATTGAATAAGTGCATTATGTTCAGTCTCACAAATACATAGTATTTAGAGCGAAAGGTTTTTTTTGCCTAGGGCTCCCGCATCGTTTTACCGGCCCTGACTTCCAATTAGATAGTCGGTCATGTTGCCTTACAAAGCAGTTTTTTTCCATCGTAAGGCAATATTCTTTTTCTTTTTCTTTTTCTTTTTCTTTTTTTACAAATAAATAAACCAAGTGAATTGGAGTCTGACTCAATTGCGGAATGCAACTTAATCTGGATTCCCTTAACAGATATCTGAACATCTAATAAGAACTGACAAGAACGAAGATTGGAAAGGTCAGGGCTAATAACATATGAGAGAGATAAGAGTTCTCTAATATTGAATTTATCTGTGACAGGAAGGATACTGTTAGAAGAAAACTACAATTTCATTGTAATTTATTTATCACATATCATTTATTGATTAACTTTGTTGTTATGTTATTTTATTTAGTATTTATTTTTATTGACTATTTTTACATTTATTTGATTTTTAATTATTTAAACTGAGCCAAATAACTATTTATTATTTGCGTATTTCTAGAAGTTTACCGAAGCCAGAGAATTCTGGAAGTTTCGTTGTAGCGCCATCTAGCGATTATTTTTTCAATGTAAACTGCCATGGCTGTACAGAGAAGGCAGACCACGGAAACATCTATAGTCGGGAAGGTTTACTCAGAACGAATGCACCTTCGTTAAGTTTTTGCAGTTTATGTTTATGAATTGCAACAACTACGTTCCAATAATAGTACAATATTTATTACGTTAATACTTTATAGCCTCGCTGAGATTTGAGATTTATTTCTGATGAAATCTTGCTACTGAGTTATTTTCAGTATTTTGTAATTTGAGATTTTTGTTAATCCCAAATTATTATAATTTTATTTTCAGTAATTACTTAAAATATCCTGTAATCTGAAAATCTGAAAATATTTTTAATTTGATTAAGGCCTGTATTTTTTTTTTTGCAAACATTTTAAAATGCCTAAATCAATTTATATAATTGGCTAATTTCGTCTGTCTGTCTGTAACTCGATTTAATTAAGCTATTAAGATAGATCCAAGATTCTCAATGGTATCATTGAATCAAGGGTACTCAAATTGGATGAAATATTAGTTCATTTTGTCATTCCATGTTGTTTCCATGAAATTTTAACTGAAATTCTAACAAAACTGAAATTCAAAACCAAATAATTTTGTTACCACTGCATCCATTTCAATGAAATTTGGCATACTTACTCAGTTGTTTACGCTGATTTCGAAACTCAAAACCATTTTTGCCGTAGAAGCTTCGTTCACAAGTTAGCGCAGCATTTAGATTACATTTACTTTATATTTGGTAGTTGATAATAAAATGATTTTTCAGATTTTTTTTATGCCTGTCGTCCGACAGGCTTTGCTGCTAGTAAAACTATAAGCCCCCATTACTTCTCGTAAGTATTTGTTATGAATGTGTAGTTGCACATATTTTGTTGACTGAGTCTTATTTGAACATTTTTCTTCTTTGTTTGACCACATGCATCACGCTAAAACTGCTAAACGGATTTCTATTATACTTATACGTAGCTTACCTGTGGTTCAACTTAAAATAAAAGTCATTTCCTCCCCATCCTTCCCATCCCTCAAAAAAGATCCCCGATATTTCGAAAAGTGGCTGAACTCATGTCTTTAAAATTTCTACAATGCTTTGATACAATGTTTAAGATCCAACTTAAATTTTGAATACCAAGATTTTATTCCTCACCTATCCCCTTCAATCCACAAAATGAGCTGATCGTTTATCTAGCATAAAAAAAACCTGTTATTTGTTTTTAAATTGTAATAATATAGATTATAAGGAATAATGCTGCATTAATTCTTTGATATCCCAGGGCAATATAGTTACGCCTCTGCTATTGTCCTATATATTATGATCAGATACATTGTGCAACTGGATATCTTATTATTTATTTAGATAGTTATTTATTTATTCTATAATAATAAATAAAATTATTTATTTATTATATATAATAAGTGATATCATTGTATCATCATTATACAATGTCTTCCTTCCTGTGTTTGTTTCAATCATCTTTCTTTCTTTTTCTTTCCTTCCGGAAACTTCTGTGGCCATTGTTATTTATTAGGGCTTGTACAATAGGCATCGTACTATTGGAGAATACCTACTGCCTTTCAATTAACGAAAAACATAGCCTCACAAACACATTTCTCTATTTACAACGAAGCATTAAACATTCTCCATCAGTTAGTCAAGGTGGAATTTCATTATGTATAACAAAGATATCTAAATGCTTTTCATGTTGTTTTGAATGACACCAACTTCATTTAAACTCGGCTTGAAAAAATGAACACAAAGGTTCAAACACGTATTGTAGCAAGAGGGATAATACTGTATCTTACGGTATCAACTGGATAGTGTTATGCTTCATTGGACCTTGCTCCAAAATAGATTTTTGTAGATTATTGTTCCATCTACTAGCGAAAGGTGTAAACTATTTATAAAAAATTGTCCCTGTTTGCTATCTCAACATAATTCTGCTGAAAATTAATTTTGAATAAACGCCAATCATGAGACTAACGATCTTTGAAGGATATTATTAATTTTGATAATGTTCAGAATTGTGAAAGTATCTTCATTTTGATATATAACACTCTTCATTCCATAAAAAAATGTGAAGTAATACATAAGCTTTGGCGTTTACGCGAATATCTCAAAATCGAATTTTGGCGCTTGGTCAAATGATTCATAACATCATCCAACTGTTCCCCGTAAGGCCATTATTTGAGAGAATTTTTTTTTTAAGCTATGCCATAAGTCCATTACATTAACTTTCCTTTTCGCAACGGTCAATATTAAAGGCAATTCCTTAAATTTTATTGCCTAAATTTAATGCCTGTGGGACCGGGGCTCAAGTGATTAGACAGTAGTTTGGGAAATAGAAGAACCTGGTGGGGATCGGACATTTCTTTCTGGTTCTTTCTCCTAGAGATGTTATTGATCACCTAGCGTCTATAACATGTGGACCCGGTTCTCTCTCGGGAATCAAAGGTGGACGGGTGTAAATACGACCCGTCCGATCTCAACTGAGTTCCGTCGGTCACAGAGCACTGGAGACCTTCTCCTGAAACTTCAAAGCCTCTTATTTGTCACATCTGATTTATTATATTATGAAAAGACAGCATAGATGAAACGTTACCGATTTCATTATGTTAACCAGAAATTAATCATTAACATAATAACAAATAATAATAAATTTAAGGAATTAATTTAATGTGCTGGAAATTTTTTAAACAAAACAAAATAAGAAACAAGGACAGCACAAGAATAAATAAATTGCCTTTCTGATTCAATTATCGGAAGGATCGGGCTGATGAGTCCCTTGCAGGACGAAATGGCCATTCCCGATTCCTTCCGATAGTTGAATCAGAAAGGCAATTTATTTATTCTTGCGCTGTCCTTGTTTCTTATTTTGTTTTGTTTAAATAATAAATTATTTATGTTATTTTATTAAGTGATAAATAATAATAAATTATTTAGACAAAATTAAAAGTATACTTTTATCCAGTTTTAGAGATAAGCACTCAGGATGGATAGAAGTGATATTTTAAAGACAATATTTAGTTAAATACTTACTGGTATTTGAATTAGCGATTTATACGAATTTGAGAACTGTCAACGCTCTATCATAGTACACAGGAATGACCGGAATGCGAGGCTTGCAGTTAAGTTAGGTTCCAAATTATTAATGAGCTCTCCCAATCATTATAACAATACAGTTTTAACATCACTTCCTCCAATGATGTAGGAAGAACATTATTTTCCAGTTTATGAAAAAGTTTATGAGTTGCTTTTAGTGTTTAATAAAGTCAGTGATTGTTCGCACATGCGCAGATACTATTTCAAACATGTAAATATTAGGCCATTTACTTTTCGTTAAAAGTCGTGTAGTCTTCCAATACATTAACTGTGAAAGTTCTGTCAATTTCTGTAGGAAATACATTACTTAGGTATGTAATGCCAGTTTGGCTTTCTCCAACTGCATAACTCCAACTGTCTCCAATTGGGAAATATAGTAATTATGCAAATGATATACGTAAACTATTCAATAATTGTATTAATTTATATTAAGGTTTTTGAACTGCGCTGATGGCCTATAATCGCTCAGAAATCTGTAGAAATTGCATGGAAATTCGCATTTTCCTGTCTCTAGTACATATTGTTTTGCTTAAATATTATATAGTTATTTGCTTAGATATTATATAGTTAAGACTTTAATAACCCGGAAGTAACATATATATCAAATTCGCATTTCAGTGATCAGTCTTATTATAAATATATTTTGTTATATCTAAATCCTTCTTATATTCGAATTTACAATATATATCAAAAATTTATAGGTGGAGAAATTCAAATATTGTATTCTTCAGTATCGCTAAATTGTGATATTAAAAGCCTAAGAGAACGACGAATAGCCAATGATAAACATTAATGATAGTTACGAATCCGCGATCAGTAGCCTACTTAATGTATAATTACAGTAATTTCGTCTCTTAAAGATTTATCTAATAAATAGAACGAAAAATTAAATACCTCTAAAATAAATTATCGTAAATGAATGTTTAGGGTGGATCTAATGATTTGTATGATTTATATAAGACGATCGCCAATTTCGTCACGAATTGAAATAAGGAGACAAATACTGACTTCTAGTGACTAACGTAATCTGAAATCCTGGCAACTGCTTCGAAGCTTCAATTTGAAATCGATCTTTCAAACCCAAGTTCAAATAGTACTTCTCGATTTCATCCATAAACTCATCTCTGACTCACGGGCGCTTATTTTACATCTTAGCATTCAATTCAAAATGTTTATACAAGCTGCATTAAACTCACCCTGGCCTTTCTAATTCATTGCCGTTAAGCTCATTGTCTTTTAAGATGGATTGAAAGATCCTTACGGTAACCCTTACGATACAAATCACACAAATTTACGATCCTTCAGTTGTTTCAATTTGATACATTATCCAGGTCGTTCATTATTTATTTCTCCATTTTATCTGCAGAAATCTTATTTGGACCATCACTTTATTCACTAATAGAAACAAACATGTCTTCCAACGAACATCAAAATGTCAACTTCAATCTTTGTAATTAACCTTAATAATTTCCATGTTTCTGTGTAATTTCTTCTTCCTGCTGATTATTCAAAATAATCGACAACGTCACATTATTCAGACTTACAAATTTTTCAAGTTTTTTTTTTGCTTTTCAAAGTCAATTTTGTTTCATTGAAATTTATTAAAGTCTGGGTTGAAGTAAAGATGTAATCCACGATGTTTTACGTTGAATATGAATCAGTTATTAAATTTTTCAAAGTTTGTTCTAGAAATACAGCTGCCAAAATATATTTAGTAACTAGGGCATGAAGAATTTACATTTTCACTTGTGAGATTGATATAACAGCTGCAGTCAAACAATTTCGTCACGATTGATGGACATGAGAAACAGCTGCAAAATTCGTAATTTAGTTACAATGAATAACTAAATATGTGCTGGCTTATTTGAAAAGTGGAAAGTTAATTGTCTAAAAGTTTAGCACCATTCGTTGCCTTAAATTATTCAACGAAAAGTGTAAATCAATTGACTTAAACACAGAAACAACATAAAATCTCCCTCTAAAGAGGTTTACTGTCAACACAATGTAGTTGATATGTCATCACTTAAACTATTTACAGAGTCCGAGTAAAGCTGAGGATTCAAACGCCAGGTATATGTCAAGTACTGATGACAGCTGCCCAGAGCAATTCTGACTTGTCCAGAATGGGAATTTCCAATTTCGTGACTTCATGGTAATTGTTAAGTTAATGTCTGCGTTACATTTTGAGAGCATGATTTTAGTATTTTTTGTTTCAGGATTAAACATGTTGCAATTTGTCATTAAGACTAAAAGTTTTCTTCGACTTCTCTCGACCTTTTAGAGGTCCCTCAGCGCGAATGGAAAAAAAAAGCCTGTATCTCTGCGCGGTTTTCAAGATAATTCTGGAACTAAATTTCCCCTTGAGCTCGGATTTCCACTAAATTGTGCATCTCTACTTTGGGAAGGTTGTTATTTTTGTAGGCTCGATCAATGACTTGGAGGCATTTGTGCATCGTTTGTCGAAGATTTTAGGGAAGTATTGAACGACTTTTGATTTGTCAGCCTTAACTTTTGTTTGTATTTTTAGTAAAAGATATCTGTATTTCTATTGACATATCATTCAAATGCTGTGTTAGCTTTTTGACATTCGTTTTGAAAGTTTTTTTTTTTATTTTGACGTGTCATTAGTCATTTTAACTGAGATTTTACGTGTGGAAAATTGATATTCTATTAAAAAAGGACTCTGCAGTAAATTTGCACCCCACCACCTCATGCCTTTGATTGGTTTAATATCGTGTTTAAGCAGTCGAATTTCTTGATGGAATTCATTGGTAAACGGCTGGTTGAGCCCAGCCGAAACGTAATTTATCCTTTTAAATATGTTAAGTTAACCTTTTAAAACTTTTTATTTGTGTATTGGCCTTAATATTTTTTAATAGAATATTAGTCATTTTAGTTAAGATAAAGACACTCTTTCCCAACTATTAAGTTGCATAAAATATCTCAATTTGTTTCTTCTTGATTTTTAAGAAAAATGAGTAATTAGAGGTATGAATCTTGTGATTGTATTCAGAGTTCTACCATATCCCGAACCCTAGGGAGGGATAGGTCTATAGTTATCTTTCACAAAGAAGAACATCCTCTTTCTGCAGCTTCTTCCTAATCAAAGATTGGGTAGCAAAAGCATTGGCAGTAATTAAACAACAAGTGCCTGAAATGTTTCCTTAAAATTTTGTAGTTTCCTTAAAATGTTAACCTTACAATTTCTTTCTTAATTTTCTTTGTTTTTAAAGTTTGAAAATCACAGAAAAAAAAAATCTTTGTTTACTGTTAAATTATTATTTATTTGTTATTTCTACTCTAAACAGTAGAAATATGTCATTTCATGAAAATTAAATCGGAATTATTTTTTTTTAAAATACGATTAATTTTAATCATATCAAAGTCCGTGCAAATAAGTGGGTAACTAAACGGATTAATTTTAGATAAAGAAAAATGTTCTTTCCAATGCTTTCCTGGGAAATCCTGTCACCTTCAAGCATTAATTTCTCGACAAAAATTTGTAACAAGAAAAAAAAAATCAAATGTAAACGTCATCTAGCTTTTAAACAAACGTCTTTAGCTCTTAAATATGCAGGTCAAGTTTAAAGAGGATTCATCCAGCGCAGCTTATTTTTATCTCGGAAAGTATCTAAAAAGTAATATTGGAATAAATGATTATTGTTATTTTCATTACCGATATTTCTGATAAAAATCATATGAAACAACAATTTCAAAGGCTTCAGAATATAACAGTTGACTTCGCTCCCTGTTATATATATCACTAAAATAATCACTTAAAAAATGTATAAAATATATATCTACTTGAGCCAAAATCAAACCTGATTGAGATAATGCTACAGTAAAACCTCTCAAATCCGGCTCTCGGTAATCCGGCCTCCATGATAATCCGGCCTGGTCCTGAGTAAATTTTTTAATAATATTTTTTTTTAATAATTTTAATAAATGGGATATGTATTTCCAGAAATAATACTGATGGGAATTAACTCTCTTTAGGTAGAGTTGGGTGTTCTACCTTCAAAATAAGTTTTTTGGGATAAGTTATTTCCTATTATTTTCCAGAAGGCTATAGAAATCTCCGAGGATTCCCAATACTTGGGACAAATAAGCTAAACAAAATCATATACGCCATTCATCCCATAGCGTATTTGAGCCCAAAAAAATGAGTTGTCCAACTGATGTAACAGATCACTCTATTACTCAGGGCATTACTATGAATCAAAAAAAGAGCCAGTTATTACGACCTCTTTTTAATATATTTATTTATGCTTTTAATGTTAACTTAATGTGGGTTTAATCGAAGCTTGTGTTTTATAATAGTAATTTTAAATGTTATCCGATACGTTTTTGTTGAGAACTGCAAAGCAATAGAGAAACAAGATGAATCCCTTTGCAAGAGGTTTTTGTATTGAAGGTTGTAATTAGAAGGCTTATAGGGTGTTAATTCAACCACTCAGATGTCGGTTAATTGTCTTTCTAAGAATGCCAATTTAGATTCCTTGCCTTTGATGAGGAGCCAATGAATTCCAGGAGGTAATTATTGCCTGTGATGATGGTTTCTTTCCTTGAAAACTCATCACCCCTCTAAAGGGTTTTATTCTGCTTACAGCGCTCAGGAGATCGGATGTCAAGATGTAACTCCTTCATTTTTAACATTTTTGAAGTAAATTGGTTGTTTATCCAGGCTTTTATTAGACTATTTAAAATATACTGAAGCCGTTATTAGTTTGTTTTAGACTGAAATCTTCTTTCTGTAGCCCATTCTACTTTTTTCAGGTCATTAATGGGCTTATAACAATAACATAGATGTATACAGGGTGAATGTAAACTGCGGGGTTCCCTACACCAAACGAAGTAAAAACGATCAGATAAACCTATGACCGGAAGTGCATGGTTGCTGAGTTATTCCAATCCAAAGAAACGAAGCCAGACCACAATGGAAACAATGGATACGAACAGAGGACATTTACTATGATGTGTGCGGTGACCACATTGTGATATTGTATGAACTACATGCTACCAATATAGATACTGTTCATGTCTATTCTTATAACCATGCACTTCCGGTCATACGTTTATCTGACCTTTTTTTTACTTCCGCAGTTTGTCCCCCTACTTTAAATTCACCCTGTATATGTTCTGGTCGTTTCTCAGATTTTTGTAGAACGTATTGGTAAATGGATAACAATAATTTCTTCTGTTACATTACCGTAACAACGAATTGTGATGTTAGTTGTTATTAAACTGTCCATTTTTGCTGTAGAATCGCAAACGAAAAATTAGAAAATAAATACTTAACAGATAAAAATATAAAAATAAGTTCTTAAAAAGACTTAAAATCTACTTTCCTTATAAAGTTCTTAAAATTCCTTTTTGAAATCGTAAAAAAAGGATACAAACGATGTAATAAATTTGAAAAATCAGTCAAGTACAAATAGTAGAAATTTTTCATTTTCTGAAAAATGTTAGGTAATCCGCATTACCTTTCTGAAGTTGTTTAATCAAGTACTAAATTTATTATCAAAACACACGGATTATTAAAATGATTAATGTGAATTATTAGAAATTGTTTCAGTTCTAATGGGAGTTTTAACTGGAGTTTTTTCGCGATGATTTCCAGACAAGAATTCGTAATGTATACTTTCAAACATAAAAATTAGATCGTTATCCTTAAATATGCAGGCTAACGTTCAAGAAGATCCAACAAGGAGTTCCAAATTATTATAGGGAGGCACATACACACAGAATTAATAATTTGATAAGCCTACCTTTCCGGGTAGACTAAGTATTAATGTTTCCCTTTTTAAATTTAAACGATTTTTTTAAGATATTTCTAAGAAGAAAGCGTAATCTGTAAAAATAAATACTTGAAACTATCGAAATAGCGCTAATGGAGAATAAGTAGTTCTGTAGATGCATAGCTATCTAAAATACCCTTGTAGTTTAATCATGGTAATCTAATTCAAGGATAAACTAAAATATGCAAGATCTATGTCTTTCCATTGGTCACTTATAACTTTCTTGTTTTTATTTTTTTGAAGAGGAAATCCTGGAATTTCTCATATTCTGAATAACGGTAGGTATGTAATATTCATTCAGTAATATCTTTCTTTTTATTGCCTGAAAATGGTTCAAGTTGTCAGCAGCACTTTAGTTGTGTTTTTGCTTTCAGCTGTGCTTCACTGGAACGTGGATCAACAAGCTCTTTTGAATTCCTTTCCTTCGTATCCTCAGGCAGAAGCTGATTCTCTTCGAAAGATAGAACAGTTACCGTTTAGAGCGCCACCGCACGGTCAAAATTAAAACCATTTTCTGGCATTATCAATAAAGAAATCATCAAATATAATTCAAAAACTAATTCGTTTCGATTACTTTTGTTAAATAAATCCATTTTCCCTATCGATTCATTTGCTTATTTAATTGCTAATTAAGTGTAGCTGTTTTGTACTTCTTATCTCTCATCAGTTGTATTTACCGAATGCTAATGAAGGAGAAGCATAATTTTTTTAATAAATTATTTTATTACATCCTATTTCCAGTTTATTCATTTACTCGAAAGCTGGTTATCTGAATAACAAAAGTTGTAACATTATCTCAATGTAATACACAAATACATCATGGTATTCTGGGAAAGAAAGCGAGTTTTCAGAAAATCGTTTATATACTAAATTTCCAATTATTGTTTACAGCCAAGGTGTAGTTGCATTTCTGACCACACGACGGCGCCATCAAACGCTCTTTTCTTCTCGGAAAAGAAGCATGCGCATTGAGACGCAATGGTCAACGTCTACTTTTGTAAAGAACTTAAAGGATTTTATTTTTAATTGATACATTTCTTTTTAGCATTTAAAAAGCTAAATTAACATTTACTTGACACATTTGAGGAAGGAATGGGATTCAGGTCAAATGCATCTTACGTGAAATATCTTCAGGAGTGTCTTTTGAAAATTCGTTGTAAATCAGAACCGTTAAATACGAGATGCCATTGAAATGAAACAGGTTAAAACATGATTATTTCAGTTTATTTCAAGCTATTGCAAAGCACTTTTTAAGCTATTTTCTGTACGGAGAATCATGAGGTTAAAATTTAAGAATTCGCATGAAGGTTTCGTGAATTGAATCAGAAACATTGTAGAATCGTTTGGTTTGTGGAAAGACATGGTCACTTTGTTTTAATCGGAGATTACAAAGCGTAACAAACAAAATAAATGGTTTTTATTAGCTGAACAAAAAAGTAAAAGATTTCTTATATTTCTTATAATTTGTGACTGATTTTAACGTGTGTTAAAAAATTGGTATTCATTAAAATTAAAGACAAACACACAGTAAAAATTTAAAACATATATTTAAAAATACATTGCGTAGGAAGAGCTTTCGAAATCCTTAACGGAATCCCTTGTCAAATTTTCTTATATTTCATTACTTAAATGTCTTGTATTTCATTGGAAATTGAGATTTATCACATCAGTCAGTTTGTGTATGTTTGTTTATGTGTGGCCCCTTTGCCCTAATAACTTTTGAAGCTCTGAGTGAATCTTCTTGAAACTTGAAATGCATATTTAAAAACCAGAAATGATCTAACTTTTATAATTTTTTTTTTATTTTTTCCTATCTAGGTTCTTAATGCGAGACAATCACAAAACTTTCATTGAAAATAATACATCATCCAAACAATGGTTTTTTTTTCGATATTTTAAAATAAAAGATATTTACCAGCATATTAATCTTCTGCTCGAATTTTTCAGAAAATTTCAAATTAAGTGATTCAGACTTAATAAGTGATGCAGATATTCAGCAGACATTGAAATTTTTAAGGGGAAAATAAAAATAAAAAGGAATAATTTAAAGAAAAAAGGATTTAGTTATTTCCAGAACGTTTTGTTAATATGCCGTTCTTGGTATTTCTGTCTTTTGTTTGCAAATGCATTTGAATGTGAAAGATGAAAGCGGTCTATATTTGATAATCCAGAATAAGTTAGAATTATTCATATCTTCCATAGCTTGACCTTAACATCTAAATTACTCGCGTCTTTGAGACTTTCAGTCAATCCTACAAAGCATTCTGTCGCCAATTCAATGGTTGACCCTTAACCTAATCCATTTGCCTTTCAAAGATATTAATCCCTTCTAAAGAACTAGAAAAGAGACAGTGGAAGCTTTAAACCAACGCCAAGTGTTTCAATTGTAACAAGTAATACTAATTTTCGTTTCTAGATTCGCATTTAATCTCTTATTCTATTCAATAGGATATCCTCTCCAATAGGATATCTTTTATGGTGCGAAGACGAGATAGAAAAACTTGGACCGGAATGGCGTTTAAAAAGAGAACAAAAAAATCAACTTGTACAAACAAATACAAGAAAATTAATGACAACCTCGGAGCATTATTAGTTTATAAAGTATATAATAAATTAAGTATGTAATAGTATTGCTATTATTGTAGAAATAATAAGCAATATTTGTAATTAATGCGCTAATTTCACTTCAGCATTTTGTTTGCTTTGTTTCTCTATTTGTTCATTTGTCTGTTATGTGTTTGTACTCGCATCACGTTAAAATGGCAGGACTGATTTTCATAAAATTTGCATCGTAGCTTGTTCATGGTCCAACTTTTAAAACATAGGAACACTTATTTTGGTTTCCACCTCTCCATCCCTCTTTCGCCACCGAAATCCCTCAATAGAACGACCGGTCTACTTCATTAAATTTGATACGATGTGTATTTACTTAAAATACGTAACTACACACGATTGTTTTTATCTCCATTCCGCAACTCCTCAAAATTGATCTTCCTCGCTGGATTACTCAGTTAACGATACGGGACGGACTACTGAACAGAGCATTGTCTGAAGTTGACTTGTCAATTAACTAAAAAATACAACCAACATCTTCAAAATGTATAAAGAGTGGTTTAACAAATGATTTATAAATTAAAGCCTTATCAAATAAAATTCGAATTAAAAGCCTAAATATGAGACAAATTACAGCAACCAAATCGGCTGAATTTACCAGAAGTATGTACACTAACAAACTCTGTATTTGGGGAAATGATAGTTTTGATATTTTACAGGAAGGTACCGAGAATTTTTAATGCGTATTTGCGTAATGTAACATTATTTAAGTAAATTAATAAAATCACTCGCGAATCTGTTTTCAAACCCTTTTCCAGGAAATAGAAAAATAGTAATGACAATAGAATGTAGGTTTTGATATTCAGAATGTTATATTGTGAAAATCTTGTAAATCTTCTAAAACAGTATAACTTGGATTTGAACACGGAGTAGGTGCTGTTAATTAAATATGTAAATAAGAGAAACTTCGAATAACATATTCCTAATCTGACTGAAACTCGTTCAATATTTCGGTAATATCAATATTACCTTGAGCCTTCATCAGGAGAACTTTGAGAAGTACATTTTTGACCAGTGTTAATATTCTAGAGCCAGAGGATGTTCGTGGTATTCTTATCCAAGGCATTCCTAATAGATAAGAAGTCTTTACAATGTCTTTATAATAATATCTTTACAATCATAGATTATGTTGTATATTTAATTCTACAACAATTTGGCCACTTTCATTTCTGATTTTAGTTTTTATACGCCGTTCTAAGATGATTCTCTTTTATGTAACAAATATCGAAAGACAAGAATAAGGTTTTTATTGAAACAAATGCGAATGATCACTCTGTAGAAATATTATAGAGACATTAAGAATATCAGAGCATTCATCTGAATTTCAAGTAGCTAATTAAATATTCCCAATAGTTTTACATCGTAACTCTAATATTATTGTTGTAATGTTTGATGTTTACTTCTTTTCACTACCTGTGGGATATGTTATCGTAGAAGATGAAATGTCTCTGCTTGTCTAAGGCATTGCCAAGATAAAAAAAAATCACTATTTAAGGAGCAGAGAAGAACTATATCATAGAATTCTTCTCAAGCAAGCCTAGACTTATGACAGCGCAGTGTACTTCGTGATTTCCATCTGATTCTGAGATAAGGTACAAATAGCTGTTACCATCGTCCTTTCTGTAATAAGAAAACGTGTTAAAGATTGTGAAACCTCATTTTCACACAGGAAACATTTAAGAAAAACGTGAAAAGAAAAAGTTTAAAATGTTACCAAACGTTAAATAATGTTCTTGGAGCATCGGCTACTGAAAGCAGTGATCTGACCTTTATCTGGATGTTTTCTTCTTCCTGCGAATAAAGTCAGATGCTTGAACTCGTGAGCTTAATCCGTGTATCTGAACAGCGGCTGTTCCATACGAAAGATCTCTTGGGGTTATAGCAAGTCACGCACCTTTTATTTGAGCCAGGAAAGGTCATTCCATTTCCCGTCTCATAAAAACCAAGAAAGAGGATTCGAAAAGTTTTGTCAAAAGATACGAAAGAGAATATCTTTCTTTTTTTCGATTTGAGGATCATCATTTTTTTTTTCAGTTGTAGTTGACACTATGTCAGGGTTGTCACTGATATCTTCCATAAAAGGGACCTCGTTTCAGAAAAGAACTGCAAGGGTTAAAAAAAGAAATCGTTCATCAATTTCAAAGCTGCTTTCATTCCAAGTGTTTCCGAAGTTTCGAGAAATTTAGGCCTATCTTGGAAAAGCAAGTTTGCAATTTCCTTTTTTATTTTTTAATAAATTTTATCTCAAAATTAAAACAATAAAATCTATTAGGCTGTAAAGTTATTGCAGGAAAACATTATTCTCGATATTTTTTTCTTTCTTTTTTGATCATGCCAATTCAAAACAAATCTAAAGCCAGTGCGCATGCTCCTTGTTCTGTAAGTTTATTGTGTAAATCAATTTAAGCTACACAACATTGTATAGCATTAAAAATGTAAGAAAATAAGTTAAAATAAGTTAAAAAGATTGATTTGACGAAAATAAAACAGGGCGGTGCTAAAAATAAGAAACTGGAGACTAAAATCACTAAATAATATCTTGCAAAAAATGTTTTCCATAGGACCCCAAAAAACAGAATGAACTTTTTTTAATGCCAAACTGGTTATTATCCCATTCCATTTGCGTGGGTGAGTAATAAAAACTCTACGAGCCTGTAATTTGTAAATCGGTGGACCGAACAGAGCATAATGTGCTCAGTTGTTACAAGGCGTTAATGTTTTAAGGTTAATCGAAGCAGATGACCTTAATAGATAGTAAAGTCCTATGGTAAATGGAAGTTAATCCACATAGAAGACTTCGAGGTGTTTGTGTTCGAGCACTTCCCCATTTCTTTATCTCTCTGGTTTTTTTTATTGTTTCTTTAATCTGCATCATTTTCTGGTAATTTAACTGGTCCTGCTGAAAACCTCTCTACCGTCTTTGGCGGGAGTCTATTAAAAATCACCAGTAGGATCAAGTGAATAAAAATTCCTGTAATGGCCTTTGCGTAATACTTAAAAGTTAAAACGATGTTTGTTCCTCAATTACTAATTAATGAAGAATATCGTATATATGTTGTGGAGATTGAAACTGTTACCTTTCCTAAATATTTCATTTCTGCATCACATTCTTGCAAATTGAAAGAGCACTCAACTAAAGTCACATCACAGCAAAGTCTAAATTTCTCTTAAATTTCTGTTCAGATCCGCTGCTGAAGATTCGATTCCAGCCTTTGATTCAAAAAAAAGAGCGCTTCTTTTTTTTCTTGCATTGGAGTACTTTGCGATTTTTTTTGTCAGATCCTACATCGAAGATGATTCTCGCATCTCGATGATACATCGATATCAGGGATGGTAAAAGTCTTTGGTGGATCTCACGAGAATCTTTAATAGACTTCTTTCTTAAATCACTGGTGCTGGACGAGGTCCATAAGTGCAGAACGGGTCAATAATCGCATAGTAGTTGGAATGTAAGACTGAGAAAGGTTTAAAGATTCCGGCTTCCGGGCTCTCTTTTTTTTTTAATTTAATGAACAACAAAACAAAACTCGCAATAAATGTTTTTACGTATTTCATGATAAAACTTATTATAATCAGAAATGCAAAATTACCATGAACACATTGAAATATGATATCCACCTGCTTTTTCATGAATTATCGTATTCTCCACTTATTCCACAAAGATTTAAAATCCTGTGCTAAAATATGAACTTTTATTACAGTCACAGCCATTCTAATCCTGTCTATAACACTTAAATTTAAAGGTTGATTCAGAAGGAAACGACTTAACATCAACACAGAATTAAAATAATCACTATAAATCAGAAAGACAAAACTCAACATGTTTCCAATCGTTAAGAAAAGAAGCTAAGAGAATTTCAAGAAAACAATCACCAACCAATAAAAATACAATTTGAAAAGCCTTTAGAACCGTAAATGTACAAGAAACAAGCATTTGAACATTTCATTTACTTTAGAATCATTTTAAGATCCCTTCTATAATCTCTCAAGTGGAATTTATAGAAATATTTCCTCACCTATAAATGAGTAACCCTGATGTACATTGATACAGTAAGGGGTGACGGGAAAGAACTGTACACTGGTTTCACATTGAATTCTGTATAACTGTATATCTTGACATTTCTGAGTTTTGAAATTAAAATCTTTTATTGTATTCTTACTGGTATACATTTCTTCCGTTTAAACTTGATTATTTTAAATGGTTTGAACCCGTTTTGATATGAACAAGGAAATGTCATAAAATAAAGATTGCATTGAAAAAGACATTTCCTTCTGAACCACTGTATATATATATATATATATATATATATAGCCGGACAGCTATCTGAAATTTAAAAAAAACCCAATACAAATTTCAGAAAGCTGTTTCTGTGAGTTCTGATTTTCTCACTTCATCAGCGGCATCTGGTGTTAAATTTTTTTTTTTTTTTTTTTTTTGAAACTAAACTAAAATTTAGAAGTCATTATAGCGCATTATTTAAAGAAAATTGCTCCTTTTATTATATATATTCTTTTTTTAAGTTTTTTTTTTTAAATCTTTTATATTCTTTTATATTCTCTTTTAAAAAAATTTAACACCAGATGCCGCTGATGAAGTGAGAAAATCAGAACTCACAGAAACAGCTTTCTGAAATTTGTATTGGGTTTTTTTAAATTTCAGATAGCTGTCCGGCTTAGCTATATGTTTAGTAATATAAGTTAATTCTATTCTTATATTCTAAATTTTCTAAATTTCAAAATTGCAAATGATTTATTTGAAATCTTTGCATCGCTAAACTCGAAATTATGCATCATTCGAGTTTGGCCTTTCTATATATATATATATATATATATATACAGTATATAACTTCAAAAATACAACGTAAATCTTAAATCGCCAACAAAAACAAGTTGCTACTTCACATAATAGGTCATTTAAATAAATAAAAACCAACTGTTCTCGTTAAATGGAATTATTGATACTCTACATTACTTCAATGCCAATTCGACATTTTTCAACATTAACAAACTATTAGTAGAGAGGAAATATATACTACAAAGGAATTAAATTATCTGAGTTAAGGCTTTTATAATGAATTCTTTGACTCCAGCCCGTGATAAAACTTAAAAGACAATGACTTACAATGACAACCATATGTAAATAATAAAAAGAAATAAGTTATTGATTTTGGTTTGACAGCATTTATTCTCGCGAGGAATTTCGGAGATGATATTTTGTGTGATGTGGGGGAAGGGAATGGAGATCAAAATAAATGTTTCGTAATTTAAGTTGGACGAAATCTTTAAGAAATCAGTCCAACAATTGTAGTAAGTGATTTCGGGATCACTTGTGAGGGATGATAGGGTGAGTCCAATATAAAATATATCTGTGCTTTAAATTGGACTATAAGTAAAGTACGGATCAAATTTTAAGGAACTCGGTCCAGCTGTTTTACCGTTATTCGCGTACAAACAGACAAACGGACAAAAGAGGAGAAAAACAAACAGTAAGACTGCGCATGCTCAGTAGAAAGTATTTCTGCAGCCCAATCTAACTCCAATTGCCTGTGCTTTATATTTGTGTTTGTTTTGAAGGATGATGAATTAATGTTACTATTGGAACTTTGTCCTTAGTGAATAAAAGACGAATAACGGAAAAGGAAATACAAGAAATGAACTCTTTTCTAGATTTATTCTGTGTAAGATGTCTGGCATAATTGGTTAACTCTGAAGAAGTGCTTTCAATCGAGTGCTTCTCCCTTCGGAATGCCATTCATTTGCTTCAAATGATTTACTTCCACTAACCCTAACGAAGGGCGCTTTTATTGAAAATCAATAAGAAATTTGTCATTGACTGTCTCGTTACAAGAAGCAGTCTCAAAATAACCCAACAAAATCGAACGTTTTTCATTTTATATCTTCTTATTTTTTTTTCTGCTTAATAACTTTACACTGTACGTTCCTTCCTTTGGGTTCTGGGAGTTTTATCTTTTACTGCAAGAGACATCGTCTTTAATTCAGTGAAAGAAGAAGATAGATTAGAGGATTTTTGGATGTAGTTGATCTTAATCCAGGATTATTTCATTTGTATTGAAGAGGACGCCTGGCGTTAGATGGTCAAAAGGGAATTTCGAAAAGGATTAGCACGTCGTGCTTTTGTTTTACCAAGATTGAATTGTGGGATTCCGCAGTTTTCTGTCATTCCTTTGACAGAAAAAACAATACAACTAATAACTTCAGTATTAAGTTCAATGAATTTATTTCATCCTATTCTTGAGTGCTACGTATTTTTCACTTTAAATTCCCTCTTTACTTACAAAATTAGCCAACTTAAAATATTCATCAAAATTGGCTCATTTCTCATTTTGATTCGTTCTAGTAACGACTTTTTCTTTGATAACGAGAGGAAGATGTAGCTTCCATTTTAAGATTCTAAAAAAGTCCTAAAAATGCCAAAAGAGGTAGCTACTTCAATGCAACGAAATTATAAAGGAAAAAACCAATTTTCCAATGTAATTTGCCTTTCAACATTTCCACCTTTCAGCATTTTTTTTATTTCATCCCTCAACATTATAACTTAATCGTGACCCCATTCGTAATCCAACCAAAAAAAAAGTATGTAAACCATTGTAGAAGTACTTAACAAATATGTAACGTGATAGAGATGCCATTACAGATTTTATTTCCACGAATCCCTTCCACATCAAATAGGAAATACTTTATAGAAAACGTAAAATGAAAATCATCAGCATATGATAAATGGTATTTAGAAACTTCTAGAGAGAGGCAGACATTAACTTGTTGGCAGCAGATCCTTGTCAGCATAAGGTAGTTCATGTCATCATTAAAAAGTCATTGCAAAGTTATGTATTTGCTTCATTGGGTTAATGAAAGGTGGATAAACATTGTTCCATCATGCCTTTCTTAATCGTAGGTAAATCCTTCGAAGTTTGAAGGATGCACTCTGTTAACGCCTATTGATTTCCCCAACCAGGTTATGGAATGGAATACAAAGATCATAGTGTTGAATTTGTGGTAGATTCTCATGTCCACATTAGAATATAAAGCCATAATCTTAGGTCAATTTCAACCAATATTCAACGATACATAACTCTTATTATTGTGATCTAGTGACCAGTGATAATCATTGTGATCAGTAGTGATCAGTAAAATGAGCAATTCTGCTAACTTCCGTTATCACGATAACATTTAGTCCTGTATTGAAAACTACATCAAAACAGTTTTTGTTCTTCTACAGACATTTCAGTTTCTAGCAATGAGGCTTTAAGTCATCAAAAAAATATACTAATGACGACATAAAAGAATAATATTGCTGCCGAACTTTTGCACAGGTTCGGTGGTGGAGGGACACAGAATGCGACGGGAGCCAGGTAGTTAAAAACCACGTGCAATCGATAACATGTGGAAAACTGTTAATAATTATGACATTTTTATTAACTAATAACATTGATTTTTCTGATAAGTCATAAATTTCATTAATAAATTGTTCGTTCATTTTATAAGAAGGCTGTTTCTTGCAAAATAATTTAAAAAATGACAAAATCTTATTGACATTTAATTAACTAACTTCTTTGTATTCTTTGCTACTCGTACTACAGAATTTCTTCCATGGTTCTATTTTAACCATCAACACACACATTCATTTCATTTCTTTTTTAAAGTAGTTCCTTACTAAGGCTATTCCCAGAATATCTTTGTGTATATTTTATGACTTTAATTTTTTAAACTTAAAAGGTTAAAATCACTTAGTACGTGTTGCATTATTTATTTTAAATATTTGAAACAAATTACAAGTGTAAATACGTTAGTACTCGCCATTGGTTGATAGTGGATCCAAAGTTCACGCTGTTTTGGCTGCATGCCAGTGATCATTAAAACACTGTGGAGAAAATGCAGACTAATTTGCCGAAGAAATTGTCTCCTGGAAATACTAGTCCACGTTAAATCCGTAAAAAAGACAAACACAGAAGAAAGAAAGGAAAAATCTAAGTAGGCCCCAACCCTAGCACCTAAAGTAAAATCAATTAACAGCCGAGATGGTCGACATAATAAATTTGAAAATTTAAAATTTTTCAATTGAATCATTTCTTTTTTCTCCCCAGAAAGAAAAAGAGCCACTGATGGAATTCCGAAAGCAACTGTGGATTGATATTTCCTTCGCTTTCTATAGATTTATTGATTTATCGATAGATTTATTGATTCTCTTCTGTCGAATTGGTCGTAAAGCAGTTACTCGGACGCGGCCTGTTTGGCTTGTGGTGTTTAGTTTTTTGTTAGCAATTTCGTTATTGTGATTGTTATTGTGATTGTTCTATCGCTGTTGAAAATAACTGAAAACTCAATGAAGAAGATTAACAGTGGTGAAGATGATTGAGAATTACGAAATTCGAAATTATTGATCGGGTGATTATTTGGAGAATTTGAAAACATAACCGAAAGAACGTCGCCGAACAGTGTTTCAAGAAAATTCGAATTATATGTAGAAGAGAGTTTTCTACAAATAATTCGCATTTTCTTGAAACACTGTTCGGCGACGTTCACAAACAACTATTCACAGACAATAAAAAGGTGTTGTTATTCCTTTTAAGGTGAAGTTGATTAATTTCCCGTAGGCAACGGGAATTTTCAGACAAACTTTTCACATTAAATGAAATCAAACTTTAAATAAAGTAAAATATAAAATTAGATGTTGTAGATATTTTGATTCTAATGGCTGCTTTACACGCTCTGAAATCTGCAAGTGGCTCGAAAAATCTGCCAGTTGCTCTAAATAGAAACGGTTCTAAAATTCAGGCAAATATTAGAAGCAAGTCGACACCAGCGCTCTTGGTGGAGAGAAAATTTATTTTAAAAACTACGACACTGTTAACTTCACGCTGAAATCTGGATATTCTTTGCTCGTGGTTTCAATCTACGGCTTCATTCACCACTTTCTCTTCCTCCGGGATCTTTTTTACAGTTTTCTTTATCTCTGCTGTGAAATGAGTTGAGAATTAATAACAAAACAAAGCTGCAAAATCATCTTCTTGTCTCTTCGGCGAAGGCAGTTGTTCTTGAACACGGGAAGTTCTCTTCCCATGTAAAATGATTCGACAAGCGACCAGCGACAACCGGCAATTGAGCTCGTTTAAAGTAAGTTTTCGAAAGCGTGTAAAGCAGCCGTAATAAAAAGTTATTTGAAGAATTCCAAAGAATTGAAATTGTTTTTTTCTTTTAAAGTCTCCAAGTCTTAGAGGTTCTTGAAAAATTACTGACAGTACGTCGCTGAGTATAAATCTTATTACAATACACGATTTTGTTGTAACTCGAATTCAGTCATAGAAGAGAAAGCAGTCAATAATAAGGAAAGTAGGACTTAATAACCGTGATAATTGCGGGATATTAGCCAGGTATTTCCAGTCTTCTGAACTGTCCTTGCCCAACCTCCAAATTAGAATTTTCGGACAGGTCGCAGAACCTAGAGGATGACGAACCACCAACCAAAGAAGAAATAAAAGAAATTCTTAAAAATCTCAAAAATAACAAGGCAAGTGGAGAAGACTCTGTAATGGCAGAGATGTTGAAATGGACAGAATCAGAAATTTTAGAAGATTTTCATCGAATCATCAGAGAAATTTGGGAGACAGCAAAAATCCCCATTGAATGGAAAACGGAACTTATTCACCCGCTACATAAGAAAGGGGACAAACAGGATATGAACAACTATAGAGGCGTGTTCCTCCTTCCGATCGCCTATAAAATCCTCTCCAAACTGCTTCTGAATAGAATAGAGGCGACTCTGGACAAACAATTAGGGGAATACCAAGGAGGGTTTAGTAAAGGTCTAACAAATCTTCAACCTGAAGATTACTTCGCCACAGAGTGCTGAGTGGTAAGAAAATTGTGGTGTCGTTCGTTGACTTCAAAAAAGCCTTTGACTCGGTGGACAGGGAGACTTAGGATACGATTATTAGGGAATTTGAAATTAAAAGAAAATTGACAAATATAATCAAAGAGACCCTAACAGGCACAACTTGTAGAGTGAAATTCTTGGGGCATCTATCGTAACCGTTTGAAATTAAGACAGACGTGAGACAGGGTGATGGTCTATTCCAGCTCCTATTCAACTGCGTCCTGGAAAAGATTGTGAAAATTTGGAACTTGGAGCTTGAACTTCAAGGGAACTCCGATATGCCTTGAACTCTGATATGCCTAGGGAGAAAGTCAAAAGGGATTAAGATCAACTGCCTGGCTTTCGCAGATGACTTTGCTACACTATCGGAAAGTCCAGAAATCGCAATCATACAAATTAATCTCATTGTCATAAATAAAGCCAATGCACAAAGGTACTTTGATATATAATTTAATACAAAATATATTTACACGCGACATGTTTCATAGCTCAATCGAGGCTATATTATCAAGCGTGACTAATACAGTTAAAAAAAGGGGAATACTGGAACTTCAAAAACAAAACTACAGAATAAAACATTAAAATAGGATTAAATATCGGTGAATCAGTATTTAAAATTTACCATATTATCTAAAAGCATTTAAAAAATAAAAAATAAAAAAGGTTGCACTAAAAAATATAATTAGTTTTTAAAAACTTATTTCATTTTAAAAATTTACGTATATAAAAAACATAATTTTAAACCATATTTCATTTTAAATTTATATATAAAAAAAAGGAACACTAACAAATACGTTCCTTGAGGCAGCTCCAGTATGCAAGTGGTTTTTTGTTTACGATCCATGGCAGACATGAATATTTCCATCAGAGAGTTGGACAACGTGGTCTTGTTTACGCGGGTGGTTCAGGCATTTACCACAGGATGGCAGTCGACGCCACTACGTTCCACTCACCACATCAAGGGCTTCCCATGGACTCCTGAGTCACATGACGAATATGCTGAATAACAAATTGTGCTTATTCCGTTTTTTAACCCTTTTTTAACTGTATTAGAAACGCTTGATAATATAGCCTCGATTGAGCTATGAAGCATGTTGCGTGTAAATGTATTTTGTATTAAATTATATATGAAAGTACCTCTTACCACATACTGGAACTATAAGCGTGCACATAAATCATATGTTAGTATAAGTGTATAGTGTTAGTATAGGTTGAAAAAGGATGCCACAATAATTCGGAACCGAAAAGCTTCCCAATATGTATGTATTTTTTAAATGTAACTTTAATTTGTGTGTGTTTGATTTTTAATCTTTTTTAATTAGTATACAAATTAATCTCTTGGAAAAAATTACAAGACAAATAGGATTGAGGATTTCAACAGAAAAGACCACATTCATGACAAACATCAAAGATGGACCCGTATTCTCGGAGACCATGAAGAGGAGGAGGTTGACTTTTCTCGGACGTTTGTATAGAATGAATAAGAATAGACTTACTAAACAGATATTTGATTCTTCTGGAGAACAAAGACCACTACAGCATGAATTAAGGAAATAAAGAGGGATATGGAAATATTAAATATCTCAGAGGTCGAATGTTAGACAGAAATACATTTAGAAACATAGTGAAAAATTTGGAAGTGTTTCAGGCCTCAGGACGAGTCATGAAGTGTCCAGAAGAGCCTGGACTGAAGATCTACGGAACCAGGCCAGAGAACGCATGAAGGAGTATTGGAGATAGAGAAAGCTTCACACAGGGAAGAGGAAATGAAGTTGTAGCGTGATTCCAAGTAGTCAATTCGCTTGTAAAAAAAAATAAGGAAAGTAAAATGTGGTCAGTAGAGCAGTCGCAAGAGTGAATAATCGTAATACACGGTCTACGATTCTTAAAAAAAAATAAGAGAGCACAACAAATATAGTACAATTTCGATAAATACATTATTAAGTAATTGATATTCATGGGAGAACGTAACAAAATATCGATTTTCGATTCTTCGATTTTCTGCAAGTTTTCACCCCTTCATTAGCACGGATAATATTTACTTCTCATTTTCGAACCTTTCCAGTGTGATTTCAATGAAGTCACACTTTAAATGCAGACAATGTCCCACAATGAAGTCAAATCCTTTAAATGCAATAATTAGAAAATAAAATAGACAAATTTTTCTTTTTCTTATCCATTTGTAAATTACATCAATCAAGGACAGGGGAAGGAAAAGTTAGGCTAGCGTGTCGGGAAACAAAATTTCAAAGCTTCATTCGATTTGAAAATTTTGACTTACTTAAAAATATCATTCAACAATGTTATTTATTTATGTATTAAAGAAAGCGGTAGTAAAAAAATTATAAAATTATTTTTATTTTCAAGTTTAGTCTTTAAGATCAAAACAAAAATAAACTGGACAGATGAGATACGTTTTCTTTACGAAGAAGTAAGTTGCAGTAAAATAGGCTTAAGTCACCGTGACGTCATGTACTAATGGAACCTTAATTTTAAATCATTATTATTTGTTTTATTTCATTAATCAAAATTTCTTATCATAAATGATATGTTTCAATCGTTTCAATTATTATTATTATATTTCGATTATTTTGTTACAGAAATTAATAATTGAAAATTTTAGTCAATTTTACAAAATAATTTACCATTTTTTTACAAATTTAGATTAAAAACTTTTTTTTTTTTAGTTTTTTTTATAAGGCAGTTTTAACGAATTAAATACAGTAATCAGAAAAAAAAAATATTAATATTTTCCTAATTACATTTGCCCTATAATAAATATGGAAAATGAATGTCTTGCTTTAACAGAAAAATATGTTTTCCCTCCTTTACAATACATTGTTTTTGCGTTGTGTTGCATCAATGTCACTCTGTGTAACTTAGATGTCTGTGCATGAGGCTCTTCCCACGTGTATGGAGTCTTTACATTATTTAGCACCTCGATTGCATTCACATTTTGCATTCAAATATTCATATGTTGAAGTAACAATTGGTGATTCAGTGAATAACGAGTTTTCTATATTCATGATAGTCTGTCCAATCGGCCGTGCGCTCTGGAGGAATAGGACAGACCGTTTGGACAGACTATAGTTAATTCATTGAAGAATGAATGTTAATGTAACTAAACAAATAATATAAATATAAAACTCTAGATTTGTGATGTTCTGGCAATTTCTTTGAAATTCTTTGTAACGAAGATATACTTTGGTCAGAAATTTAACGTTGTCTTCGACATAAACAAACTACTTAACGACCCCCCCCCCCCCAACCTACACAAAAGTGCAAAGGTAGGGATGGGGTAGGAAGTTCTTATGTTCATTCTGCCCGTATGTCAGTTCGTTCACATCTCTACAGCCCAAACTACAAGTCGGATAGATATGAGTCACTTCCGGTCTCGTGATAATAAGTAAGAAAGCGTATTCTCAATACCTTACTAGCATTCTGCACTCTGTGTTTTTACTCAGCTCCTGTTCGTAGCCTTGATCATATAGCGGTTAGTATATTGCGTTGTAGCCGCAATAATCCAGGTTCGAATCCTGATCACGGCAATGCTTCAATAGCAATATTGTGCCTTTTCTTCCTTTTTTTTAATCTTATTATATTTTTTTATTCTTGTATTTTTTTCTTAATTAAATTTTATAGTTTTAATGATTACTTTAACTCGTGTAAAGTCTAATTGAACTATTTAAAAATGTGTGTGTGTTGGCCGGTTGGCCTCTTCATTTTTAAATAGTTCAATTTTATAATTTTTCAATCATTATTATTTATAGAAACTTTGTTAAGTAGGCCTATATTAAAAATGCATTAATATGAAGTATCCTCATTAAAATATGAGAAAAAATGGAATAGAAAAAGTTTAAAAACTAAATAACCATTAAATATTTTATTTAAGAAAGGCTATTATATACAATTACAGTTTGCAAGAACTTAAAGCCTATTAAAATATTTTAACGTGTGGAGCATGTCTTATGAAAAATGAAATAAAAACACCACACTGGATAAAAATTATCATAAAATGTATTTAAAACATGAAATTCCCAAGCTTTCGACCTGAGCCAGCAATCTTTTTCAAGTCTTGAGAAAGACCTGCTGGCTCAGGTCGAAAGCTTGTATAATATCATGTTTTAAATACATTTTATGGTAATTTTTATCCAGTGTGGTGTTTTTATTTCATTTTTCATAACTAAAATCCTACTTAAATTTGAATGCTATTTCTTAAAATTTCGTTTTAGGAACCCATATAGATTTTGCACACGAAAGTATCAGTGACAATAATGCTACTTTAATTTACAAAATAACACATTTCTATAGGGTTTCACAGGTGATGCAATTTCAATGGCCGTTACTATACACACATAATGATTTTGCCGTTATGTATAGGTATTTATAATGATTATTTAATACAAAGCTCCCAACTACTTGCAGTTGTTAATTATTTCTATACATTACCAATTGTTAATCTATATAGATAATATTAATATTTTCTAACTTTTTTTTCTTTTTTTTATCATTTTGACCATTTGTGACAGATCAAATTCTAGATATACAATCATATTTACAAACAAACAGAATAAAAAAGATTGTAATTACTTACGCAAATCCGTTACTGCAATCGATAAAGTTCTAACATCCTAATAACAGAAACTCCAATTTATGGCAAGAAAAGAGAAAGAATTGAATTCTCGGTTTCCTGAACACAGACTTCGCTGCAGAAAGGCCAAAAAAACCCTTCAAATCTCACTAAGCGCCGTAAATGACTGAGAATTCGACATTAGAGTGAGCGCCTTGGAATCTACTTGATCCCAACCAAAGAAAACAACATGAAATTGTATCTGGAGGGAATTTAGTAAATTGTTTGTAAACAGAAGTTGGATTTTAGAAACCATTAGAGTTGTTTACGTGAAACAAATCGATATTCTAGAGTAACATTCGCGAAAACTTATAGTTATTTAAGGAATTTATAAAAAGTAATAGAATTTAACACTACTTGGAAAATAAGGTATAATTTTTTAACTATATAAATGAATTAATTTTAATTTCGTCAATAGATTTCAATTAATTTTTTAAACATTGTATTTTTTTTTTTAAAAAAAGAGTAGAATGGGTACCGGGTTTCTTTCAATGGGTACAGGCGGGCGAGCGTTGGGCTGGCCACCCGACCTCATCTCAGTCCCGGGTCACTGAACGTTGCAGCCTTACCTCCGGCATTCCATTGGGCTACAGTGGGATACCTAACCTAACCTAAACTCAACTAGGAGCAGAGCAAATGTCAGTTTTCAAATAATTTCTTTTTTTACAAGAAATAAAATTTTTTAGTGTTCCCTTTAGAACAATACTCCTAACTCTGTATTCTGTCGCCAAACAAAATAGATCCTATGTGGTGGTTTATAAAAGAGTTCTTGAACGAGTTGTAAAATGTTGGTTTTTTTCCTTGTTTAAAAATTTAAAAACAATCTATTTTTTATTAAGTGATACGGAACGACTTAAACTTGTGTTGTGATTGGTGGAAAACAAATACCGAAAGAGAAATCTGGAAATGAAGGAGTTCTGAACTAAATATGTTCATAATTTACCAAATTCACAATAAGTCTTACACTTTCCATTAGGATAAATGGTAGTGATTGAATTATTATAAGTAGATTAAAAGATCAACTTAGGAGAGATAGGAAAGGAATATTACAGCAGACGTCACGAGAGGAGGGCTGGAAAAGGTGATTATAAAAGCACGAAGAAGGAGAAAAGAAAGGCGACAATGAGACCTGTCATCTAGAGACCTATGAAGAGAGTTGTATGAGAGGTATTTAGCGTGAGCCCAGAGAAAGCAGCACCAATCCTTGGATCGTCTGATCCCAACATTGATATTTATTCTTCTGTGTTTGTCTTTGATGAATTCGATGGTTGATATTTCTGGAAAGAAAAGTGTCAATTAATAAATAATTTCTGTTTTCTTGCATTGAAATTCATGTAGTCACTCCTTGTCGAACCATGGATTTTTGTGATTTTTGAAAGCTGACTTATGTTCACTAGTTTAATACATATTCTGGTGACCAATAAGGATTCTAACCATTAGGAGCCCGATATGTGCATACCGTATTGGCCATTTGGAATCATAATGTCGACCGAACTTTCTCATCTTAACTATAGATATATTCATCTTATATGTCCTCATCACAAAAGCTCTCTCAAAAATCATACGCCTATATTATATTGTTGCCTTTTCATTAACTCTTTTTCTAACCTGTTTTGAAATCAGGTCACCATTGAAGCTTTAAACTCCAACAGCAAATTCAGGTTTATCGCAGACTAAATTTAAAATGAGATCAATTTAAAATTGTCTGGTATCTAAGAAGTTTCATTTGATCACGTGACTAGCATATTTAGATCCATTTCATAACTGCATCTAACTTATTTACGAGTACATCAAAGGACTAAGATGATTACTTTCTTTTGGGGAATTATTGTAGTTTGTTTGTAAAAAGTTTTACATATGCGATTTTATTAAATTAAAGAAGCATAATTTTTTGTAACTTTATATCTTTGTTTAACTTTCAACTTTGTTAATATCGTTTTTTATTAGGAATTTTTAAATTGATTTGATATTATTTTTCTTTAAATACAAAAAACTTGCCTCAAAAATTAGCTTTGCGGGAACTCAATTTCGCAATTTTTTAATTTTTTTCTTAAAAAACAACCGTGTATATGCCAATATATATATATGTGTTTGATTTGTACTCATTTGTACAGGGTGGCCGGGAAGTTCTCCTACCCCAATTATATAGTAATAAATGTACATATTTAGTATTCAATGTTATTTCAATTTGTTGACGCTAGATTGCAGGTGGCACTAAAATGTGTTCTTGTTATAATGCAGGTGGTATTATTAGTTGGCATTATTGCATGTACATTTTCCAAGAAGCTGGATTGATCACGGTACTTCAGCATCGCCAGCTCTATTGAAATGGCCACCCCGAAGTCCTGACCTCACGACGCCTGACAACCCATTGTGGGGAATCATCAAGGCGTACGTGTCTGAACGTCGTTATACCACAAATAAAGAATTGCGCAATGCAATTGAGGACGCATTTCGAACCATCACACCGGACATGTTCCAAAAAAATGTGGCGGCGTATGCACTTGTGTGTACAGCAAGATGGCGAACACAGACGCATTGAAAACTTAATGTGTAAATATTTTCATACAGTATGACTACCAATTAAGGAATACGTCCGAGCCACCCTGTATATTGCATCCATATGTCGTATTTGCAGTACTTAATATGAGAAAAAATAGGAATCACATATTATAAAGAGTAAATATGCAATACCAATCTATCTGTAAATACTGTGTTAATTGAAAAGTAATATAATATTCATTGTCTGAATTGAAAATCTCCTGTGAAGTCTCTATTTAAAAATAAATCTTATCGTCGGAAGAATTGTCTTTAGTTGTGGAAAGAAAGAATGGAAATTGTTTGAATACATTTAATGAAACAAGAAAAGCTTCTTTTAACTTTGCTTCTGAAAAGCGATGCTATTTGGAATGAGATAGAAACTGACGTAGCCACTGACGTCCCTTGTTGTCTGACGTCAATCCACTATCTAAACAGACAGGGAAAAAAACAGACTTCTTATTTCTTAGGGAATATTTTATGTAGTTCATGAAATCTTAAAATATTGAAATGAAAAAAAATAACCACTATAAGTCAGTCCTGTCCTTTTGGGAAAATTAAGTTAATGAACTAGAATAATATAGCCTTTTTTTGTTTGTTTGTTTTTTAATAAAATAAGCCTTACCTTTTTTTTTTACGCTACATTAAAACTGGCAAAAACTTACATTGAACTTTAAAAATAATAAGATATTTATATTTGGTTCAATAATTAATTAACTTATAAAATTTCATTATCTTTTGTCAGAAAAGTTTATTGTCATTCAAGTTTTCTACTAAGTTTGTTGAAAACAGGTTATTATAAAATTAAAATTTTATAATGCTATTTTTATTTTAAAACTAATCAAGTTATTTTTTATTAAACAAAAAAACACCATATCTCCATAACATGTAGTTTATTT